>BSBM01000106.1:37612083-38256666 GCA_027924585.1 Larix kaempferi
TCTCTGTATATATATATATATATATATATATATATATATATATATATATATATGTATATATATGTATATATATATGTATATATATATGTATATATATATATATGTATATATATACATATATATACATATATATATACATATATATATATATACATATATATATACATATATATATATATACATATATATATACATATATATATACATATATATACATATATATATATATATATATATATATATATATATATATATATATATATATAAGTAAGTAAGAGAGACATTATATTATATCATAAGGAAAAGTACATAACAGATTCTGAGGGCCTGGACAAAAGCTCTCTAGTGACTGATACCCTAAAATTTCAAGAGAGATGGAGACCAATACATTTTACAAAAAGAAGGCCTTTGAGCCTAAACACAAAACTAGTAGTCTGATACATAATCAGCCGCTGAAGTATGGCTTGTAACAAGACAAAAACTAATATAGAACAAACATAGACTGAAACAGAAAATAAATAAAACTAAGTATTTTAACATCCCGTTTCCTGAGTGGAAACTCCATCCTGCATAGCGATTGTGTCATGATTGACAATAACCATCTGAGGCGAAACAATGTTGTGACCAGAGATGATAGAGAGAATAGTAGATTTGTTTTACCGATTAATTCTAATCTATAAGTGACATATTCCATGTGGTGACAATTTTCAAAATGTAGATCACATAAGGCATGAACCAAAGGTCAATTATCCTCAAACTTCAAATGTAGAGCCTCGGAGTAGGGAGAACATGTGGGTCGCTTACCCAAATTTGAAGAAGGATGCGTAGTATCAGGCTGAGACAGAGGCGGTGGAAATTTGTTGCCATGTCCAAGTGAATTCCCCAAATCATCTAACCATTCCACCAGACATGACCATTCAATATTTTTTTGGTTAGCCTGAGAGGCTTCATCACCCGCACCAAGATCCATGTCCCCCGATGAGGGTCGTTCGTTAAAGAAAGAAGACAAGGGAGGAGAATCCAGAGAAATATAGGTCTAAGGACTACCACCACAACCACGATGATAATTTCCTCTGATTCTTAGAGTAGGAACACTCCAAAAATAGATCCCAACAACCTTCAACTCTGCAAATACCACAATAATGCAATCAGGTTGCCAACCAAAGTGCCTGTGAGAAATAGGCACCCCCTGCCATAATTGCATTGTCAAAATCCTAGCCATAGTACACCAAAAACCATATGACGATATCTATTGTAGATGATAAATCGCCCCCACCCTATGCGAAATTAAATCCATCCATCGGGAGCTAGTGCAGAATCATTGGGAAGGACAACCCATTAAACCACTAGAGCATGTGATACAACTGAGCGCATGCACATTCAAATGAAAGCTCATTAAACTAGAGATGGGATGAATTAAATACGCACACCCTCCCATGCTAACCCTGTTCCATGTGGTTTTAATCATTCTCTTCCTATCACCCGATGCATTTGAGGAGTCCTTATAAATATATATCACCCCAAAAACCATACCCAAATGGAGTATGTATGGGTGTCATGTCTAGGAATGGTTTTATGAATATGAATCATTGTTAGTATGCAAAGCATAAGATGATATTCATGTATCCCCACATTACATATGGGAGCAATTGGATTTGAATACTACACAATTTTTTTCATAAATAGATTTAGAGGTTGATTGTTTTTTTTGCACATTTCACTAAGAACAAAATTCCTAGAGTCATTTTGAGAACATTGATCTACATAATTCAAATTTCAAATATGAACTTGGGTTTCTTTGTTCCCTTGAGTTATGTGCAATATAAATCCTACCTTTACAGATCATATAGGTACCAGAGCAATTTGTGCCACCTTAAAATGAAGTTGATAATGTGGCGCATTTGGCCCATGGACTTGGAAGTATGGATTTATCAAAATCCACCAGAGGCCAACACATGTATGGTCTTGATGCATTTTATGGGTGTTGTCACTGGGAGGGTAGATTCGGGTCATCCATATTTATTTGGACAACGATCACAACCATCATCGTGGAAAAAAGCATGAAGTACACACGATAGGATGGAAGCCACGCAGATGACAGAGATTAATGCCAGCATAGATTGTGGTCGTTGGAGGCCAGAAGCAAAGCTTTGGAAGAGCCGTAGGGAAATGGAGTGTGAGCGGCTCAGATCGTTTGGGGTTCTAATCACACCCATTCATTTAGGGATGAATTTTTGTGGGGATACGGAGGAGATCTAGCGCACGAACATCCCAGATATTCCCTCATCTTAGATCGTACCCGTCGAAGTGGAGAGGGTAACTGGCACGCCTATCAAAATATTTGACATGGGTGACAGGCTGGCCAAAAAGGTGATTTAAATATCATGTAGACATCATGAGAATTAAGGAAATCCTTCAAATCAATTATGAATGTAGCCTCTCTTTTGTGTCATTTCCATCTTCTCGCTACATGCAATCATAATTACCTTTTAAACTTATTTATGGTTGGAAATTAATTACAGGTCTTACCGGATCTGGTAACTGGGATTTTAAATCACTTATTTAAGATTGGCGATTAATTATAGGTCTTATCGGATCTGGTAACTGAGATTTTAAATCCATCGATGCTTCATGGTTGAGTGCATAATTAGTTTTGTGCATTGCATCTGTGTTGGTGTTCACTTCATTTGTCAATGATTCCTCAATTCGATATCCAATTTCTTCACAATTATTATTGCCATGTCTGATTCTTTTCAATATGTTGATTCTATGAACAATCTATCCACAACAATTCATGCAAAATGAGTAGAATCATTACATATTAAGAATGGATTGGAATCATGGAAATTGCATGTGAAGGAGGATAATGTCTAAGAATGGTATGCTCAGATACAAATTAATGAGAAGAATGCAGAGGAAATTTCAGCTTTGAAGGATCATATGAATCATCTAGAAAAGCAACATGAGCATACTTCGATGCTCTTTGAGATATTTCAAAAGATGTGTGATGTCAACAACGGTGAGCTACTAGCTTCACTGAATCCTGAATTACATTTAACTTTGTAGACTCCTGAACTTGGAGATCAGTCCTTGTTGGATATTGAACTGTAATTGTCTTCATGGACTCCTGGAGGAACCAACTTTTAGCAGTAACCCTTCATGGATACTAAATTGTGTCTTTCCTTGCATCTTCTAGAACCAGAGGAACATTTTTTTCTTAATACTAAATTATGTCTCTCTTTGTGAACTTCAAGAGCTCAACTTTTGATAGCTTCTTAAATTATTTTGTCTTCTGTAGCAGTGCAACTCTTTTTTGAATTTTGAAGCAGCTTCTTCATATGCTTGACTGAGCAACAATTTTGTAAATTTAGTGATCTTGATAGGCTTGATCATTATGATAAATTGATGTATGTACTCTAGTCGATGTTGAATAATGAATTGTATTATTAAGGAAAACCACATATAAATACATTTAGATATGACTCTTCATATTACTTCTAAATTACTAAAAATATTGATATATGCAATTTGTGTTATGTCCCTTTTCCAATTATACCTTAAAATATCAAATGTTCCAGGAGTTGATGTCACTCCACCCATATAGAAAAAATGAAACTTGACAATTTAAGTATGGCCATGAAAATGGGTTCAACCTACCCAAAAATATTGGTGACTGCTCTCTACAAATCAATAAATTTTTAAATTAAATTTATTTGAACTTTCAAAGATAGACACAATTTCCACAATAGAATAATTATTTACATAAATTGATTTGGACTTTCAAAAATGGGCACAATCTTCTACTTTATACATATATGCTCCCATTTTTAGTGCTTTGTTCGCCATTTTCCCACACCATGCTACTCTATTCTTCATAATGCATATGTATTCTTCATTTTAATCTTGCATGCAATGGTTATTTCTACTTCTTTTGTACTTACCTCTAAAAATATATAGTGTGCATTATCATTCACAAGTTCAGTTTCTAAATCCATCCATGTTTCTCATATGGACGGATATGACTTAGTAGATGGAAAAAAAACAACAGAGGTTCCTGCAGGACAATTCTTTGATATTTAATGATGAAAAACGTACTGAGCTTTATTTTAAAGGATTCAGTAGTTTGTAACAATTTGTAAGCATCTCATGACTTTCGTATGAATTTAGCATCATGATACACACATAAAAAACAGTAAATGAAAACTCCATACACAATTGTTCATGTACACATCAAAAAATCGAACCAGAGTTCAAAGAAAATTGAAATCTGTGAAACAATCTCATGCTCAACACTATATGTAATAAAAACACATATAGGGACAAAGTTGCTACTCAAGCTTTATTATCACTTCAAGAGAGACATACATAGACTTAAAAGATATAAAAATACACAGAGAAGGACATATTTAGAGAGGAAGAAAACTCTCTACAATAACTTTGTAATCTTAATCCAACAAAAGGCTATCACATGATCAAAAGGTTCATTGACTCAACAATCTCATAGGGGACTCCAAAAATGCCAGCCTCGAATAATACATCCAATTTACATTATATAGGACTTCTCATAGTAACTGAATTCATTTGTTTTAAACAGACTTGTAAGTATGTCACTCATTTGGTGTAGGAAGACTTCCAGGTATTGGATAGCCTTCAGACCTCTAATCTAGAAGGGCCCTACCTCTTGTGTCAATAGAAAGGTTCTTTGGTGCTAGAAGTGCCTGAAATGCATTTCATCTACCTTGAAAATACCCTAGTTGTGATTAGGGTTGGGAGTTGGTAAGGCTCCTCAAATCCATAAAATTTGGTGACAATAAAATATTCATACAAAAAGCAGTCCCCTATCATGGTCTCAGGAGTGAACTTGAGCCACTTCTTGTTCTAAGGGAACATCCCAACATCGTTCACGTGCAATTGAACCTTCGTGTTTGAAATTTTGTAGGATACTTTTTTGATAGATCTACTGACATGCATGAGAATGATCACCAAAGGGAAGGAGGGTTGAATTGGAAGATCCTTGTTTGCACAAATTTCTACCTCATGACTAACCGTTGCTGGCACTAAAAACGTTTGAAAGGAATGAGTGTTCTTTGTTGTACTGCAATGAGGACCCATAAATATTGGGCTTAATTTCAAACTAGCCATCACCATGAATTAATATGCCATAAGACTTGAGGTCTTGCTTTAGAACTCAACTCACTGAGAATCCTCTTGCTGGCAAGATTTCATTCAAATTTTTGTTGGAAAAGTCTCTATGAATATTTAAGGAAAGCATAGGCTTACTGTCACATCCCCTCCCATCGTTCCAGAGTAAGGGAGAGAACATGACACTAAAACGGGGCATCTAGCCCCATGATTATTAAAAAAATTCATTAAATATAAAAATACATATGCATATGTATATATATATATGCAAGAAACACGGCGGAAGTAAATTCTACTACAAATCTAGCATACATTCAACATAGTCATATTAGTCATCAATTAAAGACATTGCAGAATTAACACAAGAGAATAATTATCTTGAAACAAAGTGGTCCTGAGCAACTGGCTATGCAACTGCAATGTTCCACCCAACCATAGGCCATTTTTGCTCATCAACCTCTCAACACAACTGCCACCCCCAAGCTAGGCATGATTTCTACAAGGAAAAAGGGAACAACAGACTCACACATAGCCAAATACACAACAAGGTTCAGCCAAGCCAATCCACATTTGGGTTTATCAGACCGTTAAGACAATGGAAAGGAAGAATTGCTAAGCTAGTGAGCTCAACCACAGAGATATGGATACCTCTACAAGATCTATCTAGCTTGGTCCCCACAATACCTACACACACGACACAAGTAAGTATTCCCTTCACTGCTACACAATCCCTCATGCCATACCTTCCATTCTAATGCTCTTCAAGGTGTGCATAGAAGAGTAGCCATCCCTTTTGATCTTTCTGTGAGGTTTCTCTCTCCACTAGGTTTATCAAGCCAACTCTAATCCTCTTCCAATCCTAATTTCTTACTCACAAGCTCAAACCAAAATAGGGATGCACATAACAACAAAACACAAGTGTTGGGTATGAAGAAAAACGTTTTGATCGTGGAATGCTCAAAATGGGATTTTCATGAGTTTCCAAAATCGTGGGAAACCCAAAATGAAATGTTAGATGGGGAAATCAACCCTGGGAGAGAAAAATCGATTTCAGAAAACGTTTATGGGCATCCAAGGGGCATAAACGACCTCTATAAACCCCCAAATCGTGACTCTCTTCCTCCCATCCAGCCTGCAACACGAAAACGAATTCCCAGCTATGGAAAATGAAGGAAAAAGATGGAAAACGTGAAGGAAAATGCCCTATCTAGCTCAGAATGCGTGAGGAAGCAAAGACCATGGGTGAATGATGGCTTGGGAACAATTTCGTGGGTGTTTTCTTGCCCAAGAAGCCCAAATACGATTTCCCAACTTTATGGCTTTCCCATACACGAAATTGGGCAGCCATACCTCTCCATTCCCAATGAATTAACTACCTCAACCAACTCTTGGAAGAATTAAATGATTGGGTGCATAAGTCAAAATGCGTAGTTTAGAGTTTATGGGTTCTCTCATTGAAATTTGGCTTAACACTATTGGCTCAAAGGTTTGAATATTTTTCCTCCCCATTCCTTGTAAAAATCATGCTCCCATCTCTTTTTGCATTGCATAGCTAGTTGTGGGTATTTCATTAGAATTCATATTTACATGATGTCTTAATTTCTATTGTGCATGGCTAGCACGAGAACCATATGCATCGATTTTTAATTTCCGATACATAAAACGCTAAATCGATGGCGAGGCCTTGGCCTTGAGATCCTCACCATGATTTAATAACGATATTTACATCATTTACAATTTTAATGCAATAGGTTCAAAATCGGGATAGTACACTTACCAAGACTTCTTAAGGAATATTCTGAGTATTTAGCTCTCATACAGAGTTTGTCTAGAAAATTCCTCTATATTTACTCTTTAAGGAGGGTCAATGCCTAAGTGTTGAACATGCCAAATTCCTTGTAGGCTTGAAGACAAATTCTCTTCCAAATGTAAGGAATGCTTGGAAGCATCAAGATGTGCCTTTATTTCTTGAAAGAGTGACAATATTCCCATACTGCCAATAGATTAAACACAAGTTGAAATGAGGAATGCATTCAATAATAATGTGTATTTATGTGTAAATCACAATTTAAAAGGGTAAAATTTCCTTACTCTACCACTTAATTATAAATATAAGGATTCTCACATACGAACAAGTAAGCCATAATTTTGAAATGATATGATCTCTTCCCCACAACTAGCAGTGACTATTACTAATCTCCATGCCATAGATGCAGAAGCTTCAAATTGGCCTTGGTTAGTATTACCAAAATGAGTCTTCAAAATGTCAGAGTGAGAAGAAGCTATATTTAATTGGCTTTGTTTTCTTGTTGGGGAGGGGGATTCTCCTTAGGACATGTTGTTGAGCCCTTAGACAAGCTATTAGAGAAAAAAATATGGATTGAATTTAGATTATCTAGGTTTCCAAAAGATGCAAAAAAGGCCATGTTATCACTAGAGTTTGCACCTAGACTACTTAGGTTCAAAGTCTAGGGAATCCTAAAACTGCTAAAAGGATGACTAGGTTTTGTTAGCTTATAAACAATTAAGTGTAATATAGATCGGGCTAACATATATCAAATGACTAGACAATAGATGTATAAACATGATAAACTAGGATAGAAAGATTGTGAGCGTGAATTTATAAAAGGAGTGAGCATGCTCTATTGAGATCATTGATAAACATACAAATCATTCATAAGAATTCAGGCATAGTAAACAACTATCCAAAGAATAGAATTATGTACAACACATAACATTTATCACTTCAAATATTAAAACAGAATAGGCTCATCTCGAATATAATCATTTCAAAGCATTCTTCATATAAAGTGAAACAAAAATACATGCCTGCAAGCTATAATAGTAGTCTGATCTCCACCATTCCTAACCTCTTTACAGTGTTCACTATTAAATCTTATATACAAAAAGTTTCAAAATTGTAGTTTGAGATCCATATTTTATGGATCTAAAAAAACTAAAAATAGACATTTTGTTTAACATTCTATCTAGATCGAATGACCTAAAAACTTAAGCTTGATCTCTAATACTAACAGCTGCATAAACACATACTAACATCATCTAACTAACAAATGTCTATTCATGATTGTTTATCAACCCATCTAGAAAGTATTATCTGGATCTTAAGCCAGATTCATTCATGAACAACTATGGTTTCTTGGTTGCTTTAGCTAGAATGGTTAAACCATCTAACGCTTGAGATCTCCTCTCCAACCGAGATTGCTCTGCCTCCATAGCTTGAATCTGATCTTGAAGTTCTTTGTTTTGATTCACAATATCCTCATACTGTTGCTTTGTATCCCTTTTTCTCTTCAAGACTTCTTTGGACACTGTGAAAATTTCTTGATAATTTGCACCTATTTCTTCCAAGTCCTCTCGCAACCTTTTCTTAGCAATCATCAGTTTTTCATTCGAATCATTGAGATACCTGTATTTCTCTTTTAAAGATTGCAAGGATTTATTTAATATTTCCACCTCTGATACTGATTCCATTTCTTCATAATGTACAAGAAATTCCTCAATTTTTGAAGGTTTCGAACCTAAACCAACATCAAACCCACATACCTTTTGTTTACCTTTACAGGCCTTTTTAATCAAATCTGGTGTATGCATCAATTCTTTTTGAATTTCTGCTAGGGTTTGTTCTTCTATTTTATAAGCTTCCTCAGTATCCTGTAAATCTTCCTCACTAGATGAATATTCTATAACAGTTATAGCATCTTTTTGAAACTTAGGGTTTAAGATTGCGTTCATGTTCATTCTCAGCTTGTTTTTTGATCTATTCCTCAACCTTAAACTGTTTTCAACATTATTTTCCAAAAGAGCTTCATCCTGTTTTATATTCAATATAAATTCTTGAACCATTACATTTTCCTCGATAACCCTAGGAGTATCTAGAGCCATGACTTCTTATTTTTGAAACTGAACATTTAATTTTATCTTCCCTTCGGTCCTGGAAATTTATGTCATGGACATAGTATCACATACCTCCTATGCTTGTTTGTCTCCATCCTCAGTCGCTTTCCTTTTCTTCCTTTTGTATTGTTCCTTCATTCTTTCATCATCGCACTCTTGAATTTCAGGCTCAAAACTAGACCAAAAGATTAAATGTTTCCAGGATCTATTAGCTTTCCTCAATGCAGAAGCTATCAGCAGCTTAATCAAACCATGATGAAAGACTGAGTGGCTGCTATGATCGGGGTGATTTCTTACCCACACAATCATCTTTTCTATGCTCCTAAACAGGTAATAGGGTAAGTTTAATTTAGATTCTCCATTTAAATGCAACAAGAACCTTAAGTGGTATCTGAATACGGTTGCAAACCATCCTTCACAAGTAATATAGCATTGAACAACATTTAGAATATTTCTCCATTCAGGATTGACCCTATTTAGTTGAATGCCCTTTCTCCAACCTAACTTTTCGCAACCAGGCAATAGAAATCAACTAAGATCAACTTCGAACAGATATTTTTTAAACCATCTTTCGCCTTTAGAAGGTATGCCAATGGCTTCTACAATGGTAGCCTCATCTACACTAAAGGTTAGGGTTTGAAAATTTACCATAGAATCCTTGTAAATGTTTACAAAGGCCTTCGTCACCTGCAAGTTGTAACCTTTCATTCGTTCACATAAGGAAAACCAGACTGCGGTCTTCATCATTTCTGCACATCTGGGAAATTCCTCACTCCACTTGATATTATCTAGCTCCAATCTACAGATTTTTCCACTGAGTTTTTCAACCACTACCAACGTGATCTGGAGGCTCTACTAGATTGCATTCCTATTAAAACATTTCACAAAAACACAAACTATGCAAAGAAAACCGACTAACAGTCTGTAGGGTTAGCTGAGATATGAATTTGGATCCATGTACTTTGAAAATATCGAAAACCTGTTTGTACATTCATGACATAATTAATTTGCACTCCCTCCTTGACACAGATCCCGAGCTGCTATCAATCTCATCATGAAGCAAGACTACTTTTGAAACACACTTACTATGCATGCCATTCTCCCTTAATTTATCTACAAGTGATTACAATCTGGCAGCGCTAGCATTTCCTCCATTATTCCATGTGTTGTCGGTATGTACCAAAACTATAAATGAAATATAATCCACTTTTGAACAGCCAAAACTTCATCATGCATAAGTAGATTTGATTTTATTCATTGGAAAGCAAACTTACTCATACATTAGACTATGTATTATTTCAATAAAGAACTTGAAAACTTGAAAGATTAACAAAACTGAGCCGTATTTGTTTTAATAAATGAAACAATGAAAAAATAACCCTTTTTAAAAGAACCTAAGAATTAGGGTAAAACCTAAGGAAATCGAAATTTTAAGATAAACTAAGGTAAATAAAGAAAACATAGTCTTCTAGGAAACATATCTAAAGTAGAACTAAGATACAAATCTAGAGATAACATCTGGCTCCGATTGGGGATAAAGCTCTCCTTGTGAGGCTTTAAGAACATCTTGACCATGTACCTTCAGAAAACCTGCTAGAATCATACCTCTGAAATCAAACTGCTTTATTGTGCTGGAGTCTTGTATAAAAAACCTGTAATGATATGTACAATGAATGCCTCAGCTCAATATGTATGAAAATGTTTCAAAAACCGCCCATTTACTAGGCTTGCAACTTCATCACCATTCAGATTTTGTAAGGAAAAAGTGTTGTTTCCAAAAATCTTAATTATTATGAAAGGTCCCAGCCACAAATTATCAAATTTGCCATGCTTATATTTTTCATCATTTCTTGCATCCCATCTAAAAACTACCTCACCAACTAAGAAAGTGTCTTTCTTGACCTTTTTGTCAAAAATTTCCTTTACCTTCTTTTTGCAAACTTCAACTTTCTCTGCTATTGCTTCTCTTTCTTGCTGTAACTTGACTATCTGAAACATCCTTCTTTTCATTTCATTAGGTTCCTCTTCTACATCTTGCAAAAACTTGATTACTGGAAATTGAACAGGAAATACTGCATCCATGCCATAGACAAGATGAAAAGGTGTGGTTCCAATGGATCTTTTAATGGTTACCTTGTCTTCCCAAAGATCATATTTTAGCATAATGTCCCAACTCCTTTTATTTTGAAATAACATCATTTTTATGTTGTTCACGATACTCTTATTAAAATATTATGCTAACCCATTCCCCTGTGGGTAATAAGGTGTGGAATTCTTTAATATGATGTTATTCTCTTCACAAAAAATTACCATATCTTTAGGTTTAAAGGCTGGAGCATTATCTGTTACCAATTTCCTAGGACATCTAAAACTGCGTAAGATATTCTCTTGAAGGAAATTAATAATAACTTTATATGTTTCTCTTCTTGTGGGAATTGCTTCCACCCATTTGGTAAAAAAATATGTGGCTATTAGAATCCACCTATGTTGACCACTGGAGGAAGGATGAATTTCTCCTATAAAGTCTAAACCACACTGTTGAAATGCAGTATTTACAACAATAGGTTTCAAGGGTAAAGACTGCAACTTGTGTTTTCCTGCAAAATTTTTACATTCAATGCAAGCTCTGACTTGAAGATACACATCCGGAAAAAGAGTGGGCCAATAAAAACCAGCTCTTCAAATTTTGAATGTTGTTGATTTCCAGTACTTATGTCCCCTACATGCACCCCCATTAGAGAGATTTTGAGGTCGAAAAATGGTCTCTTAAGAGATTTACTAAAAAAGTATGAGATATATTAAAATATTATGAGTTAGGGGTTTTATGGGGTAGGTATATATGACAAGTCACCTCCTACACTATTTTCTATGCACAATATAAATAACCATGGTTGAGTTAATTTTCAAAATTCATTAGAAATAAAATTAATAAAATAACTCTACATTGATGTGACTAAGATTCATTTTAAATTCTCAAAAATGTATTGTCCCTTAGCATTTATTTGTCTTGAACTTGCAAATGAAATTGAATAATAAAAACATTTTAAGAGCTTTTTTTTAATTTATGTTGACTTTTTATGTTTAGTACTTTTCTCATCAATTTAATATAATGTGATTCAATTGAAAAATGATTTACATGTACAATGTTATTAATATTATTATAATCCACATTGCATTATTATTATTGTTTATTCATTAAATCTATATTAATATATTTTTTTCATATTAATATCATTCATGAATTTAATTTATTTTAAAAACTACAAGGATATATATATATATATATATATATATATATATATATATATTAGTTTAGCATTATAATATTAAATAAAATGGAGTGAATACATAATTAAAAATATAAAAATGATAAAAATAATATTTTATGAAAAAATGTGAAAGGAATATATATATATATAAGTTTGACATTATGACATTAAATAAAATTGAGTGAATATATAATTTAAAATTAAAAACATGAAAATGTTAATATATTATTTTATAAAAAAATGTGAAATGACTTTCTTTATGAATTATGAATACTTTACTTGAAAATGACTATAATATTATTTTATGAGAAAGTGAAAGAAAGAAAGAAAAAAAGTGTGAAAATACATTCATTATGAGTACTTTATTGAAAATGACAATAATATTATTTTATGAAAAAATGTTAAAGGAATTTCATTATGAGTACTTTACTTTATGACTTAAAAATAGTTATACCACTACCTTGGTTAACTATGGGTTTTCATCCACCCTAGAAAATTTGACAAATAAGCATTCATAACTCATGCAATGCCACCTCAACCATGGGGGATGATGTCATCTACTAGAATGTGATTGGGTGATTTTTATAGTACATTTTCTTTGCTTTTAGGCCTATTTTTTACCTCAAAATTTCTCTAATGCATAGAATTCTGCAGTAATAACATCAGCCTCTGGTTTTTCAAAACATTTAAGCAATATACCTCCAAGATCTTTCCAATATAAAACTTGATCAATTAAAACATATTTCAAAGCCTTAAGTTTGAATTATGTATACTGACTTTTATTCAGATCAGGAGGACATTGCAAATGCACCAGAAAATAAACAATTTTCCCATACCATGGAGAATCACAATACCTGCTATGTCATGTTCCCAAATTTTCCTATGGTCCATGGAGATGATTTTAGCCTACGTCACCTAGGCATTAATTAAATAATTAATGGATGGATGAAGGAAGATTCCTAAGGGTGAACTTGAGGAATTAAATGGATAAGGAAGGACCCCCATGAAGTTATTAACCCCCAATTCAAGTGTTAAGGTGATTTATTAATTAATTGAGAAATTAATTAATTGGGGAAGTTTTGAGGCAATTACACCATAGTAGTTAATTAATTAATTGCTTAGCTAAATTATTTCTGAGTTGTATTATTGTCATTTAAATGTTTATTACTAATAAATGTGCCAAGTGGTTGATGACTTGGATAGGAAATTTGAATTGGTTAAGTAGGCCAAACTTGCTTAAGTGATAAATCTCAGAAAAGCTAAGAAATCTAGTGGAGACAAGTTGGAAAGATGAACCCAAAAAGGAAACTGACAAAAGCTGGCAAAATCGGACAAAAGAAGGAAAGAGGAAAGTAAAGAAAGTGGAAATATTCAGAAAAGCTTTCAGAAAGAAAATAACAACAACCATAAAAGCTACCTAAAGCACACTTGCCCAAATTCAGTGAAGGAAAGAAATTTTGAAATCTCCGAAATTGCTATTCTCCTCAAGAAATGTGCCCTCATGGATTTGGAATAGAATGGGAAAGTGGATAGCCTACTCTCACAGGTCACCAAGCCAAGAACTTGCTCAGCAGTTCATCATGAATTTTATAAAAGAATCCAACCAACTCCATTTGACAACTTTTTTTGTCATTTGCAATTTTGGTTTGAGAGATTTGAACCTCTCTAGTTGAGTGGTGTTGTAGCTAAGGTTTTCACCATAGCTTGTGCAAATGAGCACCTATTAAGGAGAAGGGACTCCTTAGTAACAGTTCAGAAAAATTGTGAAATATGACAGTACAGTAAAATAAAATTAAACTAGCATGAGCATTAACATAAATAATAAAACATGAAAATATGGTGAAGATTTATCTTTTTGTATTAAAAATTACCTCAGATGTAGAGGTTGGTGGAGCCTTTGCAGCAGTCCAAAAGGGTTGCTTCCAAGCTCCAGTGTTGTTCATTCTCCTTCTTCCAAATATGTTTTGGAAATGGGGCCAAAAGGGTTCTCAAGAATTAACTCCAAATGGAGAGCTAGGGTTTCAAGGGAATTTTCAGCAGCGTAAGGATAGGGATGATTGTGGATGAAAAATGAGGAGCCTCCATCACATATTTATAGGTTTTTAGTGGTGGAGTGCTGACCCATGGTTTTGGGCACCATATGGTTTAGGTCAGCTGTATAGGATTTTTGCTTCTTTTTTTCCCTCTTTTTTGTATTTTTTATTCCCTTTTTAGAGGGTTTTTGCTATTTTTGGAGGAATTTACATTATTTTGGGGGGAAAAAATGGGGTTTTGGCCTTTTGAAGGCCTTTTTAATGTTTTTTTGGCCTTTTGGAGGCTTTTTAATGGGTTTTTTGGCCCTTTGGAGGCTTTTTAATGGGTTTCTAAGGTTTTGGAGGCAAATATGGTAGGAAATATGGACAAATGAGTCATGTAATGAGGGGGATGAGGTAGTGAGCACTTTTTGGGTGTTAACAGATTGCCCCCTGATGTGTGAGGGAAGGAGCTCATCGGATGGCCGATAGACATCATAAGTCTTTTATGGTTTTCCTGGGATGTGGAGAAGAGAAGAAACGAACTAAAGCCCGAAACAACGGTCCTGAACAAATTGCAAAAACTGAAAGTACATGACCTCAACAATGAATGAGGAATAATCTGAACATATGGACGAGGCGGGCATTCCCATGCTCATATCAAGATATAGAACAATAACAAGGGGGTCCAAAAAATGGGGACCTGAAATATACATGGCCTCAAATGAGGAAGAATCTCAATATATGGATGAGGCAGGCATACCCATGGTCGTATCTAGATATATATAAAAAAGAACAATGAGGCCCAAAAATTGGGGCCTGAAGGATACATGGAAAACCACTGTGTACATCATAAGGGTCCAGAGGGGACACAAATCTGGGACATACTACTGGGCTGACCATGTCTGAGCTGAAGAACTGATACATTGGAATAACAACAATGCTGCTGAGTGTGGTACCAAAGGAACTGATGAGCTGCTGGATCATAGTGATAGGGAGTCATACCCTCAATGGTACACTGAACTGGAACTGAATGTTGAGATATTGTAACTTCAAAGAATATTATATTTGTACTTTATTATTCTAGAGATGTTTCATTCCTCCTTGAAGATCTTATTGTATATCCGGATATGTTTATTCCTCCGTCGAAATGTGGTAGCTTGGGTTATTAGACTTCCCTAGTGGGGGTCGGCCCTGTATGTGTTATGTGGGTCAAAGGGTTATTAGACCACCCTAGAGGGGTCGGCCCAGTCAGTTGTAATGGGGTATTTAACCCAAGGGTTAAATACGAGCCTACATGTCTTGTGTAAAAGACAAGTCAGAGTAGTGTATAAATAGAGGAGGTGTATTCCTCATTTGATACACTCACTCACTTGAGAAAGGTGCACTTGTGGAGGAGAGGTCTGCTATGGAGAAGGAGGAGCTCATGCTCAGGGTTTGCATCTTTGTATATTGCTGGTCATCTATATTGAGGAAGCTTTGCTGGGTTTTCTACCCCATGAGGGCTTCCCAGGATAAATCTGTGTCTCTTGTGTTTATGCTGTGCTTGTTGTTTCTTCAGTGATCATGTATATGCTATTATTGTGAAATGGAATGTAATGCTGCTATTTTCTGTCTTAGCATATTAAATCTTAACATGGTATCAGAGCTAACCTGAAGGAAGGCAAGGTATGGCACTTACGACACTTGCTTTACTTACGACAATTTCAAAGTTAGGGTTTTACATAGCAAAAACCAGTCATCGTGGAACTTTCGCTATAAATCCATTTCTGCGAAGGTTCAGGATCTAAAAAGTTTACAGGTCAAAGATAACATCCATAGGTATCTTATGTCCAAAAGGAACCCTCATATTCATTGTACTTTGTAAGTTATGATCAATACAAATTAGGGTTTCTGCCTCTTCCAGATCTCAGTCAAAATCAGGTGACCTTGGAAAAAAGGTCATAAATTGGGCTAGGAAGATCCAAATGCAATTTTGTAAAAATTGACAGGTAGTACACAGACTGTACTATATCAAGAAACGTTTTCAGAGGCCGAAGGTGAACCAATGACACGTGGCACGCCGTACACGTTCGCTCTCCTGTTTTATCCCATAAACAGGTCACGTTGCGACACTTGGCATAACTCTCTCTCAGAGAGTCCAATTGAGGTCAAACCTGTCAGTATGGAAATATAACAGGGTGAGCTATCTCAAGAAAAGTTTTCAGAGGCCGAAGTTCAAACAGTGACACGTGGCATGTCGTACAAGTTCACTCTCCTGTATTCTCCCAAAACAGGTCACGTTGCGACATTTGGCATAACTCTCTCTCAGAAAATCCAATTGAGGTCAGAACTATCGGGATGGAAATATGACAGGTCAGGATACCACAGAAAAAAATTTCAGACCTTGTGGAGCAAAAATTTCAGAGTTACAGCAGAAACAATTAGGTACATATTTCTGTCAAAACAGAATTATTTTTGGAGCACCTTCATTCATGGCTTCCGAAATTTAGGATTTCGGAGAAAGTTAGGATTGTTGGAATCAGAATCCACGGTTGAATGCTACTCTGGAAAATCAAAATTTAGAGACCAAGATCAAATTTTTTGGTTGGGTAAAAGACCAGTCTTGATCAAACCCCAGTTCGGGATTTTGATCGGAAAGATGGAAAATTAGGGCTTCAACAAAAGTTGGAATTTGTGAAGTCTGTAACCACGGCTGGAAGCTCCTCAGAAAAATAAGAGTTTAGAACCTTGGATCGAACCTTTTGATTGGACAGAAGGGTGGGCTTCATCAAACTTTAGTTCGAGTTCCTGTCCAAAAGATCCAGAAGTTTCGATGGAAATTTTGAGGATTCAAATCTTGGAGATTTCAAAATTAAAGCATGCTAGTTTGATCAGCTCAGCAAGACACATCCTTCCATCCATTCAGACGTGTGAAAGTCAAAGATTGAATTTTTAGGGTTTCTCTAGCAAACCCTAATCAAGCTCCAGATCAAGTTTCAAGGGGAGTTGAGGCTAAGGCCTTACATAAGAAGACTACAAGAATCCTCGACAGGTATGACTTAAGGAGGTTCAGATATGTCTTGAAATCTGATTCTTGATTAAGTTCATGATGTGTTTGTCTTCATATTATTTATTAGTACAATCTTGATTAATGTTAGAATTTTCTTATCATCCTAGTAACAATATGAATGCATGTGAATGATCGAAGACATTCATTGATTAGGACTATATGATTGTACTAATGCATTATGGTATTGTGTAAGGTTGATGTTGTCTGCTAACAAGATACAGGTACATCACCATGACAACATGAAGACAAAGACTCATCCATAATCTTTGTTCTACTTACGAGGTATGTATGACTTTGTTATATTATGCTTAACCTATGAGACATGCAGGTTCTAGCACAGGATCTCTAAATCCTTGAAGAGATTGTTTAGGTATGTTGTACATAACTAAGCGGGTATACTAATCCAGGTATGTTTTCCTATGTCAAGTTAGAACCTTACCTCGTGTTAGGATCCTTATATAAGTATACTTGGTATGATTGGTTATGCTTATTCATAAAGCTAGTAATCATGGGTTTATGAATATTATGCCTTTTATCTTGATTGATGATATCTTGAATACTAATGTTTATTATCTATGATCATGACTATACATATTCAAGAATTACAATGTTTTGATAATATTTATAATATACTAATGAATGTATGTTTGTGTATGAGATCATGAGGATAACACTAGTGCACACTTGAGCATGCACAGTAGTACAGAATGAATAGAAGTTCAAAAGACATTTAGAAAATCAAGCGGGAGGCAACCACATAAACATAAAAGATAAGTATTTGAGTTGTTATTTGAAATAGTAAATGATATATGTATGCATAATAAGTTATCATGTCAACATGATTTCATGATTATGAAGTATTACTAATCATGTACTTAATTTTGATTTGTAGGAAAGATCATGAAGAATGATGAACACCGAACAAATGATGGATGTTCAACAAGAAGATTTACAAATCAAACAAAATATAGAAGGCTCGTGGCTAGAAGATTCTCTTAGAAAGAGGAAGAGAATCATGACGAGATGTTTGCTCCAAGTGACTATATAAGACCATTCTCTTAATGGTGTAAGAAGTGTGAATCAGGTTCTGTATGGGTACCCAGGATCGATAATCAATTGATGAGCTTAATGATCACCATGGGTGATGTGAATCTCAACCTTTGCTACAAGGTTGAATATAGTTTCTATACACAGATGACATGGATACAAGAAGGAACTCACCACAGAGTTCAAATGATATTGAGGCCCATATCAGTAGACCCATCTAACGAGAGATGGCACAGATAGATATGCAGAAGATCATTCAATGCAAAGTGTGAATAATGTTCAGTCACAAAGGGAGAATTGATGGTTTCTTGATAAGCTTGGGCTTTACCAAAAGTAAAATTGTTCCTAACCTTTACCTTAAGGTTATGGATCATACCATTATTGTATGACGATGATCTCTTTCTGACAAGGAATGAGAAACAGATCATGAAAAGAAAGAAGAAGATGGCTACAAAAATGAAAATGAAAGATCTCAGATTGATACATCACTTCCTAGGTCTGGAAGTATGGCAAGGCTCAGAAGGAATCTTTCTCAACCAGGGAAAGTATGCTGAGAAATTATAAAAGGACTTGATGTATCGGAATGGCCACTCTCATGGATTCCAACTTGAAGTTGTTAGCAGATGACTCTTCAGAGTTAGTGGATATAACTCTGTACATACAAATTATTGGGTCACTAATGTATCTAATAAATACTAGGTCAGATATATGCTTTGCTGTGAATACCTTGATTCAGTATCTAGTGGAAACTAGATGTGTTCACCTGTTAGTTGCAAAGCATGTGATCAGGTACCTAAAGGATATGATAGACTTTGATCTATGCTATATTGGAGATCATGACTTCAAATGGCTACACAGATGTTGATTGAGCAGAAAGTGTATCAAACAGGAAGAGCACATTGAGAGGATGTTATTGTCTGGGATCAGCCATGATCTTGTGGTTTAGCAGGAAACGATCTAGTGTGGCTCTTAGCACAAGCAGAATATATGGTTGCTTTCTCTGCTAAGTTATGAAGTAGTATGGTTTCAGAATTGTTTGACTTAGAGATGGACCCAACTGTGATCCTATGTGACAATCAGAGTTGTACCAAAATGGCAAAGAATCCAGTGTTCCATGATAAGTCAAAAGCACATAGAGATCTGACATTTCTATATACGAGATATGGTGCAGAAAGGAATTAAAGTTTGAATTTGTAACAAGTTACCATTGTACTAACCAAACCTCTACCGATACAATGTACTAACCAAACCTCTACCTCAAGTAAAGTTTTCCGAGACAAACTTAATATAGTTCAGAAGGATCCTCCTCGAAAGGGGGAGTGATGTGATCACTTATGATGAGATTTCCTGCATCAACAGAAAGGTCGATGATGTGGTTACCTATATTGGTGATGCCAACAAAGAGGTTGGTGGATGGTCCTTAGATAGGCATAAGGTGAAAAGGGGATTGGATCATCCCTGGACTTCAGTCCTAAAGAGAGCCGTAGACGTATGTCTTCGAGAATGAAGTCCTTGGTGGACATGAGGGGATTGGATCATCCCTGGACTTCAGTCCTAAAGAGAGCCATAGATGTATGTCTTCGAGAATGAAGTCCTTGGTGGACATGAGGGGATTGGATCATCCCTGGACTTCAGTCCTAAAGAGAGCCGTAGACGTATGTCTTTGAGAATGAAGTCCTTGGTGGACATGAGGGGATTGGATCATCCCTGGAGTTCAGTCCTGAAGTGAGCTGTAGACATATGTCTCCGAGAATGAAGTCCTTAGTGGACAGGTGAGGATTGAGTCATCCTTGGACGTGGTCCTAAATGTACGGTTGAGGATTGAGTCATCCTTGGACGTGGTCCTAAATGTACGGTTGAGGATTGAGTCATCCTTGGACGTGGTCCTAAATGTACAGTTGAGGATTGAGTCATCCTTGGACGTGGTCCTAAATGTACGGTTGAGGATTGAGTCATCCTTGGACATGGTCCTAAATGTACGGATGGGATTGCATCGTCCCTAGACATGAGACTTGTATTAAAGTGATAAGGACTGATCATCCTGGAACTCGATCTGGATTGTATCGTCCATGGACCTATTTCCTAAAGAGAGCGAGATTGATCATCCTGTAATATGATCGTGTGTGTTGCAGGGTATGCTGCTATGTATGATAGATGTATTAGTGAGAATACATGCTTTTGATGATAGATGTATTAGTGAGAATACATGCTCTTGATGATAGATGTATTAGTGAGAATACATGCTTTTGATGATAGATGTATTAGTGAGAATACATGCTTTTGATAATAAATGTATTAGTAAGAATACATGTTTTGATGACAAATGTATTGGTGTGGATACTAATACAGATGATCCAGATACTGTAGATCGAGATGATCCAGATGTTGTAGATCGAGATGATCCAGATGCTGTAGATCAAGATGATCCAGATACTGTAGATCAAGATGATCCAGATGCTATAGATCGAGATGATCCAGATGCTGTAGATCGAGATGATCCAGATACTGTAGATCGAGATGATCCAGATGCTGTAGATCGAGAGATGATCCAGATACTGTAGATCGAGATGATCCAGATGCTGTAGATCGAGATGATCCAGATATTGTAGATCGAGATGATCCAGATGTTGTAGATCGAGATGATCCAGATGTTGTAGATAGAGATGATCCTGATACTGATGATCGTATGATGACGATGCTGATGATCGTGAGGATCCAGATGTTGATGTTGTTATAGTTGTTCGAGTGCTGCAGAAGATAAAGAATCAGTACTGAAGATGTTGATGTTCCAAGTATTGAAGATATTCCAGTAACTGCTTGAGTTACTGATGATGTTGAGAAAGCTTCCAATGATTTATAGATGTATCATGTATGATGTTGATGACTCCTTGCTCGTGCAGATATTGTTATAATATCCTTCTCGTTAAGGGGGAGTGTTGAGATATTGTAACTTCAAAGAATATTATATTTGTACTTTATTATTCTGGAGATGTTTCATTCCTCCTTGAAGATCTTATTGTATATCCGGAGATGTTTATTCCTCCGTCGGAATGTGGTAACTTGGGTTATTAGACTTCCCTAGTGGGGGTCGGCCCTGTATGTGTTATGTGTGTCAAAGGGTTATTAGACCACCCTAGAGGGGTCGACCCAGTCAGTTTTAATGGGGTATTTAACCCAAGGGTTAAATACGAGCCTACATGTCTTGTGTAAAAGACAAGTTGGAGTAGTGTATAAATAGAGGAGGTGTATTCCTCATTTGATACACTCACTCACTTGAGAAAGGCGCACTTGTGGAGGAGAGGTCTGCTATGGAGAAGGAGGAGCTCATGCTCATGGTTTGCATCTTTGTATATTGCTGGTCATCTATATTGAGGAATCTTTGCTGGGTTTTCTACCCCATGAGGGTTTCCCAGGATAAATCTATGTCTCTTGTGTTTATGTTGTGCTTGTTGTTTCTTCAGTGATCCTGTATATGCTATTATTGTGAATCGGAATGTAATGCTGCTATTTTCTGTCTTAGCATATTAAATCTTAACACTGAACTGGGTACTCAAGGAAGCATATAACTGGATGGCTTATGAATACAATCTCCTACGCAACCCGAACATCCACGGGAACATATAATTGGGCGTTCCGAAGTGACTCACCAATGTGCTAGAGTCGGGGGAAATCCGAGGTCTTCGACCAATAACTAAAGGGATATATACCCTGCACGATTCTCAACGATGCGATCAAGGTGTTGAAGTCAAGCATGTGAGAAACAACCACTCGGAGAGGCACTGATGACTCCTCTCAAAATGTTCCGTAGGCACTCACCACAAATGGTGATGAGTCCAAGGTGCAGGGACCTCTGGATCTATCCTCTGGAATAGATGGGCTATCGTCGACAGAGGGAGACCTGCAACTAGCAAGGCAATGATGTTTCTTGATAGGAGCATGAAGTGGAGAACCGAAGTGTGAGAGTACTGATGGTAGGATTGACATAATGTGGGGGTGGAGGGTAACTGGGTAAGTAGAGTGGGTGGACTCAAACTTCCTTTATTCAAAGTATGACATGGGGGATGATCAGGAAGCATATGAAACTGACTCGTGGGAAAGAGATCATAGTTGTAATGCATCAAGGATAGTGACTGGGATGAGTGATACTCAAGTTGGTGTAAAATGGCAGGAAACTGCAGCATACTCTAAATAAAGGCGACCTGTTTGGGGTGCTACCGAGATGATCGATCATAGTGCCAAGAGGCACGGGGGGAACTTCTTCATGGGTTAAGGAACTAGAAGAAGTGTGTTCACAATGGTACTGTCATGTGGATTTATACGAGCCCAGGATAGTTCATGTTCGGGATTGCTTTCAATTTTAAGGAGTCTGAAAGCGATAAGAAGACTCTGAAATAAAGGAATGGTACCGTCGTGTGGATTTGTATGAGCCCAGGACGGTGCATGCTCGTGGTTGCTTTCAATTTTAGAGATTCTGAAAGAAAATAAGAAGACTCTAGGGGGGGTGCTTTTTCGTGGGTTAGTCTCCAAGGCCCGAAGAAGCATAAAAGGATGCAATGAAGAACTCTTCTAGCCGGTGTGACTAGAATATTCCTTTTTCGTAATTAGTCTACTAGGTCCGGAAAAGGGTTAAACTTATACTAGATAGATGCCCTTTCAGGTACTTTAATGAGCATGAAAGGAAGCAAGATTGCTCGACAATCTTTTCATTGTTTTAGGAGTCAGAAAAGAGCTTAACAGAAACTCCTTAAGTGCCTTTTTCGTAAAGGACTTGTCCGGCCCGAAAAAGGGACAAAATTATACCGAACAAAAGGAATGGCCAGGAAATGAGGAAGTGTTCAATTAAGGAACATCGATGAGAGCCAAGAACGAGGGTGGGGGGGAACACTGGTGGGCCTCCTTGCGGGGTGATGAATGGTGTCAAAATAATGAAATAATTGCAGTATGAATGGAGTGAATGGCTCATGTAAAATAGTGTAACAATCCGATGGCAGCGATGTGGCACACAAACCAAGGTGACAAGGGGTCATGTCACAATGTCAATAAACATTCTAGTGAGAGAGATAAATGATCTCAAGCATCATCACAAGCACATAAATATGAATTCGACGATATAAGGAACGTCAGAACGGACGACGGTCAAGACGGCACGCGAACTGAGGCGACGAGGGGTGTTTTGGAAAAAAACACCCGAAAAATCTAAGGGTGAGAGCGAGAAATGATCTCAAACATCATCATGGGAACGGAAATATGAATTCGGCGGTGCAAATGGTGCAAAAAATGGAGGTCATAAGGACTCCGGAATGTTCAAAAAAAATAACGAGGTTAAAAAATGGTTGCAAATAAAGGTGAGCCCACCAAGCCAAGGATGCAGTGGTGAGGAGAAATGATGACCCGCGGGGGCAGAATACTAGGTGTATCGAATCAAATCATATATACAAGTGACATGTGACCTCAAAAATGGTTGAGATCATACATGTGAAAAAGTGAGCAGGGTTAATGACCTGCCCCCATGCTATGCGCATGGGGTTTGTGATTGTGGATCACATATGTGTTGGTTTGAACAATGGGATCATTGAAACACTGAGATAGATGTGATGGGGAAGGTTCAAAAGGATTGATCATGCCCCCTATCCTAGGGTTTAGGTAATCTATTATGCCCCCTAACTCAGAGGTGTCAATGTGGTGCTCGATGATAGCAGGGTCAAGACCAGGCATTTCAGTGTAGGACCAGGCAAAGACATTGCGGAATTCTTGCAAAAGTTTCGTGTACTCTCCGATCTCGTGCTCAGTGTAGGAGGATCCTAACGTAATGAGTTCATGAGCACCAGCTGGGGTAGAGATATCGATGTGGATGATGGGTGACATGTTGGCCATGTTACCTTCCTCAAAGGAATCAGGAGCGGGAATGGGATCCTTAAACCAGTCAACTTTGGTGGGGAGGAAATCTTTGGACTCAACCGCAAATTGGGTGGCTGTGGTGGAGGAGGACTCTTCTGCGAGGAAGTAGGAACGATGGTGCATGTCATCCTAGGGGTAATCCGGGGTAGTGAGAGCCTCTAGAATCTCCTCATCATTGCGGAAACTTTGAGTTGTCAAATCGGTTGACGAGGGAGTGGTAGTAGAAGAGATCATATAGATGGTATTAATCTCGTCGGATGAAGATGATACTCGGAGGTGGATCTCCTCAATTGTTGGGGGCACCGTCTCAAGGTCCAAATTATTCATCTCGTAGAGAGCTTCTCTGTAATCTGCGAGATCGGGACAGTGATGTGAGTAATGGTCGTAAATACCGCATATTGCACAAGGGTGGTTGGTACACAGTGATTTATCACGAGGATTAGGGGCTGGATCGAGTTGGACAACCAGGATGTTGGGGTCATCGTCAAGCATTTGCATGTGCTCTTGTAATGCAAGTAATTGTGGGCATTGATGTGTAGGATGGCCTAACTCATCACACAACAAGCATTTAGGAGGAGCACAAAACACAAGGGGGGTTTTAACTATTTTGGGTGGGGGTATAGTAGTGTATGGTTGTGGGCCTCTGCCCCCAGTGCTCTTGACAATGGGGGGTGGATTGGTGGATGAGGAAGGAGTAGAGACACCGGGGGGTGGTTAACTAGTAGTGGCGATGGGTTGCACCAGTTGAAGGACAACATTTGGTGTCAGTGGGGGAACGGGAGGAGAAATATACCACACGGGTAGTCCTAAGGTTAACCCGAGGAGGCTGAGAGTAGCCATAACCGGGGTGCTTACTACTCCCGAGGGAGGGAATAGGAAGGGGATTGTGTGGATGGGTGTAACACCAATATGAATAGGTACCAATGGTGGTTTGGGTAGCAAGGGCGGTTGATGGTTGGGTGTTGGTGTATTGTGGGAAAGGGTACATAAGTCAGATACTTCGGTCGTGGGTGACAGGGGTGGAATGGCTTGGAATGTTGAGGTCATCGGCGTATCTGAGTAAACTCCAGGTCCCACTGAGGAAACCAACGAGGTAGCTGCACCACTAACAGGTTGTTCAATCATGGGGAGAATTTTTTTGGGTGCAGCGGAGGCATTGGGATTGTAATAGGTGAGTTGGTCAAGTTTAACCACGTGTTCGTCGTGGGGGAACATCATGGTACGAAAAATGGATGAGTCAACCGCCCGCATGGCATACATCAGGGATGATTTTAAGATACCCCCCAAAATTTATATGTATAAAAAATGGGCGAATCTCCCCGATATATAGGAAAACTTGAAGGCGATTTTATCAATAATATAATATGTATATATAATTTTTTGGCGAATCTTTCATTTCATTATATAATGCTATAAAATCATGGCGAATCTTTCACTAAATTATAAGATATTGTAAAATCTTGGCGAATATTTCACTTAATTATAAAAAATTGTAAAAACTTGGCGAATCATTCACTGGTTTATAAAATATAGTAAAATTTGGCGAATCTTTTGTCAATAAGACTCAAGCTTTTGATTATGTAGATTACTAAGGTAGTGCAACAAAATAACATACATCGGAGCTCAACTTTGGACTCTCTTGACTCCTAGACTCTCGAATGAACAAGTGTATGAAGGAGGAGAGGATGGATTTATTTATACATTTCACAAGCAATATTTGATCACTCACAACTAGAAGGTGTCGACGAAACATGACTACACTAACTAGATTCAGGGCAAGTATGGACTCTACTTGTTATCTCGTCCCTTAATGGTCCAATGGATATGTGGGGTCATGAATCTTGACATGCCAACAAATTGATAGAATTAAGTGAATATCCTAGTAGTGGGCCACTTCCTTTATATAGAGAGATAGTTATTGGACCAATTCCAAGCTTCCAACCAATCTTCTCACCAAAATTTCTTCTCTTTGGTGTCGAATGGTAGGAGAGTTGCATATTTGTTAGTGAATACTTAAAATGGCTCAATCCACACAAATTTTCCTCGGCAAGTGATAACCTCACCCATCATTGTTTTAAAATGTCCCAACACCATAAAAGCATCCATAAATTGATAAATGACAACCCCATGCACTTCTAAATTCACCCAGTGATGAGAATAATGCCCCATGCACTTCTAAATTCATCCAGTGATGAGAAACGTGCCCCAGACACTTCAATACTTGCCCCGAACACTTACAATTCTCCCAAAGATGATAAAAATGCCCTAAGCACTTCAATATTTTCTTGGGCACTTCTAAATTCTCCTAAGGATGATAAAACTCCCCATGCACTTCAATAATTTCCCCAAGCACTTCAAAATTACCCCCAGGCACTTCAATACTTGCCCCATGCACTTCTAAATTGACCCAATGATGATAGAAACACCCCATGCACTTCAATACTCTCCTCAGCCATTTCAAAATTCTCCCAACAATGATAAAAACGCCCAAACACTTCAATATTTTTCCCAGGCACTTCAAAATTATTGTAACAAAGATAAAAACGCCTCCATCCACTTCCATATTTGCGCAGGCACTTCATTACTTTCCCTAGACACTTCAAAATTTGTCCAATGATGATAAAGATTCCCTAGGCACTTCAATACTTGCCCTAGCTAAGGCAGAAAAACACTCGACAATGATATAATCACCCAGGCAATCACAAAAATGCCCCGGTACACACAAATTTTCCTCGGCGTGTGATAACTTTGGCCATCACTGTTTTAAAACGTCCCAACACTATAAATGCATCCTTACATTGATAAACAACAATCCCATGCACTTCAAAATTGCCCCCAAGCACTTCAAAATTCTCTGAAAGATGATAAAAATGCCCTAAGCACTTCAATATTTTCCCCAAGCACTTCAAAACTGCCCCCAGGCACTTCAATACTTGCTCCATGCACTTCTAAATTGACCCAATGATGATAGAAACATCCCATGCACTTCAATACTTGCCTCGACCACTTCAAAATTCTCCCAACGATGATAAAAATGCCCATACACTTCAATATTTCCCCAAGCACTTGAAAATTCTCGCAATGAAGATAAAAACGCCCCCGTCCACTTCCATGTTTTCCCAGGCACTTCATTACATGCCCTAGACACTTCAAAATTTGTCCAATGATGATAAAAATGCCCTAGGCACTTCAATACTTGCCCTAGGAAAGGGAGAAAACCGCCCGACAATGATATAATCACCCAGGCAATCACAAAAATGCCCCAGTACACACAAATTTGCCTCGGCATGTGATAACTTTGGCCATCACTGTTTTAAAACGTGATGGCTACAATGTTGTGTTGCAAACATATAATCACTGCAACATTGAGTTGCAAATTCCACAACTTTGAGTTGTAGGTCATCAATTCCCACAATTGTATGTTGCATGGGTTCTACTTCATGCAATTTTGGGTTTTCCACCTGTAAATTTGTGCACTTCCAAGGTTATAATTCTTTTCTACCACAACCTATAATTGCATGACCATCACTTGTGCTATATGATGGACTCTCTATTGACTATATTTTGCACATAGACCCCCATTGGAAAGAAATTTTTATAAAATCTCAAGTTCAAAACTTTAGTGTTAGCACCAAGAAAAGTTAATATTCAAGGTATCTTTGTGGCTCACAAAGCATTTGGAAACCCTACGAAACCATCAAGCACATTTAATTTGGTAGGGGAATTCCTTTCAAATTAGCATTTCTGTGAATGACCACTACATTTGGTGGTTTCCCTTGGTTCTCTTTGAAGGAAAAGCTCTCACTGGATCCCCTTAGTTTTCACCAAAGCAACTTTTTCAAAAGTGCATTATGCAAGCCAATGACCTTTTATGATGGCATTTCCCATCACTAGAAGACTCGAGCATCTCTAAATGTTGAATTTTGGCTCTTTATCACTTTAGATTGTTAGAGATTTCATTGCAAAAGGGTCATTTCTAAAAAAGGTGTCCCAATGCATTAGCATGGTGGAAACATTGGAAGTGAAATCCCTTCATGGAGTATAAACCAACATAGGGTTATCAATGGCTCGATGCTAAGCCTAGGGTGGATGCCAAGATTAACAAGCTTTGGTGACTTCGCTCTAAACAATCTGTATGGCTCTTGCCACACTCAACAAGCTTTGGAGACTTTGCTCTAAGCAATCTACATGTCTCTTTCAACTTCACTCTGTATGCAAATCTTTCATTGAGCCTAAAAACATTGATTTTTTCCGCTTTGACTCTAGACAACCTTCCTCTTTCCTGAAAACTAAAATATCTGAGATTTCCACAGCATAAGTGCCTCATTTGTTACAAACATGAGAATGTTAAAGCATCGTTTTTGGTAACTATACATTTTCTAATGCAATGTGGGAATCGATTGCAACCTTGTGTGATCAATACCTTACAAGCTCTGTTACTTAGAACATCATTATCATCATTATTCCTATGGGCCAATGAATGTATTTTTAAATACACATTTCATTCATTTCACCAACTATGATGAGATATGATATGTTTAAATCTATGCTCACAAATCTAGGTCCATGCTAAGAAGGTGGAAGTGCCAATGGCACATCTATTGCAATGGATTTCTAGGGGAAGACCACATGCACTTATGAAACAAATCCCCTAGAAGTGCATTCTCTTGTTGACTTGACACATTCAGATAGGTCTAGTAGCTCAACCTAAGGATAAGGAAGGAAGGAAAAGCATATATCACATGTTTCAACAAGATCAATAAATAGTTTGCCATTAATCCACCCCACAATGAGTAAGAAAATAATTTAAAAGCATCCACAAACCTTGAAGGCAATACATATAACTGGTTCATGCGATGGACATGAAAAACTAATGGTATCTATCTAGGCAGAGCAAAATATTCCAAGGTATATCCTTGGCATACGGGAACCACAAAAATATTCCTGTAAGGATTTCTTCAGCTTGTGAGAAAGATGATGATCTAGTTGTTGTCATCAACGGTCATTTTTACAGTCTATTGGGTTCTCTAGGAGCTGGTGACTGTGCTTCATTAGTCATGTGTGGCACCCTTGTTGGAAGTGTTACTTCTCAGTATTGATTCTGACCGGGTGCCACCTCATCTAATTGTTTTTCTTTTAAGTGGTGTGAAAGAGCTTTTTCTGTTGGCATCTCGTGGATTTATAAAGACACATAAATGGAGTGAAACAATTGGAGCTTTTATCAATGTGGAAGCATCTAGCACAGGAAGAGTTGATTTCGTTTGTCAATTTGGTCCTGGATCATGGACTTCTTTGGTCTAGACCAAGTCAACAATTTATCCTATGTCACACAGTGTAGCACATGATATTTTTACACTGATTCTCCAAATATTTGCTTAGGACTATGGGGACACCCCAAGATTTGATATTATATACATCATTGGAGGCTATTTCTATCACACTGGATATGACAGGCTGGATAATACTCTACTGGGAAGCATACAAGATTGAACGAGAGATCATGTCCATGTCAGTGCTCAGGAAACTAGAATAAAAGATATAAATATTCTATTAGAGTGCTTGTTATCTATGGAAGAAGAAATGGCATCCTTAAATGAACTCCTAAGAGGTTGTAGTTTCAGATCTGGAGGAGATAGGGTATGTACACCTCTGTAGACTTACAACTATAGAGGTGCACAAAGAGATATGGTGTCACTTAAGATGCAAATCATTTTTTAAAGTGCAAAGAGGAAAGGTTTGCACCAAGGAGGATTTGATCCATCTCCTTGGTAGATCCAGAGTTAAGATGGATTTATACTGATAATAAAAAATAAAATTAAAAACTAATTTCCTCCACATCAAGTAACTTGAAAGTAAATGTATAATAAAAAAACCAAAACTAATGTCGAGCATATTGCCTTCAGGCTCTATTTACTTGAATTTTTCTTTTATGGTATAGTGATAAAATAAATTGAGCAACCCATACTAAGGAAAACCAAAGTTCACACAATTAAAAGAAGCAAAACATGATCTAATATAATCAACTATGAATTGAGCAGATAAACTAGCTATCCAAATGACAACATCAACCATACTGAAATAGTTTCCAAATAACAGCCACAAGCATGGCTCATAAACTCAGCACAAGAAATGGGACTTCCCTTTGTGAATTCATAGACATGTTACTCTGAAAGATCACAACAGCCTTGGTACATCTCCACTACAAAGGTGTTCAATGAATTGAGAAAGATGCCACGAACTGGGAAAAAATTAACAAGTTGTATTTGAAAATTGTAGAGAATCAACTCCCACTTCTACACAAATTTTTATCCCGCACAAATGTGATCACGACATTTTGCACAATTATCTAACATTGATAATGCACTCCATTGGGATCCCGAATCCTTGCTTCCATTAATATCAATGGGAGTTACATTTTCTTAAATTCTTAAATATGTTTTCTATGGCACTTATTTGAGCTATCTAAATAATCACAGTTAAACAACTTTTTTCCATCAACCTGTAGTTAAAACTACGATTGCACATCAATATGCATGATAAAGTGAACAAATAGATTGTATTTTGTCCAATTATTTTCAATTTGACAATGGTGATGGCCACTAACGTCACATACCTTCTGCCCCTTGTTTAATGCATAATAAAATAAGCATTATAATGAAATCAATGGTTTTAACCTTCCCTTGAAACATGTATTGCAAAAATAAATCAGATAATCAAAGCATCCTATCTTCCATTGAAAGGCATACCATCTAGGTCCACTACACTAAACACTTATACACTACACTAAACACTCATATAAGTGGATAATGTCAGTAGGAGATTTTCAAATAAAAATTCAATGTAGCATCATGGAACAATCCTAGATGAACACAATATGAAGGAACAATTAGAGACCACAGAATTTATGTGGACATAAAGTAATGTATAGGATTGGACTAAGCCTCAAATAACAAGATATAGTTTTCAACAATAGTGCTAGGAATAAAACTGAACCTCTATATGGGAATAAGAAAACTAATATCAATGAAAACTCACAAAAGGATCGGAAGGGTAGTAGTTCAAGTAAGCCATTAAAGAATACATTGAAGTAACACATTAAACAATATATAATATCAAGCACTTTTGCATATATTTATGAAAACACTTTGAAAAGTCAAGTACAATGAGTCTCCAACTCTAAAGCATAAAATTACTAGAAGTACTATTCTCAAATTAGACAACATAAACAAACTCAACTATGATTAGTCTCCAAGAACTCAACATACATGTATAAGTACTAGCTATCTTCAACTTGACAACATAAAGAACTACATCTTTTCCAAATACTTGAAAGGTCATTATATGAAACATTTCAATGTCTCTTTTAAATGTGGCATCCATATAGCTTATTTTTTGTATGGAAGAAGAATGTTGTTCATGAATTTAAAAATATTAACATTAGCATCTTCAAGACTAAGCTTTACTTCATGGGCCATTAAAAGTGAATGAATACGTCCATGATTAGCAACTTCATTGTTGTATGGATAAAAAATTTAACTTTATCACCTTGATTGAATTGTCTTTTTGATAATGAGCATTGCGAAAAAAATCATATACAAAGATATTAGAAATAAGATACTGCAATTATAGTCTAAAAGTGCATATTTGCACCATTTGCTCTGGTACTTCAGTTGAGTTACTATGAATTTCATGAGGCCAAACAGTTTGATCCTTCTCCAATCTCTGGAAGGGAATATTTTGCCAATCCCTTTCATCAAATAGCCCATCCTCTACCTTTTGCATTGAATATTCATCCTTCTCCTCTTTCATGCTCTGTTTCTCTGGAACACTAATCTCTTTTCCTGGTAGATGATGAAAGTTATCATAGGTACATAGAATCCTAGAACTCTGGTGACATTGTCTCTTGATCAAATGATGAACTTAGGTTCTCAGAAATATAATATTGGTAATATGCACTCTATAGTTGAAGGATCCCTTTCACTTTGGAGTTATGTAGCTTAACTATCTTGTGGAAAGATTCTTATGATCCAACTTTGACTAATATTTAAATCTTACAGTTGTTAAAACACAAGGTGAAGGTTACAAATGTATCCTTGCAGAGATTACTTTTTTATTTTTCCACAATTGAGAGAATGGTGGAATGACACACCATTTGCTCCGGCTCTTCAATTGAGTTAATATGAATGTCAGAAGGGAAGCTTTTTCCAATCACTTTCATCAAATAGCGCATCATGATCCAGCATTGAAGCTTCAACCTATTATCCTCTTTAATGCTCCATTTCACTAGAACTCAGATATATTTTCCTTCTAGATGGCCAAATTTATCATAGTGTCTTCTCTAACAAATGTATACTAGTCTACAGTCTTCATCATAGCTTTCAGGATGGACTTCGAGTGGATCCGATCCATGTGGTCATGCATGGAAAGGAATCTACTACTCAGGATCTACTACAAAAGAAATCAAAATTTCTTGGCTAGGATTGACAAGATGCTTGGGATTCCAGCTATCAATCCTTTCTTCCTTGACGAATTCAGATCTAAGCAACTTCAATATTCAAATCCCCTTCCCCTTTCAACTTCCTCCCAACATCTCATACCTAAACCTTGCTGGCAATGTCCTCGGAGATGCACTACCTTACTCAATTTTAGGAATTACTTCATTCAATTATTTGTATCTTCCTTCAAGTTTCAACTCACTATCAAATCACTCTATCCTGCATGTGCAGAATATTCAGCTAACAAGGCCTATTGATGTACTTGGCAACCTTCCTATGATAGATCTCTATTTAAAATAATCATTGTATTGGATGGATTCCAAATGATTTTTAGTCTATAGCACAGTCCTTTCTCCTCCATCCCCACATGTCCATCCACCTCCACCCTCTCACATCCCTGTAAATGGTCATAAAGTGAGTATAAGGCCACTTCATAAATCCCCTGGTTCAGAGAGTTCATCTGCTCATCCTAAGCTCCAGAGCAATGATAAAATTGGTCTTACTACTGAGGCATTAGCAGGAATGTGATTCCAGGCATCTTAGCATGGAGGTCTCCCAAAAAAAGGAATGATGAAGAGAGGTTTAATGGTGGTGTCTCTTCGAGCCCTCTCTCTATTTTCATGCTCCAAAGGAGAGCTCAAAGCAGAAATTAAAGGTATCGCCCCCTGAGATCATGCTTAAGCCTCCTTCAAAATGTCACAAAATTAACGGTGACAGGGTTTGAGAGGAAGTATACCAGCAACAGGGATAAAATCCTAATTACTACAATAGCATATTCTATTACATATTTACAGCTGGAAACAAATATCTTCAGTCAAGAAAATCTTATTGGTGAGAATGCTCTTGGACTTTTTTACAAAGTTGAGTTCTCTAATGGAAATATTTTGGCAGTGAAAAAATAGACAACTTAACATTGTTTGTATAGACATTTGAATACTTTCTTGATGTAGTTTCAAACATATCACATCTACAACATGTGAATATCATTGAACTTGTGGGCTACCGTGTAGAGCATGGGCAACACCTTCTTGTTTATGAATATTTTGGCAATGTAATTCTCCATGATATCTTACACTTTATTGATGACAGTTGAAAGAGATTGACAAGATGCTTGGGATTCCTTCTCTCCTTTTGGCATGGATTTATTTTAATAGTTGATTCTTCACTACTCTTTCTACATGAAAATTTCTACTAGAAAACCTTCTAACTTGAAAAACAATTCTGCTAATGTTCAATGAAGAGCTTATTTATGTACAAAATTTCTTACTATAATCAGTGAATGCAACCTGGTGATGTAAAATCAAATGTCCAATGGAACCAAGAAAGTAGTTGATTGAATGAATAAGCCTTATTCATGCATTTAGTAAACACGGGAAACAACAATATGAATAATTGTGATCCAGATTAAAAATGCAACTCATGCTTATAGTTTTGGAACACTATTCCTACAAGGCTAAAACCACTTCACATCTGAACCAATATTGATTCCAACCAAGCTGCAATAGGATCATCAAGAAGATGAGAAAAAGAATTTTGAAAGTCTAGTTTAGACAAAGTTTTTTCCCACTTTTCATGATAGTCTTTGTTCAAAACTCAAGACAAACTCAAAGGAATGTGCAAGAGTTTATCATAGATTCAAAATGATAATAAATATCTAAAACTAAATATCAATGCTCAATAACTCATGCAAGACCTGCAATTAAAATAAGTAAACTGTACAACAATCTTCTTTTGATGATGAACATAAGAAAAAGGCTACAGAAATATACAGAGAGAAAGAAGCTATGGAAAAACCTAAGAAGATTCCAAAACAAAGAAGGACACATTATGCAAATAGAGTGATGAATCCTTCAAGTGGGCCTCATGGTATTCTGTAAACTAAATGGCCCCATAGAACTGCAAGAATCTCTCAACCTTTTATTGCAAAAATTACCAACAACCTTGCCAATACCTCTAAATGTCCTTTTAATCCTCTCACATGACAAATCTCTCCATATTTTTGTGTAATTACTTTCTCAAATTAAAATAGAAAAAGAGAGTTTATTTCTATTTATTCTCCAACCATTCCAGCTATGGTAATAGTCTTCCAACTGCTACAGCTTTTGAAAAAATTGTGCAGAAAAATCCAGGGTACAAAAAGCTGAGCTTAATCATTTAAGGCAAAGTCTATTGACGTATAGCTAGTCATCATGAAACTTGTGGTCAAGAGTCTTTTGAAATTGATTTCATGTATTTTTCTAGCTAAAGATAGTGAGTCAAGATCTCTAAAAGTTAATTGGAGGTTGAGATGGATAGTAAGCATCTATGAATTAGCCTCATGGAAACAAAGGACATTTTTGCTGCAGTTTATTTCCAGAATCATTGAAGCTCATACAATGTTCTCCTACTGACTTGTCCCATGAACCTGTTTTTCATTAAGGTTGTGGTAGATGTGAGATCCTTTAAAAGGTGTAACTATAAGGAACTCTTATTTCATAGAGTAAAGCCATTCTGTAGCTGAGTTGAGTTCAGAGCCACTGTAAACTATTTGTAAACCCATCGTATTATGTGCATTTAGTTGATGGCGGTGTTGAAACAATAACATAATTTGTGGTGTAACTATAACGGATTTTAATGTGAGTCTGGAAAACTTTTACAATTTCATGGTGGGTCCTCCCCTTAGTGATAGACTATATATGAAGACAAAAATCTTGGGTGAGAATGCTACTGTAATACATCAATGCAATATTCTATAATTATATTAAAACCTCTATGAATGTGCTCAAACTCATTGACAGATGTGTTGTACAAAGGCACTCAAAACCTTGATTGAGGCACTTGTATTCTGGAAGCTTTGATCTAATAGAGAATGATTTAATGGAGAAACCTGTTCCTAGTATTTATTTTGTGACTGGTTTTTCTTTCCCATCCAATTACCAGTCATTAGCAGCTGCTCCACATGCTATCATCAATGGTTAGTTCTAGCTATTGCAACTTATTATTCTTTCCCATAAGCTGAAAAAGTTGAGTATTTGAAAGATCCATGCAAGTTTGCAGTTGTCACTGCCCCAATTGCTACTACTAAAAAAGTTGCTCCTGCTACAGCTTCTCCAAAAGAAGGAAACCAAAACCAGAAAAGGAGTCTGATGAGGATATAGGTTTTCAGTCTGTTTTGTTAGATTGCATATCACAAATCATAATAAAAATAGCAAAGTAATGTCAGTAAATTGAGTGGGCTTAATTGTTAAAAACAAGTGTTTCCTTCTTAGGGATCACAAGTTCAAATCAATATAGGTTAGCTTATGTACAAGTCCATAAACTAAGCACTCAAATTGCTGTTCAAATGGAGTAGGAACACCAACAGAAAAAATAGAAAGGGAGGTTGTAAGATGCAAAAAGGGACATAAATCCAAAGGTTCCCTTCAACGTAGAATTGAAGGGGTCTATATCTAAGGTCATGACAGCTAATAATCACAGTAAAATGGAAATCAATAAATGATCTAGAATTTAATGATGGAAAAACTTAGTGTGGACTAATTGGAACTTCCTTAGAGCATGATGTATGCAATTTTTCTCATCAAAAGAGTGAAAGCCAAGGGAAAAGAAAAAGGACATAATCTAAGAGAAGAAGCCAAGAAATTCTAGTTGTAGAAGCTATTTCAAGATGCTACAATATATGCCTATGTGACTGTTGTTTCTCAGACACAGACATACACACAATACGTCTCACAGAGAAGAAGGGGAAGGGGAAGGCTAAGTAAACAAGTATAGTCGCCCGCAACCAATCAGGCATTATGTTAATAGATACATTGCCTTACTGCTTAAACAAGGGAATAGAAATGAAGGGACTGGAAAGAATAAGAGGATTTTTTACAATCCAGTGCTAGAAAAATCCAAGAAATATGCACGGACTTCAATCCAACAAAGGCTCAGGACTCTATTCTCAAAAAAATCTGGTTCTGTGAAACTATATACAATTCACAAGAGGAATGAATGAAAAGGAAGATCGTAGCGAGGTACCCTAGAAACTATATACACATTCACAAGAGGAATGAATGAAAATAATGCTTGTAACCAGGTACCCTACGACATGAAGACAAAAATTGACCAGGGAAATAATGTGTGGCCCTAACCAAAACAGAATACAATTCCACTAAAGAAAACAAAATAGACCAACAAAAATATCAGAGAACAGATTTCAAATTGTTCTACTGACCACATTTCAGAGGAAAAAAATTGTGCTCACAGAAATGTGTTCTAGCAACAAGCAGAGACCAATCAGGACCTCAAATTCAAAACTTCCCGAGTGGTGATATAGGTTAAGTGCAAGCCCTATATAAATTTCACAGCATCTCATAACGTGGCAGCTTAGCAAAATGGCTGCAGTAAGTTACCATAGGTAGCGTTTCCAAACAAATAAAAATTCCAACATCCCACAGCAGGTAAGGGCCTCAAGGTAAATTGGATTTCTGCATGTTCTAAATGGCCTCGAGATAAATTGGATTTCTGCATGTTCCGAAAAAGCCTTTCTCAACCCCAGCACTCGATGGCAAGGGATGTCATGGAAAGAATAAAAAAGTGCAGTTCATGAAAAAGGCAATGTGATAAAATAATTATTTCAGCTCTACGTGTAAAAAGAAGCCAACAGAAAATGGTAATGACTATGTAGAATGTTTGGAAGGACCAATGCATTGAAACAAAAAACAATTGCTCTATTTCCGTAACCATACTGCACAGTACGTTATATCAAAGGCACCAACAAAATTTGAGGAATGTACCCAGCAAGCTTTCTCATGGAGGTGTGAATATTTGTGTCTGGATTTGATTGCTAAACTGAACATTGCAAGAATGTGTAAATTTCATTTTCCTTCAACGACCACAACTTTTCCTTCTTCAAGATACATTGAAATAGCTTCAAGAAACATGGATACGGTGTAAATTTGGACAATTAGCAATTCCAGGCATTGGATGGAAAGAAACACATGGAAATGTAAAACAAACTAAATCTTCTGAAAGTGCACTGGAACTGGAACTGGAACAGGAATATATACGCATCCCCATACACAAGGAGTGCAAAAAAAGTTGGCAGAGTAGAAGCCCACAAGTTTGACACTAACTGCATCCATGTGATCTCTTTTGAACTGGGAAATCTACATTCTAAAAAATGTGTTGTCAAGGGGGTTTGACAAACATATGATAAGAGACATGGGGATAGTTATGGCTAACTAGTAGTACCTAGTTCTCTCGGATTCAGACCTTGTTCTCACATAGTACTCTTATCATCATGAAACCATAATGTGGACAATCATCATGAAGTCATTACACCCTTGATTCGTGGACCTTGACACGATCAGACTCCCTGTGTTCCATGGAATAGGTGGGGATGATGTTGAGTAGCACTAGTTAATATGTGAGGCCATATGGATAGTGAACAAGGTGATAGACGATGCAGTGAAGATCATGCAACTGGAAACTGCCTTCAAGGATTGCACATTGCAGTGGTATATGAAGTACAAGGGGTCAATGTCCCTGTGGTCCAAGTGAGGACTTTGGATTATATTAGTAAATATTTTATTTAGGGAATTTAAAAATTCTAAATCAGAGTAGCAGTGTGTGTTAGAGCTGAAGGAGATCAAGAAAAGGGTTGGATAAACTATTTGGGATTATGGCCATAGGTTCAAGGACTTGCTAGGAAATTTTACATTCAAACTTTCGGAGGTCTAGCATTGGGAATGAATACCACTAAGCTGTAACCAAGAAGACAAATCCAATTTCAAAAAGAGCAATCAGTTGGCTGAGCATTAAATCCTACGATAGCCACAACAATCTACGAATATTAGCATAGATTTGTTGTGTATCTTGACCCCAGAGTTTACATTGATTCTTTCAAGGGTGTACATGATCAAATGAATTAGTATTTTTTCTTGTAGGAGGTACAATAACAATATAATGAAATACTAGAAGAATAAGTTATACATAGTTGCAATATTACTTTTGGAGTTTATATGGTTCCAGCTACAAGATTTGCACTTAGAACCTCCAAAACCTATAACTGACCTGCAAAAGATGGCTCAGGAACCTTTCAAAACTAGAAACTGTCTCAAGATAGGGCATAAAAATATGAATGTGATGCTCCCAAGGTAAACATCCACATCACTATGAACTTGTAGAAACTGAATGTTGCCACAGTTGAAGGCATGGAAAGATGTAGTGGAATCCAAAAGCTGAAAGCTACTAGTAAAACACTCCAAATGAATTTCAACTAAGCTCAAACCTGGGAGATGAATGCTCGTTTATCTATTCATATGCTGGATAAAAATACATCAAAGATTGGCTATCCATGTTGCCACATCACAAGCATGGAAAGATTTATCTTGTGGAAAATCTAGCCAATAAACAAACACAAGCAGAATCTTGTGGACAATTTAGCCAACAATCTTTCAAGGTTGAAGGTGAAATTCCTGAATTGCATTGAAATGTCAATTCTGGGAAGAATTTCAATAGATGTAGGCTTTTTATCCCACTAGCTCCATAAGGGTTACAAAGGATTGCATCTTCTCACCACCTTTTTTTGAACCATAAGAGTTAACAGAGTTACCATCGAAAGAGTTAACATGCCAAGCCAACCAGGTTAAGGGAAGTCACGTACTATAAAGAAGTACCCTTCTTCTATGTGTCTTCTACCTACCGTTTTAGTATATTTTATCACCATTTACATTACACCCTTGATTCGTGGACCTTGACAGGATCAGACTCCCTGTGTTCCATGGAATAGGTGGGGATGATGTTGAGTAGCACTAGTTAATATGTGAGGCCATATGGATAGTGAACAAGGTGATAGACGATGCAATGAAGATCATGCAACTGGAAACTGTTTGCAAGGATTGCACATTGCAGTGGTATATGAAGTACAAGGGTCAATGTCCCTATGGGCCAAGTGAGGACTTTGGATTATATTAGTAAATATTTTATTTAGGGAATTTAAAAATCCAAAATCAGAGTAGTAGTGTGTGTTAGAGATGAAGGAGATCAAGCAAAGGGTTGGATAAACTATTTGGGATTATGGCCATAGGTTCAAGGACTTCCTAGGCAATTTTACATTCAAACTTTCGGAGGTCTAGCACTAGGAATGAATGCCACTAAGCTGTAAACAAGAAGACAAAAACAATTTCAAAAAGAGCAATCAGTTGTCTGAGCATTAAATCCTACGATAGCCAAAACAAACAGGGGCATTCAACGCAACCTTAAACAACTTTAGTAACCATCCAAAAAATGAAAACTATTATGGTGTTATACATCCCTCGCACTCTATTATATTACCTCACACTCTATTCGGGTGGCAGTAAAAAAAAACGGCTGGCAGTAAAGATATAAAAAACAGGCAGTATGGCTCCTCACTATTGAATATATGGCAAATCAAACCCAAACCTCTGCTCTAGAGGTCTCTGCCTACATGGATGGGGATGAATGCTGGTTGTCTGGTGCTTTCAAACCAAGAACTATATCCGGAAGCACTACAATCCAAAACCAAATTCTATTGATCATACCTGCACTTTTGAGCATGGACGATGTACGTGACTGCACTTCTAAGTTTGGATGACGGACGTGATTGCAAGCCTGGACAATGGACTTGACTGCACTTCTGAGATTGGACGATGGACAGAGCCTCAGCTTGGAAACTCTTGAAATTCTGAATAAGCTCAAAAAAACCCTAGTGCCAAGAGCCTGCAACTCCCAAATAACCCAAATTAAAACACCCAATTGCCAAATTGAAACATTATTCACCTTTGAAATTAGATTTTGTCATTATATAGGACGAAATTGTTACCTTTCTATCCCCATTTCCATGATTTATGGACGAATTTCTCTAAATAAATTCTCCACAAGGAAAATCGAGGGGCGATAACAGTTGTATTTTGGATTTACTATCAAAATCGAGATTCGAGCTCCCATTTCCATGATTTATGGATGAATTTCTCCTAAAGGAAAATCGAGGGGCGATAAGAGTGGTATTTTGGATTTACTAGCAAAATCGAGGGCAAAATTGCAAGTATTAATCTCCATGGCCAGAAATCCAGAGGCGAATGAGGTATTCATAACACAGTTTACTGATTTCGATGGGCGAATGAAAGGAATTTACAGAATTTCTGGGGGGCGAAATCCGATTTCGGGGCCTCTCCTTCCATATATGAAGGGGCTATTTCCATATTAAACATTATTTTTTAAATAAATGATGGACGAATTAATTAAAATTTTGAAAATAAAAATCAATAAAAATTCGCCCACCAAATTTTCTAAGTCCTTCTAATTTCGCCAATTAGCTAAAATTCGCCCCTAAAATCATCCCTAGCATACATGTAACTGCGGCCAAGTAAGAGGTTATAATCAAGTTGGGCATTGATGACCTCTATGTCAATAAGCACTGTTTTACCAGCCAATTGGATGGGGACATTAGCTAAGAGGCCTTGGGGTTGAGCCAAACAGCCTTCGTAGTCTTGCAACGCAGTGGTGGACTGTTGAAGTGTAGGGGATCCCAACTTCTGCCAAACGAATGTGGACATAACGCATGTAGAGGCACCTTCATCGATAATGCATCGATGGATGACAAGATTCCGAATGGATACAGAAACTTGGAACGCTAAAGTGGAAGGCAGGCATGGTTCGGATTGGTCCAAATCGAAGGCCATCAGTCGTGAATCATTTGGGTCAATAGCACCAATGGTGGAGAGCAAAGTATTACGCTATGAAGGACAATTTTTTAAGACCTCTAATGCAGACATGGCTGCAGGGTACTGGGCTAAGTCATCTACAATGTTGTAATTAGACACAGCACGAGCATTGGGGTTATTGTTGATGCACCGAAGTGGGAAGCGAGGTACTTTGGAGGTGCCATCTAGTGGAGCCGTAGGGATATGTAATGACTGATCAATGGGATGAACGTTGGTGTTTTTGTCAGCGGGAGGGGATTTGGGGGTGGATCCATATTGGTTCCGACGGGTTTGAAGGTTGACATCAGTGGATGACATCATTAGTAGGTGATGGGTACCTAAGTCCATCATGGGTTGATCAGGAGCGGCATAAGTGATTTGTTGTTGTGGTGGCGTGTTTCCTTGAGGGGGAGCCAACGGCTGAGTGTTCACTATGCCTTGGGTTGGTAAAGGGTTTTGTAGCACCAAGGGTTGATGCTGAGGTGGTGGGGGGTTGGGCGGTGCCTGAGGAGCCGCATGCCCTTGGCGGTGGGCATCATCGGTCCAGAATTTCCGAGCTCACTCCAAATGTGGGAAAGCATCTGTGTAATGGCCATAGACCCCGCAAATTGAATAAGGATGGTTTGTTCGCAAATTAGGATTTTTGGCTTGTTTGGGCGGTCGGTCAGGGTTCTAGCTGGCAGGTGCCGCGTTATTGTTGTTTGGGGGATTGGGAGGTTGACCGCATTGGTCTAGAGGGGGTTGTTCCCACGGTTATGGCCTTTTCCACGATTTTGCTAGCCCTGTTGATGCTAGTTATTTTGGTTCTGCTGCAGATTTTGTTGGGCATACACTTTCCCTTGGACAGTAGGTGGGTTCTGGGGTTGTGCAGGTGTGGGAGCAGGCTGCGGTGGATAATAAGTAGGTGGAGGAAGCACAGGTGTTGAACATTGTGGGGGTTTCTGATATGTCTGCAGAACGGGTCGTGGGTTTTCCGTAGGGGTTTCCTGTGGTGGGTAATAAGCAGGTTAGGCTTGAGAGGATACAGGAGCTGGTGCAGCCTGTGGGTGGTAATATGGCTGAGGTGCGACCGAGGGGGCATAAGCGGGGGATGCATGACCAAATCACTGAGGTGCACATGAGGGTCCATCGGAATGGTGGTGATGTGCCATGGGAGCATACGAATTGGTTGCTATGGACTGAGATGTAGCCTGCGAAAGGTCGAGGCCATGGCTAGGGCGTGCTATGGAGAAGAGTTGGTTATGTGAGGCTATGTGGCCAATGATGCCATCTGCGGCATGGGATGACCTTGGTGCATCATGTCGGGAGGAATTACCATGAGAGGAGTTAGGTATGATGGAATATAGATAACCAGACTGGGCGTAAATAAGGTCAAATTGCTGGGCTTTGAGGATGGCCTCTTCTTCGGACTGGGGTCACTCGGATGCCACATCCTTGGCAATGATAGGAAGGAGACATTTTAGAAACCAATCTAAGAAGATACAATCATTTAACTTGATTTTGTAGAGGCTGCGACGTCGATGCCACTCATGAATGTGGTCGGTGATGTGGGTAGCCATGTTCTATCTGCAAGACAATAGGATCTCAACTCCCGCATCATAGCAGACAGGTAACTAAAAGAACTGCAGGAAAGTCGAGGCAAGGGAAGTAAAGGTGGCATGGGTCCCATGGGGCTGCTCGATGTACCACTTAGCTGCAGAGCTAGTGAGGGTGCACTGTAATAGACGGAGGCGATTAGAGTCGTCCACTATGGAGTTGGAGGAACACCATAGATGGAAGGATATAATATGGTTATGGGGGTCCTCACCTTCCTTGCTCTCAAACTTAGGGATGTCAGAGGGGAGCTTGGTGGGCATGTGAGGCCATGCAGGGTCATGTCTGATGGGATCGTTAGTCAATCTATCCAGGTCAGGAATGTTGAGACTATCCATGAATGGAAAACTAGTAGAAGGATGTGACATACTAGTGGTTGTGACCATGTTGGGGCTAATGCCCCCGAGTGGAGGGACTGGGTTTGGGATGTTGCCCCCAGGTGGAGGAACGAAAGTGGTATGGGACAGTCCTACACCGCCAAGGGTAGTGTGAGTCACTGATGGAGTTGGGATGGGTATGCTAGCTACTGGAATGGGTACAGTGATCGGAATGGTAGATGTGGGCCCCATCGAGGGCATACCCAAAGCGGGAGTGATAGCTGGTGTGGTGGTGGATGCTCCACCAATGGTCCCTACAAAGAAAGGGTTGGAATTCATGCCAGCCATGGGGCTGGTTGGTGCAGTGTAAGTGGGGTTCTCGGACTTTGTCTCAGAATCAGAGGTAAAATACGGGGTGTCTAGATCGGGTGACGAAGTTCTATGCCGTTGACGAGTGGAGTCAAGTGACAAAGCTGGAGATCTATGATGAGTGGTATCAAGTGATGAAGATCTACGTCTATGATGGGTGATGTCAAGTGAACCGTTCTGCGGGGGCTCTCCCTAGAGGGGCTGAGAATGTCTCAGGGACTCAATGGTGACAAATGGTGTCAAGTATTTGGGGGTTGTGTTGAGTGAAAAATAGCTCAAAAACCCTAATGCAACCGAGTGTACAGAAGGAGAGCGCAAAAAATATGGCACTCAGGCCAACAACCAACTCAAAACACTTACTGTAACAGCTGTGCTACAATAAGCGGAGTATCAACAGAAATGGTCATAATACCAACAAGCAGCAAGTTTCCTAAAAAATAAAAATAGTGGACTCGCTAGACCAAAAGGAGGTAAGGGAGCATGCAAACACCTAGCTAAATAGTATTCTGACTCAACCAGACATATCCTCTGCAAGGTGATGAAATCCAAGTCAGACAATATGGATAGTAGAGCCAAGTGGCTAAAGATATCCCCTTACCGGGAGGGACACCGGATAGTCAATCCTAGAAGAAAAGCAACTAAGATACCCCGTTCATGACACGTTTGGTTGGGTGAATCTGCAGTTTGGTTCTATCGCCATTGTACTCCCATACGGGTAGTACACCAAGAACTACGAAAGGTATCCTTCAGTTACTGAATGGAGTGCGGTATTCCACTCAGGCCTCCGAAACCAGTATGGCTACTTCAACCCTCCTAGGGGAGAGGCCCTCTGATAAACTGGTTGTGACCATGCCAAAAAGTACTAGGGGATTTTGGTTCCCTAATGGACAACAACTATGTCTCAAGTGTAAGCAACCGAGGGGTGTTATTTGGATGCCTATCCCCCCGATCCTACCTAACTACAAGATTCTTATGTGTTCCCCAAGTGGGGTTAGAATGTTGGTTGTGTTAAGTAGTATTTTAGGGCTCACTTGAATTAGGTGACAGAGTGTGTGCGTGTGAGATGATGAACCCAAGTAAAAGTGCCACGGGGTGGGCAAATTTCTAACTAAAAATAATAATGCAGAAATTAAAATTTGAAATGCAAAATTTTCTCTTTTCAATTAAAATACTGAAATTTAAAAAATTCTGTAAATGGAACATAAATAATACTGTAGAAAAAGGTTATAGGGGAAGTATGGCTGCAGATAGTACAGGTGGCTGTGCAGGTGCATAAAATATTGTAGCAAAGTACTGGGTTCAAACAGAGAAAAAGTGTAGAAAACAGACCACGGGTCTGTGGCGAATCTGTGCAGTCAGACTGCGGGAAACAGGTACACATTCGTGGGTAGATTGCGGGAAAATGGTTGAAAGCCGCAGGAGGACCGCAGGAAAAAGGCCGAAAGTTGCAGGTGGATAGCAGGAAAATGGCTGAAAGCCACAGGCGGACCACGGGAAAAAGGCCGAAAGTCGCAAGTGGATAGCAGGAAAATGGCTGAAAGTCACAGGCGGACCGCGGGAAAGGGGTGAACAGCCGCGGTCGGATTGCAACTGCGGGGAAAAAAGATGCGGTTTACAGTAGCCGAAAGGAAAAAACAAAAAAATATTACAGAAAAATAAAAACGTTTAAAACTATAACCATAAATTCAAAGGAACACTAGGGGAGTCGCGAAAACTGTAGCTAGGGTTTTCACCCTAGCTTGTGAAAATGAGCACCTACTAAGGAGAAGGGCCTCTTTAGTAGCAGTTCAAATAAACAGTAAATAAAAGCAGTAAAACAATATGAAATTTAACCTAAATAATAAAACATAAAAATATGGTGAAGATCTATTTTTTGTATTAAAAATTACCTGAGATGTAGAGGTTGGTGGAGCCTTTGCAGCAGTCCAAGAGGGTTTCTTCCAAGCTCTAGTGTTGTTCCTTCTCCTTCTTCCAAATATGTTTTGGAAATGGGGCCAAAAGGGTTCTCAAGAATTAGCTCCAAATGGAGAGCTAGGGTTTCAAGGGAATTTTCAGCAGCGTAAGGATAGGGATGATTGTGGATGAAAAATGGGGAGCCTCCATCACCTATTTATAGGTTTTTAGTGGTGGAGTGCTGACCCATGGTTTTGGGCACCATATGGTTTAGGTCAGCTGTATAGGGTTTTTGCTTCCTTTTTTCCCTCTTTTTCCTCTTTTTTGTATTTTTTATTCCCTTTTTAGAGGGTTTTTTCTATTTTTGGAGGAATTTACATTATTTTGGGGGGGAAAAGGGGGTTTTTGGCCTTTTGGAGGCTTTTTTAATGGTTTTTTTGGCCTTTTGGAGGCTTTTTTAATGGTTTTTTTGGCCTTTTGGAGGCTTTTTAATGCGTTTTTTGGCCTTTCGGAGGCTTTTTGATGGATTTTTGGCCTTTTGGAGGGTTTTTAAGGTTTTGGAGGCAAATATGGTAGGAAATATGGACAAATGAGTCGTGTAATGAGGGAGATGAGGTAGTGAGCACTTTTTGGGTGTTAACAGGTGTGCCTCAACAAGTTTGATTGGGAGATGTGCCCCAAGGCCCCATGAGTTTCCAGTGAGTTTTATGCAAGTCAGAACATGATGCTACAACCAATAACATTCAGATCAATTCAGTATTGAAGTCACACAGTCAGTTTGAAAAGAAGATCTCTCTTATAGTGAAATCCTAGCTAGTTTTGGTGAAGCTTCTCTAGTGGAAGATGAATGCTCTAGTGGAAGTGCCCAAGGATTAATGGAGGATTGGTACAGCCATATGTTCAGCCAATAGTGATGTGCAGCAGCAAAAATCATTCTCAGAACTGATCCATTCTCTTCTTCTCATTACTTCTTACAATCTCAACTAAATTTGGTGGTGTTTTCCCCATACGGAAGAGAATATTTGTGGTTAGCTCTCCATACTTTTCCAGAGACTCAGTGTGCATCCATACACTCTCTTTCAGACCTATTGAATATTAGAATACACCTTCAAAACAAATATTGGGTCATTACTTCTCTTCTTCCAGTCATTCTATGGCCCTATGAGGAGATCTCCTAGTCTATAATTCATTGCACTAAGGAGGAGCTATTAAATGAGTGCAAAATTGGTTTAGTGAGTAACATTTCAACCTAATTCTATTAATTACATTATATTAGAACACTCTAATATTTTAGAACATATTTTTACATTTAAATAAGTCAATACTTAACTCAGAATAGAAGACTAGCTCATTGAGCATTGTTTAATGACTAGTTTCACTAAAATGACTGTCAAATTTATTCTAAATGTCAGAACTGATTTCTGTAAGTTGTAGGAGGTCATTAATATACCATACAAGCCATATCAGCTCATAATTTAATAATTTTAAAGGATTTACCCACTGTTTGTAAAGATGGAAATTTGACTAGCTCTATCATCCCGGCAGGGTCTAAAACCTCCAAATTAACCACCTCTACTCTCCCCAAACCTTTATGTTTGTTGTATAGAGCATAAATTGAACCTATTTGACCATAATAACTCATTTTTGTACCCACCCAGTCTAGTAAGCATATGCTGGTGCACCCAGGAAGCATTGCGGTAGGCTTAAGCGGTAGCTGATGTCCGAAACATAAATGGCCCCAGTGCTTTGTGCTTAGGACTCTCCCTCTAATATTATTATTTTCTGCTGCACATTTCCCCATACAAATTCCAGAACTTAAATTTCATCCCACCATCCTCAAATTCAGTCTCCATCCCCCTCACTGACATCCTGCTCTGTTTGAAAAGATTATTAAAAATTTATCCAATGAATTTTATTAAAATTTCTGAAGTTGAGTTAATATCTTGGTTAAATATTTCCAAGGATATTACATGCTATAAATATGTTCCTTATCATGCTCTGTTGATGAATCTTGTATTGAATTCTTAGCCATCAGATGAAGATCTAAAACTTGACAATTTGATTCTGCTAGAGGCTTAGCTAAACCCTGCCCTTTAATCAACTTGGTAGGTTTAATCTCAACATCATACTCCATAATTTCTTCTATCCATCATCCTCTTTTTCCTTTGTTGTCAAGTTGTACCAATATTTCTTTAACTGTTGAACTTGGAACATAGGCTATAATTTTGGAATGCAAAACATAAATTCTGAAGAATTTTAGAGCTTTAAACAGTGCGTAAGCCTGCTTTTCCATTGTACTATACTTGAGCTCTGAATCTCTTAATGTTTTGCTAAATAAATAAATTGGTTTCTCTAACCCATCTGAATTCTTTTGCAGCAGAACAATAGCTATAGTATCTTCAGATGCAAATGAGAAAATTGCAAAATATTTAGTATAGTCAGGACTTATGAGAACTAGTGCTTCTATAAGTGCTTGCTTTATCATTTCAAATGAATCCCTAACCTCAACTGACCATTTAACTTTCCTGGTCTTTTTAAGCATATCAGTAATAGGTTTAATTATCTCTGCAAAATTAGGAATAAACCATCTTAAGAAATTTTATTTTCCCAATGAAAGATTGAATTACTTTTTTGTTTCTGGGAATAATAATCTTCAAGATTGCTTTTACACATTCTGGGTCGATTTTAATTCCTTCAGCAGAGACTATATGACCCAACAGCTTACCTTCTGTCATGGAAAAATGAGACTTTTTTGGATTTTATGATAATCCAAATTTCCTGCATTTAAGGAAAGTCTGTTTCATATGATTTATATGTTCATCATCATATTTGGAAAATACTGTAATGTCATCTAGATAAATTACTACAAACTTTTCTTTCTCACCAACAAAGGCTATGTCCATAGCCCTCTAGAATGTGGCACCTGCATTCATGAGTCCAAAAGGCATTTTGTCATACATAAATGTACCCCAAGGAGTTGTGAAGGTTGTTTTTCCCTAGCCTCTAGTTGTATTGCAATCTGGTTATAACCAGAGAATCCATCAATCATTGATATCCTCTGGGAACCTACCACTCTTTGCAAGATTTGATCAATTTTTGGCAGTGGATAGTCATCTTTGAGAGAGCATCTATTGAGGTTATGAAAATCTACACAAAGCCTTATCAATCCATTCTTTTTACGTACTGGTACCAAATTCGCTAGCCAAGAGGAATATCTAAGAGGTATAATGATCTTTGCATCTAACAATTTTTTGACCTCTTTTTCAATAATTGGAAGCAATGCTAGATTAAGTCTTCTAAGATTATGTATGAAAGGCTTAGTGTTTGGATTCAATGGAATCTTATGCTGGATAATGATGGTATTATAAGTTCTCAGATCTTCATATGACCAAGCAAAAATATCAATAAATTCTTTCAACAAACAAATATACCTGTTTCTTTCCTTTTCAGAAAGTGTCTTGAATATCTTAATCATTTTAGGCTCATTTTCAGAACCAATATTATAACTCAAGACATTTTCTTCAGTATATTGTATTGTAGGTTTGAACAAGGTATCATCCTTTGAGAATAATCTTTCAAGAGGTACAAATCCTTTAGGAATAACATTCCCTTTTAATTCAACTATCTCATGATTTCCAATTAAATTATTTATGCATGGACCCCTTTCATTCCAATCAATATCTTGATCCTGATCAATCAATGAATCAGAAAAATGCTATGTTAACTCTAGAAATTCTTTAAGTTCCTGGTCATCATGAAAAACTTTCCAATGTTTGATATTATCCAGAATGGAAGGTCTGTATCTTACTTCAATGGGGTATTTAAGATGAGTTAACTTTGGAACTTTAAATTAAGTTGCTGCCAAAGCCAATGAACCTGTTGTTTGATTATGATCCCTTGGGATATAAGTTATGTTGAAATCTATGAAAAAATTATCAATTAAATACCATACCTCATTCCGGCATACTTTCAACAAAGACTGTTTCCCCTGATATACATTCCTTACTTGTTGTACTATTAATTCGGAGTCGCCATAAACAGTAAGTTTTTTAATGCCTAAGTCTTTTGCAGCCCTTAACCCAAGAACTAATGCTTCATATTCAACGATATTATTAGTTGTTTCGAATTCCAACTTATACATTAAAGAAATAATATCACCTCCAGAAGAAATAAGTAAAACCCTTGCTCTTGCTCCCTCTTTACATGATGAACCATCAAACTACATTTTCCATAAACCTTCTTGCTCCTCCCTCTTGGGATGGACTGGATTGTCTTTCTAAACTTGTAAAACACCCGTGGAATCGTCTTTCAAATGTAACATAGATGAACAAAAACCCTCTTGTACTGAGTAAATTGGATGGTTTGTAGGATTTTTATCATCACTCACCAAATATGCAAGCTGTAATTCTCTATAAAGTCTCTTGTATTCTCCTCCAAATATTGGTATTGAAGCATAAGATAGATCCATTTGGCAGGTTCCCCCCTACCTTTGTTTCCCATGACCGTGATAACAAGATACCAAACTTAGGAAAAACATCAGCTACGACAACATCCATAAGCACACTTTTCATTGGTATCTTTGTAAGGCTAACCACAAGGTCTTTAATGACTCCAAGACATTTTACAGCTCTAGAGTCAAAGGCATACAGGTCATGATAAGCTTTAGTAACAGAAAGTCCTAAAGCTTCCATGACTTCTTTAGGCATGAGATGATGTGAAGCACCAGAGTCTAAGAGACAGTTATGTAGCATCTGATCATGAACAATGAGTGTGATATAAAATGGATGAGGATAATGAGATTTATCATCTAGTGGATCATATGTTTTAGAACCAGAAATAATAGTTGGATTTTCATCCTGTAAATTAATTTCATCTGAAGGGATAGGATTAGCTGAAGAATTCAGGATTTTAAGAGTAGGCTCCCTGTATGACTTATTCTTAACCAACTCTGTTAATGGAATGGGAATTTTGATTTTGCTAATTTCATGTTCCAAATTAAAATTAGCAATCTTGCCTACTTCTTCTTGTATCTGTAATTTTATTCCCATCTCTTTGTTGTTCCTTCTTTTTCTGACAAGATAAACTTTCTTTAATAGGAACATTCTTTGCCTTCTTTTTTCCTGATGTTGCTTGCTTCATTCCCGACCTAAGACCATATGACTTCTGTTGCTTTTCCTGGTAAACCTATAGCATATATGATTCATGTTCAAAACAATGTGTCCCATGATAATCTGTCATTTTTGCATAATGATATTCAGCCTTATTCAAAACTTTAGAAGAAGAAACATCATCTAATTGATCAATATCAGGTTCTAAATATTCAACCTCCATTTCATCTATTTCATAGGACTCATCATCTTGTATCAGATTATTTTGGAAAGGAGGCTGAATCCTCTGCTCCTCATTATCTCTTCTTTCTCTTTGAATATAATTGTTCCTTCTTTCTCTGGGTAAGAATATAGGAACAAAAGAGCATCTAAATTGATTTGGATTTTTCTCTCCTTCTTGCATAGGTCTATTTTGACTCTTATTTTCCATTTCTAACCTATTAATTTTTGCAGACAAATTCTTGACTAACTTGGTCATTTCATCCAATTTATTTTCTGATGGTTTTCCTGTAGAAGTTGATGGTATCATTTCTTTTTTACCCCTTTTATAATGCACTTGATATTCTGATTTATCCTTAAGTTTTCTTGATTCCAAAATATTAGAATCAACTTCCAATGCAGCCTCCTGCATATTTAGAAAAGACACGGACCTTCTTTCTCTTAATAACAAGGAAAATTTAGAATCGAAAGAATTAGCATAAGTGAGCTTTGCTGATGTCTTAGAAGGATTTATTTCAGCAGGTATCTTACTATACATTTTATTGAAATGCTTTGAAAAATCTATAACTGCTTCATTTTCCTTTCTTTTCAAAGCTCCAAATTCAGTGATATAGTAAAGATAGTCTTTTGTGTCTCCCCGTTGTCTCATAAACACCTCTTCTAAAGCTTCTATTCCATTTATGGATTTTACTGGTAAATCTCTGAACCATTTTCTTACTTCTCCATCCTTGATTTGTATGAACATCCGCATCCAAACATCCTTAGCCTAAATGTTTTGATTATCTGCATAATTGAAGAAGACATTCCAGTGTTCTACTGCGGTGACATCACCCTAACCATTGAACCTAGGAAAATATTTTTGGTAATCACCCCTAGGAAGATCATTAAGGGGCTGAGGAAGAACCAATGGGGCATATTTTGCAGCCACTATATGATCCATCATATCAAGAGGTTGTCCAGCCATGTTTGAGTTAACTTGTCTTGGTGGAGAAGGAGGACTGTTGTATTTAAGTTGATAAAATGGGATCCTACTCGTGAGAGGAGTATAAGGTGGGAGTTGAGATTTTAATGAAAAAATTATTGAATATAAGATCTCAATTTTAACTTTTTCAGATGATAAAGGATTGGTGTAAACCTGAAAATTATCAACTTGAATGACAGGGATAAGAAAAGACAATTCTTGTTCTTTTTCTTCTGTCTCAGGATGTAGATTTGCAGAAGGAGAAGATTGTTGTGACTGATCTGGTATGTCTATAGATGGAGGATAGTGATATCTTCCAGAAGAAGTAGAACCTAATTTTTTCATGGCCTCTCTCAAAATATTCTCTGGATCTGGGACTCCTAGATGCAAGGGAGATGTAGGATTTCCCCTTGTTCCTGTTTTCCTAGAAGCCAATGTGAAAAGCTGCTGGTGAAAATGTAGTCTATAAAAATTTTTGATATTGTTCACCTTCCAAAATCAGATCAATAAAAATTTCCCAGGGAATATGTACTTCACTTCCGTCTCTGACAACAACACCAAAATATGTTATCACTAGAGTTTGCACCTAGACTACTTAGGTTCAAAGTCCAGAGAATCCTAAAACTGATGAAAGGATGACTAGGTTTTGTCAGCTTATAAACAATTAAGTGTAATAGAGATCGGGCTAACATATATCAAATGACTAGATAGTAGATGTATAAACCTGATAAACTAGGATAGAAATATTGCGAGTGTGAATTTATAAAAGGAGTGAGCAAGATCTGTTCAGATCATTGATAAACATACAAATCATTCATAAGAATTCATGCATGGGAAAAAACTATCCAAAGAACAGAATTATGAACAACACATAACATTTATCACTTCAAATATTAAAACAGAACAGGCTCATCTCAAATATAATCATTTCAAAGCATTCTTCATATAAAGTGAAACATAAATACATGCTTGCAAGCTATAATAGTAGTCTAATCTCCACCATTCCTAACCTCTTTACAGTGTTCACTATTACATATTATATACAAAAAGTTTCAAAATTGAAGTAGTTTGAGATCCATATTTTATGGATCTAAAAAACCTAAAAATAGACAATTTGTTTAACATTCTATCTAGATTGAATGACCTCAAAAGTTAAGCTCGATCTCTAATACTAACAGTTGTATAAACATATACTAACATCCTCTAACTAATAGCTGTCTACTCATGACTGTTTATCAACCCATATAGAAAGTATGACATGTCTCTTAAGTTGGATTCGTTCATGAAAAACTATAGTTTCTTGGTTGCTTCAGCTAGAATGGTTAAACCATCTAACACTTGATTTCTCCTCTCCAACCGAGATTGCTCTACCTACATAGCTTGAATCTGATCCTGAAGTTCTTTGTTTTGATTCACAAGCTCCTCATACTGCTGTTGTGTAGCCCTTTTTCTCTTCAATACTTCTTTGGACGTTGTGATAAGTTCCTGATGATTTGCACCTATTTCTTCCAAGTCCTCTCACAACCTTTTGTTAGAAATCATCAGTTTTTCATTCGAATCATTGAGATACATGTTTTGTTCTTTAAAAGATTGTAAGGATTTCTTTAATATTTCCACCTCTGATATTGATTCCATTGCTTCAAAATGTACAGGAACTTCCTCAATGTTTGAAGGTTTCAAACCTGAACCAACATCAAACTCACATACCTTTTGTTTACCTTTATAGGCCTTTTAAATCAAATCTGGTGTATGCATCAATTGTTTTCGAATTTCTGCTAGGGTTTGCTCTTCTATTTGATAAGCTTCCTCTGTAGCCTGTAAATCTTCCTCACAGGATGAATCTTCTATAACAATTATAGCATCTTTTTGAAACTTAGGGTTTAAGATTGCGTTCATGTTCATTCTCATCTTATTTTTTGATCTAGTCCTCGGCCTTAAACTGTTTTCAACATTATTTTCCAAAAGAGCTTCATCCTGTTTTATATTCAATATAAATTATTGAACCATTACATTTTCCTCAATAACCCTAGGAGTATCCGGAGCCATGACTTCTTCTTTTTGAAACCGAACATTTAATTTTATCTTCCCTTCGGTCCCGAAAATTTCTGTCATAGACATAATATCACATACCTCTTGTGCTTGTTTGTCTCCATCCTCAGACGCTTTCCTTTTCTGTCGTCTGTATTGTTCCTTCATTCTTTCATCATCGCACTCTTGAATTTCAGGCTCAAAACCAGACCAAAAGATGAAATTTTTCCAGGATCTATTAGCTTTTCCTCAATTTAGAAGCTATCAACAGGTTAATCAAACCATGATGAAAGACTAAGTGGCTACTATGATCGAGGTGATTTCTTACCTGCGTAGTCATCTTTTCTATGCTCCTAAACAGGTAATAGGGTAAGTTTAATTTAGATTCTCCATTTAAATGCAACGAGAACCTTAAGTGGTATCTGAATATGGTTGCAAACCATCCTTCACAAGTAATATAGAATTGAACAACATTTAGAATATCTCTCCATTCAGGCTTGAACCTGTTTAAGTGAATTCCCTTTCTCCAATCGAACTTTTTGCAACAAGGAAACAAAAATAGACTGAGATCAACTCCGAACTACTTTTTAAACCATATTTCTCCTTCAGAAGGTATTCCAATAGATTCTACAATGGTATCCTCATCTACCCTAAAGGTTAGGGTTTGCAAATTTACCATAAAATCCTTTTAATTGTTTACAAAGGCCTTCGTCACTTGCAAGTTGTAACCTTTCATTCATTCACATAGGGAAAACCAGCCTCCAGTCTTCATCATTTATGCACATCTGGGAAATTCCTCACTCCACTTGATATTATCTGGATCCAATCTACATATTTTTCCACTGAGTTTTTTAACCACTGTCGTCGTGATCTCGAGGCTCTGCTAGCTTGCATTCCTGTTAAAACATTTCAAACAAACACAGACTATGTAGAGAAAACCGACTAATAGTCTGTAGGGTTAGCTGAGATATGAATTTGGATCCATGTACTTTGAAAATATCGAGAACATGTTTGTACATTCATGAAATAATTAATTTTCACTCCCTCCTTGACACAGATCCCGAGCTACTATCAGTCTCATCATGAAGCAAGACTACTTTTGAAACACGCTTACTATGCATGCCATTTTCACTTAATTCATCTACAAGTGATTAAAATCCGGTAGCACCAGCATTTCCTCCATTATTCAATGTGTTGTCGGTATGTACCAAAACTATAAATGAAATATAATCCACTTTTGAACAGCCAAACCTTCATCATGCATAAGTAGATTTTATTTTATTCATTGGCAAGCAAACTTACTCATACATTAGGCTATGTATTATTTCAATAAAGAACTTGAAAACTTGAAATATTAATGAAAATGAGCCTTATTTGTTTTAATAAATGAAACAATGATAAAATAACCCTTTTTAAAAGAACCTAAGAACTAGGGTAAAACCTAAGGAAATCGAGATTCTAAGATAAACTAAGGTAAAGCTAAAGAAAACATAGTCTTCTAGGAAACATACCTAAAGTAGAACTAAGATACAAATCTAGAGATAACATGCCATAAAGATGCCTGATGTGAATCTGAGATATAAGTTGAACATCGAGAAAGATCATCTTGGAAATTTCTATCTACCAAATTATGTGAACCATGTGAATGTAATACTTGAGAAACATAATGCAAAGCAGTATCTGATTCCTGCCCCTCACCAGATTCTTTTGAAAGAAGACCATTTTGGAATCCAACATCCTTATCTCTTTGCAATGAAGGTGGGGTGTGCCTCTGACCAAGCATAAATTCAAGTGAATTCCAAACTGCAGGATGAAGCTTCATATTAAACCAAGGAATTGCGACTAAAACACGGTGTGATAGTAAGGGTTCATGTGACCAACAGGACTTTTCATGCCTTGCACCAGATCCACGAGGGATCTCATGATTCCAAATATAAACATGTGAATCTTCACTTGCACAAATAAAATGGTTCCCATTTGGAGTAAATGACATGGAATTTGATTGTAGGTAAAAGAAATGAATTTAACCCTAAATGGTTCATTGATGTTATGTTTGTACATAACTTGAGGTTGGTTAGTTGCATCATTGTCAAAAATCCTTCATATTTAAGTACTATAAGATTAATATAAACTATAATGAACTTCATATGATCATTGAGGTCATGATCAAAGTATAAATAAACATATAGACACTGAAAAGAAACAGACAAACTTGTGAGAAATTTAAAATTGATTGGCATCTCAACATTTTCATCTTAACCACTCAATCTTGAGTCTAATTCTTTATATACTCTGTAACTTTCTAGTATAAACAAATATTGAGTGAGCTCTTACATCCTTGTATCTCTTATAAGAAAAAAAACCTCAAACTCTGTCAAGTACCTCCATTGAAGAGAGTTTAACATGTAATTTAAAGTGGTGACAAGAAGGAAATAATAACAACACCCAGAAAAGAAGGAAACCCAACAAAACTTCACCAATATGGAGAATCAACATCATTCCCTTGAAAACCTCAAAACATGAAAGAATTGCATGAAATTTAGAATAAAAAAACTCAAGTCAAATTAAATACCCAGAAATAGTTGGATTCTTTCATATTTTGAAGCATAATTCCTCTCATAACCTTATCATAGAGACAAAAATAACATCTAAAAATGCCTTAAAATTGTTCATTTACAATATGCATTTTCATTGATCAATTCGATGTCACTGCTCCTCCAGGCTATAAAATTGTTAAGTTCGTCCGCTAAATACTCACACTGATTTCTTTTGCGCTTTAGCTTGATTTCATAGTCGGGATCGGCCAAAAGTGATTGTGGACACACATATTAATATCCCTCTCCTAGTGCTTCCCCATTAGGAATAACAAAATTTGGGTCAACCCTTCTTATGTAACCCTTGGAAACCTTCACCCCACCATTAAAATAAGTAAGTAAACACTTTCTTCCTTCCAATCCTGCTTTTGAAGGTGGCAATGATGATTGACTATGTTAATAAACAAATTGTTCTGATATCCTTTAAAATAAGAAAATATTATTGGATGAAAATAAATAGGTTTAGAACTTACCCATGCTTTCAAGTTACCATTTGGTCCATGATTAACTTGTCTCGAAGCCAATAGAGTTTGTTTCATCAAAGCTTCACTAGCTGGACTTGAGGAAGATTGCTAAAAAACACTTGTAAGTTATATTGAAATACGGATTATAACATTGCACCAAATAATAAATCATTTCAAACATACCTTCAAGTTCTTAGATGGTGTAGGATCCATTGCACTTTGTTACATTGAAGGTTCAAAAGGCCCATTCTGGAAACTCTCGTGGAAAATAAACACTTGTGAGATGTATTCAAAGAATGAAAAGTAGCATTGGACAAAATAAGAGGTAATTTCAAAGATTACATGGATTGGGCTCACTAGAATAAGAGGTGAGATTTGCAAAGGTATTTGATTTGATGAAACATCTAACAGGGGAGAATTAATCTGGAAATATAGTAGTTTGCATGACATACAATGTAATAAGAAGAGACAAACATTTAAAATCCCAATATTCAAATATGACATACATCAAAAATTAAATAATCTACACATGCAAAATTCTTATATTGTTGGGTTTTGGATCAACACTACCATTTTCTTTCCTCTACTCCATGGTAGCTTTCCATTCAACAATTTATCAATAGTTGATTTCATTATTCCAATTTATGTATCTTTTTCCTGAAGTTCCTTTATCTTTTTCTCTCATTTTATCTTGTGTATTAAGCAATTCCTTCTTGTAGGCATTGTCTTTTCCAAACAATTCAGTTGGAGTGACTCCCCGAGTCCCCAGCCAACCCCATGTACACGGCCCCTCCTCTCGGGCCCCAACACTGTAGCGAGGGCATCCTTCTTTGTTGCATATGTAGGAGACACTGAATTTGATTGTTCTTATTCGATTTGTTTCTAGAAATGTTAAACATTTCAACCAATTAATATTAGAAAAAAATCAACATGAAAAAAAAGCCCAAATAATACATACAAGAATAGGTTGAGAACTTACTATTGTCTCTACTATAGATGATGACATTGGAGTTCCATCCTTCTTTGTATGGAATTTCATCCACACTTCAGCCCTATTTACAATCCTATCATCTGGATTGTGAACTTATTTCTAGTCATGACAAATGCAATAGTGTGGATAAGTATATTTGATATAATGTTACCCATGACTACGTTTATAATTTCTAATTGTGAACAAAAAAAATAGAATCCATTACAACTTACAAGGTCATGTTCTACCCTAAAGTAACCTCTACAACTAGAAGTGTGGGTCACTCGTTCTATTGCCCTATTTTCCTTATTTATGTTTGTCTTCTCTTGCAACTCAATAAAAAATGGGGATGCTTAGATTAAAGTTAACTATATAACCAAGTATTTAAAATCACATGTCATTCGATTATAGCGTGCATATTTCTCTTTCATTTTTACCTTGAACTTAGGGTGAGATCGTATTCTAACAAATTCATTCCAATCCATTTCATTTACTCCAATTGGAACATTTTCCATCCTCTCCTCGTATGTTGGGTATTTCAAATAGTATTTTGTATACAAACAATATCTATACTTTCGAAGGCATTGAGATATTACTGTATTACACCACCTTTATATTGAAGGATCTACTCGAAAGTTGCTCTACAATAGATAAATAGTTCAATGTTAGACACAAACTGTTATTTGAAACCAAATTTGTCACACACATGATCAACATGCATAAACAAAATTAAAAACAAAAATCCAATCATTATTTGGTTGATGCTCACATTGATTGCATTCCATGTGTCTTTCCTCAACGCTTCACAAACTTGTTTCCAATCCATAAACTTAATGCCAAAAAATTCTCTTGCAAGGACACCTATACAGGAGGTAAATTTCTCTGGCACCAAACCAATAGGTTGTCCCCTCTCATTAACTCGATTTTTTGGTAATGGACTTCCCTCTAAAGTATTTTTAAAAAGACATTTTGTTGGTCCTGTACCCTTTATTTTGGAATTTGTTTCATTAATAGCTTGGTTAGATGCCCCTACCCCTTCCAAACCATGCTCTTGTTGTATTGATGGTTCATGTTGAATGTTTTCTGGAAAAATAAACCATACCAATTTAAACAATGACAATATTGATTCCTTAATAGAAAATTTTGAAGTACTTTTGTGGAAAATGTTGGTCCTCTGTCCTTTATTTTGGAATTTGTTTCAATAATAGCTTGGTTAGATGCACCTACCCCTTCCAAACCATGCTCTTGTTGTACTGATGGTTCCTGTTGAACGTTTTTTGGAAAAATAAACCATACTAATTTAGATGATGACAATATTGATTCCTTAATAGAAATTTTTGAAGCAATTTTGCAGAAAATGTTGGTCCTCTACCCTTTTGGCATTTGTTTCAATAATAGCTTGGTTAGATGCACCTGCCCTTCCAAACCATGCTCTTGTTGTACTGATGGTTTGTGTTGAATATTTTCTGGAAAAAAAACCATACCAATTTAGACAATGACAATATCGATTCCTTTATAGAAATGTTTGAAGTACTTTTGGGGAAATTATAAAGCCGTGAAGTAATCATACCTTGCATTGATTCTTATACATTTTTCTCAAGACTATGTTCATCATCATTGTTGCCACTACTATTGTAACTAGATTGACATTGTTGAGGGACAATGGAATGTGATGCTATCCTTTGTGGGATTTTTTCCTCGTTTTATCTCCTATGGTAAAGTATGTTAATAAAGCTTTGTTGACAATTGTATACTGATTTTTTATTATTAAACATTATGTTTTTAAATGTTTACCTGAAATTGTGTCTCATCTATTATTGTGAATTTCTTTGGCAATGTGCCTTGCCTTTGTGGTTTTATATACCCTATGTACAAAAGTGTTATGTTTTTCTTTCTTTGACCCCTTTTTTCTAGCTGCAAATATGGATTGCAACAATTGAACAAAGTAAGCTATACAAGTATTGAAGAACAATGAAAGCACAATAATCATTAAAAATGTATTGAAGTCCAAAACAAAAATATGTTCAACCTGAACATTTAGATTCGCAAATAAACTGCAAAATGAAACAAAATCCCATGTCTGAGCACATCCTTACCATTTCAAAATTAAGCAAAACTAATATATTGAATAAAAAACAAGCATGCAAAATAATCAAAGATGATTGCATGATAAAAAAAATAGCATTCAATAAATATATCTCATGGTATTTCTTAAATGGGGCATGCCAACAAGAACAATCAATGTGCGAGGGAGGCATTGCCTTACATCTATTAGATGCATAGTCTTTCAAGTTAAAAATGGGATACAGACCAATATTATCACAAATTATTTATGTATATAGGAACTGCGGCAAAAGATCCTCCACAAGACACAGTGATCCATTAATGTTTTGTGAGATAACAGGGCCATCTTTAAATGTGACAATGGTGCTTTAATAGGAATCGAGCCTATGACTCTAAGAGCAATTATCAGCAATGAGAATGCACAAAACCTTATAGATAACTCTTTCTTTGTTTGACATGATTATAATCAGGGTTGTTCTGGTATGTATTTGTGATTCAATATTCCATTGAAAGCAGCCTTTTGTTTTATAATTATGTTAGTGGTCTCCATTGAAGTCCCAACGATTGCATTTAAATTAAAAGAACCACCAACAATTATCCCTTGTAGTCTCATGAAGGTTATGGTTTGCACAGATGCAACAATGAGGGATGACCATGACTATATTTTGAACTTTCAAAGTCGTCAATGTAACAATAAGTGATCCATTACTTTTTTGCAGGATGACGGGGCCATCTCTAGGACATGCAATCTTCGGGATAGCAGGGCCATACGAATATATGCTTGCATATTTCTACATATGTAATTTTGTACTATTTTTCGAAATAAAATTATAAAGATGCAAAATATAAAAAAAAAACATTTTTATTGATAAATCAAAGGAAAAAACATGGAGCTCAAAATAATTGCAAGATGAAATAGATGCAACTACAACTTACCCCTCACCACGTTGATTTTTCATGGCTTCCTCCCTCAAACTAAGATGAATTGCGATAGCTACCTTGGAAATATGATCCAGCTGGAAGCAAATATTTGTTTTCAAAAGAAAATGTACGGAATAGAGATAGGTTATGCTCGTGTATAAATAGCAGGGGTTACACTAAGATTTGTGAAAAACATCAAAACAGATGGGAGATCAAAGTCCACGCACTGCATTTTTCCACAAATGGGTGGAAAACTCACAAGAGATCCCAAGCTATCCAAGTGTATCCGATATTTTGTAATTAATAGCACATGTAGATCGCGTTGGAACATTCTATCCATCTAGATCTTGGCCATGCATGCATTCCATGCATTGGTAATTGAGTCTCCTAGCACCTAGACTATGTTGTTGACCCCCTAGTGCTTAAGTTTTGTCATTATTTGCATCCTTATCCACTCAAAGCACCTTATCCCTATCATTTAGGATCTAATGCACCCTCATGCATGATTTTAGGATTTTTTGAGCCAATTTCCTTGATTCAAGGTGCCTTGTCCCCAGTCCCACCTAGTTAACTAACTCTTCCACCTAGATTCATTGCTTTTGAGTGTAGTTGTGCCTCTTTGACCACTACAAGTCACCTAATGCGCCTCCTTGAGTTCTTATCCTCTAATTTCTATCCTAGTTCCTACCTCATGCACCAACCACCTTAAGTTAGTTGTCCTTCCATCATGAGTTGCCACTAGTTCTTTTCTGGAGATGGATTCAATGATAACTAATCTTGTCTCTTCAATGGAATTCCAACTTCCTCTTAAGGCTCAAGAATTTCTCTATTGAATATGTATTAGAAATGTATACACAATGATTAGTAATAGATGCATGGAAAGTATTCTAATTGAGTTCCAATCTTCTTGTGTTCTTTCACATTTTTTCTTCTCTATTTTCCCGTAGATCTGTGTAAAACTTGTGAGGATAGTTTTGATGTTGGAGATCCACCTATGGAAATTTTCACATGGTATCAGAGCGGTCCATCTATCTAGTTCATATCAGATACTTCCATTGATGCACCAGAAGTTATGGATTTTCCACACAAATCCTTGGGGAAATAACCTTGAATCCATTGGAGTAATCCCTTGGAGTCTACCCAAGTGTGAGGCACTCTCAAATGTGCTCAATGTCGAAGTAGAGATTGAGTGTATTGATGCAAATTTTTCTTCCATGGTATTTTTAGAGTGTTTTTTTCAAGTTATTGTCTCACCAAGAGCGCATTAGAAAAGCATGGATAAGATTCAAGATATGAACCTGACTCCATTCAATTATTTCGAATGGAAGGACAAAATGGAGGTCCTACTTCGAAGTAAGGGTCTCTACAGAGTCACCATAGCACTAGAAAATGAACCAATTGTTGTTGTTGAGAAATCTAGGTGGTTTAACATATTAGATGAAGCTTATGGTTTGCTTTGTCTCAGCATCTCCCAAGATCTTATATTTCATCTTGATGGTTTATAAACTCCAAAATAATGTGTGGACCAGTATTGAGTCCCTATTTGGAAAGCGAGATGAGCGAAGAGGTCATCTATTGGAGAATGAGTTGATCTCATTAAGTCCAAGCAATTTCGACACTATGCAAGATTTCATCTCAAATGTCAAATCACTAGTGCTTCATTTCAAGCAATGTGGGATTGAGAAGAAAGAAGAGTAGCTCATTCTTTCCATCCTCTCAAAACTAGGTTGTGAGTACTTAGTATTTGTCTCAAAATTCTATGCAACCAAGCAAGTGGTTCCGAATTGGAAAATGCCATCCTTAAGTGCATTAATATAGTCTCTCACCAAACAAAAAGAAAATTTGGTTCATATGGGAGCTTTGAAATCCTCCAAGTAATTTGTGCTTGCAGCTTATGGATACAAGAATGCCAAAGGAAAGCAAATATCAAAAGAGAAGAAGTTTTCAGATGATGAGGGTTCCAATTCAACTGATGAAGGTTCCAATTCCAAGAAGAAGAACAAGAAAGGTGAATCCAAATGTTATTATTGAAGCAAAGGTTTCCATTCTAAGAAATATTGTATGAATAATAAATTGTACATCACTCAATTTCTCTAAAGGTATAATATTGATGTTCCTGATTTCACAAGAAAGACAAAACCAAAAAATCCTGTTGCTCACCGAGAACACTGTCTCAGTTCTACTCACCAAGGTAATCATTTTTATGCTTTGAGTGATCAAGTCAAACAAAATTTTATGCTTCTAATATTTATGATTTATATGCACATTTTGATATATCATAATAAAAAATCTCCATCCCTTCCTTGGAATAAAGTCCGGTCAGTCCACTGGAACCACCTCTCAATCCTTGTGTTTTTTCACATGTTTCTAACTTACCTTCTGGAATCTCTTTCCAATACCATTTGAATATTTCCTATCATATATATGAATCTGATGCATAATTTTCTAAGTTGGTTGTATGTCCCACACATCCAACCTTTCCACCATTAGATTCTGAAAAGACTCCTCAACCCCCAAGTGCGCCAATTGACAAACCCACATTTCTCAAACTATGTCACTTGTTTCAGTTGCATTCCAGTATTTCATATCTTTCATTGGTTGGAATTCCATCACATCGGATCCGTTTGGACTAATATTCCACATGTTTGGACCTGATATCACCCTTTTTGGTTCAAATTTCAAAGTTACACATTCTAAAGACCCCGCGGGTTCACTCAACAATCAGTATAATTGTGTTGTGCAATCTTTTCTTTATATGATCCTACTCTCTCATGGAGACACTTCACCATTGATGTTTGTTGCTCCATATGATTCCTAGTTTGATGTTTCAGAGCCTCATAAGATCCATTGTGAATTTAGGAAGGTGATCAATCAGTTTGAGAAGAAGATACATGGCTACATTGTACATTATGCAGTTGCACATGTTACTGATCCCGATGAGTTCATTGATGCATTTCAAATAGGAGAGTGCACAGATATCTTGTCCATATTTGATTATGTTTTCATATCTGATTATATATGTGTTCACATCAAGAAGCATTCATATTATTCTCCTTCATCAGTATAATCTGAGTCCAAAGGGGCTCCTACACTTGTTTTTTGTCTACACTACATTGAACAAATTGTGCATGATCAAGGCATATACAATATCTTCATCAAGTCTCTCACCAAGAAGCAATATATTCAGCTCATTCAAGTGAAGAAGAGGAGATTGTGAAGACATTTTTCTCTGTTTCATGTCCTTTTTTTAGGGGAGGTTTTGTTCCCACGGGGTTTTCGTTCTTTCCTCAGTTAATAAAAACAAATTAAAACCTTTTGTAAAGGACCTTTGGTCTTTGTTACCAGAGCCCTAATTTTGATTTTCCTCACACAAGTCAGGATTAATGGGGGGTGTTGGAACATTCTATCTATGTATACCTTGTCCATGCATGCATGCATGCATTCAATGCATTAGTCATGCATTCCATGCATTGATAATTGAGTCTCCTAGCACCTAGACTATGTTGTTGACCCCCTAGTGCTTAATTTTTGTCATTATTAGCCTCCTTATCCACTCAAAGCACCTTATCCCTATAATTTAGTATCTAATTCACCCTCATGCACGATTTTAGTATTTGTTGAGTCAGTTTCCTTGATTTAAGGCGCCTTGTCCCCAGTCTCACCTAGTTAACTAACTCTTTTACCTAGATTCATTGAGTTTGAGTGTAGTTGCGCCTCTTTGACCACTACAGGTCACATAATGCACCTCCTTGAGTTCTTACCCCCTAATTTATATACTTGTGCCTCCCTCATGCACAAACCACGTTCAGTTAAATGGCCTTCCATCATGAGTTGTCGCTAGTTCTTGTCTGGAGATGGATTCAATGCTAACTAAGCCTATCTCTTAAGTGGAATTCCAACTGTCTCTTACGGATCACAAATTTCTATATTGAATATGTATTATAAATGTATACACAATGATGAATAATAGATGCATGGAAAGTATTCCGATTGAGTTCCAATCTTCTTGTGTCGTTTCACATTTTTTCTTCTCTATTTTCCTGTTGATCTGTGTAAAACGTGTGAGGTTAGTTTTGTTGCTGGAGATCCACCAGTGGAAATTTTCACAGATCGAAGGGTCTTCCTCAAGAAGCAAATTATTTCCCTTGTCAATTTCATAAGCCTTTCAAATACTAATTTTATTTATTTCAATTTCATAATAAATTACCTATTGCCAGTGAACACTGATAGGCATGTTGGTTACCCTCTCCATGCAATGAAATCTAGACTGTCGGTGCTGCTAAATCCTGCAATCCTAGTCATTGGCGTAGTCCCATTTTCAACGCATGCCTATGCATCCTCTGAAGGGAAATATCTAATATGGGGGAAGATATGGACCATTCGCATGCCATATCTCCTCTGTATCGCACACCATATCTCCTCTGTATCTCCACAAAAATTCATTTCGACGCGAATGGCCACAATCTATGACACCATTAATATCCACCGTCTGCACAGCCTTCCTCATGCGATGCGTACTTCACGCCTCTTTCCCCACTGATGGCTACGATCGCTATCCAAATCAATCTGGATGACCCGAATCTTCCCTCCTAGTGACGACACCCAAAAAATGCATCAAGGTCGTACACGTGTTTGCCTCTGGTGGATTTTGATAAATCCATACTTCAAAGTCCATATCCCTCTGAAATCATTAAACTAACATTGTAATTACTCATTATGTGATGATGGCAATGACTTTAACAATATCATCAGTAAGATTTATCAGATGATGAAGGTGAACTTGGAAGCCCCCCTTTGAGGAACAAGGACATTTATGTGTAGAACTTGTGTCAAAATTGACTTCAATAAATCCTTTCTGTGTCAACCTAGTATTCCCTTAAATGTTGTATTCTAGGATTTTGGAAATGCCTCCATGTAATTGATCTCTCAAGTATTTCAAAGGCCAAATTGTTTTATGTTAAAATTTCCTTGCAAAACACCTTTGGTCAATGAAATGAGCTTGAACTCTAGATTTTGTTGTCTCAAAAGCAATAAATTACACAAGGAATAAATGGGAAAGGGTTGTGCTTAAATATTTTATTTATATAGGAACCAATTTTAACACTATAAATATTTCCCTCAGGAAAATATTATATTTTCTAAGGAAAGAGGCTACATAATACCTAATAGGATAATTTGTCGAGGAAATTATTTGATATGGGTTGGAACTTAACTTAGGAAGAAATGGCACTACCCATAAGACATGTATATGGGAAATGACTAGATAAATTTGATAATGGTTACCTACATGTGATTCCTTATGATGTATTAAAATTGAAAGTGGAATACATAAGATTTGGTTCCATATCATAATCTAAACTGAAATTATTAACTAAGACTTTATGCATAGTTTCAAAACAAGTTAGTCAAGGCTATTAATATTCCAAATTTTGGTCATATAGTATTTAAATACACTACCTTTGAGAGAGAGAAAAAATCACCAATCAAACAAATGAGTATATCTTAGGTAGAGAAGTGAATGAAGTAAAGGGAGTAAGAAATATTTGGAAGAAACATTAAAAATTATATCTAGAAGAAACAATCGAAATGATTATACCTTAGTCTTAGACACAATACTTTAAGTACGGAAAAAGGTAAAGAATTGTTTGATGCTTGATATGCTTAATACACAATGTTATCCAACCATGTATGAAGCATACCATTGGAGGGAGTGTGTTTAAATTTTCCCAACACTAAATTAGGGGATCTAGTGTACTACATTATTGTGTTCCAATAATATCCATAATGGGGTTGTCCTGGTGAACAAAGCCTGCTTGTCCTCCTTGTTATTGGATTCAAGTTTCTCAATGTGAAATAGAGGAGGTACCTTCAAAAGTAATTTCGGAATATAGCCAAATCTATACCACTTTTGTCCTCGCTCCAAGTCATTCCCACTTAACACCTGCACACAAGTAAGAAAGAAGTGCCTTTCTCAAACCATTTCTACTAATAAGTGTAATAATTAAAAGGGATTCCAAATTCATTATTACCTAAATAACTACATTCCATGCTAATATTAGTCCTCCACCATATACACTACTAAATGCACGCAATGTCCAATACAAATGTATTTTTGTTGGGGGTGAGGGGTGGTTGGGAAGAAGAGGGATACTCTATGTATTAAAAGGGATAGCAACAAATAAAGAATCTTTGTTGCAGTACCTTCTTCGCCAAGTCTTGGGTTACTCCAATATAGGACATTGACAATAAATCAATATTTTGTTGCTTCTCCAACTTGAAGGGTGTTTCTGCATAATACACACTTGGGGGGAGTGCAGCAAAAATATTTAATCCGATCAATGTGTCCTTGGGGGAAAGTCAAATTCAAGTATTGTCACCTGATTACTCGACTCCTCCGTCTAGGATACTCCTAGTGAAGCCAAGGGGGTGGTCCCTATAACAATTAAATTAATGCTTTTACACTACAAAAAATAAGGAAAAGTTAAATCTAGGAGTAAAAATGATGAACAAAAATTACCAAATCAAGAAGCATCTACAATAATTTAAATCAACAGCATTCCTTTAAAAGAAAACATTCATGACATATTGGTAGATTGATAAAGCATATAAGATTGAAAAAATGTAGACCAGTGTCAAGATGTATAAAGTGTTATTGATGTGGGAATGTGTTGTAGATGTCTTGTTGTCAGTTTTAATTTATTAATGTGTGATTATGGGAGTGAGTTAATTTGAGGATTTGGACCAAATCAGGTTAACTATTTTAATTGAGCAATTCAAGCGACTTTACCAAGTGTCTAATGGGGTGAGGCATAACCTTGTTAAAGTAGCCCCATGTGTGTTGGATAAAACTTCATATGGCTTGGGGTGGACCACAACAGACAGCTGACTACCAGAAATTAACTCAATTCCCAATGCAATGCTATATAAATGACAATGCTAATATAATGAAGAAGATAACCAACCTCGATCCAAACATTTGATGTAGATCCCCGTTGGAGCTTTCAATTCGTGCACTTGAACCTACAAATTAGTCTTGACAGCCAATATCCAACAAGCACATACAATATATAAACGACATTAACATCATCAATAGCAATGGTCCATGATATTATAAGTAAATGCAACCCAATGTAATATAAACACATTCACAGCATTGATGGACAAGAATATGAGTATTTCTATTAATAAATAACAAGAAGTACAATGTGATACGACCTCTTGTCGACAACCAATCTGAACCAATATTCGGGTCAATCCACTTGTGCCTCCACCACTTCAATCCTCCATGTAATGGCAAACTCAAACTATGATAGGAGTTTGGAAGGTGAACATAAAGGGTTCACAACTACAAGGATCAATGACTGTAGACTCAAGATAGGGCAGAAATCCACTAGAGTTCTCTTGCTCTCCTTTCTCCTCCCGTCCATAAGCCATATGTGCTCAATATATAGTCCTCTCAAAGGTAGATGAAAGGACACATCGAGTCGTTTCTGGGGCAGATGGAGGGTCAAAGGTCACCCAATGACTGCTTTTTGGGAGTAAAAAGTAATTAACTAGTGATTTCTACCATTTTACATGCTACCCACGGGCTATAGTGATGTTACTCGCGGGTACACCCACTGTAATGATGCAACTAGCGTAAAGAGGGAAAAAAAGGGAAAAATAATGTCTTTGGAGGATAAAAAGTGGATATGAGTCAGTAAAATGGATCCTCTAAGCCAAAGAGTGTTGATGCTCACAAGGTGGAAAATTACGTTGTAACAGATACCCCCTAATGTGTGAGGTTATATACTAATGCTACGATGGCTGAAATACATTATAAATCTTAGAAGTGGAGTGATGGAGACACAAATGGAAGGAGCGGCTCACTCGTCATAATACAATAGTATCCCTGAGTACATGTCGGTATAGTACAACAATCTAATAAAATGGCCATGAATAGGCAGTACATATAGCCATGATCCCTCTACAGTAAGATATGGTCTCCTGCTGAAAAGGAAACAACTGGTGCAAACTGGAGGTACAAACTGTTGATATCTGAGAGGTGATATCTCAAATGTAAATTCATAGTCATAAGTAGCATACTGAATGCCACTATCACCTGGGGTATTCTACACAAGTCTTCGGCAGTGCAAGTCCCATCAAGTGAATAAAGGAGTTGAGGTCAAACTTGATATGACATCGTCTGATTACAGGTCAATGATGTATACCGTTAACAAATGCGAGTAACCCACCAATAATGAAAATCGGCATCAAGTCATAGATCACAATCATCAAAGTGCGAATAGATGTGTTGAGGTCGAACACTAAGATGAATCCATCAATCAGGGGACATTGATGTATTGCCAAAATTGTCGATGGAAAGAGAATCTGCCACTAATGACTGCAAGCCTCAAGGTACTCAACCAAACTCTAAGCCTCAAGTTCTGGAATAAATGGGTTGAAGTCGATGGAACGAGACTCCCTGAAAGGAGGGCATTAAGGCATCCCCCATCAACCAACACGAGGTACCAGCTACGCTGAAAGATTTGGAAGAACTCAGGTGAAACGAAATGACTCAATAAGGATGGCCAAAATGAAATAGTCAAGAGATCTGAGGAGTGGCTGACTATGGTTTCAGGACTTCCTTTGAACAAGAGCATGAGCAGATGGATAGTCTCAAGCAGCATAGACTCAATATAAACTGTGCGATGCAGGAGACATCACAAAGGGATCCATAATGACTGGAAGCTTAACCAATCGGTGGAGTAAACTGAGAAACAAGTACATCTCCTAAGGTCCAACTATAGTCCCGACTCATAATGTATGGAGTGGAATGAATGCTCTGTTCAAAGGTGATGCAACAGCTGCCAACTACAAGAAGTAAACATAATCCCATCCGACTTTTTGGAATATTTGATTCTTTGGTCTTTTTCATATTTGGGAAAGCTTGAAAAAGAATAAAATTGCTTATAGTACAACAAGTGAGGGAACGAGTGTCAAATAGAGAGCAAACTAGTTCCAAGCAGTGGAACATACCTATGATCAATGCAAGGAAGCGTGTGCAGGATGTGGACACTCATGGGGCATGCTCCCTCAAGGTAAAAAGGTCATCAAATTATGGAGGGAAAATGTAATCTCTGCAGGGCTCGACAAGGAAAGTGCTCAGGCACCAGGCTAATAACGGAGTAAGCGGGAGCCGACACAAGGCTCAAGTGGCAAGCAGGATGATGTAATGCAGTCACAACTTGATATAAATGGGGGAGTCCTTATGGGAGATGACCAGCGTAAGACAAAGTAGAGTATGAGTCTTTATCGCAACGTCATGGCATAACTACAAAGGACTCCCAATCCTAAGGACAAACAACGGCATGGGCACCAAAATGCAAAAAAGGGTTCTAACTAGGGTACCCATGTTTGGAAAGGCCCTACCGCCACATAACGACACTTCTATAACAGTGTGAAGGTTCCGTGTCAGTTAAGAAGTGGGGTCGCACCTAGGGTTTATGAAAGTGGTCAAAAGGTCAAATGCATAATGCATGTGAAAATGGCATCTAACCTATATGCCAGGTGTGAAACGTACCTGCCGTAGGTGTGAAACACTCATAAACAACATTCACCGAATAAATTTGGTTAAAAACGCTACTCCATGACATTGTATTAGTCCAAAACAACATTAAATGGCGAAAACTATAGACAAGTGGGTTTTGAAAATTATAAATAGTAACAAAAATTTACAATTTACAATCCATTTTTACTGTTCACCCATTTGGAAATTTGTGGTTAGTTTTCACCTCAAAGTTCAGCTGCTGATTCTGGGAGCTACGGGCGTCCGATCATCGAACCGTCAGGAGTAGGTTGGTAATCTCATCCCTACCTTCCATTTCAATGTTATTATTTCAGTTTTCACTGGTTAAAATTTTTGTTTGGCCATGCCCTAAATGGTCACGGCGCTACCCGCAGGCTATAATTATGCGGGTCGTGGGTAGGGTTGGGTATGCGTAGTCAACACACACGTTGTCCGCGGGTACCCGCCTTTGTGAGCACAACTTCCAGCGGGTACGACCGTGAAGCTAGTTTTTTAAACAAAACTGACTAAATTCTTGGGTGTTTATCTTTCTAGGATGGTTCTAGAGTGGAGAGAGAGAGAACATGACCTAGTGGATGAGGCCATTCGTAACGATGTGTGTGCACAGCAAGCGCTACAAGCATGTGATTTATACAAATTTTGGAGCATAGGGGGTTTGAGGGCCCAAAACCTATTGCTCCGTCGTTTGATAAACTATTGGGATGTCGATGCACAGAACTACAACCTAGACAGGCAAATACTTTCACTGGAAGTGGAATATATCTACTTCATTACAGGTTTGTCCCACCGAGGTGAGGTGGCAAGACTTCGGTCTTGATCTATGGGTGGTGGGATCACCATCCTCGACTATATAGAGAGATATTGTGTTCCAAATACTCGGGTAGTGGGGAGTCAGGTGCCCATCAAAGCCATATTCAACCTAAGCATGAAGGTTGTCGTGCCAACTTTAGTGTGGATTACTGGTTCAAAAGCTCTTCACCAGGCATCCAGGCCAGTTATGTTCTATGTTGATGTATATGTAACTTCAGAATGTATTTCATACATGTATATTGTGATCCTATAGAGATGGTATTATTCCTCTATACAGAAGTGTTTGTATTCCTATAGAGATGTTATTATTCCTCTATACGGAAGTGTTGTCATTTATATTGTAAGTGTCGTAAGTTATAATTGATGGGTTATTAGACCACCTTGTTGGGGTCAGCCTTGTATAAGTCATGTGGGTCAAAGGGTTATTAGAACACCCTATTAGGGGTCGTCCATGTGGGTCAAAGGGTTATTAGACCACCCTATTGGGTTTCGGCCCAGTCAGCATTATGTTATGTGGTTAAGTTAAGGTCGACCTAGTAAAGGTTATTAGGCAAGTCAAGTCAAGTATAAATAGAGCGCGGGAGGCACTCTATTTCATCATTCTATTCTCTCTCACACTCTTTGGAGAGTGGCGCACTTGTGGAGGAGGAGAAGATGCTGCTAGTAGAATTCTATCTCTTATGCTTGGGTTGTATCATTGCTCTATGTATCTCTGAGGAAGTTATTGGGGTTTTTCACCTCTATGGTTTTCCCCAAGTAAACTCTGTGTCTCTTGTGTGCTTGCATTATTGTTTCCATGATTGATATGCTGTACATGTTATTCTCTCAGTTAAGATCCTATATCAGATTGAAATTCTGAAAAATTAACATGGTATCAAAGCTATCCTGAAAAAAGGAATGGTATGGCATGTATGACACTTGTTGCACTTGCGATGCTAGGGCTTGATATAGCAAAAACTAGTCATAGTAGCACTTTCGCTATAAATCAAGTTTGGTGAAGTTTTAGGATCTAAAACTTTTATAGGTCGAAGATAAGATACCCATGTACCTTGTGTCCAAAGGAAAACTTCTAATGCATTGTACTTTGTTTTTATGATCTATACAATATAGGGTTTCTGCCTCTTCCAGATCTGAGTCATAAACAGGTGACCTAGGAAAAAAGGTCATAACTTGGGCTAGGAAGCTCCAAATGAAATTTTGTAAAAAGTGACAGGTAGTTCATGGACTTTATTTTCTCAAATATTTGTTAGAGGCTGAAACTGAACCAGTGACACGTGGAACACCGTAAAATTTCGCTCTCCTGTTTTATCCCATAAACAGGTCATGTTGTAAAACTTGGCATAACTCTCTCTCAAAGAATCCATTTGAGGTCAAACCTGTGGGGTTGGAAATATGACAGGTCGGGCTATCACAAGAAAAAATTTCAGACCTTGTGGATTGAAAAGTTAGGATTTACACAAAAAACAATCAGGTACATATTTCTGTCAAAACAGAATTATTTTTGAGCACCTTCATTCATGGATTCCGGAATTTAAGGTTTCGGAGAAAGTTGGAATTTTTGTAATCGGAGACTATGGATGAATGATACTCATCAAAATAGAAATTTAGAGACCAATATCAGAATTTTTGGTTGGGAAGAAGGCCGGGCTTGATCAGACCCTAGTTCGGGACCTTGATCAGAAAAGTGGAAAATTAGGGCTTCTGCAAAAATGGAAATTTTTGAAATCTGTGACCACGGTTGGAAGCTCCTCAAAAAAATAGAAGCTTAGAGCTTTGGATCAAAACTTTTGATTTGGAAAGAAGGGTGGGATTTATCAAACCCTAGTTTGGGGTCATGTCCAGTGAATCCGGAAGTGTCAAAGGCAAATTTGAGGGGTGAAACTTTGCAGTTTTCAAATTCTGAGTATACCAGCTTGACCAGCTCAGAAAGGTGCATCTTTCTATCCTTTCAGAAGTTTAAAATTAAAAGTTTGAATTTTTAGGGCTTCTCTGACAAACCCTAATCCAACTCCAGATCCAGTTCCTGCAAATCAAGTGGATTGGGTTAATCCTAGAAGAGAATGGATTTGTCACCTACATAAGTGAAGAAGTTCCTATTTTAGAGGGGGATGAGGCTAAGGCCTTTCATAAGAAGATTACAAGCAATCTCGACAGGTATGACTTATCTAGGTATGTTTCGATATTTGTTCATGATTAATTTTATGGTATGTTTGTCTTCATATTATTACGGTTAGTACAATCTTGATTAAATTTAGACTTGTCGTATCACCCTTAATAAAATTATGAATGCATGATAGAATATATTCATTGATTAGGGTGTTAACACTTATGATTGTACTAATGCATTATGGTGTTGTATGAGGTTTATGTTGTCCGCTAACATGAAAGGTACACCAAGAAAGACAAATCATGTTCTAGTTCAAGAACATATGATCATGATGACATGAGGATAAAGATTCATCCATTGTCATGAATCACTTAGAAGATATATTTGCAAGGTATGTATAACTTGGTTCTATAATGGTTAACCTATGAGATATGCAGGTTACTAGCACAAGTCATTGAAGAGAACAAGAAGACATCATGTTGGTATGTTAGACATAACTAGCTAACATACAAATCCAGGTATGTTTTTTCTTATATCAACTTAGAATCCTACCTCGTGTTAGAATCCCTTATACAAGTATACTTGGTATGATTGGTTATGTTTATTCATAAAGTTAGAAATGTAAGTAATCAAGGGTTTATGCATTTTAAGTCTCTTATCTTGATTGATGATTTAACTAACCAAAAGATTCATGTGATCAAATAAGAATATGCATGAGTAAAAGAAGACTAACCCTGTATAAGTCATGTGGGTCGAACGGTTATTAGACCACCCTATTGGGGGTCGGCCATGTGGGTCAAAAGGTTATTAGACCACCCTATTGGGTGTCGGCCCAGTCAACATTATGTTATGTGGTTAAGTTAAAACCAACCTAGTAAAGGTTATTAGGAAAGTCAAGTCAAGTATAAATAGAGTGCATGAGGCACTCTATTTCATAATTATATTATCTCTCACACTCTTCGGAGAGTGGCACACTCGTGGAGGAGGAGAAGCTGCTGCTAGGAGATATCTATCTCTTATGCTTGGGTTGTATCATTGCTCCATCTATCTCTGAGGAAGTTATTGGGGTCTTTCACCTTTATGGTTTTCCCCAAGTAAACTCTATGTCTCTTGTGTGCTTGCATTATTGTGTCCATGATTGATATGATGTACATGTTATTCTCTTAGTTAAGATGCTAGATCATATTGAAATTCTGAAAAATTAACATTCTATGCATCGCAGTGTATGCAGCCTATGATATTTGACTGGTGTACTACGCTACTAGTGTCCATGAAGACCCAACTAACAGAGTGCAAGTAGGGGGATGCAAAAAACTTTGGATATGTCAGTATTTTGTGCAGCTTCTTCTTTGAGCAAGTTCCAGGGCTCAGTCTGAGGGTTGAGGTCCCTCCTCATAGTCTCCGCGATCCAGCCATGACCCGGTGGGCTGAGGTCTTGACGCAACAGGGTGGTGGTTATCAGGAATCACCATATATAGAGGAGTTCTTTCACTAGTGGGACCGACAGGTCATAGAGATAGAGGAATACCCCTATGCAGGGATAGACTTTCGACATAATCGAGACATACCGCTCCCACTAGATGTCGTGTTCGGAGACATTGGTGAGTACTCTTTTTAGGTTTTTTGGTATATTAAATTTTTAAGAATTTTTTATTATAGGTCTAAATGAAAAAATCTTTTTGGGGGTAGTATCGTGTATTAATGTTTGACTGTTTGCTCGCAGGAAGGGCCCAGTGAGACCCGATGGTTTTTCGAGACATCGTCGTCGGGGCAGGGGTGATGAGATGGTAGGTGCTGCAGCAGAGTGAACACTACAGACTCTGTAGACCAACCTATCCTAGATGACCGCCAGGGTACCACAGGTAGAGGTGGCGCAGCTACTAGAGGATATGCAGCTCCAGGTAGTGGGGGTGCCGGGAAACTAGGTGCGACTACTGCGGTGTGTCGCGAATGTAGTGCATTATTTCTATCAGACACATCCTGTTGGGGCGGCAGCTAGGCCTCCTCGTAGGGATTAGACATCTCGGGTTCCCATTTTGTATCGATATGTATATTTTGAGAGCTATGGGCTCTAGTTTTGTATCATGACACTACTATTTTTGGACATATTATTTATAAAAACTTTGGTTCACCGGTTCTACTATATATGTGTATGTACAAATGTATGAATGTATCTTTTATTTGTGTGCTTCATTGGGAATGTGACAAATGCCAATCTAATACATAGTTAGCGTATGCATCAGATATATGATTAAAACTTCTTGGAACATGAATGTATGTAATTGAAACAAAATGTCGTTCCAAGAGTCTTACCTTTAAGAATTTCCGTAGTAACGTAGGATCCCTCACACGGTACTGACCATTCAGCTGAGACACAACTAGTTGTGAATCCAGGTAGACTTCTAAAGACTGGATACCATGTGAAATAGCATCCCTAAGTAGCTCAATGACGGCACTATACTCAACCACATTGTTAGATGTAGGACCAATACAAGCACCTCCTAAGGACACAACTAGGTGGTCAGGTGAGAAAATAACCTAGGCAGCATAAGCAAGCTGCTGCGTATGACGGCTAGCACCATCCATGAATCCTAAGAACGTAGGAAACTCTGCTGACATCTGTCAATCAAATGGAAGCTAATCAGCAGACCCGAAAACCAAAAGAAAGCTAAACTATGTACAGAAGTAACTATACAGTAGTATACAAAAGTATTAGCCTGAACCAAAGGTTCAAGCATAATACCACTTGAGGTAGAGCCCATTTCTAGACTCCTTCAAGATAGTCCCCTCATAGTTTTCTAATTCATAGGCTCCTTTTTCTAGGACACGCCTCACAATATAAGGACCGTGCCACATGAGGTTGAACTTGCCTGCCCCCAGGGGTTCTTTAGCTTGGTCATATAAGAGGGCCAAGTAACCTTCAACATATTTCTGGGGATGGACAAACCTATCATACTAAACCTTAACAAGACATTTATTGGAATCTATAGCCACTGCGGCATCTCAACGCTGCTCGTCAAGTTGCTCAAGACCCGTCGTATCAGGGAGGAGATCTATGGCCAGTTTAAGCGAAGGGATTTCACATTCAATCGGTAAAAGTGACTCCACACCATGTACTAGCTAAAACAGTGAGAACCTGGTGGCAGTCTTGACTGCAGTTCAATACGCCCACAAAGCAGGATATAACATAATGTGCCAATTGTTCTTACTCTGTTGGATGGTACGTTGGAGAATGGTCTTCAAAGACTTATTGACTGCTTCAACTTGACTATTCTCTTGGGGATAGTAAGAGGATGAGTTTTCTTGATAAAACCCAAGCTTGAGAGACAAATCCTCCATCATTTTGTTCTGAAAGTGATTTCCATGGTCAGTGACAATCTCTTTCGAAATGTCGAACCAAGTAATAATCGGATTGAATACGAAATGGGTTGTTGTAGCATTGTCGGCTTTTACGGTAGGCATGGCCTCAGCCCATTTGTAAAAGTAGTCCACGACCACTATAATATGGTGATGCCCCCCAGCTGAAGCTGGTTTGCAATCCATGAAATCCGCCCCCCACTTGGTGAAGGGACCGACAGTGACGACCAGATGAAGGGGCACTGGATGCAAGTGTATATTCCAAGAAAACACCTAGCAAGGGTGGCATCTCTTCATAGCATTAATACAATCCTTAAAGATAGAAGGAAAAAAGTAACCAACTCACATAATACATTGGGTTGTAGCAAGCTCGGATAAGTGACCGCCACACGCCCCTGCATGGAAATCATTAAGCACCCGCTCCGCTTCTTTGTGATTCAAGCAACGATGGAGAATATAATCCTTTCCTCGGTGATACAAAGTGTCACCGACGATAGTATAATCTTTAGCATGATTTTTCACACACTGTCGCTCGTCCCATGAATAATGCGGAGGAAACTTCAAAGTTTGGAGATATACAATGACATCCCCATACCAAGGGTCCTCGGATGAGATAAGAAATAAGTGTTCATCCACAAAGGAATCTTCATGGATTACATCCTCATCAAGTCTCGGAAGGTCCGACATAAGCTCAACAAACACCAACGATTTCACCGAAGCAAAATCGAGATTGAACTCCTGACGGATCACAATCCATTTATTGTACTTCCCCCCTATAAGGTGTCCTGATAGCATGAACTCAAACGGATTGATATGTTCTACAACGGTGGTTGTTCCAAGCAAAATATAGTGTCATAACCGTTGGACTGCATGCACAGTCGCAAGTGCCAACGTTTCTACGTGAGTATATCTTAGTTCAGCGTCTACTAGATTTTGACTGAGGTAATAGATGACATGCTCGATGAGCGCATCATCAACCTGAACCAAGACCATGCCAATCATCTCTTGAGATGCAGCCACATAAAGTATGAAATCTCGTGTGAAGTCTGGTGGACTAAGCACGGGGGCTGATACTAAAGCTTTCTTAAGGGCATCGAAAGACTGCTGGGCTCGCTCATCCTAGATAAACGGTGTGTCTTTCTTCAACAAACGCGTGAAGCCTTTGGTAAGATTAGCATAATTGACTACAAATCGATGTAGAAAAGTAGCTCTCCCTTGGAGGCTCTGAAGTTGAAACAAGTTGCACGGAGGAGGCAACCAAAGTATTGCCTCAACTTTGAGAGGATCAACTCTAATACCCTCTTTCGAAACTATAAATCCTAGAAGGAAACCGGACCTTACTGCAAAGATGCATTTATTGGGATTCAATCAGATCTTGTAGTGTATACATCATTCGAGAATCCAATGAAGGTGCTTGGGGTGGTCCATTCTCTTACGAGAATGGCCGACAAGATCATCCAAGAAAACCTCCATTATACTTTTAAGGTCACGAAAGGCATAGGTCATGGCAAACTAAAATGTAGCTCCGGTGTTTTTAAGGCCGAAGGGCATTTTTTGATATGAAAATGTACCCCAAGGACAAATGAACGCAATCTTATGTTGTTCTTCGGGTTTGATTTGAATCTGGTTATACCCCGAAAAGCTGTCCATGAACGAAAAAATCTCACTTCCCGCACAAGAATCCAATATCTGATCAATGAATGGCGTGGGGAAATTATCTTTCAGACATGCACGATTCAATTCTCTAAAATTAGTGCATACGCTGATCTTTCCCTACTTCTTATCGATAGGAATGGGGTTTGACACCCATTCGGTAAGGGGAATGGGGTAGATGAAACCAGCGTTGAACAGTTTCTCCACCTCTTCCTTGATAGCGACTGCCTTCCTAGGGTTAATAGCACGAAGACGTTTCCAAACTGGTTTAACATGAGTATACGTCTTTATCTCATGTTCGAAAATACTAGGGTCTATTCCTGGCATCTCCTCGTATGACCAGGAAAAAGCTTCCCGAATTTCAGTAAACAATTCGGTGTCGATGGCAACCTCCTCAGAAGAGCAATCATCACCAATGTAAACGTTCTCAATCTTTCCAGGAGTGCGAGAGATGTGGATCGATTGAGTCAGGGAAATATTAGCCATGTTCCCCTCTGCATAAATCTCATGTGAACCCAAAAGAGCCACAGGGTGACCAACCATCTCTGCAAGAGTCGTCCTAAAATCTTCTTGCTCGGTGAGATTGAGGTTGGGAAGGAAATAAGAGCGATGATGCATTTCCTCCCAAGGTCTCTAACTACCACAAATGCCCTCGATAATAGCTTCATCCGAAGGTAAAGTACCATCAAGGAAATCATTCGCATAAGACGAGTTGACATCCCAAACTGGCAGCGTAATAGGATCTTCCTCATCTGTCCGAGGAGAGGGGAGATCCGGCTCTGCGGTGACTTGTTGAATATCCTGATAAGCAAGCTCAGCATCAAAAAGTGGCATAGACATCCCGACGTGTGCAATGTCTCGAAACGTAGAACCTGTGGATGGTAAAGCCCATGGATCATCAAAGTATGAAGTCCTGAATGATAAATTATGTAAAGGAGGAGGCGCATTGTCAGAAACGGTTCCAATAAAGTTCACGAGTGTAGGGAAATCATAAGATCCCATCAATGAAGGGTACATACCAATGCACATGCTCCCAGTTGCTGACTGAGAGTCTGTAACTTGTGAGACTACTGATCCTGTAGATGTTGTGGGAGGATTAACGAAGTCCAGCTGATCGATGGTCACAATCCTGCCTTCATGTGGAAAGAAAATGATCCTGAATATAGTAGATGCAACGGATTTCATAGCGTACATCCAATTCCGACCCAGTAAAAGGTTGTTGTCGATGGGTGCATCAACCACTTTGACTTCAATAGGCACAAGTTTACCTCCCAAGTGGACAACAAGGGAATGGATTATCCCATGCGGCTTAAATGACCTACCTTCAAATGCAGTGAGCATGGTCCTAGACGTGAGTAGAGGAGGAGAGCCAAGATATTTCCAACAATTTAACGACATTACTGACACGGAAGCACCTTCGTCAACCACCATTCGTTTGAAAAAAGTTTTAAGGCACTCCACATGGATTTGAAAAGCCACGTGGTAAGGTAAGCAAGGTTGCACATCAGTAGAGTCGAACTTGATGACGTTGGGACTCCCCCTGTCCTAAAATCCTAATGCACATAAAAGGGCATGCCTTTGAGAAGGTCACGCCTGTAGAACTTCAAGAGCCAACATAGAACACAGAGTTTGGCCCAAATCTTCTACCATGGAGTAGTTATGGGTGGCTCAGGCATTGGGATTATGCGTAGAGCACTTAAGCACACCTTTCGGTATCCACAGCATAATAGAGGGATTCTCAATATGCAAGGAATTATCAGGAGGAAGGGGAGGCTCATTCCCCATATTAGGTTTTGGTGACCCATAATCACGTTGACAAGTAGCAACACTAACCTCCGATTAGACCATATTCACGCATCCATAACCACTAGTATTGGAATAATACGTAGGAGTCTCATTGGGTCCATAACCAGCGACGGGAGCATGCGAAGCCATGTTTTGATGATGAGGAGGAAGGGGATCCTTCAACACAGCTGGGCTCTGTGCCAAATGCTTCGATGCTTCTTCAATTCGAGGACACAAGTGAGTAATATGATCTTCCCCACAAAGCTTACAAGGAAATTTCACCTTACGCCTAGGCTTATGGTCCTCACCAACATTTCTGCCTTCCCGAGGAGGGTTGGCATTCTCCTTACGAGGGGTATTGCAATTGTTATTATTGTTTCCATCCTTATGTTTATTTCTCCCCTTCTTCATAGCACCAGGCTGCTAGTTACCCGATGGTTTAGTCATTTGCATAGTGTGTACATCGGACGATGGGGTCGAAGTGGACAAGGTGTGAACCTGTCCGAGAATAGACTGCTTTAGCGACAAATTTTGCATTTGATTAGCCACCAAATCTACAGGGCAAGTGCTTGCGGATCCCACAATGCCATCGGCATGCGGTCTAGGAACTGTCTTGGGCTCATGTCTTGTTTGTGGTGCATCAGGGATGATGTCATATAATATGTCAGACTGAGAGTATAGTAAATCCAACTGCTAGACTTTTAAGATCGCTTTTTATTCAATCATAATACCAGACATCGAAACGTCCTTAGCAATATATGGGAGTAGATACTTGAGGAACCATTCCAACAGAAACTCTAGAGGAATGTTGGCTTTCACTAGTTGCTTTCATCGACACCACTCTTGAACGTGGTCAGAAATATGCATGGCCTTATTCTGACGGAAAGTAGACAAAAGTTCAGTACCAGTATCGTAACGAACTGGAAACTGGAAATGATCCAAGAAAACCAAAGCGATCTCATTGAATCCCATATAAGTGTTCCCAGGAAACTCAACATACCACTTTGCAGTTGCCCCCGTGAGGGTGCGTTGAAATAGTCATAATCTAACGGAATCATGATTCAACGAGTTGGAAGAGCACCAAAGGTGAAATGTCATGACATGATCACCCGGATCCTCACCACCTTTCCCCTCGAACTTAGGAATGTTTGAAGGAATTTTGGTAGGAACCAGAGGCCAACTAGGGTCGTGACACACTGGATCATTCGTGAGCTTCGAAAGATCGGGAAGATTCAAACGTGCAAGGAACAGGAGCTGCGGCTGGAAAGATTGATTATAAGCTCCCATAAAAGGTTGATTATAAGAACCTGAAGGATAGGAAGGACCAAATGCAAACTGTTGATTATATGGACCTATCTGACCATAAGAGTGACCATGGCCATAATGTTGATAACGACCCCCAACCTGACCCATATGAGAGTAAGCAGGTATATATGTGTTTTGCGCACCATATTGAGGTGGGTTGTACTGATGGACAGCACCAACTATATTGTAGTAAGGGTTGCCACCATAAGTATGGGGCATATACGTACTATTCGTAGCAGGAACCGTGTTATAATAACTAGGATTATATGGTATGTACCCACCCCCAGCATAAGTGTTAGGATTAGCATGATCAGTCCTGTGGTGTCCATAAGCATAAGATGTATTCCCAGCCCCAACATTGGTGTTACTAGTAGTAGGAATGGTGGCGTTATGACCATGTGGATAAGGTATATTCCTACCTCCTACATTAGCATTACTAGTAGCGGCAGCGGATGTAAAAGTATGCGGTATATGTCCACCACCAAGGTTGGGAGGAGCGTTAACATTTGCGAAAGTGGTCGTAGGTTGACGAGTAGCGACATGTGTATTAGGAGGTAGATGGCGAGTCGGGTTGCGAACAATGTTACTATTAGGTTGGGTAGTCCTAGAAGGCGGTCGTCTTCCAACATTAGCATTGTTAGGAGGAACGTGACTGATCCCCATACTATGTGTGTGAGTGGACAACGTGGTGCCCCCAGCTAGGGTATTACCCCCAATGGGTGCAGTGTGGCTAACACCATGACTAGTGCCAGCGTGACTACCAAAAGCAGTTGAAGATTCAACTATGTTGTAATTAGGCATCCCGTGTATATAATTATGTGGAAAGAAAGGATCGAATGGGTCATCCTCAGGCGGATCCGGACCAAACAAATTACATTGAGTCTCAGGTGGATCACCCCCCCATGCCTCACGAGGAGTAGGGGTGTCTGAAGTATGCTCGAATCAACCCGATGGAGTCATAGGTATTTCTACTGTATCAGAGTGTGCAACGGTCATGATGTCTAGGACGTATGTCTCATAAGAATCCGAAGACTCAGAGGGAGCCTGTCGGCATCCCCTAGCAACACGGCGTGAAAGTTCGACCGGTTTTAAACTAGCCAACCGATAGGATTGGTGGAGAGTAGGACTCTGTCCCACGATATATCTAGGGAGAATATAAAATCAGAGTGTCCCCTAATGGCCAAACTATCGATCAAAAATAGTAAATCAAAAGCACACACCTAGAGAAACTACAACCAAGAGCAGACAAACAGAGTGGCTAAATGAGCTCTCGACACTAGAGCCGGTATGTCTCACGTAGGAGAGGCTTGAGACTCCAAAACTGTAGTTGCAGGTAACAGAATCAGTTATAACGGCCCCCATACTTCACTGCATGCACAGGGTCAAGTCCCTATACAATGACAACTGTGCTATCTGATCCCTATCTAACTCAAGGAACAAACAGTATAACCACTGCAAGTACCCTATGCGATACCTAGGTAAGGAAACTATGGTAACCACAATATAACCAATGCTCATGGGGATATTCGCAGGTGGGATCCGTCGTATGGGTAGGGTAGCTAAGCCCAAAACTCAAGAGGGTCAAATCCCCCAAGAATCCCCAAATATGAACAAACCCTGGAAATATCTCCCACATTCAGTCAGTATTGGAGGGATATCTCTGCAACCAACCTCCCGTGACCTCATGCTTAACTCTGGTCTGAGTAGAGCTTCCTGAGAACACCAATGTATACAATGGATTTCACCACTCCCTGGTTAGAGACATAATGTTTCGTCTAGTAGTCTTGGATTGTTTACTCACAATGATCTATTCCAAGACTCTAAACCTATGCTAATTGGTGTACCCTATAAATAAAATCATTCTAATCAATTTTAGATTAAGCGTTAATTTTAATGGTTGTGGTTACTCAAAGGATATGGTCATGAAACTAGTGATGTATGTGACTCAATAGTATGCAAAGTCATCAAACTCTAGACTCATCTATCCAATGAAAACAATGTCACTAACATGCAAAATCAATCCAACAGTTTCGAAATAAAAAATGCAACTCTTTTATATTTTCGATGCACAAGAAGAACCTAAATGAAAGCAGCAAGCACTCAATGCAAAATGCAGTACATGATAGTAATTTTTTTGTGTTTTCACTTATAAATGAAAGGAAAATGCAAAACTATGTTTTTGTATTTTTTAATATAATGGAATGAAAAATGCAAGCAAAAATCCTACTATTCAATTATAGAAATGCAAGGGAGATCACTAAGAAAACCTAGCAGATCCTAAACAGTAAGACTCAGCCAATGGAATGAGCTTACAAATTAAAAATGGGTAAAAACCAATGAGGCTCAAACCAAGAGAAAAGAGGAGTTCTAGTCACAAATAAGGCTTGGAATGGTCAAGAACAAGGCCAAAGAAGACTCAGGAACACTTAGAATCAACCCAGCAACAACCAAAGGTCATGAAACAACCAAAGCCAGAGTTGTATGCTATTGTCGAAGGAAAACCTATGGGTACCCGCGGGCTATAGTTCAGACAGAAGCGAGTAGACGCGGGCAGAGCTAAGCTCACCTGCGGGTAGGGAAAAGAGAATGAGCAACCAAAGAGTCCAATGGCTTAGAAAAAGGGTGTTTTCTATAGAGTATCCTAACGACCAATTAATGACACAGAGCTTCGACAAACAACAACTCTAAATAAGGACTAATGCTCAAAAAAACCCCAAAAATGGATGTTCTCCCCAGCAGAGTCACCATTTCTGTGTTGGAGAAAACTTCCTATGGCTTGGGGTGGACCACAACAGACAGCTGACTACCAAAAATTAACTCAATTCCCAATGCAATGCTATATAAATGACAATGCTAAGATAATGAAGAAGATAACCAACCTCTATCCAAACGTTTGATGTAGATCCCCGTTGGAGCTTTCAATCCATGTACTTGAACCTGCAAATTAGTCTTAATAGCCAATATACAACAAGCGCATATAATATATAAATGACATTAACATCATCAATAGAAATGGTCCATGATATTATAAGTAAATGCAACCCAACGTAATATAAACACATTCAAAACATTGATGGATGAGAATATGAGTATTTCTATTAATAAATAACAAGAAGTACAATGTGATACGGCCTCTTGTCGGAAACCAATATGAAACAAGATCCGGGTCAATCCACTTGTGCCTCCACCACTTCAATCCTCCATGTAATGGAAAACTCAAACTATGATAGGTGTTTGGAAGGTGAACATAAAGGGTTCACAACTACAAGGATCAATGAGTGTAGACTCAAGATAGGTCAGAAATCCACTAGAGTTCTCTTTCTCTCCTTTCTCCTCCCATCCATAAGCCATATGTTCTCAATATATAGTCCTATCAAAGGTAGATGAAAGGACACATTGAGGCATTTATGGGGCAGATGGAGGGTCAAAGGTCACCCAATTTCTACTTTTTGAGAGTAAAAAGTAATTAACTAGTGATTTCTACCATTTTACATGCTACCCGTGGGCTATAGTGATGCAACTCGTGGGTACACCCACTATAATGATGTAGCTAGCATACAGAGGAAAAAATAGGGAAAAATAGTGTCTCTGGAGGATAAAAGTGGATCTGAGTCAGTAAAATGGATCCTCTAGGCCAAAGAGTGCTGATGCTCATAAGGTAGAAAATTACGTTGTAACACCCTGACTCTATGGTAGCCACCGAATTCTCAAAGATAAACTATTCATATTGACCTATTACTCTAGTCACTCCACCCTTTCTGGTTGGCCAACTATTCAAACTAAGCTGCAACAGTCAATAGCATACAGGGAAGGAGCCTTTGGTAATTTTTATTAAACAAACCTTAAATGTTTTCTACTTGGTTAAACTAGTCCAAGAATTTTTTTTCCGGATGAAATCCAGTACTCAAGCAAGCTCTTTCCATGGCACTGTACTTCAGGAAAGCAAGGAAAAAATTACTCAAACTTTGAAGAAATAAATTTGTTAACAAAATGTGAAAAATAGGTCCCGAATATGCTTGTGTCCCACCGTTGAAATGAAACCAACAAGGTTAAATTTATTCTTAGATTAATTTTATTAATTGCAAAAAAAGGAAATCTGCACTAAAAATCCAAACCAAAAAAAGAGAGTCGACATAGATCCCCCTTGGTGGGATGGGGTGAAGGCGCTGGGTATCCTGATTTCTCTTCTTTATCTTATTACAACTCAAAATAAAACAAGAAATTTTGCTGGTCGTTTAGAATTATAGGATCCAGACAGCTTACAAAGTCTTAAAAATGAAGCAAGAAATAGTATAGGTTTTCCAAGATGTCTTAAATGGTTCAATAGGTTGAAATTTCACCAGCACGCCTCTCTACCTACTCACTAATGTCTGAAAATAGAAATTTGTATTAGTAGAAAGATGGCCAAAGACACTTTAAGCGTGTCTTTGGAAAATGCTACAAAAATTTCTAAGTAAACTAGTATTGAAAAGCAAAAATTTAACTAAGGAAATATAGAAAGCTCACCTTCCTAGGATCTAATTTGCTTTCCTCTTTAAGAGATGGCATGCAAATGTATAAGCACTAGATTTCTAGATAAACTATTAACCTCAACTTTTTCTTCTATATGCCCTTTTCAGATCTACGATTTTAAACTTTCAAAAAATAGAAGAAAACTAACTAGATCTAGAATGTAAGATAAAAAAATTTAAAACATCTAGATTGCAAACATTTAGATATACTTTAAATTCAATCTTTGAGTACATATCTAAATAGAAACAAAACCATAACCGAGAAAAGAGGATCAAGAATTTAAGAACCCATGGGGGGTGAGCAGTAAAGGTTGGGAAATGGAGTCTCCTTCTTGATGGACTAATGGGATGAATGCTTGTTTGGATCTACTACAATAAATGTAGAGCTAACATGCTCATTATGTCTTCTATCCTAGGTCACCTGTAAAATCACAACAACACTTGCAAAGGGGATTAAAAGTACATGTGTGAATGAATAAAAGAAAGCATAAGAAATTATAGATTCAAACAAGAAAACATATTATCTCTAGCATTCTATTACCATTAACAATATAAGAAATCTATAAAGAATTACTTACTATTCTTACTGAAATGTAATTTCCTTCCAAAGACAGATAAATCCCAACAATAAACAACCTTGCAACAATGGTACAGATTACCTCATATACTTAAGCATGGAACATCCAAAACCGAATACAACACCAGAGTAAGCCTCCAAAGCATTTTATTAATACTCAACAGAAAATATTACAACTTGATGCAAGCAGGTTTTGACCTTTTGATGCCCAACAATGAGCAAAACACTTGCTTAAATTGAAACTTGCATGCAAACTAGGGTGCAATTCTCAAGGGAGGGTGCATCCCTTGATTGAATGGTTAACTAGAACTTGAAAGATTTGATTGAGTGATTAGAAGCCAATACAATGGGTATTTTTCCACCTCTCAAGAGGTAGGCGCATCCCTAATTTGTAATTATCACACAAACCCAAGGCTTCCATGTGAAAAAGTCGTCCAACAGAAGAGATATGTGACCCCTTCATTTAGGAAGAAATTGACCTCTTCTGGATTGCATTGGATTCATCCTATCAGAGCTTCAGATGGCATGGAATTGATTTTTAGTTAACTTAGTTCAACTCCGGACCAACTACATACATGTTTCCATTCATTTAGGAAATGTATTTTTTCCTTTATTATGTCTTTTTTGTCCAATTAAATATGTCTTTTTGGCCAATTAAATATGTCTTTTTGGCCTTTTTCGAGCAAATATTAATTTGAGTGATAAATATTCACTCAAACTTAGGAAAAGTGGGTTTATGGATTTAATGGGTGCTCTAGATTAGGAAACTAGCATCCCAGGAAAATTTCACCCACACACCACTCTTTTATTACTTTTTTATTTTCCGAATTAAACCATTAAAAAATGGCTTGATTTTGCGAGAAAATTTATTTTTTCCAAAACATTAAAAAAAACCTATGGGGACCTAGCACATGTTCATATGACTTTATAATAGTGTCTAACATGGTAATAAAAATTTACACGTGAACTTTAATAACCTCCTAATTCCTAACCCCCAAGACGAGCATTCCAGCTTTGGAGGAGTAGGAGAAAAACTCAAAAATTATACTCTATTAAGACACAAAGCATAATTAACAAGGGGAAAAACTCCTTGGAATACTTGGATTGATTACTAAGTCCTAGGAATCCAATTTATTTACATAAACCATCATGCTAGCAAACTTTATTACAAACCCCGTGGGGCATGAACATGTGAAAAACAAAATTAAAAAGGGGGCCCTAAAAGGCCTGATTTGAACTTCTGAACATTGAAAATGCACAAGTACTTGTGCAAACCTTGGCAGCTCACTTGAATTCCAACTGTTTGTAACTCAATTGGTAACCTCTAGCTCCAACTGTGGGACATGTGATTGATCTGGAACTCTAGGAAAAGAACTCATTCGATAACTCCAGCATCTCTAGTTCCTGCACAAAACTGAAGTGTGTCAGTCACATGTATATATAAAGATAACCAAATGAAACTTGAGTTGCAACATAACTAAAAAATAAAACTAGTGTACAAAAGGAAATTCAAACTAATATACAAAAATTGAAGTTAGTATACAAAAAATAATATACAGAAAATTAAATCTAACTAAGGAAATCAAATGCAGGAGAAAGGTTTAGAAATCCATGATACAAAGATTCCCCCATGGGAATGAGATATTTTCACTATAAAATAGTTTCAAAATCCCCCCGTTGACTGGGAGGGTATGCTTTTATCCATCCATATCGCTGAGGAAGAAATAATTTGTGCCAGCCACTTCATGGATGAGATAAGGACCAGTCCATAAGTTGTCGAACTTTCTATGCTTTCTCGACTTTTCCCTTCGTTTGTCCCAAATCAAAACTGTGTCACCAATATAAAATACTCTTGGCTTGGATGACTTGTCAAAATTATTTTTAACTTTGTCTTGATTCTTAATTCTTTGTTCCATTGCTTTCCATTTGATTCCATCTAACTCAACCAACTAGTTGAATATGTAGTGAGTTGCATCCTGATCTGTACCACATTCTTCAAGCAACTAATAAAATTACAACTTCAGGTGGATGGGAAAAGTAGCATCAAGGCCATACACTAAATCAAATGTATATTTCCTATTTGAACTCTTCTTTGTGATCTTATCTTCCCACAATTCAAGTTTGATCTTACTATCCCAAGATTTCTTGTTATCTACAACGATCTTTTTAACAATGTTCATTAAATTTTTATTATTGGATTCGGCTAGACCATTGCCTTGGGGATAGTAATTTGAATAAAGCGAGAGGATGATTCCATACTTGAAACAAAATGAATACAACTCAGATGATATGAAGGCCTTTTCATTATCTGACATGATTTTCGTTGGCACATCGAACCTTGTTATAATCTTATCTTCCAGAAAGGCCATGATGACCATGTCGGTTGCTGCTTTTGTGGGGATTTCTTCCACCCACTTAGTGAAATAGTCAATAGCAGTAAGGATCCATGTATTACCATTGCTTGAGTTATCCTTAAAATGACCAATGAAATCAAGCCCCCACTACTGGAAAGGGGCTTGGACAACGACGAGTTTTAGGGGCAAAGCTACTAAATTATGTTTCCCAGTAAAATGTTGGCACTGCTAGAAACTTCTGACATATTTGTGAACATCTGAGAACAAAGTGGGCCAATAATACCCCACTTTGAGGATCTTATGGGAAGTTGTCTTGGATGCATAATGTCCTCCACAGAATCCTGAATGAAATTCCGCCAAGAGTTTTTTGGACTCTGGATCGTCAATACATCTAAGAATCAAACCATCCAGATTCTTCCATCCTATCCCATCCTGGGTGATACAATATTTTTAGCTTTCAACCTCAAAACCCTTCTTTTATGGCCAACTAGATGATATGGGCAAGTGAGGTTGGTTAAAAATTAAATTATGTATGAATACCAAGGATATTACTCAAGGCATTGAAGCTCAATTGATTTGACTTGTTCCAACTCGCTTCTTTGGCATACCATTCACAATGCTTGCTCATTTCCTTCAACCATCATGCGGGATAAACCATGACCTTTAACTAACTTGGTGGGATTTATTTATAAATCATACCCCTGGATCTTTGATACCCACTTGCCCCTTATACCAAGACAATGTTTGTTGACATAGTTCTGTCGACAAGGGTTCACTTCGCATTGTCATAAAAAAACACCAACCAAACACCCTTAAAAACCGGCCCAGAAAGGTTTTACCCTTTCCGGCAACACCCGCGAAATGAGTGAAGTCTCACCCGAGATGGTTAAGGGGGATGTAGGAACCAAGTTTTCGCAGTGGGGAAAGGACATGCATCTATTTTGACTCTATCCCTACAGAAACTAGATATTTACCTTTGCATCATGCTTTGAAGTTCAAACATACATTCATCATTCGCATATTCACTATGTAATCAACATTCGTATTAACAGGGTAAAACCAGGGATCGCATCAATCAGAAATTATAGAATAACAACATTCAAGCATCACATGGTATTCATCATAAACAGAGATAAAAGAGACATATCCGAACATATTCATGCATTAACTAATCAAAAACTTGGGGGATAACCTTCGCAGGGACAGTTCAAAACACCTTATCGTGGATCCATACAAACTTGCTAAAAACAGAGCAAAACATCACACAAGTCCTTCATTTGGTTATTGATCAACTTGTGATCTCATTCTAGGATTCCCTTAGGCTTACATTCATATTCCTATTTATAACCAACTATGGCGGTTACAAAATGGTCCAAATGACCCTTTCTAACTAACTAAACGAAACTTACTCTTTCGTTGGCTCCTTGTTCTCCGCGAATGGCCCTTTCTTCCATGGATGGTCCTTCTTCACTACTGTTGGCTTCCAAACTTCATGCGGTCTAACCCCGTGCCAACAGACCCCCAACACAAACTTGTGGCTCGCTCTCGAGCCCTCTCGACTGGCTCTGGTACAACTGTTCTCGTCCTTCATTGTCCTATACTTCTGAGGTTATTCTTTTCATCTGGAACTCGCTGTCATGTACTTCTCGAACTCATCCTCCAGTCTCTTGGTCTCTATCATGTACTTCTCGAACACATCCTCTGGTCTCTTGGAACCTTCATCCTCTATTCCTTCGCGGTCTTTTGTTACCTTTGAACCTGGCTTGTGAATGGACATAATTTTCTTGACAACACCAACTTGTGGAAAGGGCGTAGCGGTTCGGCACACCTGTTTCACACATTTGATCATCCTTTGCTAGTGTCGACATGCCTTTGCTCTTGGAACTTCTACGGTCAGAGGGATCACTACTCTTCTAACACTCGAAACTTGCTTAGACATATCAGGTAAGACCTCATCTTTGTTTTTCCTGATACTTGGTGCCTCTGCATCTGCTAGTTTCTCATGAACACTTGTCGTTCTTTCCCTTAGCACACCTTGGGTGCTTCCACTGAAAACGAAATGCACCATTGCAACTCTCTTACATTCATTTTCCATAGTTTCCTTGGAATGGCTCATTCGAATTACTGACTCTCTTCATCTAACTTACTGACTCTCTTCATTCAACTTACCAATTCTCTGCATTCGACTTACTTACTCTCTTCATCCTTCAATCTCTTCGCCTGTATTTATGATTTATCCTTGTATCCTTGACGCCTAATTATCAAGTCATTAGCGAAATCTTTCCCCATATCCATCAGATTTTGTCCTCAAGTGTGTCATCATAAACCTCTACCGTCTTCCAGTGATGCTTAGCCACAGTAATCATGCTCTTATTTGACTCCCGCGTGGTAAATGTTCTAAGCATCAACAAGCAACCTGTCTGGCCATATCTCCCACTTTTTTTCATAATTTCTATATTTTGTTTTCATAGTGCTGTAATTGATTATGTGACACCATTCCTTCCTGGAGTCGCTCTCGTTCATGTCTTTCGCGCTCATGGGACCTTGGGTTCAACTGATATGGTTGTTGCATTCTTAAATCGACACAGGTTCTCACTGCGTTCTTAAATCGACATAGGTTAAGTCCGTTGCTTTACTGTCTTCGCATCAGGTTTCAATGGGATTTTCATCTTGCTTGGGTCTCTAAAAATCCCTTTAATCTCCTAGAATTTTGTTGGAAACAAGTCCTGAAACTCATGCAAAAGGTCAGTCATCTTCGGAATAGTCGAGTCGTCCCAATAATCTCCAATGCTTGCGAACTTGGGATTCTCTTCTGACCCAATATTTACTTTCTTGATTCGTAGTGGTTGCTGAAACGTGTCAGAAGGCATATATGGTGCCTCGACGCTGTGAATTCCTTCTGACTCTGGTATATACGTAGCCCTCGAATCATCCTCATAATTTGGTTCTCCTGTTATGTTGTAGCACTCCATCATCATTTTTTTTGTCGCAATCCACTGAAATTCCATGGGTTTCTCTGTCGAAACTACTTCGAGTACTTTCTCACATACCTCCTGTAACATGTTGTGGATGAAGGGGTTTTCGTCAGAGAAACTAAATGCTTGACCAAAGCCAAGGGTTAGTTGTTCCCATGAGGTTGTTCCATGTCACAGTTCTGTTGCGATATACCAACTTCGCGGTACTTCAGATAATGTGTGAATGAAATAGTGGACCCATTCTTGTTTCACTCGTGGTCCCCATTGGCTTTAACACTCATTCAAATGCTCCTTTGGATCTCCTCTGCCATCATACTTCCTTTTTGCAGTATCCTTTAGTGTCACCGAACCTAACCTCCATTAGGTGTCGACATAATGGCCAATTGGTTATTGTTGACTTGTGCGTCTCCCGCCATCGTGCTGGTGTAGCATTCAGGGCTTCCTCCAAGGCCAGTAGTCGTTGTGGTTCTGCCATTTTTTCTTCAAACTCGGTGATAAATGCAGCTAAGTTGGGAAACCCATCATATGTTGGAAGTTTGCACTCTTCTGTAGCTACCTGTCTCAACGACTGGGTGATTCGTGCACACCTCCTAAACGATACTTCATGCATCCAATTCTACCAATTTTTGAGTGCCTCATCTGAATCTAATGATGTTGAGTTGTTACTGCTCCATCCTAACTCCCCATCTGTAATCGGATTGATGTAGTCTTCGGATATGTTGTAGAGATTGTCCCATCCCTTAGTGAATTCATCCCTCATCGGCTCAACATATCTCTGCCCTTCTGTGGGATCAAGAGGTGCGACTACCCTCATCTCACGGTTTTCAAACGACATGGTTTTTTTCTTGAAATTGATGATGGCCTGATTCTCCATCACCTAGTTTATCCCCAAAAGCACTGGATAGGGGCTTGTGTTGTCGAATATCTCTATCACATCAAAATCTGCGTATGTTTTGAGTCCTTCAATCTCAACTGGAACCTGGCATAATCGACCAATTGGAGTGACCTTACTTTGATTCGCTAGTCGCAATTGGACCGAGGACCATTCCAACTATGGTTTCCCCATTGTTTCCCAGGTTTGTTTTGTCCGAATTTTTACATCTGACCCCAAGTCTAAGATAATGGAGTCGACATCAAATGCTCCAATTTGCGCAGACATTCTCATCTCCCTTCCTGTCTTCCTCTTATGTATGCGATTGATTGTTTTCTCATGTCATGCACCCTCCCTTCGATGCAACAAACTAGATATCTCTGTCAATGCGTCCTAATCTTTTTCCAACTCCAGGCAGCCTTCCAGGAAGGCTCATAAGGTGTTATCCTTTTTTTGTGAATTCATCGTGTTGAATTTCGATGGCATATCATAAGTGACTTCTTTTTGGTGAAGAGGTGGCTGCCTCATTGCCTCCTGCGCTTTAAAGAAGATATCCATTTATGCTTCTACATCGAATGTGACTTGTTTTCTTGTTGTCGGTCGGACGCTAGCCTATGACCTGTCGGCCCCTGTCATGGTTGCTCCTCGGGTTACTATTCCAACAGTCGCATTTTGACTTCTGACCTCTGCTAACATATTTTGTACCGCTGGTGGTGGATTCTAATTCTGATTCTGAATTTGGTGGAGGCAGGGGTAGGCTCTTGTTTTTCCACTTCGCAATGAGTTGCGGACAGTATTTGACACCATGATCCACAACGCTGCAGTAAGTGCATTCTGGGTTTGGATTTGGGAAATCCCTATGGTAATGCCTCTGCTGAGCACAATTGTAACATATGATTGGTCCTCGACCTCATCCAGTAGCTCCTCCTTGGTTGGAACCGGTACCTCGGCCTCTGCAGAACCCCCCTATGAAACCTTCTCACAGTGACCCGTATGGCGGGTACTACGGTTGTGCATATTGCGGTTGACCGTATTGCGCTTGTTGAAACCACGGTTGTGGATACTGCAATTGACCAAATTGTGATTGACCATACTGTGATTGATCATACTACGGTAAAGGATGATAGTGAGGATGTTGCTGACTGTACTGTTGTTGTTGCTGTACCAGCGGTTGTTGTTCTCCCTTCATGAAAAATGTATCCGCAGTCCTTTCTTGGAGTAGGTCATAAGCCTTGCAATATTTTTCGTCATGGCCAACCATTCGACAAAATTTGCAATACAAGTTAACCAGTTTTGACACCATCTTCTGTAGGTATACGCATTATTCTGGTCGATGTCCTCTCAACTGACAAACGTGACACCAAGGAATCCCTCCCTGACTGGGGGGATTCGGTGCACCTGACTGTAAATATTCTTGAAATTATGGGCACTGATCCTTGTTATGTACTTTTGTCTTGCATCTACTGCACCATATATATTTGCAGACCTCTTTTCCCTTCTTCATATCTTGTAGTTGGATCGTCAAGTTTTCCAACTGCGCTTGTATCTGATCCATCCCTATGCCTTTTTCGTCGATTGGTGAAGCCTCCAACTTCATTGGGATTTCCAATGCTTATGCCTGAGTTGCTACCTTTTGTTGCATCAACGGCCCACGAATGTGTGGTACCAACTTGAAGATAAACCACTCTTTATGCTGCATGTCGCTCATCCTAAAACTCACTTTTTCCATTAGCGTTTTATACCGTTGGTCGAATTCCCATACTGATTCGTTTGGAAAATGCTTGATTTCCTTGCGCTCTGTAATGTACTACAACTCAGATTTTGGTTTTTTGAATTCATCAATCATCCTCGCCTTGATCTGTGGAAATTTTTTATCTGGTGTTCCTGTCAGTACCTTAGTAAATTTCATAAACTAGTCTAGCGCATGGACCCTGAGGGTCATCACTAGCTGTCCCTTTTTGATATTTTCATCTTGGACTTGCTTCACAGTCCATACCACTTCACAAAAAAACCAATATTGTTCGGGATCCTTGGTCTCGTTACCCTGGAAGGTTGGCATCTTTGCGTCATCACCTGCCATTCTTGCACTTCTACTATTATTGTTTACTGATCCGCTACTCTTACTACTTTTCTGGCACATAGGACAACTCTGCAAATAACTTGTATTTCTTCCTATCAAGTTTTGAGTAGTGCGTGGAGTTGAAGGTACATTGTAGATTAGGGTCCATCCTTCTTCGGCTTCTGGGGTAGCCTGTTCACTTTCTTCTTCATCATAATAAGGTCACTTCGTCCCTTGTGGTTCTATTTCACAATCTTCCATTCCGGTCCCCTCAGGAGGCTCTCTCTCAGTCCTCCTCTTCTTCTCTGGCCGTCAGAATATTGCCCCACTCCTCTAGGTACCACAATATTCTTCAACATCCCTTAGAAATTTATCGTCGCTCATGTCCATCTACCCCTCATCTTTCTATCGGACCCGCATTCACGCGGTACCCACAACTTCCACACATTGATCTTCTACTCGTCAGAATTCATCCTCAGTATACCATTTTCATAGAGGAGCATCTTAATCCACAACTTCAATGATAACGGGAATATCCCTCTAGGTCCTTTGAAAAATTTCCTTTCTACGTCGCTATATGATTTGAATGTATCAACCGAAAACTCGGTGATGTATCCCTCTAGGATACTATCTACACAGAATTCGACGTCCCTTGAAACCCTATTGTCGACCCGTTTTAACTGTCGGATCAGTTCTGGACTCCAGTGGTCAAGTTCACCTCCTTGGCAATTGTTCTTCTGAAATTTCAGCTGCACCAACCACTCATGCAGCAATACTGGGAATTCGCGGAAGAATACCTCGTGGATATCAGAATAGATATGCTTTTCCAACCAACTACTTGTCATCTACCCATGGTTCCAATTTTCTCCTTCTGCAAATTCTTCTATCTTCTTGTCGAACCAATCATGAATCTCCGGTTTTGTTGGGTGCCACAACATGTCCTCTTCTTTTTATTCTGTGAAATTAAGCACAACAGATCTAATGAACAATTAAATCAGTCACAATAGATGAAACTCGGAAAATATGGTGTAAACTATGCAAAAGGATTGCAGTAATGCTCTATTGAACTCTGAATGATAGAATACAATACAATACAGTAACAATGACTAACCAATTCGAATTAACCAAAAAGGTCATTCGAATATACTGCATGGAATAGCTTGGTTCCAACTAGGAGTCATCATCATCAGATCAATGGAGTCATCAATGCACAAGTAACGGTCAACCAGGTGTCAAACTAAGTCTAACTAAGTGTGGTAGGTGTAACTGGCACATGTAGGCACTAACTGAATGAAGGAGGCTCAGTGGAGGGCGCATGAGGAGTTAACTGGAGTTAGAATAGACAGTCTAGTCTCACTAGGGTTCCAACGGAATGATACAAGCAGTTAGGAGTCAATCTAGCCTTAAATTAAGGAAAGACAACTAGCTAACTGAAGTGAAGTTAGTGGTAGGTGAGAGAGGACACCTTTCACAAGTGGTAAGTGCATGCAGGGCGCACTAAGCACTAGGAGGGATAAAACTAAGTGGAAGGAAGCTCTCGGGTGCTGGAAGACTAGGGACAAGGTGTTGGAGGCATCAAACTGGTGACTGGGTTGCATGCGGATGCATGCAAATGCATGCATGCATGCAAAATGCATGCAAAGTACATAACTGAATGATGAGATATCCTAACACCCCCCCTCAATCTATACTATGATGCAAAAAATAATAACTGAATAGGGCCCTGGTTAATGAGACCAAAGGTCACCCCGATACAATAATCCAAAAATGCTAGAAAAAACGATAAGTGAGGAAAGAAGGGAAAACCCAATGGGAAGAAAGCCCCCCCCTCAAAATGAACATAGAAGGATCTAATCTGTCTCCACCATGATGGAACTCACCCCCAATAGTGAACGGAGGTAAGAGAACTTCTTCTCAGTGAAGCTCTTGGTGAAGATGTCTGCAATTTGCTCGTCGGTAGGGCAATATTCCAGAACAATGGTGCGATCATGCACAAGCTCTCGGATGTAGTGCATGTGAATCTCAATGTGCTTGGTCCTCTGCCGCTGAACTGGATCTATGGAGATCTTTATAGCACTTTGATTTTCACAAAATATGACAGTCGAAGTGGTGCTACCAAAATCAAACTCGGAAAGAATACCCTGCAACCAAACTGCCTGAATGCAGGCATTGACTGCCCCTCGATACTCTGCCTCTGCTGAAGAAAGTGCAATGGCTACCTGATTTTTGCTTAACCAGAAAATAGGACCATGGCCAATCATGAAAACATATCTAGAAGTGAACTTCCGATCAATGCTATCACTCGCCCAATCTGAATCAGTGAAACCAATGAAATCTAGCTCAGAATCTGCAGCTTAGTGTATGCCAAAATGTCTCGTACCTTACACATATTGCAAGATCCTCTTGGCTGCCCGCCAATGAAGCTCATGGGGTTGTTGCATATACCTTGATACAACACTCATGGCATAATAAATATCAGGCCTTGAGTGTGTCAAGTATAGTAGTGAACCAATCAACTGTCGATACAAAGTGCAATCTACAAGCGGTGTAGAATTTCCCTCAAGACTGATTCCTAAGAAGAATGGGAACGGAGTTGCCTTACATTCTACCATATTAAATTTTAATAGCAGGTCTGAAGCATAATTTTCCTGAGATAATGTGATCCCATCAAAATTTTGAGCTATCTCTAACCCCAAAAATTGCTTCAGCAAGCCCAAATAGCTCATGTCAAAAGCTAGATTTAAGGCAGTTTTTAGCTTCTTGATTGTAAGGAGAGTGCTACCAATAATGAGAAGATCATCAACATAAAGAACAATAATCGGAAAATTACCTTTAACTTGTTGTAGATACACATTCGGATCTATTGTTGCTACAACATCCCCCCAAATTTTTGTAAATATTGGGGCCCCTCCTCTATTTTTAAGAGATGGAAGTTTTCCTAGAAGTCAAAGCCAACAAAACCCTTTCCTTATTTTTTCTAGAGAAAAGCCTTGTGTTTTCTTCCATTGAAGTTTTCTTTTGTTTTTTCTGCCTAAATAAAAAACTCGTGCTTTTGCACCGCATGGCGGAAGAACTCAGCCAAGTCAGCCGCAACGGCAGAAAATCATGGATAAGTTAAGCCTTTTGTGGATGAACTCAGCCAGTTCTTCCGCAACGGCGGAGGATCTCGCCAAGTCCTTCCGCAATAGCGGATTACTTTCCTCATTTGTTTTGAAGCTTCCCTTTTTTTTGGATAAACTCACTGAGTTCCAACGCAACAGACAAAAAGCTGATTGAGTCTTTAACTTCATCATTTCGGAAGAAATGCGCTAGTTCTTCCAGAGTCTTCCAGCCACATTCACCTGGTTCGTCCGCAACGGCGCCTGAACTCGCCTAAGTCACTCGAAAAGTGACCCTTCACAGCAAAGTTTCATGTCTCGTTCAGGGATGAACTCATCCAGTTTCCCCATAACGGTCGGATGAGTTAACCGAGATCGTCCGGTTTTGGTGGTCACACTTAATGTTGAACGTGCCAATTTGACCCCCCGTCGTACGCTCCCTACCCCATTTAAATTTTTTCAACCACCCTATTAAATGACCACACATGTCTAATTACTATAAGTAGGGTTAGAATCCCCGTTGTTTTTTTTCATTGTTTCAATTGCTTGGTGCCTATTTTTCAATCCCGTTTGAGACCAAGCACGTCTACTCTGTGTTCACCAGCTTTGCAGCAACGCTACCATCCTCAAGTACAAGCAAGATCTATTAGGTTGGTGCACTTCTAACCTTGTAAATTTGATTGCAATAGTGATCAGTTCTAGTTTCTTTTCATAGTAAATGTCGTCATCATGATATACGACCTTTATCTGAGCCACTAAGTTTGCGCAGTTATACCAGTCTCATCACAGTAGTGAATTGACCTGCGGTCTCATCCTGCTAAGCATGTTCATCCTGGTCCCATTCCCCTAGACCTTAGACGTTCAAAGTTACTAGGTCATAATCGCCTATCTCACAGTTTATTAAAGGGTCTTGGGCATGCCTTTTCCCATTTCTGAAATCACCAGCATTTTGGAGTCAAAGACGGTCTCGTCTACCCTTTCGGAAGAATCATTTGTGTTTCTGTTCCGCTACATTTTTGCTCCGCATCTATATTATGGAACATATTGCCATCATAGGAATTTTTTATTGCTATATTTCGTAGGTGTGCTTAAGCCATGATGTTATATTCAGCATGCTATTCTAAATTATCAATGTTGCGTTATAACTTGTCTTATACCTTTGCATGGTTATTGGACAGGTTTTAAGTCATGATGCCTAAAGGTGGCAAAAGGAAGGCTAATATGACCGAGCCGAAATCGGCTAGAGTTGATGCAAGAGTAGAAACTCTATTCTAGGACACCAAATCTACTATGGGAGTCCCTCCAGAAGTCAAATGGGGAGACATATACCACATGATAAGAGACCAAGACATCCCTAAGGCACTCCTAGAGGAAGGATAATTGTACTAGAACATCAGGAACTACAGAATATCTAAAGCAGCCATGCGTACAGAACTCTTCCCTTGCTCGGAAGTAATTGGATGGATCCTATAGCATGCAAATGCCGAGACTAGAGTCCTTTCCGACAACAAGGGTGAAGCCTTTGCATCGTTCCACCCAGCCTATATAGCAGGAGCCTGCAAGTTTCCTCGTACTCAGCAACCGCTGGATGACGAATGGTTAAGTCAAATCAAAATGGACAATTTGGAGATGGCTAGAAAACTGCTAATCACAGGCAAGCAGATAAGGAAGAAGGAGAGTGATGAGTACGAGGTCCAAAACCTAAGGCCTCCTTTTAGGATGATTTCCCTCATGCTAAGTAGGATCTTTGGCAGGCCTGACGGGACTATTTTTAGAATCCAGTGGGTCCCCATAATCCATTATGTGGCATTCAGAGGAACAGTTTTCAATTGGGAAACCATTCTCTCGGACAGTTTTTCATCAGCCATAGCTGAGGCACAAGAAGGGCTGGTGGCAAGGAAATTAGAATTCTACATGTCATCCTACCTAATAGACTGCATTTTGTCGAAGCTTCCTTTCCCAAAGTTGGGTTGCTGTAATACCCCCATTTTTACCCTCATAATATTTTGGGCTATCATGTAAATATTGTATGCATATTATGTATGGTTCCTAGCGTGGAGCTCAAGGCCAAGGCCCTTCTAGTGAAAACTCGACCTTGAAGAGGAAAGTATTGGATATTATGTTTCCCATGTGCTAGAGAACCATGGAAATTGTAAATATGCATTTTTAAAATAAATACCCACAACTAGCTATGCAATGCAACAAGAGATGGGGGCATGATGTTACAAGGAATTGGGAGGGAAATATTCAAACCCTTGATCCAATGAAGTCAATCCAAGTTTCAATGGGATAACCCATCAACCATCAACTACCCATGTTGACTTTGGTTCCCAATCATTCATTTCTCCCAAGAGTTGGGTGAAGTAGTTAATGCCTTGGGGATTGGGGAAGTATGGTTGTCCAAATTTGAGTATGGGCAAGCCACCCTCATGAAAAATCGTATTTTTCCTTCTTGGGCAAGAAAAAACCCACGAATTTTCTTCCCAAGCCATTATTCAGGGTCAGACTTCACTCTCTCATGTTTTGGAAGCTTGCTGGGCGTTTATCTCAGGAATTACGCTATAAATTCACTGGTTTTCAAGCTGAGAATCCTGTTTTTGTGCTAGCTGGACTGTGGGGAAAGAGGAGAATCCATTGGGAAGCATTAGATAAGTTTTGATAGCTTGTTGTTTCCCATTATTGTTGTGAAATCATTTTTGAATTTCTAGATTTGGTTTTCATTATGGAAAAATCGTTTTGTGAACCCAGCAGTTATCTCCTACCTCAGAAATCATTTTTGAATGTTCCCATCTATTGTGTGACTGTGTATGTGCCAATTTCAGGTGCCAACTTGTCACGTTTTTTACCAAAAATCGTGTTGGTTCCTTGCTGCCAGTTAATGATTGTGTGAAGGTCGTTTTGGCCCTTGAATGCCCAAGCCTTTTCCCTCTCATACAGTCTAAGCTAGCTGGGGATTTTCCCATCATGTTTTTCATCTATATCCTACATTTTCCCTGCCTGAGAACTCGTTTTTGTATTACACAATGGCTGGGAGGAAGGGAGCCACGAATTTAGGGTTTATGGAGGCTGTTTTTGTCCCTTGAGTGCCCACAAACGTTTTCTAGAAACAATTTTGCTCTCTTAAAGTGATTCCCCAATCGCCATTTCATTTTTGGTTGCCAAACGCTTTTTCTTCATGCCCGGAAATTGTGATTTTGTTGTTATGAGTATCCATGCTCAGTTTTGAGTTACTGTGTGTTAAGAAATGTTGGGGTTGAGATGGATATCCATTGCTTTGGGCTGTGATGAGCTTGATAGTCCCCTTTTCCTTGTAGATAACATGCCCAGCTCGAGGGTGGTCTCTGAGTGCTAAAATAATACAGGCTGAGCAGAGACCTACGGTTGGGAGGAACATTGCAGTGACATAGCTAGTTGTGTGGGACAATTGCACGACAAAGATAAGTGTCTTGCTATCTATTCATTTACTTCTGCAATGTTTAGGTTGATGACTGTTTTTGATATATTGAATGCATATGAAATTATGTATGTGGATGAGTTTATCTCCGTTGTGCATGTTTGTTGAATTTACATCTGCACACATGGGTTTTTAATTGTATGAATCTAATGAATGGGCTGAGTTTGTTTAAAAAGCCCCAAAGATTGGTAGCATATTCCCTTCCAGAAATTGGATAGATGGGTGGGGATGTTACAGATTGGTATCAGAGCTTAAGGTTCAACACTACGGCTATTGGGCCCTTCATAGAGATATAAATCATTGTTTGTATTTTTAGATAGTATTTGGAATTAAAATGCATTAAAGAAACCTGAAGATCTCATAGCTTCTATTTGATTAAGATGGGAAATCATTCCCATGACTGTTTTGGGGATTATTGCAAAATTGCTTGCGTTGATTTCATCTTATGAAAGTGAGGAAGGAGGGAGAAAATCCCTTTTCAGGTTGAATGCTTACTTACACTATTTCTAATGCAGTAGCATTCTATTTTTGTATTTGTTGATTTCCCCATGAAGGAGAGGAGGCGCAACCTCTTGTTATCCTTATACTATTTTGCTATTTTATCTTGGCATAGTAGAGGTGCAAGTTCTTGGCATTCTTTTACTATTTTATGCGAGTTTGATCTGTCGGTAGCTCATCTTTGTAAAGAAATGAAGGACACATTTCCAGAAAAATTTTAACTGTCTTTGAAAATTTGCAAAATTTTTCTAAGTATTTATGAGTTCTTCTAAAGGCTCTGTCGGCAATTTTAGCATTAATTTTTGCGCGCACGGAGGCAGAATTAACGTTAATTTTTGCGACAAGGTCGACGGGAAAGTTGTTAATTCTGTGTTGAAAGGAAGGGAAAAATTTTGTTTTCGAAATTTTGCCTAAGGGTTGCGGCGGCGAAAAATCAAGCTAATTTTCTACGCGCGCGGCGGCGAAAATTGGGCTAACTCTTGCAACTCTGTCGGCAAATATAATCCCAAAAGCGCTGCAACGGTCGGCGAAATAGCTATTAACTCTGCGCTGAAGGGAAGCGATCGGAGGTCGCAGGGTTGGTGGTTGGAGATTTTAACCTTATCTCTTGTGGATATGTTGCTAATTCTGGGCCGAAAGGTAGAGAAAATTCCAAAAATTTTCCAAGTGTTTCTAAATTTTGCCGAAGGCTGTGTCGGCGAAGTTAAGGTTAACTTCTATGCACGGCGGCAAAATTAATGTTAATTTATACATGCACGGCAGTAGAATTAGCGTTAATCTCTGCGACGCACACGGCGACAAAATTTGCGATAAGAGCCACGCCACCTGCGGCAATTTTAGCCTTAAAATTTGCACGCGGGGGCAATTATAGGCTTAAAAGTTACGATGGAGGCTTGCGCGCGACGCGGTCGCAACGACGAAGGCTTGCAGGCGCATAAGTTAGGGATAAATCTAGCACCAAGGTCAGCGATTTTAGGGTTAAGACCAGCGACAGTGGCGCAGGGAAGCCACAAGGGGGAAAGCCCCCTTGACCCCCGTCGTCCCCCAGAGACAATCGTTGAAAGTATGAAGTGCAGAAGCAGGAATTTCATAGAAATTTTGTGGAAATGCATTGCAGAAAAGCAATGGGAGCAGTAAGGAAACGCTGATGAAAGGGAAATCTCTTGCCTTAAACCATTTATGTTTATAACATAATAATTGCATGCTTGGAAAATATCATGAATGAATGTTATACACGTGAATACATATATTGAATTTCTACTTTGTGAGAATATCATAGCTAATAATTGCTTGTGTGCATGGTAGAGAGCCCATGAAATTGGATCATCTATGATATGGAAGAGGGAGTCCATGTTACGATGAGGGATTGGAAAGCGAGAATTCCTTAACCCCTGGTTTGCTATCATATTTATAGTTATGAAATTGTCATGCAAATAAACTATGGTATAGGAATGTTAAAAATGCAAAGAGATTCCATAGATGAAATGAATATGCACCAGATGACATATTAACAAACATTGCATAGTGCATGTGAAAATTTTTGTGCATGAATAGGACATTGCATATTGGTAAAATAGTGAGGTTTCACATATGCAATGAGCCAATTGAGATAATTATGGTGCTTGCTAATAATTAGTTGTGTCCGCATTGGTTGTAGGACAAATACAATAAAAACATGGCTAAAGAAGTTGATGACATTGTTGCACGTGACCAACGACCTTATGAAGAGAGGATGGTGCAACAAGTCCGTGATCATGATGTTGGAAAAAGGACTGAGTAGCCTTGGTAAGAGGCCAACTAACCAGGTAACATCAAGCGATGTTAATAACAGCCATGCAGGTAATGGTTATTTGTGCTTAATTGCATGAATGTTGAAAGAGGATTTGGTGAGATCCCTTCAACTATGTTTTGAACTATGATGATTTGGTTTGCATATGGTATTGAGTGCCCGAATGGGACTGTTAACCTACCAAGTATGGTGAGGTATGGGTAAGTAAAGGAAATTATCCTTACACCCTATAATTTCTTAGAAATCTCAATGCATTCATATGAAATTATGTCATGCCATGACGGTTGTGAGTTTAACAACCAAAGCAAGTGAGGACTTATGGCCCTATCATGGTAGTACATGGTTAAGCCATAATATGTTTGAATGCATAGTACTCATGAATTAATGCAGGGTTGCATTGAGGAGATGTGCATTAAAATATTATGTAGAATCTTGTGGTTATACATTGAGTGATTGCACACTAAAAGATTATGTGAGTGATGTAAAAGTGCATGCATATGTATAGGTGCACATGTTGAGATGCATTGTGTGAATGCATGATTGTGGTGTATGTTTCATTACAACTAGATAATAGATGGAATGGTGAACTATTGTCAATCCTAAGAGCATTTCATGAGTTGTTGTGATTGCAAGAGAATGATTGCATAAAATGATGTAATTAAACCATGCAACTCTACTATCGTAATGATTCACATGAAGTAGGGGATTTTGGTGATATTAAAATGCTTTAGTGACTATGGCAGCAATGAAATATTATATGCATAGAGACTTACAAAGCATTTGGATAATGGAAGTTTCAGATTTCAGGTAGATTGTTTTGGGCATGGAAAATATGGGTAAGTCCATGATGAAGATGGGAATCTACCATGAGCAAGAGCCAAACGATATGAGAAAAGACTCATGGCTAAGCGAATCAATTTCAATAGAGGACAGAATTGCAATTCATACTTGAATTTAATTATCAATGCCATTGACTGATTAGAGAAATCAGATTTGAATTTTATTGCTAAATGCTACTAACTGTTTGGCTATTTGATAAATGTGCCAGGAAGACACATTGAAGGAAGACCAGGAGTGATGGCCTGCAAAATCCAAAATAGATGGGAAAGACCCCATGCTTTGGAAATGGGTTTCGAGTGAAATGCCATTGATAATATCTCAGCCAAACCACATGTCGGTAAACCATGAGAGTGAGATGGTAAAGCTATCCCAGAAGGCATGTGAGATACATCTGCAAAATGAATGAGTATTCTATGACCCTAGACAAGAACATGCATGTCTAAATTATTAGGGTTAATATGCAGAGCATGCTCTATCTTATTTATATCATTTGATACTGCTTGAGTGTGATTAGGGTCTATTCGGAAAGGGGGTGCACACCTTTTTTGGTGCTGGGTCATGATAGGGTTTTCAATATTGACTACACCCTAAGGGAATGGACGCATTCCTGGTGTTTCAATACTTGATAGTGAATGATATGGATTATGGCTACAAAATTGAACAACAATACTAATGAGCTTGCTTATCTTTCTTGTGTTGTCATCCTACATAGATGTAGATTGATACTGCACATTAAGAGGCAAAGTGAAGAAGGGTACGCAAAAGGACTGTATAGGAATTGGTAACCTTTTTATGCTCACACAAAATATTACCAGAAGGGATGGACAAGCCCGAAGAGCTATGTAATAAGAAGAGGTATTATCCTTTTGTGAGTGGGGTCATGCTAACCTGCAATCAAGAAAGTCACCTATAAAGTTCCTAAAAGGAACCCCTGATTTGCACCAGAGAAGGAGTGACGTCCTTGTATGAATGAAGAGTTGTGTGTGTGAAGGGTTGTGGTGCAAGAAGGTGTGGTGACATTGGTGAAGGCATAAAATATCTATTGGGACAACAGTAGGAGGGCAAGCACCAAGACTGACTGAAAACCCTGAGATGCCTATGGCTCCATAGTAGAGACTTGACCTATAATGGTCAGGTGGCGTAGTTTCCTTCCATTGGTCGATGACCCAGACGAATGTGCTGGCTCAGCAATGGAGAGGGACAACCAGGTGTGGGACTAGTTGGGCACCACCAAATGCTTGGTAAATACAGTCAGCGTGAAGGTGTACTGGTGAAGCATTAACTACATCCAAGTCCATAGGTGATCCCAAGGCTTGCAAAGCGAAGCAGGATCATATGGACCAGAGGGGAAATGCACAATACAGATAAGTATTCAGTTTCATTTATGTCTTGTTTGGAATAATGAAGATTTCAGGTAAACGTTTTCTAACAACTAAGCTGATACACTAATGTTTCTTTGTTGGAAACCTTGGTCATTACAGGAAAGAAAGACCCTGAAATCGCTATAAAATTACTTGTAAATCCAGAGATTAAATGAGTGGGCGATATGAAATTATTGATAAATCCAGAGAGTAATCGGTTGGGCATTCACTACTTAATATTGTGAAACAGTTTGTATGCTGGCCCAATACCCCTTAAACCATTGATAAAACCAATCAGCATACTGGCCTGGCATTGCCTATTCGAATGATTGTGGAGTAGCCTACATGCTAGCCCAACATTCATAATTGTGTCCACGGGAAATCCAAGGCTCGTAAAGCAAAGAAGGATCCCGTGGAATAAAGTGAAGACATCCAATACAGATAAGTATTTGGTTATCTTGCAGCTTCTTGCTTATGAATATACGTGTGTATATGATTTGGTTATGATTTCTCAAACTCTTGTTTAGAGAAAAACCTTATGAAATAAACTAAACATGTGAATTGATTCCATGTTCACTAGTACAAAATGAGAGATAAGTGACCAAAAAAACAACCAAAATCCGCATATAAATGACCACTTTTGAGTTGGTGACCACTGGTAGCAAATTAGTGGCCATATATCACGCGACCAAAAATGTGGTCATATTTAGCTTGGTCATTTATAGCTTATCTTGTGGTCATATTTTTTATCGTATATTTGGTCATTAATTTGGTAATATATTTGGTCATTAATTGTCATGTGATAAATGACTGCTAATTTGCTACCAGCGATCGCCAACTAAAAAGTAGTCATTTATATGCATATTTTGGTCATTTTTTGGTCACTTATCTCTCATGTTGTAATGGTGGTCGTTTATATGCAAATTTTGGTCATTTTTTTAGTCATTTATCTCTTTTTAGTGGTTTCAGAATATAAATAGGGCATGGTGGAATCGAACCACCAACCTCCTACCTATAAGGAAGGTGCTCTACCATTGAGCTAGCACCCTTAAATAGAATTCCTTATGGATTGATACGAGAATAAAAATTCCAACAGTTAACACCATATTTCCAAATTCTGGACTACTTGAGAGTGTGGCAACTTCCTTCTTTCCAATTGTCTACAGCAAATGACAACTTCAGGGACTGCTTGAGAGTGTGGCAACGAATAATTCAACAATTCTCAAGGGTAGTTGTAATAACCCCAATTCGACCCTTAGGATATATTAGCCTTAAATGTAAATAATGTGTACATGTGATGTATGTTTTCCTAACGTGGAGCTCAAGGCCAAGGCCCCGCTAATGAAAGCCCAAATTTTATTTAAAGGGAAAGTATTTGATATTTTGATACCATGTGCTCTTAAGCCATGGAAATTGTAATAGGATGTAAATAAACATCATGCAATATAAAATTCCAAGACTGGCTATGGAGGCAACGAATGAGAAGGGGCCACGTGTATCCACTAGGGAGTGGTGAGGGGGCTATGGGAATGAACCATAGGTTTCCATATGTCATTATGGGAACCCATTTGACTTTTCTAGATGACATTTATTCCTGTTGTAAGAAAGTGGTTGAAGAATTAAGTCAATAGCTTTAATGGAGGATGGGCAACCCTGAAATTCGTATGGGTAGGTATGGGCTCTGTTTACTTGTCCCACAAGTCACTCTACCTCTTGGAATTGCTTCTTCTTCATCCCCATGGCATGGTGAAGGAAGCTAGCTTCATTCTCCATCCAAAAACGAGCTCCCATGAGTGAGAAAACCAGAAATCGCGACTTGGAGTGAACCCACATTTTGGGAAGCCAAAAACGCCCAGAATGGGTATTGGACAATGAAATCCAATGGAGGATCCATTGGTATGAGCCTTCGAGCGAATTTGGGAGCAATAGCTACTTCAAGATCCATGGGAAAACCCAGTTTTAACTGCCCCGGAAATCAGTGACGGATTTGGGGTTATTTGTGACAGAGTGGTGAAAAATCCAAGTGTGGATGTATGAACAGAGGATGGGATTGTTGAGTCCAGCTTGAAGTGTATGTGGCTCTGGGATTGAGCTCAGTGGACTAGCATCCTCCTCCATATCCTATTGCATGCTTGACAAACCCAACTGTGTGTTGGCTTAGCATGGTTGTTTGAGTGAAACCCTAACTGTGAGTGATCCATCTAGTTCCTCCTTAGTGGATACACATCCCAGCTCGGGGGTGATCTCTCAGCTGAAAGAATAATAGGCTGGACAGAGATCTATGGTTGGGTGGAACGTTTCTCTCACGTAGCCAGTCGTGGGACAATTGCGTTGCAAGATAAGTGCTCTTTGTGATTTTAATTTATATATATATTATGTGTTCTGCAATGTGCTAAATCTAAATGTTATTTATTCATGAGATTGATATTGTAATGAAGTCGGTGCATAGCATAAGAATGGGATTGAATCCCTGCATATGGAATCATCTTATGTTTGTGCTTATGTGTGTTGATATGTTTAATTCCGTTGTGTTCTATTGAAGTTCGAATCTGCACAAAAAAGTTTTTAATTCTTATGTATTTTATGAGTAAAAATATTGGGGGCTAAGCCTATGTCAAAAACCCCTTGTGTTGTTAACGTCTCCTTCCCTTCATTACTTGATGGAAGGGTACGTTACAGTAGTAAACCGCTACAATTGTTTCAAACTCGGTTTTCTTCAACAAGTCAATGTCAGCAACAAAAATTGTCTTCCAGCTAACTGTTGTAACCAGAAGAGCTACCATTATTTTAAGACTCCTCCTTAAGAATCGAATCGAGTTCTTAGGCATTTTAGGTGAGTTATCAGGTCCCAATCGATTGGGCATAAATCGGTTTTCTGAATTGTATTGTTCCATATTTTCTTAATAAAATATATTCTCAGACTACTGCATCAATTTTTCCATCTCAGATTTTGTCTGGGGGTTTATACCCAAAACGATTTGTGTCTATTGTGTGATTGATATTTCTCTCAGTGTTTTATTTCTGCTGCATTTTATTTTGGTGAAGAAATCCATGTGTGGTTAACAATAATAATTTGGGTGCATTAATTAATCCAACTACTCTAGCCCAAGAGTGGATTTTAAGGAAATTTACATCGTATTAGAGAACTCACCTAAAATGCTTTAGTGTTTTGTACTTCTTTTTTAATAACTTAATTCTTAACCTTACCAAAAAAAAAGTTTGTTTCTACTCCAGTAAAAGGCCGGTCTGTAACTCATAGTAAATGTAGAGCATGATGTGAAATGTCAAAAATGAGAGACTGTAATTGATACAAAAGGGTCGTGGATTCATAAAACATCATAGATGCAATTAGCAAGTCCAAACTCGCATTGAATGCAGGATGCTTATTGGCAGTTAGCAGTCTTCATAATTGCCCTCATAAATGCTAACAGTTTCTCATAATTGTCAACCTTTCCAAATAAATAACTTGTACTACCTTAAGCATGCATCAGGGATGCAGTATGGTGATATTGGAGAAGGATTCCATCATAAAACTAGCTCAAAGACTCACAATACAGTGATACACAATAAATGCCCCAGCTAGACTAAAAAGAATATTCAAAAATGAAGGATAAAATGAGGAACTAAGGAAGCATACATAATTGTTTCCTAACTTAAAAATACATTTACCGGACATGAAGTTACAGTACCAGCAGGGGGACAAACTGATTAACTACATTCCCCAATGGGGCCCAGACAAACTTCCATGAAGGAGTCACCTTCCCATCCTCCATTGCATCATCTTAGATATAACTTACTATGGTTCTTTATACCCAAATTTTCTAACTTCTAAATTATTATTTAGAATAAAAACATAGTTAATAGATCTCACATCCGAGACAATACCTACTTGTAGAACAACATCCTCCTTTGTGGGCAATTTCTTCCAAATGTAGACTTGAACATCTATATGCAGTGTAAGACAAATGATGCAACCATAACTATCTTCTCCAGACTTTGTGGTATTTGGGTATCATCGTAATTAGGTTTTATGGCATGTGTGGTCTCAAGACCTTGCCATGTTTGCTTATGCTGGGCAATAAGTCTGATAAGTAGTACTAAAAGGATGTGGTCCCGGCATCTTCCTTTAAGAAGTAGTTTAATTTTACCAAAAACTAACTAACTACAGTAACCTATTGCATGTCTGTTGTTGTGGTTCAGTTCCCTGCAGCCTCTATTTCCATACATGTACAGTATACCATAGCATGTTTTGCAATGTTGATAGCATGGTGTTTTCCTGTACAGTTTACTTATGCTGGTGTAGACCTACCAAGCACGAGTTTGTTTCTCTTCCTAAATGACATGTGATTTAAGTATTGATATATAAAAGGAAAATACTTAATTCCCAAATAACGTGCAAGTTACGTATTGATATATATAAAAAAAAATCCTTCACTAGCTAACAATGAAAACAATTTACTTATCCTCCCACAGTTTAATATGCTCAACCACAACAGCAATTAACAAAATCGCTGCTAACTTGTACTTTCAAATTTCCTACACACATCCGCATGCATGCACACACCTCACCAACATCTTCAAAATCATTGTGAAAGTCCTTAAATATCATAAACACGTCATCAACTTGTACAGTGACAATAATGTGCAATGCCAAGGTTTAAATGACTTGCCAAATATAGTTCCAAATGATATGACATTAACCCCATCGACACGACCTGGTTATAGAGACCACTGCTTTGGTTAGTGATCTGGCTCATATGCTCAAGGAATGCTTGAGCATATGAGCCTAAGTCTACTTGTTGATTCATTCTAGTTATTCCACTGACAACGGAAAGCTATCATTTCTACCTTAAGTGATCAATAAATACAACTGATTACTAAAATGTACAATGATAAGATGAATCCCGTCGCATCGATGCCAATATATAGGACTCTGGACATTGGCCAGATGAGTCAAAATCTGAAATTTGATGATAGCACTTGGGAATTGCACAATGTATCATAAAAGTAACAAAGTCTAGCCTGGTGGGTTAGCTCGAGTGGTTACCTGCTGTGAATTGCAAGCGGGAGGTCATGGGGTCAAGTCCCCAGGCGCAGGATGGCTGCCCCTGTGAATATTGTGGGCCTCACTCAATATCCCCTTTGGGTTAGGTTTCCAAAACTACAACCAAACGGTTTACCCCAGAGGGTTTCCCATGATGTGTATTCCATCGAAAAAGGTAACCTAAAGGTTAGGATCGACTACAACAAAGTCCAAGAAGCAGATTCCTTAGTTAATCATCTTAACCACGTTAGCTAAATCCTAAAACTAAGCCTAAATAGATTTCCAAGTCTAGAAACTTCAGCATGTCATTTAGACATTCCAACAAGTATTTGCTATATATAATCATAAAATCAAATGTGTGGAAATGAAAGAACTTTGAATAAACAGAAATAGATTTTTAATGGTAGGAAATGTGTTATATTTAAACTTACTACAATAAAGTCAAAAGCCCTTGTTTTCTCCTTTTTTCTTGAGCTATCTGTAGTTGAAACACGGCTAGCTATTGGATCACCTAAAAAGTTAAAACCATTGGAAAATGTACGAGCAAGCCCTTTTCCCATTCCAGAATTAGTCCCAAAAATACCTGCATTTTCTGAACCCACTCCCATTCTCAAACGCTAAAAATTAGCCATTGCAACTAGAAGCTACTGCTGAGCAAGAGCGTTTCCGATTGGCCCAAAGTTCATTGTCTGTAAAGGAAACATTTGATGCATCGCCATATTCTGCGGCATGTTGTACATAGAACCGACCAAGGATAGAGGTGATGAATTCGCACATATCGCTTGGGAGATTAGTAAACTATGCAGAGCCTAATATACTGTAGGATGGTTCTTCTGAAGAAACTAAACTGTCGTTCATGGATCATTAGCAGAAGCATTCCCAGAATTCACAGTCTTCTGATAACTCTCTGATAGAGATTGATTGATGGACAGAGAACCAAAAATATCATCCAAGCTTTCTGATTGCACAAAAGGTTTGCTATTACTTTTCTCTCTATTGTTAGCAAAACCAATAAAGAAAATGCCATTTTCCTTGTTTAATATTCATGTATCAATATTCTCCATCCCACTACTGTTACCAAGCACCAACCCTAAGAAAAGATTATTGGTAGAGTCACTACCATCATCTCCTTCAGTGTGAATTGACAACCCAACAAAAGGATCCTCTTCTATATTTACAACGCTTCCTTCATCTCTGGTAGGTAAGAATTCATCGCCCAATAGATCTACAGTAACTGATGTTGTTGTGGTATCAGTATCTTTGTCCTGTGACACACCTCCATGTGCAAGCAAATCCATTTCACTAGTATCAAACAAATCTTGCATCTCAACAAAAACAGGCTTTGTTGTGGTTTTTCCATTCAGCTTTTATGTCCCTATGGTTTTATCATTAACTGTTGTGCTACCTCCAAGAAGACCCAATACCTGGTCAAAATAACATACCAGAAATGAATTTATTATAAATTAAGCATACAGAACTATAGTAAATACCAAACTAAAATTCCATCACATCCATTTACAACTAAATAGATCAAATGTGATCTACTCATACAGATAATATCCAAGACAGAAGATAAATTTGATTTAGTCTAGACTCTAGATAAGTGCAATAATTGGACAGAGCCCTGTAGGTCTACTCGTTACAATAATTCTTTACAAAAATTGGCTCTCACAAGGAAGTGGGAATTACTAACATTTTTAGTTCATTTACCAAACAACCACGAAAATCAAACTTCCAGTTTTCCGTTACCATCCATTACCAATAAGTCCTTTTACTTGGGAGGGAAGGAAACTTGGTTTTGGTCTCAGTGGTTGAAGTCTGAATGCCATCCCAGGGTAAGGCCTGCCATTATAATTGGAGCTATTTTTGGGCATGCATAGATTGAATGCATTCTAATTAGTGATTGAGACTCAGATCACCCAATTATCAAGTGAATTATTTAGTTGACATTGGGTATCCAACCCTTCTACCAGTAACTTATCTTCCCTGTGCTCAAAACTAGAAAGAAGATCCATACTGCATCTATGACGAACGCAATGCACTAAATATGCACCTGCTAAGAGAGTATTTGCAAGTAACAGATCAACCAATTTGACTAGTTTCAAAGAATCACTAACCTGCATAACTCTCACCAGCTATATAGAAGTCCCATTGTTTGTATTGGGGAAATATTTCCAACTAGTTGATTAAGAAAACATATGCATCCTTAGCTGCATCCTCACCATTAGTGTGCTCCTTAACACATTTGAAAAAAAATTAATTTGTATGGGAGTGAGCTTTCGAAGGGAGCGAGAAGGAAGCGAGCTTCGGAAGCGGGAGCGAGGGGTGGGTGGGTGATCCCATGCGACATAGCTTAAAACCATATAGTTCAGCAAGATGGCACGAATTCACTTAGTAGGATATTGTCACCATGATTTCAGGATAATGTTATATGTGATGTCAAAAGCAATGCCATGAAATACTAGAGCTTTCTATAACAAAAGGTTTCTTGTAAAAGAAATAACCTGTCTTAAGGAAACCACTTAGCCTGTAAAATTATAAGTAGAGGATATGTGGAAGGTATCTAGCTCATTTGAGAGCTTCCTTCAAAATGGTATGTAGAGCAACAAGCACTAGCAAGTAAATTCTTCTTTTCAAAATTATGAGACATGTTTTTTTTATTTATACTAGCTACTCTACATATGGCATTTAAGATAAGGAACAATATATTTTGTCATTCTTTGAATCATTTTTCCTAAGATACTGTTTCCAGATTTGGAGCACAATTCAACAACACAAACCAATATAAAAGATTTCATAAGAGTTAAAGTTTTAGCGTTATCCTTCAAGTCCAACTATTCTATATTCAGCTCAAAGAATGTTTAATCAAGGCATAGTAAAAAATCTAATCACCACCTAAACTACCTTATAGACCTTTCAAGAAAAAACAGAATATAAATGGAAAATTACTATCTTCACTGATTTCAATGGCTGCATAGCACCCACAATTTCAATTGTACAAAGTTTTAAAGAATCCAAACCTTACAAACACAACAAAGGGCTTTTCTAAAGATAACGGCCGTGTTCATTTTACAGTGCCAATGATAAGAGAAGAAATAGAAATGTCAATCCATTTAAGTGTCAAGTTAGAGACTCGATGTCTATTAGTTAGTCTATCATAGCACAATTCAGGGGACATCATAACTCTGGATAACAACCATCACTTTTGCTAAGAATGTTACCCACCATACCTAACTATGACTTTTGTCTACTAGTATTCACCAGGGATGAAATTTGAAGGCTAAATTTCCCATCACGAGGCATTTTGGCTATCAAATACAGTCGGTAATTTTAAAAACCCACAAAAGTTAAATAAAATGTTCAGTCAGTGAACTAAATAGTTTGAAGGGTCAAATTTGACAAGTGAATCTGTTTTCAAATTCATACCCCAGTCGCCACCTATTCCGCCTGTCAAAAACTTGCCAAATTCATCGCCTGAAGGTACAGCGTTTAACCTACCCATTGATGTCGAAAACGTCACTCACTCCGTATAATTTCTGAATTGGATGAGACGTTTTCGTTCGTTTGTAACTCATAACTCTCTTCTTTAATATTTTATATCACTTTTTTTCCTTTACTTCTTTTAAGTTCTAAAATTGGAGATCTTTAAATATATTTAAAAGTGTAAATAAAATAAATGATTAATTTATCTGTGAGGTGCCCTCATTGTGCCTTTGCTTTGCTGCTTGTGTGATTCGTTACTTCACACCCACCCTTGTGCCATAATTCTTGGCCATGACTGTGTTTGTGTCCACAATGTCTCCATCCTCACCGTGATTCCTCAAATGTGCATTAACCTCTATCTTTGTTTCCATATGAAAATATGAATACATAGTAAATATGTTCTGAGAGAGAGAGAGAGAGAGAGAGAGCATGTTATTCAATATGTTATACTGAGATACACAAAATGAAAACAATCATATATCTCATGGGAAATATAATGGCATGTCCAGCCACCTAGTACTGTGTTAAGAACTAGAGACATAACTTAACCTAATTAACCCCTTATATTTCCTAACCTCATTTATTACTAATCTATGTGACTCGATGACTTTGCATCCAATGTCACGTTCTTAACTAAACTAGTAGTAAAAATGATAAATTGACCTAATTACAACTAGTTTTGCACACACTAGTATCCAAGTATGTTTCTTAAGGTACCTTGAGAGGCATTTCAAGAGGGGTGAGATTTGCAAGAATTGGGCAAACCTGCTTGACTTCTTCATAAAAAGTATTAGTTGAATACTCCATGAAGATCAGTTGCAATATGCTGCTTGTCTTAATCTATTCACATGTACAAAAAGGCCAATACAAAATTTTTGAAAGAGAAACCATGTTTCACAAGAAAAATCATCTATGAAAGATGGAATGAAGAATACATTGACTGGCTAAATCTATGGAATTACAAATAAATAATTAATCATGAAAATACTTGGGACACATGTTTCCCAAATAGAATCTGATGCCAAGATGCACTTTCTAAAGATCCCAAGATGAGCAATATCTTGGTATAAATAATCCCCTCAGTATCAATATTATGGCAGTTGGCTGAATCTGCTACCCATTTTACCAATACATATCATGATTTGTAAGTTTTAGTCAAGATCACCAATAATCCCCACAAGCACACATGCCATCCTTAAAATGATGAAACCGAATGGCATCCCTCACAATAAGCTCTCGCCGCTCAATCTTAGAAATGAACTTTGCCGCATTATTGCAATCACCACAGACACGAAGATTTTTGACAATTTGAATAGATGTTCCTGGTGAGGTACTGATAAGCCCAAATGCAATGGAAAGATTCTCACTGTGATATAAGAGGAAGTTTTCCTTTTTCTCCTCTTCAACATCATGCAACACAAAATCTGTGTCAGGTACATACCCTGCACCTTTAATAAGCTCACTCAATTCCTCCAGCTTTGTGTATATCTCTTTCTTACGTGGGTGATACTTGTCCCTCACAAAGAATGTATGCACTCTGTCTTTGACATGAATCCAACTGCACCCTGTCTCCTTAACTATCCCTTTATCTCTCATCATGTTCCTTACCTTTTCCACATCATTCCATCTGCCAGCTGTAGCATATATGTTTGACAGGACGACATATGTTGCGGGGTACTTTGGATCCAACTCAAGGATACATTCTGCAGCCCATTCTCCTAGCTCTATATTCCCATGGATTCTATATGCACCAAGCAAGGATTACCACACAAAAGCATCAGTGGGAAAAGGCATATCGGTAATAAATCTCTCAACTGCATCCAGGTGTCCGTAACGTCCAAGGAGGTCAACTATGCATGCATAATGCTCCATCTTTGGCACAATACCATGAACTCGAGTCATGGAATCAACATAGTTGAGACCTTCATCTACTAGACCCATATTGATGCATGCAGAGAGAACACAGAGGAAGGTAACTTGGTTTGGCTTTACACCTTCCCACTGCATCTGCTCGAAGAGTTTAATAGCCTCCTTGGCATGACCATGTTGAGCATACCCTCCAATCATTGCAGTCCATGAGATTGCACCCTGTTCGGGCATTCTATAAAACACATCGTGAGAATCCAACAAACTCCCACACTTAGCATACATGTAAACAAGGTTAGTCCCCACAAATAACCACGACTCAAATCCAGTTTTGATGATATATGCATGAATCTGCTTGCCATTTTCCAGATTTTCTAGGCTTATACATGCTTTGAGCACAACACTGCTGAACGTGAACTGGCCTGGTTCTAAACCTATCAATTGCATTTGGGAAAAATAATTTGAGGGCCTCTTAACCATGTCCAAAATGGGCATACCCCGTAATCATAGCACTCCATGAGACAACATTCCGGATAGGCAATTTTTCAAATACCAGTTGTGCATTTGTTGTGCTCTTGCACTTACTTAGCATACATGTCAATAAGAGCACTGCCAACAAACATATCCAGCTCAAACCTAGTTTTAATTATTAAACTATGAATTGCCTCCCCATGTTTAGGGCTACCATGCTAGCACATGCATGCTAGTATACTGTGACTTGAATGTGGATGCAAATGAAATTTCCAAAGACAAAATGAAACTAAAGGTTGGAAGCCTTCTTTAATCATTAAACCACAGATAAAAAAACTCAGCATATAGAAGAAAAAAAAATCTCAGTACACAGATCTGACCCTAAAAGATATTAGAATAAATATCTAAACCAAAACAAAACAAAAAAAACTCAGGATATAGATCTAAACATCAACAAGACTTAGCATAAAGGATCTACCTCCACAACATTCATTTGGAATCTCATAACATAGGTTTAGGTGGCAGCGATCTCACCAAACAACAAATGACAGCCCATATCAAACCACGGCTCAGTCCAAAACAGATTGCGGCCTCAAATTATCAAATCAAGAAGGTGCCAGCAGCCAGCAGGTAGCCTTAATGCTGCAGCCACCATAAAAGAGAAAAGGATAGCCACAAAGAGATCTCAAGAAATCCATAGGAAGATAGATAGAATAGATCAGGTAGCTAGAACAGAGGAGACATAAAAAAAAGCAGCAGACCCATGAGCAGCAAAATCGTCAAACATAAGTCATGCAATAGACTCGTGGAGGGAGCTGACATGCAACAAACTCGTGAAGGCTGGACCAAACTCGCGAAGGTTGGACCAAACTCACGAAGGCTGGACCAAACTCACGAAGGTTTGTTCATGTGGCAATTAGCTGTTTTGGAATATGTTTGGTCCAGTTCTTAAAACTCTACACCTTGGACATGATAATTTCCTTCCTAAAGGAAATAATTTATTTTCCTATATAGAAACCTTCTGGTTGTTCACTAATGGAAAAAGTAATTTTTGTGTGTTCAAAATATAACTTATAAGTAAATTATGTCTATTATTACCTCACAGGCATGAGGCATGTCATGACCAGTTATGACCAGTCGCATCAATGCATGCCCAAGCTCTGGCTCAGAAGGACACAACTCTGCCCACTTCAAGAAATCAGAGGCTCTCCATAAAAGAAGAGTAGGTCATTTTTCTCTTTTTCATGATTACATGTATCCACCACGGTGTGCTGCCAAAAGGTCCTGGATAATCAGAAAATCCATGTTCTTTAGTACACAGGCTGATTATAGTTTGCATGCATGGAAAGTGTTAAACTCAGATGTTTAATTATAAAGGCAAGCACAAATGCCAAACCTTCAAAAATGATTCTGCAAGAATACGTGCAATGCTTCTTGCAAGCATCGAGTGGGTCTCAACTAGAAGATTACTTTCCTCTAGTGAATCTTGAGCTTTGAGAGAAAGAAGTTGAAGAAGCTCAATTGGTTGCTTCTGAAATGCTTTGGAAAAAGACAGCTCTAGAAAATTGGCAATCTTCACCACTGCTATTATCCTCTTACATAAACATCTTCCACATCCTTCACAACATTTAGTTTCACTCACTTCAAAATTATTTATTAGATAGGAATGCTTTTAGTGTGTTCTAAATGGGGTTAGATAGCAATACTTAATATTCTTTCAGTATTAATTTAGTAGTGTCTATGCATGCAGTGTTATGTGTTTTCTAGATTGTTATTAATATTGATTGTATATATTGATTTTTTACTCTGTTTACCTGTGTGATGCGTTTCTCTAAACTTTAGGTGGTTCTAGGGCATTTAAAGGAGGATGAATCACAGTTGAAGGAAGCGTCAAATGACAATTCTTTGATGGCACAGGTAAGCATGTCCCCTCAGAATCAACATGTGCAAAATGTTTTGATTTAAGATTTGATAAACTTCTCTCTTTCATGTGATATGGTTGTTTGAGTCAACTATCTAGACAATATAGCTGTGTATGCTAGGTTTGACTTGTTTGGGTTGGAAAGTGTGCATGTTTGTGTTGCATGTGTCACATTAAATTTTTTTCCAAGGTAAACCTTGTGGGATCTACCCCTCTTCCCTGGAATATCTGGATGGAGGGAAGCTCAACTGGCAACCATAATAGCGGTTGATAACCCAGCTGGACTCAGCAGTACTTGAACTTCAGCTGGATTAGAATGGGAGACCTCATGGCGAACTATGCCTTGAAATAGTCCATTCAAATGGATTGAACTAACCCACTCAACTAATTGTCACATGAAAATTCCATAAAGAATTCTAGCAATTAAAATGTATAGAAAATGCTCTTCAATTTTTTTTTAAATTTCTGGCTAGAGTTGTATATTTTAGCTTGACTTTATTTTTCTAATCAATGATCATCCTTCAAAACTGAAACCCTTTCTATAGGATTCATAGGAATATATTTTTCCATATTTTGTGACGTTGAAAGGTGTGGTAATTGCCTCTTATATCCATTTCCTGGATATTTTGCACGAAGTACCATGAGTTGGAACTCATGAGATTTGCATTTATAGTGTCAACTGTTGCTTGTTTCTATCTGTCTGAATGGAAAAGTAGTAGAGCCTTAATGAGGACATTAAAATCTTCAAAAATATGTCCAAATGGCCTTCATTTTTTCTAGTCAAAGGTGTATCAAGATTTGTGTCCAAACACTGATTTATTTAAGATTGTATATGTCATCTCATAAAACTTTCATATAGCATGAGCTGATATCAGACATGATAATTTTTTGTTCTTCCATATTCATAAAAAATGGCATGGGTCAAGAGTAAGCTATTATATTACAACTAAGTTGCAGAAAACATCTAACCTACCCACACAATGATACCGAAAACTTTGTGAAATGCTGAAACAGGTACAAAATGCCCTGAGCCTTACTGTATGGCATTTCACAATTGGAAAATGTATATGGTATGACTCGGGGCATTTTCGTTGCATTTTGGCATATTTTTAAAGTTCTCTGGGTCCACCCAAATGCCCGTGATAGGCATGGGACCAACAGGAATTCTAGAAACCCCTAATCTATGGAAATGAAGACAAATTAACTTCTAATTCGTTTTTAAACCTGTTATTTTTAATTTCTTGCAAGATAATGTGTTAATTTCCTCTGACGTACCGTTGGGGTCAAGAAGGAGTTGCATTTCCAAGTATTCCCAATTTGGAGCTAATTTGGGTAGGCAATGAATCAAAACTTGTATTGGTTTGCCAAGAAAGCAGGTACAACAAAAAAGGAGAAAAACACAGCAGCTCCAAATCAGCCCCACATTTGTCAGAGTGCTAAAACTAAATCAGAGAAAAGTGGAAGGGGAGCATTTTCATTGTAAGAGGAGAAAAATATTCTAACCTTATTTTTGGGGCTCACATTTCCCTCCCAACAATGTATAATAGGGAAGTTTTTCTCATTTTGTAAGGATGATAGGTTCAAATTAGCAGCAAAAGGGGGTGAAATAGAGCAAATATGCCATCAGAAACTAAAGATCTGCTTGGAGCATCACTATTTCATAATTTTTACTTAAGCAAGGGATTATTCGTTTTATGATTTATCCTTTTGTTCTTTGATTCTCTTTCTATTTATAAACATTATCTGAGTAATAGACTCTGAAAGGGAGGTAGTCAAGTCCAATATTGAGATTTTATTCCCCTCTAGTACCCTGGTTATCTTAAATGAATTGTTGTTTCAGAACTGAGATTTTATGCACCCCACACCTAGATATGTTGTTGTATAAATGAATTGTTGGGTTTATTGTGTAATCAGGACCAACATTGTTTCCATTGGTGAAATGATAAATTCAAGCAAGTTATTGTGTTTCCCTCTTCATTTTCTATCTCAAGCGGTTTTGAATAAACCAATTGATCTATGCTTGCCTTGCCAATTTTGTTTTTTGTCTAATGAATGTGTTAGGAAAGTAGTGCTTGGTCTTCTCTTAAGCTTATATTCGTTTCTCTCCCTGAGTTATTTGTCATGCAATATCATGTTATGGTGCCTGTGGTTCAGAAGATCATTCCTATTGCTGAAATCTATCGAATCCCCTTACTGTCTGCCTTCTTGTTTACCCCCAAACTATAACTCAATCTTTTTATTTTATTTTAAATAAATTTTAGAGGCAATGCCATGCACCATCTTGCCACTACAATAAAACGAGTCTAAGCTTCATAGTTAAAAGTTTTTCTTGTGTGACAGTGAGAATAATAACTTTATTACATTCAGGGGTACCTTACATTCTAGCTTGTGAATTTGCTTGAAGGCCTAGAGTGGTGCAGGAAGGTGCTCTTGTACATTATGCCCCATCATTGAACCATTTAGTGAGTGGAGATGACCTACGGGATAACATTCTATTTTTAGTAGTTTCTATTTTGAGTGATAGATCATAAAAAATGGATCTCATAAAAAATGGATTTCATATAAGTGATAGATCATAAAAAATGGGTGATCTTTGTTACTATATATATACCTGCCTAACTATAGATATACCAATCTGACCCTGAGATTAGGGGAATTCCTAAAAATAAATAAATATGTAAACCAGTATCGAAGATGGATCTCATTATAGAAATTACCTCTAAAGGTGTCAACATATTGATGTCTTCTGTTATATTCAAAGACTGGAGTAATGCCAATGCAGGAGGCTCAGTCATTGGCAATGTAATGTATCCCTTCATATTGGCTACATTACTCTAATCCTCAAAAACTACAGTATTTTCTTCAAGATAGAGCACAGGGCTGGTTCATTCACTTTAATGCTCTAAAACTACTCAGACAATGTCTAAAATGCACCCAGGTTTACTTGTATGGCTTCCCGCAATTATTTCATGCCCATAATCACTTCTAAAGTCCCCAAATCTCATATTAACTAATGTTTGATGATGGAAAAGTGACCAAGAGCACCCAAAATTCATGATTAACTTATAAGGTCATATTACCAAGTGAAACAGTGTTAAGTTACAATATATTGATTGGGGATTGGTCCAAATAGGGGAAAATCAGGGAGTTTTACAAGACGTTGAATGATATGACTGGGCAGGGGATCAAACCTGACTGCATCATCTACAACTATGTGCTAGATGGTTTGCGCAAGGCTGGGAGAATTGAGGATGCTACTGGGATTCTAGACGATATGGTCGGGAGAGGTTGCATGCCGACCACCATTAACTATAATACTATGATAAACAAATTGTGTTTAGTAGGATACCTATAGGAAGGTCTTAAGTGTTATGTGGAGATGCTAGCTAAAGGTTTTAAGGCCAATATTACAACCTATAATTTGTTGATCGGGTTTCTCTTGAAGGCTCAGCAAATTGTCGACGCTCTTGAAACATTTGATGCTATGTTGGAAGATGGTGTTGTCCCTAAAGTTGGAATGGTGAATTCCTTCATCGAACCTTTGTGTAAATTTGGTCCCCCTAATGTAGCTTTTCGGTTTTACAAAAGAATGAAATGAGTAGTATGTGATCCTAACTTGAAAAACTATAAATTACTACTCATGAGGTTAGGGATATTTGGTCATTGGCGTAGAATGTTAGAGCTCTAGAAAGATATGCAGAACAGTGGATTGACTTCTGATCTTGAATTATACACTTAAAAATGGGTTTTGCAATGGGGGAAGGTTGGAACAAGCTTTCCAAATCATAACAGAAGCATATAACCACAAGACTTGAACTATAATTGCAGTTAACACTATGCCTAATAAAACCTACCCAAATACTTTACGAAACGAAAGAAAAATCTTCCATACCTTTTGCTTGATGCAAGGGCTTTTATGATCCATCCGTTTAAAGATGAATTCTGACATTTCCTTCATGATTCCGATTGGGCTGGATCAATCGTGTCACAGATCTTGTCCAAACGATAAATTGGGGTTATTTTATCATCATCGGCTGTTGCAGTATCTATCATACGAGACCTCCAGTAAGATTCCACTTCCCTCTTGCTCGATTCCATTTTCTGAACTTTCCTTAAATTGATATTAAAACCCCCAAAAAAATTATGCAAAAATATGCAATGCTTTGAGCTAAAATGGCCTCAAATGTATCCAATCCATTCCTCAAAATTCATCAGAGAAAGCAAAACAATTGCCAAAATGTTACAATTTACAGCAAATTTGTCAACTTGGGTGGCTACAAATACTTTACGAAACAAAAGAAAAACCTTCCATACCTTTTGCTTGATGCAAGGGATTTTATGATCCATCTGTTTAAAGATGAATTCTGACATATCCTTCATGATTCCAATGGGGTTGGATCAATCATGTCACCGAGCTTGTCCAAATGATAAATTGGGGTTATTTTATCATTATCGGCTATTGCAGTATCTATCATACGGGACCTCCAATAAGATTCCACTTCCCTCCTGCTCGATTCCATTTTCTAAACTTTCCTTAAATTGATATTAAAACCCCCAAAAAATTTATGCAAAAATATGCAATGTTTTGAGCTAAAATGGCCTCAAATTTATCCAATCCATTCCTCAGAATTCATCAAATAAAGCAAAACAATTGCCGACATGTTACAATTTACATCAAATTTGTCAACATGGGTGGCTAAATTTGGTAGCAAATGGGGAAATTGTGGACACAATGAGCCCGATTTGGCATAAACTGACATTGCAGAGATGCTTTTGGGTATGTACAATGGAGGAGTGAGCCACCGTATAATATGATGGGTTTTATGGTCGGTCGTTAATTGTTTTCATGGTCATTGTGGAGGAGTACCCGATTGCCATATGTAGGTTTTGTGTTTTTAAGTGGGATGTCTAATCATTGCAATTGTTAATTTTGTTATTTACAATATATAATATATGTTTTATATAACATGCAAGTTTGGTTTATAACATATGGTTTGTTTGTTTTTTAATTTTTTTTATCTACAATGTGGTTATATAATTACATGGTTTTGCTTTTTATATATATGATTTATATTGTTTTTTTTTTTTTTACTATGCCACAATATCTGTTAATATATACATAGTTAGATTAAAAGCATTTCAGATAAGATTAAAAGAATATCCTACTATATACATTTTATTGACATTGTATATCCTCTTATATATATATATATATATATATATATATATATTCTTTACTATTAAAATTGACATATATATTATTTATCATTTAGTTTGGAGGGGGGAGGTAAACAAGTGCGGAGTTTGGAATTAAGACAAAACTAACTTATTGCAGGATTTTCGTAGCTAACCGGCCAAAACTGGGTGTGGTTGTTGCTAAGAAAGAAAACGATGATAAAAAATCGGAAATAGAGATTGGATGGATATTTAAAGCATCACTCAAGTTTGGTCATTTATACCTTGAAAAAACTGTCATGACCAAATTTTTTGGAGGATTTGTTTTCTTTTCAAAATGGAGGATATTGGAGATTTTTTGCAGGGGAGAGACCCGAGGGGAAATTTATAACCTTCCAAACTCAGGCACGAGGATGAGAACCATGATGAATAGATGCAAATGGAGAATTAATTATATATTTAGATGCTGTGAAATTGACAATTTTTAGTTAACATCATGATGACGAAAAAACATAAACTTGTTCGAAACTTTAATAGACTACCAAGAGGGTCCAATGATGACGGTTTTGTTCGAGAAAAGTATGAACATGACCAATATGATGAGTCAAACATAATGACACCAATTTCACGAGGTCGTGACAATGTCGAAAGGGAAAGACACGACAAATATCCAAGACTTGACTCAACCACACTATGATGATGCACATGATGCAACTTGGAAGATCTGTCGAAGGGATAATACAAAAGAAAAAATGGTGAAATAAGATATGGACATGATAAGCTCATCAAATTGAATGTGACAGTACAGTTAAAATGATATTGCAAAAAAGTTCACTAGGTTTTCCTATGGCATCATGTTTCGACACTAGCTCGTGTCTCTAAATCCATCTACAATGTTACAAATTTACTAAATTTTAACACTACAGATGGATTCAAAGACCCCCTTAGAATCCATCTACAGTGTTAAAATTTAGTCTCTGAATCCCCCTATTCAGAGACTAAATTTTAACACTGCGGAGGGGTCTTTGAATCCATCTGCAATGTTAAAATTTAGTCTTTGAATAGGGGGATTCAGAGACTAAATTTTAACACTGCAGATAGATTCTAAGGGGGTCTCTGAATCCATCTGCAGTGTTAAAATTTAGTCTCTGAATCCATCTGCAGTGTTAAAATTTAGTAAATTGTACAAATTCATTGTCAAAATTGTAATTTTCCATTGTCGGAGTGACATAACTAAAAATGACCAAATAAATGACCAATTGTTATGTGATCATTTTTAGTTTAGTTCTTATCCTAAGACCAAATTGGTCATTTATCTTGGTCATTTTTAGTTTAGTTCTTATCCCGTGACCAAATTGGTCATTTATCTTAGTCATTTTTAGTTAGCTCACTTAAAATTTCTCAATTTTGGTCATTTATCACTTGAAAAAATTGTGGTGACCAAATTTTTTGGTCACCTGGTCACTTATCTCTCATTTTGTACTAGTGGTTTGAGTGTAAGTATTGTTGGAAGCAAGGACCAGGAAGGCATCATAAGGATGCATATGGACATATGACCGTCCTAAAGAGCTCAATATGAGCAGTAATAAAAGATGGTGCTAGTGAACATGAGTGGGTCCTAGCAACTAGAGGTTCTGTAAGAAGAATGGGAAGGGGTACCCAAGTTGAAAAGCATTAGACAGACCTTAGACACTAAGTGCCATAGCCAATAAAGGGAAATTCAAGCATTCACATCAAAGTGAAAGAGACTAAGGAGCATGAAACCACAGTGATGTCATAGCTCCGTAATAAAACAAGACTAAGAGGGAGAAACTCTTACTCTTCTCTTTCCTTTTTATTGATGCATTTATAAAACAAAGAATTGTTGAATGCATGTCATGACTAGAAGAAGAATGTGTTTATTTGCTTGAATTAAATTGTGAATGCTAAAATAGTTATTCACTGTGAAATGATGAACATAAAAGAGATCATGTGTGTGTTGGGAAAGCATGAAAAAAGAAAAAAAATTGGAAGTCGCATGAGTGAAACATGGACGTTCCATGTCAATTGGGAAATAATTGACTAATTTAATGTTTATATTATGCTTGTCCTAACAAATAGTTTCCATGATAAATTTCAAAGGGAGAAATTGAAACAATTGGTTGCAGTCGACACAAGCAAGTATTGCCAGTAAGTAAAGAGTGTTCAACTGTGCACATTGACCATGGCGGTATACCAAGGGCTATTAGAATTGGCTGAAAGTCTTTTTCAACAAATTGCAAAAACCCAAGAAAATATTGGAGAGATTCTCAAGCTACAGAGGCAACAGAGTGAGATGAACCACGAGGTTTTGCAAAACTCTATTCATCTGCAAAAAGGGGTAAAAAGCATTCTAGGAGGAATAAGTAAGGGAAAGGAAAGTGGATCAATGAAGAAGAATTCATCCAATCGATCGATTAAGAAACATTCTAGGTGGGAAGACTCAAAGGAAATGGATAAGGAAAAGGTAAAGCAACCAGTGAAATGTTGGGGATGTGGCGGAAATCATTTCCTCCGTGACTTCCCAATAGGAGAACATCAAGAGGGTAGTAGCCGTAAATTTTCCAGGCTTGTGGACCAGCTGGAAGGTAAAGAAAATGAAGGAATTGTTTTGGAAAAATGTCCTCATGCAGAGCTAGAAGGTCCCAGCCAGCAAGAACAGTTTGTGAAGGCCAAAGGACTTGGTCCTAAAAACCCATGTAAATGGTGAAATGCAAGACAAACCTGCCACATTTTGTGAATTTCAGACATATATAAAGCATGTATGTATTCCCAAGTTATGGAAAACCGAGGACAGTGTTATTCCAAGGGGGAGGGGAATGTAATACCCCCATTTTTACCCTCAAAATATTTTGGGCTATCATGTAAATATTGTATGCATATTATGTATGGTTCCTAGCATGGAGCTCAAGGCCAAGGCTCTTCTAGTGAACACTCGACCTTGAAGAGGAAAGTATTGGATATTATGTTTTCCATGTGCTAGAGAACCATGGGAATTGTAAATATGTATTTTTAAAATAAATACCCACAACTAGCTATGCAATGCAACAAGAGATGGGGGCATGATATTACAAGGAATTGGGAGGAAAATATTCAAACTCTTGAGCCAATGAAGTCAAGCCAAGTGTTAATGAGAGAACCCATCAACCATCAACTACCCATGTTGACTTTGGTGCCCAATCATTCATTTTTCCCAAGAGTTGGGTGAAGTAGTTAATGCCTTGGGGATTGGGGAGGTATGGCTATCCAAATTTGAGTATGGGCAAGCCACCCTCATGGAAAATCGTATTTTTCCTTCTTAGCCAAGAAAACACCCATGAATTGCCTTCCCCAACCATTATTCAGGATTAGACTTCACTCTCTCATGTTTTTGAAGCTTGCTGGGCATTTCTCTCAGGAAGTATGCTGTAAACTCACTGGTTTTCAAGCTAAGAATCTCATTTTTGTGCTGGATGGACTGTGGGGAAAGAGGAGAATCCATTGGGAAGCATTAGATAATTTTTGATAGCTTGTTTTTGTTAGGATATTTAGACACTTGGGAGTTAGTTAAGATCAACTTGTGTAATATATCCGTTAGGGAAACTGTGTTTCTTTAGTATGCATTAGTATGCATTTGTAAATACTTAATCCGACGGTCACGATATGTTCCCGACATAAAGTGATCCGACGGTTCAACTTCTCTTAGATCATACCTAACCTTGATCCATGGCTTAACACCCGATTGGTCCATGATCTCTATTTAAAGAGCATGGAGGGTCATTGTTTAGTATATCGATTATGAGAAGCTCATTTGTAACTTTCTTTCTTTGTATAATAAATTATCTCATAGAATCTATTTGGTCAGGTCCGTGGAGTTTTTCCCTCAGGATGGTTTAAACCACCTCAAAACATCGATGTGTTGATCTGTGATCTGTGTTGACACCCAAAAAGTGCTCACCAGCTCATTTCCTCATTCACATGACCCATTTGTCCACTTTTTCACCATTTGAGCCCCTAAAGCCATCAAAAGGTCACCAAAAGACCTTAATACACCCCTTTTTCCACTCAAAATGAATATTTTTCCTCAAAAAGCATAAAAAACCCTCAAAAAGGGTCCAGAATTCCCAAAAATATTAAAAAGGGAATAAAAATATTCAAAATATTCAAAAAAGGAAAAAGGAGGGAAAAAGTACCTAAACCATGTTGGTCAATACCATTGGTTTCCTCAAAACCATAATGGTATTCCCCACCACCAAAAAATATAAAAAGGTGGTAGGGGCTCCTCACTTTCCATCCATCCATCATCCTATCCTCATGCTGTCAAAATCTCTCATGAGCTTTTGACCATTGTAGCTATCTTGGAGAAGAGACCTTTGGAGCTTGGAGTTGCTCGCCCTTGGAGCTACTCAACAATCTTCACCACTTGGAGGTATTACCATTGCAAGCACTTGCTTGCCCCTATTCTTAATACAAAATCAGTTTTTACATATTGTCAATTGTTTTGCTTTTCATAATATTTCCATTGTTTGCTTATCTATTTCACATAGATCCATGATTAATATAGTTTAAAGTAGTTTGTTATTTATTTCTATTGAAACTGCTATCACTTGTTGATAGGTGCCCATTGCACTAAGCTTGGTTGCAAAACCAAGCCAACAATTTTTGGCGACTCCGCTGGCTTCGAATACTCAGATCTCATTTTTTTGCTTTAGATCTTAGTTTTTGTTAGTTTTAGTCAGTTTAATTCATAGATCTGCCATCCTAGACAGTAGATCCATTGTTGTTCTAGATCTTGGCCCATTTTATTGCCATTACCAGCTCAAAATTTCCATTTTCGGGTTCGTTTTTCAGCGTCCGTTTTCGGCTTTCGCCTCACGGTTTTTTGCCTGACAGTCGCGCGGCTCATCGCGACTTTGCGGCTTTTTTCCACGCGGCTTCGTGGCCAATTTGCACACTGCACATCGCGGCTTCGCGGCCATTTGTCGCGCCGCACATCGCGACTGTGTGACGAAAACCTGCGCTGCACATCGCGGCTTCGCGGCTGAAACCCGCGCTGCCCATCACAACTGTGTGACAGGAATCCGCGCTGCACAGTGCGGCGTCGCGGCCGAAACCCGCACGGCCCATCGCGGTTGTTTGCCCGAAACCCGCTATGCAAGTTTTTTAATTCTGCCAAATTTTTAAAAAATATTTTTTTTGCTGTATTATCTTCCCATTCAGCATATTTTATAGTATTAAATTTCCTGCATTTTTACAGCCATAAGAAATCTTTTATTATTTAGAATGCTTCATTAAAATTCTTTTTACAAATTTTCAGGAATTGAAAAAGAGATTTTTCGCATTTTATCTAGATCAAGGTTTTACTGTTTATTTGCTCGATACTTTGCTCAAGCAATTTTTAAGAGATCCATTTATTTCTTGAAATATTTATGTTATTTGCTTCCCTTTAAATAATTTCAAAAATTCATTATTTTTGAATAGTTATTTTAAGCATTTACATTTCCAAAACGCCTTTATTTTTTGCAAAAAACTGGAAGTGTATTTTCTTTTATTTGTAAAATCGCCCAAGCGAGGCAAATCAATTTCAGTTTAAATACCACACTTGCACCCACTCTGCCACATAATTTAAACTGAGCCTTAAAATTTACCTTAAACTCAACCAACTTTTAACCCCACTTGGGGAGCACTTAAAAGAATTTTGTAGTTAAGTAGAATTGAGGGGATAGGTGTTCCAATAACACCCCTCAGTTATTACATTTGAGACATAGCTGTTGTCCATTAGGGAACTGTTGATGCCCCAGATATCGTAGCATCAATCAGAAAGGGATTCTCCCCAAGAGACGGTCCCAATTAGACTATCTCCCGTTTGGTGTAGGGAATCCGTCCGGTTAGCGGTTCCGGCAACCGTGGTTTTGGACTTTAAATCCGATTTTACCGGTTATGGCCCGATCCACCTTTCTTTTGGATTTTATGTGTTTTATATGAGATGCACATGCCTAAATTATACTTAGTCTAAATGCAACTGAAACAGATTTAAATTTAGAAACAGGAACACATCTACCTATCCCTGCAGGGGAACACGCTTAAGGGGAGAGCAATCAGCTGTAACAGATATCATAAGCAACGAACAGATAACTATTATTTCTCACGGTCAAAGCTACAGCAAGATGAGGATCTTGAGAAGATAGCTTCTCATTTAAAATGGAACGCATCTGTTGCTCAAAAAAAAAAAAAAAACAGAGAAAAGCTACAGGATTAAGGAAACAGATCTACACTGAACCTACAGAACGAATTTATTGCTTATGAACAGAAGAAATCAAAATTGTTTGATCTAAGTAACAAGAATAAAGAAACAGCTCTAGATAGAACGAAACTGGAATTAAACTAAAAGATCCCTGCAAGGAGCAATTAAAAGCATGAACAATGAGCCATACGAATTATCCTGAAGAAAGAACAGTTAGCCATTCGTTCTAGAAGAAAAATCTACAGCAATGGTAAAAGTATCAGCAGGTAGCTCCTGATTTAATATGGAACGCATTCATTGTCCATGAAATAGAGAGAACGCATGCATAGATAAGAGCAAAATCATTAATACAAAGAAATAATTCAGAAGTCAAGAATGATCTCACATTGCAGAATTGCAGTCATTAGAATAGTCCAACATACAGCAACCCAACATTCCAAGCAAAACGTCCATCTCCTGTGGCTTCTATTAGAAAATTCAATTTACAGAGCCGATACAAGATAGCTCATATCATTCGCCCAAAATTTTCATTTCCTGCCAAAAGTCCCTTCCTTCTAATCTCTTCTAGCTCCTATTTATAGTTACAAATTTGCCCTCTGGGCTGACACCTAGCATTCCCCCTCTGTCTTTTACAGGAATTTCTACTAAAATCGACTACCAAAATGGCCATTCCTTTTACAAAAATGTTTTGACAAAATTAGGGACAGCTGTCCCATGGCTTAAGCCTTACATGTTCAAAATGTACATAACAGAAAATTTATTAACATCCGAGCGTTCCCTGCTGGGCACGTGTCTGTCTGAAGGGAGTCGTCCAGCTGAATTCGGTTTGCTTCATTCCTGTGCGTGAGCTTCCGATGGCAAAGGGTCGCCCAAATTGATTGTCACTGGTGCTTCCTGGGAAGAGGACCTCGAATCCCCTGCTGATGCTGCTCTTAATTGGGAAGGGGGAACGGGACTGGCCAAATTTTCTGCCATTGCTGGGGAAGATGCTGCTGGGAGCGGGGCTGCCGGATCCACTGATGTTTCTGCTGTTGCTGCAGCTTTCCTGACCTCCTCTTCTATGTAGCTGTGCCACACACCTGTATCCCTTATGATTATGTTTGCTGCAGCAGGAAACAGGATTTTCTGAGAAGTTACATTCTTCCCGAGCTCTATTTTAATGCTTTGTACTCCCGCTTCAGCAACTTGATATGTTTCCTTCAACAGATGATTGTGAAGTGTTGATGAACCGATGTAATGTTGGAGATCATCCATGGCAAGAACATCAATGCTTTTTACATACTCCATCTGGACGCCTAGCTCTTCTTTTAGTTGAGATAACCGCTGCTCCTTTCCCGGGAAATCTTCTAGGGTCTGAGGGAAACTCAATGAGCAGTTATCGTGGACTCCTTTGAGCTTTTGGTACAGGTTGTTGATTCTCTCTGTGGTCTTCTGCACACTGGCCATCAGCTTATTGGCACAGTTCCGGCCAAACTCCAACAAGGCTATATCTTCATTAAAATCTTCCACTGTCTTAAAAGGAAGATGAGGGGGAAAACCTCCTTTCCCTTCCCTCCATGCCATCTGACTTATGACATTTGCTTTGACACGGGTATTCTTAGCCTTGAGCCTGTGGGCTTCCGCATTAACCTCCTTTAGCCTGACCGTCATGGCCTTGAGTTTGCATACCTCATCAGTGATTAGCTCTTGAGAGCCATGCACTTGCTGTAGTATATTGCATGACAGCTCGTGGAAGGGGGACATATCCAAGGTTCTGCTTTCCGCTTGCTCTAAACGTTCAGTTAATGCCTGCTTGTCTGTTTCTAGCTGGGAAGCCTTTTCTTCTGCTCCATTCTTCTCCGCTTCTGCAATCATTATCTGGAGTGCTAGCTGGTCCTTTTCCTCCTCCAGGTAGCTGTACTTATTCGCCAACTCCTTATGCTCGGCGTACAAGCAATTGTATTTATTCACTATCAGGTCTCTCTGGGCTTGCTCATTAGCCACATTTCGTTGCAAGGTACGTGCTCTTTTCTTTGTCAATATATTTTCTTTGACTATAACCCCTACATTGGCAAATGATGCTTGTGCTGTTGCTATAACTGCGGAGGCCATGGCAATGGGATCCGCATCTGTGTTCTGCATGACAGCGACCTCTCGGTGAGTAACTATGTCATCATGGAAGGGACTTTTAATCCTCTCTTCTGATTGGAGGACCATTGTTTTTCTTTTCTTATCATAGACAAACTCATTCCATTTGGACACCGTACGCTTCCCAGATGGAGTGTACGGTACAATTGGTCGGTTTATGATGTCTATGTCTTCTTCCATAGGTGGGGTCCGGACTTCCTGAGCGGGGTCTGTCCCTTCCTTTTGGGTACTAGAGCCACCTGCCTGAGAGGTGTCTATCTCCATGTCCTGCGCACCGGACCCACCTGTTTCGGTATTTTCCCTTGTCCTCAATTCTTCTTCCGCCTTCTTCCTTGCTTCAGCTCGCTCAATTTCTGCTTCTTTCTGCTTTTGGGCTTTCTCAGCCTCCTTCCGCAGTCTTTCATTCTCAGCCTCTTGTAGCTTTCTTGCCTCCTCGGCTTCCTTTTGCAACCTTGCCTCTTCTCTTAATCTGAGCTCTTCCTGAGCTCGGGCATCCTTGGCTTCTTTCTCCTTTTGCTGGATGGTCTTCTGGGTTTTGGTTGAGCTAGAGCTCGCTCCAGTACTTTGGCGACAGATCCGTAGCTCAGCCATGTTGCTGATGCCTCTGAAAGCTTCCTCCTCGGCATCGGGGTAGTGGGAATATTCGAAGTTCGCATAGTTCCCCTTGCAATGCTCGGCCACTTTACCCTTTCTGTCGTTCCTGTGGAAGATGACCTCACCGAAATGGAAGGCCCTCAACTCTTGAACAAATTCATCGGCAGAGGCCACCCCTGAAAACTTGTAAGCACCTATGCAGAAAGGTAGGGGGGGAAAGGAAGCCTTGTGTAGCTTGTGGAGGAATGCTCCAATCCCATCCAAGAAGAGTTGTCTTACTGCTTCCTTGAGCACCACATAGTCTGTGGCATACTGCGGCAATATGTATGGGGGCTTAGTCCCTCCGAACATTCTCAGGTAGGTACCTTGTTCTGAAAAGTAGAAATCCCCATAATCCTCAAGGACTTCCAAAGCGTTTTGGGACAGGCAACTTGGTTCTTCCTTGAACATTTTCTCGTATAGGGGCATGATGAACCCCTCACAAATGAGTTTGTAGCTGGGCTTGTAATTCTGAGCCCACAACATCTTGAATGCAGTGTAGACCGGGGCTGTGGCCCTATCCCATGTACACCCCAATCCGGGGAACTCTATCTTGGCCAAGATACAATCTATCAGGTATGAGGACATGAAGAATTCAGCCTTCTTCGAGGCCAGCCCGGGCTTAGCAGCACTTATCATTGAGGCCAGACTATCTGACAAGATGGTGGCCCAGTCAAACACTGTCCCCTTAAATGCCACATAGTGAATGATAGGGACCCACTGAATCTTGTATACTGTGCCATCGGGCATGCCGAAGATTCTACACAGCATCAGGGCGATCAACCTATAAGGAGCTCTTAGATTCTGTACGTCATACTCCTCCCTCTCTTTCTTCCTCAAATGTTTCCCTTGCACCAGTAGCTTTTTGGCCATCTCGACATTGTCCATCTGGCTTAACCATTCATCGGTCAGAGCTTGCTGGACACGGGGAAACCTGTAGGCTGCCGCCAGATACGCGGGTTGAAATGAGGCGATAGCCATGTTCCCGCTATCATTTATCACTCTCCCATCAGCATCTGCATGTTGGAGTATCCACCCGATCACTTCAGCACAGGGGAACAGCTCAGGGCGGGTAGCGGCTCTAGTTATGCCTGAGGCTCTGATATTTTGATAGATCGGTGCCTCCTCCAGCAACATATCTGGGATCTCTTGGTCCCTGATCATTCTGTATATGTCATCCCATCTGATTTCTGGAGGGACACCAGTGGTGCACCTGGTGTCTTGGAGCGAGGTTTCAATCTTAGGAGGAGCAGGTTTCTTTTCTGTCATCCTCGCCTTCTTCTTACTGGGTTTCGGCATATTGAATTATCCCTGATAACATCCATATACAATTCATCATGAGTTTGAGCAACAGGTTGTATGGTTTCAGCAGAGAGCAACATTGTCTTAATGAGATAAATCAACGAAGCATATATATAGGAAGTAAAACATTATTTCAATTATAAGACACACATTGAAACATTTGAAGCTCTTAAAAAGATGAGTGCGGGATAAGCTATGTTGCGGACGCTATTGGTCTTATTGGACCGATAGGTGATTCGCGGAAGCAATCGGCTTCCGGTTCCGCCTCGCGGAAGGAGAGGTCTTTCGCTATGGCTGCGGTTGGAGAGGTCGAAGGCGGGGAAGAGGCGGGTTGACTCGGTGAGGGCTATGGATGCTATCGTCACACGCGGCCACTTGCCGAGTCACTACGGGAGGCTTTAGTCTGAGCGAAGGTAACGGTGCCGGGGACAAACTGACGGGGAGAGCTAGGGAGGCTTCAAGTTTCGACTTTCGTAGCTTAACCGCTTACGGGTTTCGGCTTCGCGTGTAGGGACTGGGGTTTATGGAAAAGGGCCCAGGGTTCACGGTCAGGGACATGGAAAGCCTATAGGGTTTTGTCAACTTAACCCACGACGAGGGGCGCGGCCCGGGGTTTAAAACAAAACAGGGCATGGTTAACCGCCCACACCCACCAAAATAAAATATAACGCTTTCACGAAGGCCTAAAATGATTTTGTAAAACGGAAACTCCGTTCACTGTACCTGACGGGCAAAACATAGCCCTTGACGGGTGTTTTGCCCGTCACAATCCCACTAAAACCCATTATTTTCCCCAAAAGGACAATTCAGTGGTGGAAATCAGAGTTAAGATCCTACCTGGCACCGTGGGGATTGCTTGAGCAAGGTGGCTGCGAGCACGGATGCGCGAGGTGAGCTGGAGCGATTTGCACGGTATCACACGTCGCTGGCCGGTTCAAAACAATGGTGCATTGGTCGAGCCCCCCGCGGTATATTTTATAAAGAATGGCACGTGTGAGCACTTAATTGGGTAGGTGGCGTGGTTAAAGCGGGGTTTAAATTCGCCGCGCGTAGCGGTCACGTCAAAGCACCTCGGTTTCCGTGCGACCGTCACTTGCGGGGCCAGTTTGCGAATTGCATCCGCCGTTGCGGAAGGGTTCAGTGAAAGCTTCCGACGTTTCGGGGCTTAATGCGGAAAGGAAACTTGAAGCCTTCCGCGAGAGACCGTCGTGTAGCGGACGGGTAACGCCAAAGCTTCCGCTTTTCGGAACGATATAGCGAATGCTCCTGGTATTTTCGGAAGACTTTTGCGAAAGCTTCCGTGGTCCAGAATTTCAAAGTTTCGTTGATTTTTTCGGGAAGGTTCGGTGAAGGCTCCCGTTGGTTTCGGAAAGCTTTTGGGAAAGGCTTCCGCCGTTTCGGAAGCAAAACTTATATTTTCCGCAAATTCGCCCGGGATCGTTTCGGAGTCCTTTCGCCGAACGGGGTAAGCGATTGGCCTCCGCTGTTTCGGAAGGGTAGCCCGGAGGCTTCCGCGTTTCGGGAGCAAAAGCTGAAGGCTTCCGCGACAGCTTCTTGAGAAAATTCTAAGTCTTTTCATGGTTTCGGAAGGCAATCGTGAATTTCTCCGCGGGACTTATCCAAATGGCTTCCGCCGTTTCGGGACGTTTTCATGAATTCCCCCGCCGTTGCGGAAGGGTTTCATAAAACGTTCCCGCTTATTTTCTTTTGGAAAGATACCGCGGCGGCTTCCGCTGTTTCGGAAGGGTTCCTTGAATTCCCCCGCCGTTGCGGAAGGATTTTACGAGGGCTCCCGCGGTTGCGGAAGGGTTCCCTGAAAACTCCCGCCGTTTCGGGTGGGCTCACTTAAACTCCCGTCGTTGCGGAAGGTTGAAACTAAACATTCTCTAAGTCCTTTGTTCCCGCAGTCTTCTCATCGAAAGAAAATCTAAGTCCTTTTCGGGAGACTAAGGTGAATGAGCCCCGCCATTTCGGGAGGTTCGAGTGAAAGGCTCCGCCGTTTCGGGAACTAAGTTGTTTCGGAGCTTGAACCGTTCCGCAGAAGCAACGATTGAAAATTTTCCAAGTGCTTTTACTTCGGAAGAAAATGATGAACTGTTTTGTGTTATTTCGGCGAGTTTATCCGAATGGCTTCCGCCGTTTCGGAAGACAGAGCTGAATTGTTCCGCCGTTTCGGATGGCTTTGTTGAATTCTTTGCCGTTTCGGGAGAACAACGCGAACCTTTCCGTGGTCGCGGAAGACTTGATCGAAAGCTTCCGCCGTTTCGGGTGGTTTTGCCCAATGGCTCCCGCGGATTTTGACAAAGGAAATCTAGGTCCTCCTCTCGGAAAGGTTGGACGTTTGACTCCCGCTGTTTCGGGACAAAGTCCGGATTACTTCAAAAACGTTTGGGCAAAACTAAGTCATCTTTTGGCTTAATGGGGAGAACATGGACGGATTGACGGCAAGCAGCTCAGCAGGGAAGGAAAATTTTATGTTGAAAACAGAGCGGACGCCTGGGATGTCTTCTCAAACAGACTTTGTACGAAAAAAAAAAAAAAAAAAATAGGAGGGGCCCCAACATGTACAAAATTTTGGGGAGGGGTGTTGCTGCAACAACAATGGCGAGTCGCTGGCGAACACAGATCTCTGAAAAAAATACCCTACATGGTCCGGAACTTCATTAAAACATCCGTCTCGGGTGCACTACTCAGCTGAGCACTTTAGACTCATGCGGGGAAAGGAGCACTTTTCCTGCTAGTCATTGGGAAAGGGGAGCTTCGACCGAGGCATCTTCACCACTCTCAGAGGGCCAGCATATGAGATTCATTTTAGGAGTGTCATCCCTCAAATGGTCACTACTGCCGGACTCCACAGGATTTGCAACACTTCCTCATGGACACTATTGTTCTTGTTCCTCATTCCCATGCTGCTGGCATCCTTTGGGATGCTTGTATTTTGGACAGCTTAGCTGTTTGAGCCTTCCAGGGATATTTTCTTTTGGACCGATCTTTGATTTGGGCTCCTCAATCCATAATGTCCTTTTGTGTGAGTTAGAGGTTTTATTGATTTGATCAAACTTCACGGACGGAGAGGAGCCTATTTTGAGCTGGGCCTTTTGGACAGCCTTCTTGATTTTACATGTCCCTTTTGTTTTGTCTCAGCCATGCTTTAATTGAGGCGAGAATCCCTGGAAAACAGACTCTTGAATGTAGGCCATTTTGGCTTTTAAATCAGCAGCATGGAGTCATTTCAATACCCCGTGTCTTCGAGAAGTGCCACTTTCCATGGGTCCAACTTAGGTAACCTTTCTTGAGATGCCTTTGAAGTGTGAGAGTGGGTGGAGCCCAACGATAGTAGTGAAGATGGCCATGGGTCTCTGCTATTGAACAGGATTAGTGTGACTAGCAGGGTAGGCCTCCCGCTTTTTGATTATTTCAGCGAGAGCACAGCGGGCCGGGTTTACTGAGCAAGGTTCCAGACTCATGGGTTGCAGGTTTTCTTTGAGAAAGCTATCTTCAACGGGAAACTCAAACGGGTGCTTCAGAAAACAAAACCTATTGAAAAGCTCAAATAACAAAACAGGAAACAACATGGCCGAAAAATAAAACAGCTAAAAGCGAAAGCGAACAGACAACTTTATTTATGTACAGGAAGTCTCACGGAGACTCACGCGAAGTACTGTTTCAGGGCGAGGCCATTGAGTGGAAGGGCTACTTCCTCTCCCTCGAGATTTGTCAATTTATAAGTGGATGGGCCCAATTTTGCAGAAATTTGGTACGGGCCTACCCATAGATGTTGAAATTTCGTGTGCATTCCTTTGCCTTCGTGATTATGGTCCCATTTCAGGACTAGATCCCCAACTTCAAAGTCCCTCTTTCCGGATTTCCTCTTGTCGAACCATCTCTTAACTATGTCCTGGTGTTGATGAAATCGGTCTTTAGCTTTGTGTCGGGCTTCTTCCAGTCGAAGCAGGGTGTTTATCCTGGATTGTAAGGCTTGGCTACCAGAACCCCGAGAGGCTTGGGACAATTGCAAGGATGGCAGCAAGATGTTTGGGGGAAGTATGGCTTCCTTGCCATAGACAAGAGTGAAAGGGGAGACACCTAAAGCATTCTTCGGGGTTACCCTATCTGCCCATAAGGCATTTGGGAGAGCCACATGCCAACTTCTCTGGTTTTCTATCACTGTTTTCTTAAGGATTCGAATCAGATTCTTGTTTGAGGATTCAGCTAATCCGTTTCCCTGAGGGTAGTAATTGGCTGAATAATGCAACTTAATTCCCCATTCATAAACAAATTCATTTATCTTGCAAGATGAAAAATAAGTAGCATTATCAAAAACAAGGGAAATTGGAACCCCAAACCTGGTTATGATGTTCTCTTTCAAGAAGCTGATAACTGCATCTTCATTGATCTTGCGCAGCGGGATGGCCTCCGTCCATCTGGTGAAATAGTCGGTAGCTGTCAGAATGTATCGGTGTTGCAAGGAAGAATTTGGATTTATTTCCCCGATAACATCTATGCCCCATTGCTCAAAAGGTTCAGAGATGATGACAGGCTGCAATGGGCCTGCGGCCTTAGGTAACTTCCCAGTGCTTCTTTGACATACATCACAGTTTCGTGCGTACGTGTGGGCATCTCGAAACAGAGTGGGCCAGTAATAACCAGCTCTCAATATCTTGTGTGCTGTCGTCTCTCCTGAATAATGGCCACCTGCGGGGCCATCATGCAATTCTTTGACAACTTTGTTTGCATCCTCCTTTTCCAAACATCTAAGAAGGACTCCGTCATAATTCTTTCTAAAAAGAATCCCATCAATGATTTGATAGGGTGCCGATTTCAATCGGAGTGCCCTTCTTTGTTTAGAATTCCAGTGCTCGGGTAGATATCCCTGCTGCAAATAGTGCACTAGATCTCTATACCATGACTGGGGAGCTGTGAAGATATGGCATACCTCAACCGAATTGAGCTCGGCTTCATTTCTCCAATGGTGCTCTTCATCAGTCGAGTTTCCCACCAGTAACTTGCATAGACCTTGTCCTTTGATGATTGTAGCAGGTTTAAATTCCAAATCATACTCCTGCAGAGCTGTGACCCAGTTTCCTCTCCTCTCTCCCAATTCCTTTTGAACGAAAAGGGATCTAACAGCTGGGTGGGGAACTATGACTTTAGTTCTGTTCTTCAAAATGTATGGCCTAAATTGCTTGACTGCTTTGAAGACCGCGTAGGCATGCTTGTCCACTACGGGGTAATTCAGCTCAGCCCCTTGCAGACCAGTGCTCATAAATGAAATTGGGTATTCGTCCCCCAACTCCACCTTTTGCGTGAGTACATCTGCGAGAGAATCATCCGAAGCGAAGGTATACAAGATGAAATCTTTATCAAAATCTGGACTTCTTAAGGAAGGAGCTTTGGCTACAGCTGTCTTGATATCTCTAAATGCGTCCTTCTCCAAATCTGTCCACTTAAATTGCATGCTTTGTTTAACCATCTGTTGCAATGGCTTAACAATTTGTGCAAAATCCGGAACAAATCTGCGGACAAAATTAATGGTGCCCATGAAAGACTGCATAGATTTTTTGTTGTGAGGCATCGGAATCTTATTAATAGCTTGGACTCTTTCCTGGTCGATTGACACTCCCTCTTTGGAGATGATATGACCCAATAGCTTACCTTCGGGTACAGCGAACACGCTCTTCTTGGGATTTAAGGAAATACCATACTTCCGGCAACGATCAAAGATATGTCTCAGATGAACAACATGATCTTCCCTTTTCTTCGAAAAGACTGTAACATCATCTAAGTAAACAACAACGCATTGCCCACCCAATCCTCGGAAGGCAATATCCATCGCCCTTTGGAATGTAGCTCCAGCATTTATCAGACCAAACGGCATTCTCCTGTAAGCGAACGTTCCCCACTTAGTCCTGAAGGTAGTCTTGAGACGATCTTCTTCAGCTACTAACACTTGATTATAGCCAGAGAACCCATCGAGGAGAGAAAACAATTCAGATCCAGATACCATTTGTAGGATTTGCTCCATTGAAGGCACGGGGTAGTTGTCTTTATCTGAGGCTTTGTTTAGATTTCTGAAATCTACACATAGCCTAATCTCTCCTGATTTCTTCCTCACGGGAACCAAGTTTGCAACCCATTCGGAATGCCTAACTTTGAAGATTATCTTTGCGTCCAGGAGTTTCTTTAATTCCTTTTGGATCAGCGGTTCAAGAGTGGGATGCATCCTCCTTAACTGCTGCTGAAATGGTTTGACACCCGCTTTCATTGGTATAACATGCTGAATGATGCGGACGTCATATGTTTTCAGATCTTCATAGGTCCATGCAAAAACATCCTTGTACTGTTTAAACAACTTAATGAACCTTTCTCTTTCTCCTGGTGAACAGCATTTTCCAAGGTTGACAAATTTTGGTTCTGCCTCGGTACCCAAATTAACCAACTCATGTTGCATTGATGAGCTGTTAGTTTTGGTATTAGCTGGTCTTTTGAATTTATTTTGAAGATCGAAAAGCATTTCGAGGGACCTTACCCCTTTTGGCATGAAATTTCCCTTCTCCTCTTCCTTCTTCATCAAATCATCATCATGTTCTTCCTCATCTATTGCAGCTCCTTGAAAACTGTCTTCATTTGTCAGGAAGCTGATAATCTGCTCGTCATCATCGAAGATTCTGAAGTTTGTGATGTTATCGGGAATGGAAGGCCTGAAAATCAATTCAATCGAGCATTTATTATTTGTCGGCACCAATCTAGAAGCAGATGTTGCTAACAAATCGGCAGCAGAATTTTTTAACCTAGGAATTGATTTTATATTGAAAGCGTCAAAATACATGATTAAATCCCATACTTCAGCCTGGTAACCTTTCAAGTGCGGTGAGAGGCAATGAATGGTGTTTCTTACCTGTCTAACTACTATCTCGGAGTCACCAAAAACCTTCAGGTACTTAACATTTAAGCCAATGGCCTTCTTTAAACCATGCACCAAAGCTTCATATTCAGCGGTATTGTTAGTACAATCGAATTCTAATCTACAAGACAAAAAATACTTGTTCTTCTTTGGATCCATTAGAACACAACCGGCTCCGGATCCTTCCAGAGTTTTAGAACCATCAAAGTATAATGTCCAAAAGGTATCTTTAGATTCAACTAAGTTAGTTTCTTTGTGGTCTACGTTAGCAACTAAATTGACTATGTTACAATCAACCTCATCAGTCCGAGAAAAATGAAGGAGATCGGACTGTTTGTCTGATTCATGGCAAAAGGTTTCAGATTGATAGTTACCCGGATCCATTTCCAAGAAGTAATTTCCCAGGACCGAGGAAGAGAAAGCTACAGCCTCATTCTTTTCTTCTAGCTGGGTTATGTTTTGTTTCATATGAGGTTCCCTAAGAATTTTAATCTGATTCTGCCTGTTCTGATAAGGCAGCCATAGATGAGACCAATCGGTAGCAAAGTAGCCGCTCAACTTGGTAGACCAATCCCTACTCAGAATCAGCCCATAAGCTTCAGGAATATCGACCACCATTATGTCAATGAATTGGCAAACTCTAGGGTCGGCTGACAGTCTAATTAGAACATCTTTCATCTCCCCTATAACCTTGACAGCAGTCCTGTCTAATTGTATGATTTGAGCTGGAGATGGTACGGGCTGCCCATTAATTTTCTTACAAATTGAAAGTGGCATGACGTTTGAAGAAGCTCCGGAGTCTACCAGACAGTTATGCACATTGTGATTAAAAATTTCGAATGTCAGCAGAAATGGCAATGTTTGGGATTTGGATTTCCCACCGATGCTAGCTTCGTTAATTTCAGGATTGTCTTGAGAATCTCTTAATGTAGCGCTGGGTTTTGGTTGTAAAACATGAAGTAGTTTGTCTCGTTGATGGGGCAAGCTACACATGTCAAATATTGATACGTTTGCTTTAACTTTCTTGATATCTTCGATAATATCATACCCTATATCGGATTCATTCCCAATTCGAGTGGACTGATCTGTTTTGTTCAAGGTCTCCTTAGGCGGCTGAACTGTGTTATCAGCACTTGGCTGTTTGGCCGCTGTCTGGTTTACTTTGGGCTGTGGTGGGATGATTGGTATATGCCTCCTGGGCGGATCCTTTGTAATCTTAGGATTATGGGAAGAGGTGGATGGGACAGGATCCGCAGTTGGGCCCTTGCTGCGAGTAGCAACATTTATGGTAGAGGGAGAGCTGTCTGCGTAATCTTCTTCTACTAATTCAGTCATAGGTATCCAATCCCACAATACCATAGTAGTGTCCGGGGTTGGTTCCTCTAACTCAGGGCCTGACTCTTCTGGAGGATCATCCTGGTCTGGGATCTGAGAATCTAACATTTGGTTCATGACCAAGCTCATGGAATTGATCCATTGAGGGCAGCTCTTCTCCGAGTGTGGTTCTTGGTGAAAGGTGCAGAAATTCTCCATCCCAATCTCATTCAAATTTAGAACAGGGGCAGTGTTCATTGGTGGGTGAGACTGTTCCCCGTCTTCCCTTCTCTTATAGAATGGCTTGAAAGGTTTCCTAGATGTATTAGCAGCCTTGTCCTTTTCAAGATCTACGATTTTGTTAGATAACTTCTGCATCATCTTAACTACGTTTTCCATATCCGTAGATGGCTCTTCTTTGCCTCTCGTGAGGAGCAAAGGTTTCTTGCTAGCTGCTGGTTTTGTTTCCACATCTAAGGCATGTTTAGCTATGCTATCAGCCTCTTCCTCTACCTTTCGAGCTTCCTCAAAATTCTCTATTAGGGTCGTTTTCTTGGATCGTTTTACAAACATTGCGATTGGACCTTCAAGAGCTGTTGTGTAGTATTCAATCAAAGACTCTTCTGTGGGTTTGTTAGTTTCACTAAAGTTATTTAACAGCGTTGTGAATCTTTGATTAAAGTCTTGAACCTTTTCCTTCTTCTCCATTCTCATGGATAAGAGCTCTTTCATAAGCGTGGCTACAGTTTTTTTGTTCCTGTATTTCTTGAGGAAACACTTTTCGAAATCATCCCAACTAGAGATTGAGCTGGGTTGAAGGCTAAAGTACCAAGATGATACCTTAGGCTCGAATGTATACGGAAACAACCTGCAGACTACGTCTTCATGTTGTACATTTAAAAGGTTCAGAGCTAAGTAAAAACTCTTGAGGTGATCCTCTGCCGAAATGGCCTTCCCTGGATCGTACTTAGGCAAGACCTTTTCTGGATTTTTAGGGAGATTATGGAATGGTCCAGCTAAGTTCAGCGCTCCCCTTGCTCTCCAGGCAGGTACAGCCATGTTTGGGTTCGGACGTGGAGACCCTGGTGGAGAATTGTAAGGTGAATTCGGTGGAGTACTTTTGGGAGTGGTAATTTCTTCGAGATTTTCTTGGTCTGACTTGTTAAGAGTGCCGGAGATTTCTTCCAACGTTAGATTTACCAGTTCTTCAAAACTCTGAACGAGGATCGAATCACGGGCATATTGCGGCTCCTTTCTGGGTGTAGTTTTCTTAGGGAGGAAGTTGACAGCGTTTAACCCACCTAGCTGTCTAACGTAAGATCTAGTATGTCTTCTCAAGTCCTCTATTTCTGCAAAAGGAACAGCGTATAAAGCTTCCTGAGGCTCAGGGTCAGAAACGAGGCGTTCTTGGTCTGTTAATCCAAGATCTGGGCTGTTTGAAAAGTTTTCTTCAAGCGGGTTTTCAGTGTTATCTATGACCGTGGAAGATTTTCCTCTATCAGCCATGCACTTCAGGCCCTCCTTCTAGCGCCAAAAACTGTTGATGCCCCAGATATCGTACCATCAATCAGAAAGGGATTCTCCCCGAGAGACGGTCCCAATTAGACTATCTCCCGTTTGGTGTAGGGAATCCGTCCGGTTAGCGGTTCCGGCAACCGTGGTTTTGGACTTTAAATCCGATTTTACCGGTTATGGCCCGATCCACCTTTCTTTTGGATTTTATGTGTTTTATATGAGATGCACATGCCTAAATTATACTTAGTCTAAATGCAACTGAAACAGATTTAAATTTAGAAACAGGAACACATCTACCTATCCCTGCAGGGGAACACGCTTAAGGGGAGAGCAATCAGCTGTAACAGATATCATAAGCAACGAACAGATAACTATTATTTCTCACGGTCAAAGCTACAGCAAGATGAGGATCTTGAGAAGATAGCTTCTCATTTAAAATGGAACGCATCTGTTGCTCAAAAAAAAAAAAAAAAACAGAGAAAAGCTACAGGATTAAGGAAACAGATCTACACTGAACCTACAGAACGAATTTATTGCTTATGAACAGAAGAAATCAAAATTGTTTGATCTAAGTAACAAGAATAAAGAAACAGCTCTAGATAGAACGAAACTGGAATTAAACTAAAAGATCCCTGCAAGGAGCAATTAAAAGCATGAACAATGAGCCATACGAATTATCCTGAAGAAAGAACAGTTAGCCATTCGTTCTAGAAGAAAAATCTACAGCAATGGTAAAAGTATCAGCAGGTAGCTCCTGATTTAATATGGAACGCATTCATTGTCCATGAAATAGAGAGAACGCATGCATAGATAAGAGCAAAATCATTAATACAAAGAAATAATTCAGAAGTCAAGAATGATCTCACATTGCAGAATTGCAGTCATTAGAATAGTCCAACATACAGCAACCCAACATTCCAAGCAAAACGTCCATCTCCTGTGGCTTCTATTAGAAAATTCAATTTACAGAGCCGATACAAGATAGCTCATATCATTCGCCCAAAATTTTCATTTCCTGCCAAAAGTCCCTTCCTTCTAATCTCTTCTAGCTCCTATTTATAGTTACAAATTTGCCCTCTGGGCTGACACCTAGCATTCCCCCTCTGTCTTTTACAGGAATTTCTACTAAAATCGACTACCAAAATGGCCATTCCTTTTACAAAAATGTTTTGACAAAATTAGGGATAGCTGTCCCATGGCTTAAGCCTTACATGTTCAAAATGTACATAACAGAAAATTTATTAACATCCGAGCGTTCCCTGCTGGGCACGTGTCTGTCTGAAGGGAGTCGTCCAGCTGAATTCGGTTTGCTTCATTCCTGTGCGTGAGCTTCCGATGGCAAAGGGTCGCCCAAATTGATTGTCACTGGTGCTTCCTGGGAAGAGGACCTCGAATCCCCTGCTGATGCTGCTCTTAATTGGGAAGGGGGAACGGGACTGGCCAAATTTTCTGCCATTGCTGGGGAAGATGCTGCTGGGAGCGGGGCTGCCGGATCCACTGATGTTTCTGCTGCTGCTGCAGCTTTCCTGACCTCCTCTTCTATGTAGCTGTGCCACACACCTGTATCCCTTATGATTATGTTTGCTGCAGCAGGAAACAGGATTTTCTGAGAAGTTACATTCTTCCCGAGCTCTATTTTAATGCTTTGTACTCCCGCTTCAGCAACTTGATATGTTTCCTTCAACAGATGATTGTGAAGTGTTGATGAACCGATGTAATGTTGGAGATCATCCATGGCAAGAACATCAATGCTTTTTACATACTCCATCTGGACGCCTAGCTCTTCTTTTAGTTGAGATAACCGCTGCTCCTTTCCCGGGAAATCTTCTAGGGTATGAGGGAAACTCAATGAGCAGTTATCGTGGACTCCTTTGAGCTTTTGGTACAGGTTGTTGATTCTCTCTGTGGTCTTCTGCACACTGGCCATCAGCTTATTGGCACAGTTCCGACCAAACTCCAACAAGGCTATATCTTCATTAAAATCTTCCACTGTCTTAAAAGGAAGATGAGGGGGAAAACCTCCTTTCCCTTCCCTCCATGCCATCTGACTTATGACATTTGCTTTGACACGGGTATTCTTAGCCTTGAGCCTGTGGGCTTCCGCATTAACCTCCTTTAGCCTGACCGTCATGGCCTTGAGTTTGCATACCTCATCAGTGATTAGCTCTTGAGAGCCATGCACTTGCTGTAGTATATTGCATGACAGCTCGTGGAAGGGGGACATATCCAAGGTTCTGCTTTCCGCTTGCTCTAAACGTTCAGTTAATGCCTGCTTGTCTGTTTCTAGCTGGGAAGCCTTTTCTTCTGCTCCATTCTTCTCCGCTTCTGCAATCATTATCTGGAGTGCTAGCTGGTCCTTTTCCTCCTCCAGGTAGCTGTACTTATTCGCCAACTCCTTATGCTCGGCGTACAAGCAATTGTATTTATTCACTATCAGGTCTCTCTGGGCTTGCTCATTAGCCACATTTCGTTGCAAGGTACGTGCTCTTTTCTTTGTCAATATATTTTCTTTGACTATAACCCCTACATTGGCAAATGATGCTTGTGCTGTTGCTATAACTGCGGAGGCCATGGCAATGGGATCCGCATCTGTGTTCTGCATGACAGCGACCTCTCGGTGAGTAACTATGTCGTCATGGAAGGGACTTTTAATCCTCTCTTCTGATTGGAGGACCATTGTTTTTCTTTTCTTATCATAGACAAACTCATTCCATTTGGACACCGTACGCTTCCCAGATGGAGTGTACGGTACAATTGGTCGGTTTATGATGTCTATGTCTTCTTCCATAGGTGGGGTCCAGACTTCCTGAGCGGGGTCTGTCCCTTCCTTTTGGGTACTAGAGCCACCTGCCTGAGAGGTGTCTATCTCCATGTCCTGCGCACCGGACCCACCTGTTTCGGTATTTTCCCTTGTCCTCAATTCTTCTTCCGCCTTCTTCCTTGCTTCAGCTCGCTCAATTTCTGCTTCTTTCTGCTTTTGGGCTTTCTCAGCCTCCTTCCGCAGTCTTTCATTCTCAGCCTCTTGTAGCTTTCTTGCCTCCTCGGCTTCCTTTTGCAACCTTGCCTCTTCTCTTAATCTGAGCTCTTCCTGAGCTCGGGCATCCTTGGCTTCTTTCTCCTTTTGCTGGATGGTCTTCTGGGTTTTGGTTGAGCTAGAGCTCGCTCCAGTACTTTGGCGACAGATCCGTAGCTCAGCCATGTTGCTGATGCCTCTGAAAGCTTCCTCCTCGGCATCGGGGTAGTGGGAATATTCGAAGTTCGCATAGTTCCCCTTGCAATGCTCGGCCACTTTACCCTTTCTGTCGTTCCTGTGGAAGATGACCTCACCGAAATGGAAGGCCCTCAACTCTTGAACAAATTCATCGGCAGAGGCCACCCCTGAAAACTTGTAAGCACCTATGCAGAAAGGTAGGGGGGGAAAGGAAGCCTTGTGTAGCTTGTGGAGGAATGCTCCAATCCCATCCAAGAAGAGTTGTCTTACTGCTTCCTTGAGCACCACATAGTCTGTGGCATACTGCGGCAATATGTATGGGGGCTTAGTCCCTCCGAACATTCTCAAGTAGGTACCTTGTTCTGAAAAGTAGAAATCCCCATAATCCTCAAGGACTTCCAAAGCGTTTTGGGACAGGCAACTTGGTTCTTCCTTGAACATTTTCTCGTATAGGGGCATGATGAACCCCTCACAAATGAGTTTGTAGCTGGGCTTGTAATTCTGAGCCCACAACATCTTGAATGCAGTGTAGACCGGGGCTGTGGCCCTATCCCATGTACACCCCAATCCGGGGAACTCTATCTTGGCCAAGATACAATCTATCAGGTATGAGGACATGAAGAATTCAGCCTTCTTCGAGGCCAGCCCGGGCTTAGCAGCACTTATCATTGAGGCCAGACTATCTGACAAGATGGTGGCCCAGTCAAACACTGTCCCCTTAAATGCCACATAGTGAATGATAGGGACCCACTGAATCTTGTATACTGTGCCATCGGGCATGCCGAAGATTCTACACAGCATCAGGGCGATCAACCTATAAGGAGCTCTTAGATTCTGTACGTCATACTCCTCCCTCTCTTTCTTCCTCAAATGTTTCCCTTGCACCAGTAGCTTTTTGGCCATCTCGACATTGTCCATCTGGCTTAACCATTCATCGGTCAGAGCTTGCTGGACACGGGGAAACCTGTAGGCTGCCGCCAGATACGCGGGTTGAAATGAGGCGATAGCTATGTTCCCGCTATCATTTATCACTCTCCCATCAGCATCTGCATGTTGGAGTATCCACCCGATCACTTCAGCACAGGGGAACAGCTCAGGGCGGGTAGCGGCTCTAGTTATGCCTGAGGCTCTGATATTTTGATAGATCGGTGCCTCCTCCAGCAACATATCTGGGATCTCTTGGTCCCTGATCATTCTGTATATGTCATCCCATCTGATTTCTGGAGGGACACCAGTGGTGCACCTGGTGTCTTGGAGCGAGGTTTCAATCTTAGGAGGAGCAGGTTTCTTTTCTGTCATCCTTGCCTTCTTCTTACTGGGTTTCGGCATATTGAATTATCCCTGATAACATCCATATACAATTCATCATGAGTTTGAGCAACAGGTTGTATGGTTTCAGCAGAGAGCAACATTGTCTTAATGAGATAAATCAACGAAGCATATATATAGGAAGTAAAACATTATTTCAATTATAAGACACACATTGAAACATTTGAAGCTCTTAAAAAGATGAGTGCGGGATAAGCTATGTTGCGGACGCTATTGGTCTTATTGGACCGATAGGTGATTCGCGGAAGCAATCGGCTTCCGGTTCCGCCTCGCGGAAGGAGAGGTCTTTCGCTATGGCTGCGGTTGGAGAGGTCGAAGGCGGGGAAGAGGCGGGTTGACTCGGTGAGGGCTATGGATGCTATCGTCACACGCGGCCACTTGCCGAGTCACTACGGGAGGCTTTAGTCTGAGCGAAGGTAACGGTGCCGGGGACAAACTGACGGGGAGAGCTAGGGCGGCTTCAAGTTTCGACTTTCGTAGCTTAACCACTTACGGGTTTCGGCTTCGCGTGTAGGGACTGGGGTTTATGGAAAAGGGCCCAGGGTTCACGGTCAGGGACATGGAAAGCCTATAGGGTTTTGTCAACTTAACCCACGACGAGGGGCGCGGCCCGGGGTTTAAAACAAAACAGGGCATGGTTAACCGCCCACACCCACCAAAATAAAATATAACGCTTTCACGAAGGCCTAAAATGATTTTGTAAAACGGAAACTCCGTTCACTGTACCTGACGGGCAAAACATAGCCCTTGACGGGTGTTTTGCCCGTCACAATCCCACTAAAACCCATTATTTTCCCCAAAAGGACAATTCAGTGGTGGAAATCAGAGTTAAGATCCTACCTGGCACCGTGGGGATTGCTTGAGCAAGGTGGCTGCGAGCACGGATGCGCGAGGTGAGCTGGAGCGATTTGCACGGTATCACACGTCGCTGGCCGGTTCAAAACAATGGTGCATTGGTCGAGCCCCCCGCGGTATATTTTATAAAGAATGGCACGTGTGAGCACTTAATTGGGTAGGTGGCGTGGTTAAAGCGGGGTTTAAATTCGCCGCGCGTAGCGGTCACGTCAAAGCACCTCGGTTTCCGTGCGACCGTCACTTGCGGGGCCAGTTTGCGAATTGCATCCGCCGTTGCGAAAGGGTTCAGTGAAAGCTTCCGACGTTTCGGGGCTTAATGCGGAAAGGAAACTTGAAGCCTTCCGCGAGAGACCGTCGTGTAGCGGACGGGTAACGCCAAAGCTTCCGCTTTTCGGAACGATATAGCGAATGCTCCCGGTATTTTCGGAAGACTTTTGCGAAAGCTTCCGTGGTCCAGAATTTCAAAGTTTCGTTGATTTTTTCGGGAAGGTTCGGCGAAGGCTCCCGTTGGTTTCGGAAAGCTTTTGGGAAAGGCTTCCGCCGTTTCGGAAGCAAAACTTATATTTTCCGCAAATTCGCCCGGGATCGTTTCGGAGTCCTTTCGCCGAACGGGGTAAGCGATTGGCCTCCGCTGTTTCGGAAGGGTAGCCCGGAGGCTTCCGCGTTTCGGGAGCAAAAGCTGAAGGCTTCCGCGACAGCTTCTTGAGAAAATTCTAAGTCTTTTCATGGTTTCGGAAGGCAATCGTGAATTTCTCCGCGGGACTTATCCAAATGGCTTCCGCCGTTTCGGGACGTTTTCATGAATTCCCCCGCCGTTGCGGAAGGGTTTCATAAAACGTTCCCGCTTATTTTCTTTTGGAAAGATACCGCGGCGGCTTCCGCTGTTTCGGAAGGGTTCCTTGAATTCCCCCGCCGTTGCGGAAGGATTTTACGAGGGCTCCCGCGGTTGCGGAAGGGTTCCCTGAAAACTCCCGCCGTTTCGGGTGGGCTCACTTAAACTCCCGTCGTTGCGGAAGGTTGAAACTAAACATTCTCTAAGTCCTTTGTTCCCGCAGTCTTCTCATCAAAAGAAAATCTAAGTCCTTTTCGGGAGACTAAGGTGAATGAGCCCCGCCATTTCGGGAGGTTCGAGTGAAAGGCTCCGCCGTTTCGGGAACTAAGTTGTTTCGGAGCTTGAACCGTTCCGCAGAAGCAACGATTGAAAATTTTCCAAGTGCTTTTACTTCGGAAGAAAATGATGAACTGTTTTGTGTTATTTCGGCGAGTTTATCCGAATGGCTTCCGCCGTTTCGGAAGACAGAGCTGAATTGTTCCGCCGTTTCGGATGGCTTTGTTGAATTCTTTGCCGTTTCGGGAGAACAACGCGAACCTTTCCGTGGTCGCGGAAGACTTGATCGAAAGCTTCCGCCGTTTCGGGTGGTTTTTCCCAATGGCTCCCGCGGATTTTGACAAAGGAAATCTAGGTCCTCCTCTCGGAAAGGTTGGACGTTTGACTCCCGCTGTTTCGGGACAAAGTCCGGATTACTTCAAAAATGTTTGGGCAAAACTAAGTCATCTTTTGGCTTAATGGGGAGAACATGGACGGATTGACGGCAAGCAGCTCAGCAGGGAAGGAAAATTTTATGTTGAAAACAGAGCGGACGCCTGGGATGTCTTCTCAAACAGACTTTGTACGAAAAAAAAAAAAAAAAAAAACAGGAGGGGCCCCAACATGTACAAAATTTTGGGGAGGGGTGTTGCTGCAACAACAGGAACCAAAATCCCCTAGTATTTTTTGGCACGGTCACAACCAGTTTATCAAAGGGCCTCTCCCCTAGGAGGGTTGAAGTCGCCAGAATGGTTCCGGAGGCCTGAGTGGAATATCGAAATCCATTCAGTAACCGAAGGCTACCTTTCGCAGTTCTCGGGGTATCCCTGTATGGGGGTACTGCGGTAAAAGGACCAAACGGCAAATTCACCTTTTCTGAACGTGTCATGAACGGGGTATCCTAGTTGCCATTCTTTAGGATTGTCTACCCGGTGTCCCTCCCGGTAGGGGGATATCTAGCCGTTGATTCAACACTCTATATTGTCTGACTTGGATTTCATCGCCTTGCAGAGGATATCATTTGTTGACTCACAATACTTCTAGTTAGGTGTTTGCATGATACATTACCCACCTTTGGTCTAGTAGCACCTATTTTTTCTAAAAACTGTTTGACTGTTGGTATTCTGACCAATTTTGTTTTATCCCTCCACTTGTTATAGCACAGCTGCTATAATAAGTCCTTTTTGAGGTTGATTTTTGGCCTGAGAGCCTTTATTTTCACTCCCCTTTTTTGCACTCTTGGTTGCATTAGGGTTTAGAGTTTTTTACATCACCACCTTACACTGAAATTTTTTTATTTCTCACCATTGAGAATTTTAGACGATCTCGTCGTCTTCAGGGTGAACCCCCTCAGTTCAGTCTACTTGGCTCTCCATGTCACCGACGTCGAGCCTTATCCCTTGACTCAACACGTCATCGGCCAAACATACAGTCATCCGATTCTGACACGCCTCACTTCACATCTGATTCTGAGGCTGAATCCGAAAAACCTACTGAATTATTACCAACCAACCTCATGGTTGGAACACAATACGACCCACTTTTTACCAGTACTATTGGAGATACGTCCACAAACCCTTCTACTACCGTGCCATCCATGGTAAAAACAACCCCCCTAGGCATGCCTAATATGGGGGATACTCCACCTTTAGGTATGCCCAACACAAGACTACCTCCTCTTATGGGTATGCCAAACATAGGAATCACACCACCTGTCATTACCACAACCCAGATCCCAGGAATTCCTGGCACTATTCCTAACCCCGGTGTAACCCATGTTGCACTTGGAAATGCTGGTCCATACCAAACCACAGCAGTTGGAGGACACATACCTTCAATACCTAGAATACCCTTAGGGGCTACTGGAGCACTACATAATGCCACCATGAATACTTATGTCCCAGTCACTACGCCACACCCATCTGCTAGTTTACCTTACATGGCAAGTCTGAACTTACCAGACTTATCTAGGTTAACCAATGATCCTATCAGGCACAACCCTACATGGCCACCCATGCCTACAAAGCTCCCCTCGGACATACCCAAGTTTGAAGGAAAACCTAGGGAGGACCCTCAAAACCACATAATGTCTTTTCACCTATGGTGTTCATCTAACTCCATAGTGGATGACTCCATTCGTCTAAGACTATTGCAACGAATGTTCACTTGGCTCTGCAGCCAAGTGGTACATCGAACAACCACATGGGACCCACCATACTTTTACGTCTCTCGCCTCTACTTTCCTTCAGTTTTTTCAGCTACCTTGTTGATGCCTCGGATATCGTAGCATCAATCAGAAAGGGATTCTCCCCGAGAGACGGTCCCAATTAGACTATCTCCCGTTTGGTGTAGGGAATCCGTCCGGTTAGCGGTTCCGGCAACCGTGGTTTTGGACTTTAAATCCGATTTTACCGGTTATGGCCCGATCCACCTTTCTTTTGGATTTTATGTGTTTTATATGAGATGCACATGCCTAAATTATACTTAGTCTAAATGCAACTGAAACAGATTTAAATTTAGAAACAGGAACACATCTACCTATCCCTGCAGGGGAACACGCTTAAGGGGAGAGCAATTAGCTGTAACAGATATCATAAGCAACGAACAGATAACTATTATTTCTCACGGTCAAAGCTACAGCAAGATGAGGATCTTGAGAAGATAGCTTCTCATTTAAAATGGAACGCATCTGTTGCTCAGAAAATAAACAGAGAAAAGCTACAGGATTAAGGAAACAGATCTACACTGAACCTACAGAACGAATTTATTGCTTATGAACAGAAGAAATCAAAATTGTTTGATCTAAGTAACAAGAATAAAGAAACAGCTCTAGATAGAACGAAACTGGAATTAAACTAAAAGATCCCTGCAAGGAGCAATTAAAAGCATGAACAATGAGCCATACGAATTATCCTGAAGAAAGAACAGTTAGCCATTCGTTCTAGAAGAAAAATCTACAGCAATGGTAAAAGTATCAGCAGGTAGCTCCTGATTTAATATGGAACGCATTCATTGTCCATGAAATAGAGAGAACGCATGCATAGATAAGAGCAAAATCATTAATACAAAGAAATAATTCAGAAGTCAAGAATGATCTCACATTGCAGAATTGCAGTCATTAGAATAGTCCAACATAAAGCAACCCAACATTCCAAGCAAAACGTCCATCTCCTGTGGCTTCTATTAGAAAATTCAATTTACAGAGCCGATACAAGATAGCTCATATCATTCGCCCAAAATTTTCATTCCCTGCCAAAAGTCCTTTTCTAATCTCTTCTAGCTCCTATTTATAGTTACAAATTTGCCCTCTGGGCTGACACCTAGCATTCCCCCTCTGTCTTTTACAGGAATTTCTACTAAAATCGACTACCAAAATGGCCATTCCTTTTACAAAATGTTTTGACAAAATTAGGGACAGCTGTCCCATGGCTTAAGCCTTACATGTTCAAAATGTACATAACAGAAAATTTATTAACATCCGAGCGTTCCCTGCTGGGCACGTGTCTGTCTGAAGGGAGTCGTCCAGCTGAATTCGGTTTGCTTCATTCCTGTGCGTGAGCTTCCGATGGCAAAGGGTCGCCCAAATTGATTGTCACTGGTGCTTCCTGGGAAGAGGACCTCGAATCCCCTGCTGATGCTGCTCTTAATTGGGAAGGGGGAACGGGACTGGCCAAATTTTCTGCCATTGTTGGGGAAGATGCTGCTGGGAGCGGGGCTGCCGGATCCACTGATGTTTCTGCTGCTGCTGCAGCTTTCCTGACCTCCTCTTCTATGTAGCTGTGCCACACACCTGTATCCCTTATGATTATGTTTGCTGCAGCAGGAAACAGGATTTTCTGAGAAGTTACATTCTTCCCGAGCTCTATTTTAATGCTTTGTACTCCCGCTTCAGCAACTTGATATGTTTCCTTCAACAGATGATTGTGAAGTGTTGATGAACCGATGTAATGTTGGAGATCATCCATGGCAAGAACATCAATGCTTTTTACATACTCCATCTGGACGCCTAGCTCTTCTTTTAGTTGAGATAACCGCTGCTCCTTTCCCGGGAAATCTTCTAGGGTATGAGGGAAACTCAATGAGCAGTTATCGTGGACTCCTTTGAGCTTTTGGTACAGGTTGTTGATTCTCTCTGTGGTCTTCTGCACACTGGCCATCAGCTTATTGGCACAGTTCCGGCCAAACTCCAACAAGGCTATATCTTCATTAAAATCTTCCACTGTCTTAAAAGGAAGATGAGGGGGAAAACCTCCTTTCCCTTCCCTCCATGCCATCTGACTTATGACATTTGCTTTGACACGGGTATTCTTAGCCTTGAGCCTGTGGGCTTCCGCATTAACCTCCTTTAGCCTGACCGTCATGGCCTTGAGTTTGCATACCTCATCAGTGATTAGCTCTTGAGAGCCATGCACTTGCTGTAGTATATTGCATGACAGCTCGTGGAAGGGGGACATATCCAAGGTTCTGCTTTCCGCTTGCTCTAAACGTTCAGTTAATGCCTGCTTGTCTGTTTCTAGCTGGGAAGCCTTTTCTTCTGCTCCATTCTTCTCCGCTTCTGCAATCATTATCTGGAGTGCTAGCTGGTCCTTTTCCTCCTCCAGGTAGCTGTACTTATTCGCCAACTCCTTATGCTCGGCGTACAAGCAATTGTATTTATTCACTATCAGGTCTCTCTGGGCTTGCTCATTAGCCACATTTCGTTGCAAGGTACGTGCTCTTTTCTTTGTCAATATATTTTCTTTGACTATAACCCCTACATTGGAAAATGATGCTTGTGCTGTTGCTATAACTGCGGAGGCCATGGCAATGGGATCCGCATCTGTGTTCTGCATGACAGCGACCTCTCGGTGAGTAACTATGTCGTCATGGAAGGGACTTTTAATCCTCTCTTCTGATTGGAGGACCATTGTTTTTCTTTTCTTATCATAGACAAACTCATTCCATTTGGACACCGTACGCTTCCCAGATGGAGTGTACGGTACAATTGGTCAGTTTATGATGTCTATGTCTTCTTCCATAGGTGGGGTCCGGACTTCCTGAGCGGGGTCTGTCCCTTCCTTTTGGGTACTAGAGCCACCTGCCTGAGAGGTGTCTATCTCCATGTCCTGCGCACCGGACCCACCTGTTTCGGTATTTTCCCTTGTCCTCAATTCTTCTTCCGCCTTCTTCCTTGCTTCAGCTCGCTCAATTTCTGCTTCTTTCTGCTTTTGGGCTTTCTCAGCCTCCTTCCGCAGTCTTTCATTCTCAGCCTCTTGTAGCTTTCTTGCCTCCTCGGCTTCCTTTTGCAACCTTGCCTCTTCTCTTAATCTGAGCTCTTCCTGAGCTCGGGCATCCTTGGCTTCTTTCTCCTTTTGCTGGATGGTCTTCTGGGTTTTGGTTGAGCTAGAGCTCGCTCCAGTACTTTGGCGACAGATCCGTAGCTCAGCCATGTTGCTGATGCCTCTGAAAGCTTCCTCCTCGGCATCGGGGTAGTGGGAATATTCGAAGTTCGCATAGTTCCCCTTGCAATGCTCGGCCACTTTACCCTTTCTGTCGTTCCTGTGGAAGATGACCTCACCGAAATGGAAGGCCCTCAACTCTTGAACAAATTCATCGGCAGAGGCCACCCCTGAAAACTTGTAAGCACCTATGCAGAAAGGTAGGGGGGGAAAGGAAGCCTTGTGTAGCTTGTGGAGGAATGCTCCAATCCCATCCAAGAAGAGTTGTCTTACTGCTTCCTTGAGCACCACATAGTCTGTGGCATACTGCGGCAATATGTATGGGGGCTTAGTCCCTCCGAACATTCTCAAGTAGGTACCTTGTTCTGAAAAGTAGAAATCCCCATAATCCTCAAGGACTTCCAAAGCGTTTTGGGACAGGCAACTTGGTTCTTCCTTGAACATTTTCTCGTATAGGGGCATGATGAACCCCTCACAAATGAGTTTGTAGCTGGGCTTGTAATTCTGAGCCCACAACATCTTGAATGCAGTGTAGACCGGGGCTGTGGCCCTATCCCATGTACACCCCAATCCGGGGAACTCTATCTTGGCCAAGATACAATCTATCAGGTATGAGGACATGAAGAATTCAGCCTTCTTCGAGGCCAGCCCGGGCTTAGCAGCACTTATCATTGAGGCCAGACTATCTGACAAGATGGTGGCCCAGTCAAACACTGTCCCCTTAAATGCCACATAGTGAATGATAGGGACCCACTGAATCTTGTATACTGTGCCATCGGGCATGCCGAAGATTCTACACAGCATCAGGGCGATCAACCTATAAGGAGCTCTTAGATTCTGTACGTCATACTCCTCCCTCTCTTTCTTCCTCAAATGTTTCCCTTGCACCAGTAGCTTTTTGGCCATCTCGACATTGTCCATCTGGCTTAACCATTCATCGGTCAGAGCTTGCTGGACACGGGGAAACCTGTAGGCTGCCGCCAGATACGCGGGTTGAAATGAGGCGATAGCCATGTTCCCGCTATCATTTATCACTCTCCCATCAGCATCTGCATGTTGGAGTATCCACCCGATCACTTCAGCACAGGGGAACAGCTCAGGGCGGGTAGCGGCTCTAGTTATGCCTGAGGCTCTGATATTTTGATAGATCGGTGCCTCCTCCAGCAACATATCTGGGATCTCTTGGTCCCTGATCATTCTGTATATGTCATCCCATCTGATTTCTGGAGGGACACCAGTGGTGCACCTGGTGTCTTGGAGCGAGGTTTCAATCTTAGGAGGAGCAGGTTTCTTTTCTGTCATCCTCGCCTTCTTCTTACTGGGTTTCGGCATATTGAATTATCCCTGATAACATCCATATACAATTCATCATGAGTTTGAGCAACAGGTTGTATGGTTTCAGCAGAGAGCAACATTGTCTTAATGAGATAAATCAACGAAGCATATATATAGGAAGTAAAACATTATTTCAATTATAAGACACACATTGAAACATTTGAAGCTCTTAAAAAGATGAGTGCGGGATAAGCTATGTTGCGGACGCTATTGGTCTTATTGGACCGATAGGTGATTCGCGGAAGCAATCGGCTTCCGGTTCCGCCTCGCGGAAGGAGAGGTCTTTCGCTATGGCTGCGGTTGGAGAGGTCGAAGGCGGGGAAGAGGCGGGTTGACTCGGTGAGGGCTATGGATGCTATCGTCACACGCGGCCACTTGCCGAGTCACTACGGGAGGCTTTAGTCTGAGCGAAGGTAACGGTGCCGGGGACAAACTGACGGGGAGAGCTAGGGCGGCTTCAAGTTTCGACTTTCGTAGCTTAACCGCTTACGGGTTTCGGCTTCGCGTGTAGGGACTGGGGTTTATGGAAAAGGGCCCAGGGTTCACGGTCAGGGACATGGAAAGCCTATAGGGTTTTGTCAACTTAACCCACGACGAGGGGCGCGGCCCGGGGTTTAAAACAAAACAGGGCATGGTTAACCGCCCACACCCACCAAAATAAAATATAACGCTTTCACGAAGGCCTAAAATGATTTTGTAAAACGGAAACTCCGTTCACTGTACCTGACGGGCAAAACATAGCCCTTGACGGGTGTTTTGCCCGTCACAATCCCACTAAAACCCATTATTTTCCCCAAAAGGACAATTCAGTGGTGGAAATCAGAGTTAAGATCCTACCTGGCACCGTGGGGATTGCTTGAGCAAGGTGGCTGCGAGCACGGATGCGCGAGGTGAGCTGGAGCGATTTGCACGGTATCACACGTCGCTGGCCGGTTCAAAACAATGGTGCATTGGTCGAGCCCCCCGCGGTATATTTTATAAAGAATGGCACGTGTGAGCACTTAATTGGGTAGGTGGCGTGGTTAAAGCGGGGTTTAAATTCGCCGCGCGTAGCGGTCACGTCAAAGCACCTCGGTTTCCGTGCGACCGTCACTTGCGGGGCCAGTTTGCGAATTGCATCCGCCGTTGCGGAAGGGTTCAGTGAAAGCTTCCGACGTTTCGGGGCTTAATGCGGAAAGGAAACTTGAAGCCTTCCGCGAGAGACCGTCGTGTAGCGGACGGGTAACGCCAAAGCTTCCGCTTTTCGGAACGATATAGCGAATGCTCCCGGTATTTTCGGAAGACTTTTGCGAAAGCTTCCGTGGTCCAGAATTTCAAAGTTTCGTTGATTTTTTCGGGAAGGTTCGGCGAAGGCTCCCGTTGGTTTCGGAAAGCTTTTGGGAAAGGCTTCCGCCGTTTCGGAAGCAAAACTTATATTTTCCGCAAATTCGCCCGGGATCGTTTCGGAGTCCTTTCGCCGAACGGGGTAAGCGATTGGCCTCCGCTGTTTCGGAAGGGTAGCCCGGAGGCTTCCGCGTTTCGGGAGCAAAAGCTGAAGGCTTCCGCGACAGCTTCTTGAGAAAATTCTAAGTCTTTTCATGGTTTCGGAAGGCAATCGTGAATTTCTCCGCGGGACTTATCCAAATGGCTTCCGCCGTTTCGGGACGTTTTCATGAATTCCCCCGCCGTTGCGGAAGGGTTTCATAAAACGTTCCCGCTTATTTTCTTTTGGAAAGATACCGCGGCGGCTTCCGCTGTTTCGGAAGGGTTCCTTGAATTCCCCCGCCGTTGCGGAAGGATTTTACGAGGGCTCCCGCGGTTGCGGAAGGGTTCCCTGAAAACTCCCGCCGTTTCGGGTGGGCTCACTTAAACTCCCGTCGTTGCGGAAGGTTGAAACTAAACATTCTCTAAGTCCTTTGTTCCCGCAGTCTTCTCATCGAAAGAAAATCTAAGTCCTTTTCGGGAGACTAAGGTGAATGAGCCCCGCCATTTCGGGAGGTTCGAGTGAAAGGCTCCGCCGTTTCGGGAACTAAGTTGTTTCGGAGCTTGAACCGTTCCGCAGAAGCAATGATTGAAAATTTTCCAAGTGCTTTTACTTCGGAAGAAAATGATGAACTGTTTTGTGTTATTTCGGCGAGTTTATCCGAATGGCTTCCGCCGTTTCGGAAGACAGAGCTGAATTGTTCCGCCGTTTCGGATGGCTTTGTTGAATTCTTTGCCGTTTCGGGAGAACAACGCGAACCTTTCCGTGGTCGCGGAAGACTTGATCGAAAGCTTCCGCCGTTTCGGGTGGTTTTGCCCAATGGCTCCCGCGGATTTTGACAAAGGAAATCTAGGTCCTCCTCTCGGAAAGGTTGGACGTTTGACTCCCGCTGTTTCGGGACAAAGTCCGGATTACTTCAAAAACGTTTGGGCAAAACTAAGTCATCTTTTGGCTTAATGGGGAGAACATGGACGGATTGACGGCAAGCAGCTCAGCAGGGAAGGAAAATTTTATGTTGAAAACAGAGCGGACGCCTGGGATGTCTTCTCAAACAGACTTTGTACGAAAAAAAAAAAACAGGAGGGGCCCCAACATGTACAAAATTTTGGGGAGGGGTGTTGCTGCAACAACAGGAACCAAAATCCCCTAGTATTTTTTGGCACGGTCACAACCAGTTTATCAAAGGGCCTCTCCCCTAGGAGGGTTGAAGTCGCCAGAATGGTTCCGGAGGCCTGAGTGGAATATCGAAATCCATTCAGTAACCGAAGGCTACCTTTCGCAGTTCTCGGGGTATCCCTGTATGGGGGTACTGCGGTAAAAGGACCAAACGGCAGATTCACCTTTTCTGAACGTGTCATGAACGGGGTATCCTAGTTGCCATTCTTTAGGATTGTCTACCCGGTGTCCCTCCCGGTAGGGGGATATCTAGCCGTTGATTCAACACTCTATATTGTCTGACTTGGATTTCATCGCCTTGCAGAGGATATCATTTGTTGACTCACAATACTTCTAGTTAGGTGTTTGCATGATACATTACCCACCTTTGGTCTAGTAGCACCTATTTTTTCTAAAAACTGTTTGACTGTTGGTATTCTGACCAATTTTGTTTTATCCCTCCACTTGTTATAGCACAGCTGCTATAATAAGTCCTTTTTGAGGTTGATTTTTGGCCTGAGAGCCTTTATTTTCACTCCCCTTTTTTGCACTCTTGGTTGCATTAGGGTTTAGAGTTTTTTACATCACCACCTTACACTGAAATTTTTTTATTTCTCACCATTGAGAATTTTAGACGATCTCGTCGTCTTCAGGGTGAACCCCCTCAGTTCAGTCTACTTGGCTCTCCATGTCACCGACGTCGAGCCTTATCCCTTGACTCAACACGTCATCGGCCAAACATACAGTCATCCGATTCTGACACGCCTCACTTCACATCTGATTCTGAGGCTGAATCCGAAAAACCTACTGAATTATTACCAACCAACCTCATGGTTGGAACACAATACGACCCACTTTTTACCAGTACTATTGGAGATACGTCCACAAACCCTTCTACTACCGTGCCATCCATGGTAAAAACAACCCCCCTAGGCATGCCTAATATGGGGGATACTCCACCTTTAGGTATGCCCAACACAAGACTACCTCCTCTTATGGGTATGCCAAACATAGGAATCACACCACCTGTCATTACCACAACCCAGATCCCAGGAATTCCTGGCACTATTCCTAACCCCGGTGTAACCCATGTTGCACTTGGAAATGCTGGTCCATACCAAACCACAGCAGTTGGAGGACACATACCTTCAATACCTAGAATACCCTTAGGGGCTACTGGAGCACTACATAATGCCACCATGAATACTTATGTCCCAGTCACTACGCCACACCCATCTGCTAGTTTACCTTACATGGCAAGTCTGAACTTACCAGACTTATCTAGGTTAACCAATGATCCTATCAGGCACAACCCTACATGGCCACCCATGCCTACAAAGCTCCCCTCGGACATACCCAAGTTTGAAGGAAAACCTAGGGAGGACCCTCAAAACCACATAATGTCTTTTCACCTATGGTGTTCATCTAACTCCATAGTGGATGACTCCATTCGTCTAAGACTATTGCAACGAATGTTCACTTGGCTCTGCAGCCAAGTGGTACATCGAACAACCACATGGGACCCACCATACTTTTACGTCTCTCGCCTCTACTTTCCTTCAGTTTTTTCAGCTACCTTGTTGATGCCTCGGATATCGTAGCATCAATCAGAAAGGGATTCTCCCCGAGAGACGGTCCCAATTAGACTATCTCCCGTTTGGTGTAGGGAATCCGTCCGGTTAGCGGTTCCGGCAACCGTGGTTTTGGACTTTAAATCCGATTTTACCGGTTATGGCCCGATCCACCTTTCTTTTGGATTTTATGTGTTTTATATGAGATGCACATGCCTAAATTATACTTAGTCTAAATGCAACTGAAACAGATTTAAATTTAGAAACAGGAACACATCTACCTATCCCTGCAGGGGAACACGCTTAAGGGGAGAGCAATTAGCTGTAACAGATATCATAAGCAACGAACAGATAACTATTATTTCTCACGGTCAAAGCTACAGCAAGATGAGGATCTTGAGAAGATAGCTTCTCATTTAAAATGGAACGCATCTGTTGCTCAGAAAATAAACAGAGAAAAGCTACAGGATTAAGGAAACAGATCTACACTGAACCTACAGAACGAATTTATTGCTTATGAACAGAAGAAATCAAAATTGTTTGATCTAAGTAACAAGAATAAAGAAACAGCTCTAGATAGAACGAAACTGGAATTAAACTAAAAGATCCCTGCAAGGAGCAATTAAAAGCATGAACAATGAGCCATACGAATTATCCTGAAGAAAGAACAGTTAGCCATTCGTTCTAGAAGAAAAATCTACAGCAATGGTAAAAGTATCAGCAGGTAGCTCCTGATTTAATATGGAACGCATTCATTGTCCATGAAATAGAGAGAACGCATGCATAGATAAGAGCAAAATCATTAATACAAAGAAATAATTCAGAAGTCAAGAATGATCTCACATTGCAGAATTGCAGTCATTAGAATAGTCCAACATAAAGCAACCCAACATTCCAAGCAAAACGTCCATCTCCTGTGGCTTCTATTAGAAAATTCAATTTACAGAGCCGATACAAGATAGCTCATATCATTCGCCCAAAATTTTCATTCCCTGCCAAAAGTCCTTTTCTAATCTCTTCTAGCTCCTATTTATAGTTACAAATTTTCCCTCTGGGCTGACACCTAGCATTCCCCCTCTGTCTTTTACAGGAATTTCTACTAAAATCGACTACCAAAATGGCCATTCCTTTTACAAAATGTTTTGACAAAATTAGGGACAGCTGTCCCATGGCTTAAGCCTTACATGTTCAAAATGTACATAACAGAAAATTTATTAACATCCGAGCGTTCCCTGCTGGGCACGTGTCTGTCTGAAGGGAGTCGTCCAGCTGAATTCGGTTTGCTTCATTCCTGTGCGTGAGCTTCCGATGGCAAAGGGTCGCCCAAATTGATTGTCACTGGTGCTTCCTGGGAAGAGGACCTCGAATCCCCTGCTGATGCTGCTCTTAATTGGGAAGGGGGAACGGGACTGGCCAAATTTTCTGCCATTGCTGGGGAAGATGCTGCTGGGAGCGGGGCTGCCGGATCCACTGATGTTTCTGCTGCTGCTGCAGCTTTCCTGACCTCCTCTTCTATGTAGCTGTGCCACACACCTGTATCCCTTATGATTATGTTTGCTGCAGCAGGAAACAGGATTTTCTGAGAAGTTACATTCTTCCCGAGCTCTATTTTAATGCTTTGTACTCCCGCTTCAGCAACTTGATATGTTTCCTTCAACAGATGATTGTGAAGTGTTGATGAACCGATGTAATGTTGGAGATCATCCATGGCAAGAACATCAATGCTTTTTACATACTCCATCTGGACGCCTAGCTCTTCTTTTAGTTGAGATAACCGCTGCTCCTTTCCCGGGAAATCTTCTAGGGTATGAGGGAAACTCAATGAGCAGTTATCGTGGACTCCTTTGAGCTTTTGGTACAGGTTGTTGATTCTCTCTGTGGTCTTCTGCACACTGGCCATCAGCTTATTGGCACAGTTCCGGCCAAACTCCAACAAGGCTATATCTTCATTAAAATCTTCCACTGTCTTAAAAGGAAGATGAGGGGGAAAACCTCCTTTCCCTTCCCTCCATGCCATCTGACTTATGACATTTGCTTTGACACGGGTATTCTTAGCCTTGAGCCTGTGGGCTTCCGCATTAACCTCCTTTAGCCTGACCGTCATGGCCTTGAGTTTGCATACCTCATCAGTGATTAGCTCTTGAGAGCCATGGACTTGCTGTAGTATATTGCATGACAGCTCGTGGAAGGGGGACATATCCAAGGTTCTGCTTTCCGCTTGCTCTAAACGTTCAGTTAATGCCTGCTTGTCTGTTTCTAGCTGGGAAGCCTTTTCTTCTGCTCCATTCTTCTCCGCTTCTGCAATCATTATCTGGAGTGCTAGCTGGTCCTTTTCCTCCTCCAGGTAGCTGTACTTATTCGCCAACTCCTTATGCTCGGCGTACAAGCAATTGTATTTATTCACTATCAGGTCTCTCTGGGCTTGCTCATTAGCCACATTTCGTTGCAAGGTACGTGCTCTTTTCTTTGTCAATATATTTTCTTTGACTATAACCCCTACATTGGCAAATGATGCTTGTGCTGTTGCTATAACTGCGGAGGCCATGGCAATGGGATCCGCATCTGTGTTCTGCATGACAGCGACCTCTCGGTGAGTAACTATGTCGTCATGGAAGGGACTTTTAATCCTCTCTTCTGATTGGAGGACCATTGTTTTTCTTTTCTTATCATAGACAAACTCATTCCATTTGGACACCGTACGCTTCCCAGATGGAGTGTACGGTACAATTGGTCGGTTTATGATGTCTATGTCTTCTTCCATAGGTGGGGTCCGGACTTCCTGAGCGGGGTCTGTCCCTTCCTTTTGGGTACTAGAGCCACCTGCCTGAGAGGTGTCTATCTCCATGTCCTGCGCACCGGACCCACCTGTTTCGGTATTTTCCCTTGTCCTCAATTCTTCTTCCGCCTTCTTCCTTGCTTCAGCTCGCTCAATTTCTGCTTCTTTCTGCTTTTGGGCTTTCTCAGCCTCCTTCCGCAGTCTTTCATTCTCAGCCTCTTGTAGCTTTCTTGCCTCCTCGGCTTCCTTTTGCAACCTTGCCTCTTCTCTTAATCTGAGCTCTTCCTGAGCTCGGGCATCCTTGGCTTCTTTCTCCTTTTGCTGGATGGTCTTCTGGGTTTTGGTTGAGCTAGAGCTCGCTCCAGTACTTTGGCGACAGATCCGTAGTTCAGCCATGTTGCTGATGCCTCTGAAAGCTTCCTCCTCGGCATCGGGGTAGTGGGAATATTCGAAGTTCGCATAGTTCCCCTTGCAATGCTCGGCCACTTTACCCTTTCTGTCGTTCCTGTGGAAGATGACCTCACCGAAATGGAAGGCCCTCAACTCTTGAACAAATTCATCGGCAGAGGCCACCCCTGAAAACTTGTAAGCACCTATGCAGAAAGGTAGGGGGGGAAAGGAAGCCTTGTGTAGCTTGTGGAGGAATGCTCCAATCCCATCCAAGAAGAGTTGTCTTACTGCTTCCTTGAGCACCACATAGTCTGTGGCATACTGCGGCAATATGTATGGGGGCTTAGTCCCTCCGAACATTCTCAAGTAGGTACCTTGTTCTGAAAAGTAGAAATCCCCATAATCCTCAAGGACTTCCAAAGCGTTTTGGGACAGGCAACTTGGTTCTTCCTTGAACATTTTCTCGTATAGGGGCATGATGAACCCCTCACAAATGAGTTTGTAGCTGGGCTTGTAATTCTGAGCCCACAACATCTTGAATGCAGTGTAGACCGGGGCTGTGGCCCTATCCCATGTACACCCCAATCCGGGGAACTCTATCTTGGCCAAGATACAATCTATCAGGTATGAGGACATGAAGAATTCAGCCTTCTTCGAGGCCAGCCCGGGCTTAGCAGCACTTATCATTGAGGCCAGACTATCTGACAAGATGGTGGCCCAGTCAAACACTGTCCCCTTAAATGCCACATAGTGAATGATAGGGACCCACTGAATCTTGTATACTGTGCCATCGGGCATGCCGAAGATTCTACACAGCATCAGGGCGATCAACCTATAAGGAGCTCTTAGATTCTGTACGTCATACTCCTCCCTCTCTTTCTTCCTCAAATGTTTCCCTTGCACCAGTAGCTTTTTGGCCATCTCGACATTGTCCATCTGGCTTAACCATTCATCGGTCAGAGCTTGCTGGACACGGGGAAACCTGTAGGCTGCCGCCAGATACGCGGGTTGAAATGAGGCGATAGCCATGTTCCCGCTATCATTTATCACTCTCCCATCAGCATCTGCATGTTGGAGTATCCACCCGATCACTTCAGCACAGGGGAACAGCTCAGGGCGGGTAGCGGCTCTAGTTATGCCTGAGGCTCTGATATTTTGATAGATCGGTGCCTCCTCCAGCAACATATCTGGGATCTCTTGGTCCCTGATCATTCTGTATATGTCATCCCATCTGATTTCTGGAGGGACACCAGTGGTGCACCTGGTGTCTTGGAGCGAGGTTTCAATCTTAGGAGGAGCAGGTTTCTTTTCTGTCATCCTCGCCTTCTTCTTACTGGGTTTCGGCATATTGAATTATCCCTGATAACATCCATATACAATTCATCATGAGTTTGAGCAACAGGTTGTATGGTTTCAGCAGAGAGCAACATTGTCTTAATGAGATAAATCAACGAAGCATATATATAGGAAGTAAAACATTATTTCAATTATAAGACACACATTGAAACATTTGAAGCTCTTAAAAAGATGAGTGCGGGATAAGCTATGTTGCGGACGCTATTGGTCTTATTGGACCGATAGGTGATTCGCGGAAGCAATCGGCTTCCGGTTCCGCCTCGCGGAAGGAGAGGTCTTTCGCTATGGCTGCGGTTGGAGAGGTCGAAGGCGGGGAAGAGGCGGGTTGACTCGGTGAGGGCTATGGATGCTATCGTCACACGCGGCCACTTGCCGAGTCACTACGGGAGGCTTTAGTCTGAGCGAAGGTAACGGTGCCGGGGACAAACTGACGGGGAGAGCTAGGGCGGCTTCAAGTTTCGACTTTCGTAGCTTAACCGCTTACGGGTTTCGGCTTCGCGTGTAGGGACTGGGGTTTATGGAAAAGGGCCCAGGGTTCACGGTCAGGGACATGGAAAGCCTATAGGGTTTTGTCAACTTAACCCACGACGAGGGGCGCGGCCCGGGGTTTAAAACAAAACAGGGCATGGTTAACCGCCCACACCCACCAAAATAAAATATAACGCTTTCACGAAGGCCTAAAATGATTTTGTAAAACGGAAACTCCGTTCACTGTACCTGACGGGCAAAACATAGCCCTTGACGGGTGTTTTGCCCGTCACAATCCCACTAAAACCCATTATTTTCCCCAAAAGGACAATTCAGTGGTGGAAATCAGAGTTAAGATCCTACCTGGCACCGTGGGGATTGCTTGAGCAAGGTGGCTGCGAGCACGGATGCGCGAGGTGAGCTGGAGCGATTTGCACGGTATCACACGTCGCTGGCCGGTTCAAAACAATGGTGCATTGGTCGAGCCCCCCGCGGTATATTTTATAAAGAATGGCACGTGTGAGCACTTAATTGGGTAGGTGGCGTGGTTAAAGCGGGGTTTAAATTCGCCGCGCGTAGCGGTCACGTCAAAGCACCTCGGTTTCCGTGCGACCGTCACTTGCGGGGCCAGTTTGCGAATTGCATCCGCCGTTGCGGAAGGGTTCAGTGAAAGCTTCCGACGTTTCGGGGCTTAATGCGGAAAGGAAACTTGAAGCCTTCCGCGAGAGACCGTCATGTAGCGGACGGGTAACGCCAAAGCTTCCGCTTTTCGGAACGATATAGCGAATGCTCCCGGTATTTTCGGAAGACTTTTGCGAAAGCTTCCGTGGTCCAGAATTTCAAAGTTTCGTTGATTTTTTCGGGAAGGTTCGGCGAAGGCTCCCGTTGGTTTCGGAAAGCTTTTGGGAAAGGCTTCCGCCGTTTCGGAAGCAAAACTTATATTTTCCGCAAATTCGCCCGGGATCGTTTCGGAGTCCTTTCGCCGAACGGGGTAAGCGATTGGCCTCCGCTGTTTCGGAAGGGTAGCCCGGAGGCTTCCGCATTTCGGGAGCAAAAGCTGAAGGCTTCCGCGACAGCTTCTTGAGAAAATTCTAAGTCTTTTCATGGTTTCGGAAGGCAATCGTGAATTTCTCCGCGGGACTTATCCAAATGGCTTCCGCCGTTTCGGGACGTTTTCATGAATTCCCCCGCCGTTGCGGAAGGGTTTCATAAAACGTTCCCGCTTATTTTCTTTTGGAAAGATACCGCGGCGGCTTCCGCTGTTTCGGAAGGGTTCCTTGAATTCCCCCGCCGTTGCGGAAGGATTTTACGAGGGCTCCCGCGGTTGCGGAAGGGTTCCCTGAAAACTCCCGCCGTTTCGGGTGGGCTCACTTAAACTCCCGTCGTTGCGGAAGGTTGAAACTAAACATTCTCTAAGTCCTTTGTTCCCGCAGTCTTCTCATCGAAAGAAAATCTAAGTCCTTTTCGGGAGACTAAGGTGAAAGAGCCCTGCCATTTCGGGAGGTTCGAGTGAAAGGCTCCGCCGTTTCGGGAACTAAGTTGTTTCGGAGCTTGAACCGTTCCGCAGAAGCAACGATTGAAAATTTTCCAAGTGCTTTTACTTCGGAAGAAAATGATGAACTGTTTTGTGTTATTTCGGCGAGTTTATCCGAATGGCTTCCGCCGTTTCGGAAGACAGAGCTGAATTGTTCCGCCGTTTCGGATGGCTTTGTTGAATTCTTTGCCGTTTCGGGAGAACAACGCGAACCTTTCCGTGGTCGCGGAAGACTTGATCGAAAGCTTCCGCCGTTTCGGGTGGTTTTGCCCAATGGCTCCCGCGGATTTTGACAAAGGAAATCTAGGTCCTCCTCTCGGAAAGGTTGGACGTTTGACTCCCGCTGTTTCGGGACAAAGTCCGGATTACTTCAAAAACGTTTGGGCAAAACTAAGTCATCTTTTGGCTTAATGGGGAGAACATGGACGGATTGACGGCAAGCAGCTCAGCAGGGAAGGAAAATTTTATGTTGAAAACAGAGCGGACGCCTGGGATGTCTTCTCAAACAGACTTTGTACGAAAAAAAAAAAAAAAAAAAACAGGAGGGGCCCCAACATGTACAAAATTTTGGGGAGGGGTGTTGCTGCAACAACAGGAACCAAAATCCCCTAGTATTTTTTGGCACGGTCACAACCAGTTTATCAAAGGGCCTCTCCCCTAGGAGGGTTGAAGTCGCCAGAATGGTTCCGGAGGCCTGAGTGGAATATCGAAATCCATTCAGTAACCGAAGGCTACCTTTCGCAGTTCTCGGGGTATCCCTGTATGGGGGTACTGCGGTAAAAGGACCAAACGGCAGATTCACCTTTTCTGAACGTGTCATGAACGGGGTATCCTAGTTGCCATTATTTAGGATTGTCTACCCGGTGTCCCTCCCGATAGGGGGATATCTAGCCGTTGATTCAACACTCTATATTGTCTGACTTGGATTTCATCAATCAGAAAGGGATTCTCCCCGAGAGACGGTCCCAATTAGACTATCTCCCGTTTGGTGTAGGGAATCCGTCCGGTTAGCGGTTCCGGCAACCGTGGTTTTGGACTTTAAATCCGATTTTACCGGTTATGGCCCGATCCACCTTTCTTTTGGATTTTATGTGTTTTATATGAGATGCACATGCCTAAATTATACTTAGTCTAAATGCAACTGAAACAGATTTAAATTTAGAAACAGGAACACATCTACCTATCCCTGCAGGGGAACACGCTTAAGGGGAGAGCAATTAGCTGTAACAGATATCATAAGCAACGAACAGATAACTATTATTTCTCACGGTCAAAGCTACATCAAGATGAGGATCTTGAGAAGATAGCTTCTCATTTAAAATGGAACGCATCTGTTGCTCAGAAAATAAACAGAGAAAAGCTACAGGATTAAGGAAACAGATCTACACTGAACCTACAGAACGAATTTATTGCTTATGAACAGAAGAAATCAAAATTGTTTGATCTAAGTAACAAGAATAAAGAAACAGCTCTAGATAGAATGAAACTGGAATTAAACTAAAAGATCCCTGCAAGGAGCAATTAAAAGCATGAACAATGAGCCATACGAATTATCCTGAAGAAAGAACAGTTAGCCATTCGTTCTAGAAGAAAAATCTACAGCAATGGTAAAAGTATCAGCAGGTAGCTCCTGATTTAATATGGAACGCATTCATTGTCCATGAAATAGAGAGAACGCATGCATAGATAAGAGCAAAATCATTAATACAAAGAAATAATTCAGAAGTCAAGAATGATCTCACATTGCAGAATTGCAGTCATTAGAATAGTCCAACATAAAGCAACCCAACATTCCAAGCAAAACGTCCATCTCCTGTGGCTTCTATTAGAAAATTCAATTTACAGAGCCGATACAAGATAGCTCATATCATTCGCCCAAAATTTTCATTCCCTGCCAAAAGTCCTTTTCTAATCTCTTCTAGCTCCTATTTATAGTTACAAATTTGCCCTCTGGGCTGACACCTAGCATTCCCCCTCTGTCTTTTACAGGAATTTCTACTAAAATCGACTACCAAAATGGCCATTCCTTTTACAAAATGTTTTGACAAAATTAGGGACAGCTGTCCCATGGCTTAAGCCTTACATGTTCAAAATGTACATAACAGAAAATTTATTAACATCCGAGCGTTCCCTGCTGGGCACGTGTCTGTCTGAAGGGAGTCGTCCAGCTGAATTCGGTTTGCTTCATTCCTGTGCGTGAGCTTCCGATGGCAAAGGGTCGCCCAAATTGATTGTCACTGGTGCTTCCTGGGAAGAGGACCTCGAATCCCCTGCTGATGCTGCTCTTAATTGGGAAGGGGGAACGGGACTGGCCAAATTTTCTGCCATTGCTGGGGAAGATGCTGCTGGGAGCGGGGCTGCCGGATCCACTGATGTTTCTGCTGCTGCTGCAGCTTTCCTGACCTCCTCTTCTATGTAGCTGTGCCACACACCTGTATCCCTTATGATTATGTTTGCTGCAGCAGGAAACAGGATTTTCTGAGAAGTTACATTCTTCCCGAGCTCTATTTTAATGCTTTGTACTCCCGCTTCAGCAACTTGATATGTTTCCTTCAACAGATGATTGTGAAGTGTTGATGAACCGATGTAATGTTGGAGATCATCCATGGCAAGAACATCAATGCTTTTTACATACTCCATCTGGACGCCTAGCTCTTCTTTTAGTTGAGATAACCGCTGCTCCTTTCCCGGGAAATCTTCTAGGGTATGAGGGAAACTCAATGAGCAGTTATCGTGGACTCCTTTGAGCTTTTGGTACAGGTTGTTGATTCTCTCTGTGGTCTTCTGCACACTGGCCATCAGCTTATTGGCACAGTTCCGGCCAAACTCCAACAAGGCTATATCTTCATTAAAATCTTCCACTGTCTTAAAAGGAAGATGAGGGGGAAAACCTCCTTTCCCTTCCCTCCATGCCATCTGACTTATGACATTTGCTTTGACACGGGTATTCTTAGCCTTGAGCCTGTGGGCTTCCGCATTAACCTCCTTTAGCCTGACCGTCATGGCCTTGAGTTTGCATACCTCATCAGTGATTAGCTCTTGAGAGCCATGCACTTGCTGTAGTATATTGCATGACAGCTCGTGGAAGGGGGACATATCCAAGGTTCTGCTTTCCGCTTGCTCTAAACGTTCAGTTAATGCCTGCTTGTCTGTTTCTAGCTGGGAAGCCTTTTCTTCTGCTCCATTCTTCTCCGCTTCTGCAATCATTATCTGGAGTGCTAGCTGGTCCTTTTCCTCCTCCAGGTAGCTGTACTTATTCGCCAACTCCTTATGCTCGGCGTACAAGCAATTGTATTTATTCACTATCAGGTCTCTCTGGGCTTGCTCATTAGCCACATTTCGTTGCAAGGTACGTGCTCTTTTCTTTGTCAATATATTTTCTTTGACTATAACCCCTACATTGGCAAATGATGCTTGTGCTGTTGCTATAACTGCGGAGGCCATGGCAATGGGATCCGCATCTGTGTTCTGCATGACAGCGACCTCTCGGTGAGTAACTATGTCGTCATGGAAGGGACTTTTAATCCTCTCTTCTGATTGGAGGACCATTGTTTTTCTTTTCTTATCATAGTCAAACTCATTCCATTTGGACACCGTACGCTTCCCAGATGGAGTGTACGGTACAATTGGTCGGTTTATGATGTCTATGTCTTCTTCCATAGGTGGGGTCCGGACTTCCTGAGCGGGGTCTGTCCCTTCCTTTTGGGTACTAGAGCCACCTGCCTGAGAGGTGTCTATCTCCATGTCCTGCGCACCGGACCCACCTGTTTCGGTATTTTCCCTTGTCCTCAATTCTTCTTCCGCCTTCTTCCTTGCTTCAGCTCGCTCAATTTCTGCTTCTTTCTGCTTTTGGGCTTTCTCAGCCTCCTTCCGCAGTCTTTCATTCTCAGCCTCTTGTAGCTTTCTTGCCTCCTCGGCTTCCTTTTGCAACCTTGCCTCTTCTCTTAATCTGAGCTCTTCCTGAGCTCGGGCATCCTTGGCTTCTTTCTCCTTTTGCTGGATGGTCTTCTGGGTTTTGGTTGAGCTAGAGCTCGCTCCAGTACTTTGGCGACAGATCCGTAGCTTAGCCATGTTGCTGATGCCTCTGAAAGCTTCCTCCTCGGCATCGGGGTAGTGGGAATATTCGAAGTTCGCATAGTTCCCCTTGCAATGCTCGGCCACTTTACCCTTTCTGTCGTTCCTGTGGAAGATGACCTCACCGAAATGGAAGGCCCTCAACTCTTGAACAAATTCATCGGCAGAGGCCACCCCTGAAAACTTGTAAGCACCTATGCAGAAAGGTAGGGGGGGAAAGGAAGCCTTGTGTAGCTTGTGGAGGAATGCTCCAATCCCATCCAAGAAGAGTTGTCTTACTGCTTCCTTGAGCACCACATAGTCTGTGGCATACTGCGGCAATATGTATGGGGGCTTAGTCCCTCCGAACATTCTCAAGTAGGTACCTTGTTCTGAAAAGTAGAAATCCCCATAATCCTCAAGGACTTCCAAAGCGTTTTGGGACAGGCAACTTGGTTCTTCCTTGAACATTTTCTCGTATAGGGGCATGATGAACCCCTCACAAATGAGTTTGTAGCTGGGCTTGTAATTCTGAGCCCACAACATCTTGAATGCAGTGTAGACCGGGGCTGTGGCCCTATCCCATGTACACCCCAATCCGGGGAACTCTATCTTGGCCAAGATACAATCTATCAGGTATGAGGACATGAAGAATTCAGCCTTCTTCGAGGCCAGCCCGGGCTTAGCAGCACTTATCATTGAGGCCAGACTATCTGACAAGATGGTGGCCCAGTCAAACACTGTCCCCTTAAATGCCACATAGTGAATGATAGGGACCCACTGAATCTTGTATACTGTGCCATCGGGCATGCCGAAGATTCTACACAGCATCAGGGCGATCAACCTATAAGGAGCTCTTAGATTCTGTACGTCATACTCCTCCCTCTCTTTCTTCCTCAAATGTTTCCCTTGCACCAGTAGCTTTTTGGCCATCTCGACATTGTCCATCTGGCTTAACCATTCATCGGTCAGAGCTTGCTGGACACGGGGAAACCTGTAGGCTGCCGCCAGATACGCGGGTTGAAATGAGGCGATAGCCATGTTCCCGCTATCATTTATCACTCTCCCATCAGCATCTGCATGTTGGAGTATCCACCCGATCACTTCAGCACAGGGGAACAGCTCAGGGCGGGTAGCGGCTCTAGTTATGCCTGAGGCTCTGATATTTTGATAGATCGGTGCCTCCTCCAGCAACATATCTGGGATCTCTTGGTCCCTGATCATTCTGTATATGTCATCCCATCTGATTTCTGGAGGGACACCAGTGGTGCACCTGGTGTCTTGGAGCGAGGTTTCAATCTTAGGAGGAGCAGGTTTCTTTTCTGTCATCCTCGCCTTCTTCTTACTGGGTTTCGGCATATTGAATTATCCCTGATAACATCCATATACAATTCATCATGAGTTTGAGCAACAGGTTGTATGGTTTCAGCAGAGAGCAACATTGTCTTAATGAGATAAATCAACGAAGCATATATATAGGAAGTAAAACATTATTTCAATTATAAGACACACATTGAAACATTTGAAGCTCTTAAAAAGATGAGTGCGGGATAAGCTATGTTGCGGACGCTATTGGTCTTATTGGACCGATAGGTGATTCGCGGAAGCAATCGGCTTCCGGTTCCGCCTCGCGGAAGGAGAGGTCTTTCGCTATGGCTGCGGTTGGAGAGGTCGAAGGCGGGGAAGAGGCGGGTTGACTCGGTGAGGGCTATGGATGCTATCGTCACACGCGGCCACTTGCCGAGTCACTACGGGAGGCTTTAGTCTGAGCGAAGGTAACGGTGCCGGGGACAAACTGACGGGGAGAGCTAGGGCGGCTTCAAGTTTCGACTTTCGTAGCTTAACCGCTTACGGGTTTCGGCTTCGCGTGTAGGGACTGGGGTTTATGGAAAAGGGCCCAGGGTTCACGGTCAGGGACATGGAAAGCCTATAGGGTTTTGTCAACTTAACCCACGACGAGGGGCGCGGCCCGGGGTTTAAAACAAAACAGGGCATGGTTAACCGCCCACACCCACCAAAATAAAATATAACGCTTTCACGAAGGCCTAAAATGATTTTGTAAAACGGAAACTCCGTTCACTGTACCTGACGGGCAAAACATAGCCCTTGACGGGTGTTTTGCCCGTCACAATCCCACTAAAACCCATTATTTTCCCCAAAAGGACAATTCAGTGGTGGAAATCAGAGTTAAGATCCTACCTGGCACCGTGGGGATTGCTTGAGCAAGGTGGCTGCGAGCACGGATGCGCGAGGTGAGCTGGAGCGATTTGCACGGTATCACACGTCGCTGGCCGGTTCAAAACAATGGTGCATTGGTCGAGCCCCCCGCGGTATATTTTATAAAGAATGGCACGTGTGAGCACTTAATTGGGTAGGTGGCGTGGTTAAAGCGGGGTTTAAATTCGCCGCGCGTAGCGGTCACGTCAAAGCACCTCGGTTTCCGTGCGACCGTCACTTGCGGGGCCAGTTTGCGAATTGCATCCGCCGTTGCGGAAGGGTTCAGTGAAAGCTTCCGACGTTTCGGGGCTTAATGCGGAAAGGAAACTTGAAGCCTTCCGCGAGAGACCGTCATGTAGCGGACGGGTAACGCCAAAGCTTCCGCTTTTCGGAACGATATAGCGAATGCTCCCGGTATTTTCGGAAGACTTTTGCGAAAGCTTCCGTGGTCCAGAATTTCAAAGTTTCGTTGATTTTTTCGGGAAGGTTCGGCGAAGGCTCCCGTTGGTTTCGGAAAGCTTTTGGGAAAGGCTTCCGCCGTTTCGGAAGCAAAACTTATATTTTCCGCAAATTCGCCCGGGATCGTTTCGGAGTCCTTTCGCCGAACGGGGTAAGCGATTGGCCTCCGCTGTTTCGGAAGGGTAGCCCGGAGGCTTCCGCGTTTCGGGAGCAAAAGCTGAAGGCTTCCGCGACAGCTTCTTGAGAAAATTCTAAGTCTTTTCATGGTTTCGGAAGGCAATCGTGAATTTCTCCGCGGGACTTATCCAAATGGCTTCCGCCGTTTCGGGACGTTTTCATGAATTCCCCCGCCGTTGCGGAAGGGTTTCATAAAACGTTCCCGCTTATTTTCTTTTGGAAAGATACCGCGGCGGCTTCCGCTGTTTCGGAAGGGTTCCTTGAATTCCCCCGCCGTTGCGGAAGGATTTTACGAGGGCTCCCGCGGTTGCGGAAGGGTTCCCTGAAAACTCCCGCCGTTTCGGGTGGGCTCACTTAAACTCCCGTCGTTGCGGAAGGTTGAAACTAAACATTCTCTAAGTCCTTTGTTCCCGCAGTCTTCTCATCGAAAGAAAATCTAAGTCCTTTTCGGGAGACTAAGGTGAATGAGCCCTGCCATTTCGGGAGGTTCGAGTGAAAGGCTCCGCCGTTTCGGGAACTAAGTTGTTTCGGAGCTTGAACCGTTCCGCAGAAGCAACGATTGAAAATTTTCCAAGTGCTTTTACTTCGGAAGAAAATGATGAACTGTTTTGTGTTATTTCGGCGAGTTTATCCGAATGGCTTCCGCCGTTTCGGAAGACAGAGCTGAATTGTTCCGCCGTTTCGGATGGCTTTGTTGAATTCTTTGCCGTTTCGGGAGAACAACGCGAACCTTTCCGTGGTCGCGGAAGACTTGATCGAAAGCTTCCGCCGTTTCGGGTGGTTTTGCCCAATGGCTCCCGCGGATTTTGACAAAGGAAATCTAGGTCCTCCTCTCGGAAAGGTTGGACGTTTGACTCCCGCTGTTTCGGGACAAAGTCCGGATTACTTCAAAAACGTTTGGGCAAAACTAAGTCATCTTTTGGCTTAATGGGGAGAACATGGACGGATTGACGGCAAGCAGCTCAGCAGGGAAGGAAAATTTTATGTTGAAAACAGAGCGGACGCCTGGGATGTCTTCTCAAACAGACTTTGTACGAAAAAAAAAAAAAAAAAAAACAGGAGGGGCCCCAACATGTACAAAATTTTGGGGAGGGGTGTTGCTGCAACAACAGGAACCAAAATCCCCTAGTATTTTTTGGCACGGTCACAACCAGTTTATCAAAGGGCCTCTCCCCTAGGAGGGTTGAAGTCGCCAGAATGGTTCCGGAGGCCTGAGTGGAATATCGAAATCCATTCAGTAACCGAAGGCTACCTTTCGCAGTTCTCGGGGTATCCCTGTATGGGGGTACTGCGGTAAAAGGACCAAACGGCAGATTCACCTTTTCTGAACGTGTCATGAACGGGGTATCCTAGTTGCCATTCTTTAGGATTGTCTACCCGGTGTCCCTCCCGGTAGGGGGATATCTAGCCGTTGATTCAACACTCTATATTGTCTGACTTGGATTTCATCAATCAGAAAGGGATTCTCCCCGAGAGACGGTCCCAATTAGACTATCTCCCGTTTGGTGTAGGGAATCCGTCCGGTTAGCGGTTCCGGCAACCGTGGTTTTGGACTTTAAATCCGATTTTACCTGTTATGGCCCGATCCACCTTTCTTTTGGATTTTATGTGTTTTATATGAGATGCACATGCCTAAATTATACTTAGTCTAAATGCAACTGAAACAGATTTAAATTTAGAAACAGGAACACATCTACCTATCCCTGCAGGGGAACACGCTTAAGGGGAGAGCAATTAGCTGTAACAGATATCATAAGCAACGAACAGATAACTATTATTTCTCACGGTCAAAGCTACATCAAGATGAGGATCTTGAGAAGATAGCTTCTCATTTAAAATGGAACGCATCTGTTGCTCAGAAAATAAACAGAGAAAAGCTACAGGATTAAGGAAACAGATCTACACTGAACCTACAGAACGAATTTATTGCTTATGAACAGAAGAAATCAAAATTGTTTGATCTAAGTAACAAGAATAAAGAAACAGCTCTAGATAGAACGAAACTGGAATTAAACTAAAAGATCCCTGCAAGGAGCAATTAAAAGCATGAACAATGAGCCATACGAATTATCCTGAAGAAAGAACAGTTAGCCATTCGTTCTAGAAGAAAAATCTACAGCAATGGTAAAAGTATCAGCAGGTAGCTCCTGATTTAATATGGAACGCATTCATTGTCCATGAAATAGAGAGAACGCATGCATAGATAAGAGCAAAATCATTAATACAAAGAAATAATTCAGAAGTCAAGAATGATCTCACATTGCAGAATTGCAGTCATTAGAATAGTCCAACATAAAGCAACCCAACATTCCAAGCAAAACGTCCATCTCCTGTGGCTTCTATTAGAAAATTCAATTTACAGAGCCGATACAAGATAGCTCATATCATTCGCCCAAAATTTTCATTCCCTGCCAAAAGTCCTTTTCTAATCTCTTCTAGCTCCTATTTATAGTTACAAATTTGCCCTCTGGGCTGACACCTAGCATTCCCCCTCTGTCTTTTACAGGAATTTCTACTAAAATCGACTACCAAAATGGCCATTCCTTTTACAAAATGTTTTGAAAAAATTAGGGACAGCTGTCCCATGGCTTAAGCCTTACATGTTCAAAATGTACATAACAGAAAATTTATTAACATCCGAGCGTTCCCTGCTGGGCACGTGTCTGTCTGAAGGGAGTCGTCCAGCTGAATTCGGTTTGCTTCATTCCTGTGCGTGAGCTTCCGATGGCAAAGGGTCGCCCAAATTGATTGTCACTGGTGCTTCCTGGGAAGAGGACCTCGAATCCCCTGCTGATGCTGCTCTTAATTGGGAAGGGGGAACGGGACTGGCCAAATTTTCTGCCATTGCTGGGGAAGATGCTGCTGGGAGCGGGGCTGCCGGATCCACTGATGTTTCTGCTGCTGCTGCAGCTTTCCTGACCTCCTCTTCTATGTAGCTGTGCCACACACCTGTATCCCTTATGATTATGTTTGCTGCAGCAGGAAACAGGATTTTCTGAGAAGTTACATTCTTCCCGAGCTCTATTTTAATGCTTTGTACTCCCGCTTCAGCAACTTGATATGTTTCCTTCAACAGATGATTGTGAAGTGTTGATGAACCGATGTAATGTTGGAGATCATCCATGGCAAGAACATCAATGCTTTTTACATACTCCATCTGGACGCCTAGCTCTTCTTTTAGTTGAGATAACCGCTGCTCCTTTCCCGGGAAATCTTCTAGGGTATGAGGGAAACTCAATGAGCAGTTATCGTGGACTCCTTTGAGCTTTTGGTACAGGTTGTTGATTCTCTCTGTGGTCTTCTGCACACTGGCCATCAGCTTATTGGCACAGTTCCGGCCAAACTCCAACAAGGCTATATCTTCATTAAAATCTTCCACTGTCTTAAAAGGAAGATGAGGGGGAAAACCTCCTTTCCCTTCCCTCCATGCCATCTGACTTATGACATTTGCTTTGACACGGGTATTCTTAGCCTTGAGCCTGTGGGCTTCCGCATTAACCTCCTTTAGCCTGACCGTCATGGCCTTGAGTTTGCATACCTCATCAGTGATTAGCTCTTGAGAGCCATGCACTTGCTGTAGTATATTGCATGACAGCTCGTGGAAGGGGGACATATCCAAGGTTCTGCTTTCCGCTTGCTCTAAACGTTCAGTTAATGCCTGCTTGTCTGTTTCTAGCTGGGAAGCCTTTTCTTCTGCTCCATTCTTCTCCGCTTCTGCAATCATTATCTGGAGTGCTAGCTGGTCCTTTTCCTCCTCCAGGTAGCTGTACTTATTCGCCAACTCCTTATGCTCGGCGTACAAGCAATTGTATTTATTCACTATCAGGTCTCTCTGGGCTTGCTCATTAGCCACATTTCGTTGCAAGGTACGTGCTCTTTTCTTTGTCAATATATTTTCTTTGACTATAACCCCTACATTGGCAAATGATGCTTGTGCTGTTGCTATAACTGCGGAGGCCATGGCAATGGGATCCGCATCTGTGTTCTGCATGACAGCGACCTCTCGGTGAGTAACTATGTCGTCATGGAAGGGACTTTTAATCCTCTCTTCTGATTGGAGGACCATTGTTTTTCTTTTCTTATCATAGACAAACTCATTCCATTTGGACACCGTACGCTTCCCAGATGGAGTGTACGGTACAATTGGTCGGTTTATGATGTCTATGTCTTCTTCCATAGGTGGGGTCCGGACTTCCTGAGCGGGGTCTGTCCCTTCCTTTTGGGTACTAGAGCCACCTGCCTGAGAGGTGTCTATCTCCATGTCCTGCGCACCGGACCCACCTGTTTCGGTATTTTCCCTTGTCCTCAATTCTTCTTCCGCCTTCTTCCTTGCTTCAGCTCGCTCAATTTCTGCTTCTTTCTGCTTTTGGGCTTTCTCAGCCTCCTTCCGCAGTCTTTCATTCTCAGCCTCTTGTAGCTTTCTTGCCTCCTCGGCTTCCTTTTGCAACCTTGCCTCTTCTCTTAATCTGAGCTCTTCCTGAGCTCGGGCATCCTTGGCTTCTTTCTCCTTTTGCTGGATGGTCTTCTGGGTTTTGGTTGAGCTAGAGCTCGCTCCAGTACTTTGGCGACAGATCCGTAGCTCAGCCATGTTGCTGATGCCTCTGAAAGCTTCCTCCTCGGCATCGGGGTAGTGGGAATATTCGAAGTTCGCATAGTTCCCCTTGCAATGCTCGGCCACTTTACCCTTTCTGTCGTTCCTGTGGAAGATGACCTCACCGAAATGGAAGGCCCTCAACTCTTGAACAAATTCATCGGCAGAGGCCACCCCTGAAAACTTGTAAGCACCTATGCAGAAAGGTAGGGGGGGAAAGGAAGCCTTGTGTAGCTTGTGGAGGAATGCTCCAATCCCATCCAAGAAGAGTTGTCTTACTGCTTCCTTGAGCACCACATAGTCTGTGGCATACTGCGGCAATATGTATGGGGGCTTAGTCCCTCCGAACATTCTCAAGTAGGTACCTTGTTCTGAAAAGTAGAAATCCCCATAATCCTCAAGGACTTCCAAAGCGTTTTGGGACAGGCAACTTGGTTCTTCCTTGAACATTTTCTCGTATAGGGGCATGATGAACCCCTCACAAATGAGTTTGTAGCTGGGCTTGTAATTCTGAGCCCACAACATCTTGAATGCAGTGTAGACCGGGGCTGTGGCCCTATCCCATGTACACCCCAATCCGGGGAACTCTATCTTGGCCAAGATACAATCTATCAGGTATGAGGACATGAAGAATTCAGCCTTCTTCGAGGCCAGCCCGGGCTTAGCAGCACTTATCATTGAGGCCAGACTATCTGACAAGATGGTGGCCCAGTCAAACACTGTCCCCTTAAATGCCACATAGTGAATGATAGGGACCCACTGAATCTTGTATACTGTGCCATCGGGCATGCCGAAGATTCTACACAGCATCAGGGCGATCAACCTATAAGGAGCTCTTAGATTCTGTACGTCATACTCCTCCCTCTCTTTCTTCCTCAAATGTTTCCCTTGCACCAGTAGCTTTTTGGCCATCTCGACATTGTCCATCTGGCTTAACCATTCATCGGCCAGAGCTTGCTGGACACGGGGAAACCTGTAGGCTGCCGCCAGATACGCGGGTTGAAATGAGGCGATAGCCATGTTCCCGCTATCATTTATCACTCTCCCATCAGCATCTGCATGTTGGAGTATCCACCCGATCACTTCAGCACAGGGGAACAGCTCAGGGCGGGTAGCGGCTCTAGTTATGCCTGAGGCTCTGATATTTTGATAGATCGGTGCCTCCTCCAGCAACATATCTGGGATCTCTTGGTCCCTGATCATTCTGTATATGTCATCCCATCTGATTTCTGGAGGGACACCAGTGGTGCACCTGGTGTCTTGGAGCGAGGTTTCAATCTTAGGAGGAGCAGGTTTCTTTTCTGTCATCCTCGCCTTCTTCTTACTGGGTTTCGGCATATTGAATTATCCCTGATAACATCCATATACAATTCATCATGAGTTTGAGCAACAGGTTGTATGGTTTCAGCAGAGAGCAACATTGTCTTAATGAGATAAATCAACGAAGCATATATATAGGAAGTAAAACATTATTTCAATTATAAGACACACATTGAAACATTTGAAGCTCTTAAAAAGATGAGTGCGGGATAAGCTATGTTGCGGACGCTATTGGTCTTATTGGACCGATAGGTGATTCGCGGAAGCAATCGGCTTCCGGTTCCGCCTCGCGGAAGGAGAGGTCTTTCGCTATGGCTGCGGTTGGAGAGGTCGAAGGCGGGGAAGAGGCGGGTTGACTCGGTGAGGGCTATGGATGCTATCGTCACACGCGGCCACTTGCCGAGTCACTACGGGAGGCTTTAGTCTGAGCGAAGGTAACGGTGCCGGGGACAAACTGACGGGGAGAGCTAGGGCGGCTTCAAGTTTCGACTTTCGTAGCTTAACCGCTTACGGGTTTCGGCTTCGCGTGTAGGGACTGGGGTTTATGGAAAAGGGCCCAGGGTTCACGGTCAGGGACATGGAAAGCCTATAGGGTTTTGTCAACTTAACCCACGACGAGGGGCGCGGCCCGGGGTTTAAAACAAAACAGGGCATGGTTAACCGCCCACACCCACCAAAATAAAATATAACGCTTTCACGAAGGCCTAAAATGATTTTGTAAAACGGAAACTCCGTTCACTGTACCTGACGGGCAAAACATAGCCCTTGACGGGTGTTTTGCCCGTCACAATCCCACTAAAACCCATTATTTTCCCCAAAAGGACAATTCAGTGGTGGAAATCAGAGTTAAGATCCTACCTGGCACCGTGGGGATTGCTTGAGCAAGGTGGCTGCGAGCACGGATGCGCGAGGTGAGCTGGAGCGATTTGCACGGTATCACACGTCGCTGGCCGGTTCAAAACAATGGTGCATTGGTCGAGCCCCCCGCGGTATATTTTATAAAGAATGGCACGTGTGAGCACTTAATTGGGTAGGTGGCGTGGTTAAAGCGGGGTTTAAATTCGCCGCGCGTAGCGGTCACGTCAAAGCACCTCGGTTTCCGTGCGACCGTCACTTGCGGGGCCAGTTTGCGAATTGCATCCGCCGTTGCGGAAGGGTTCAGTGAAAGCTTCCGACGTTTCGGGGCTTAATGCGGAAAGGAAACTTGAAGCCTTCCGCGAGAGACCGTCGTGTAGCGGACGGGTAACGCCAAAGCTTCCGCTTTTCGGAACGATATAGCGAATGCTCCCGGTATTTTCGGAAGACTTTTGCGAAAGCTTCCGTGGTCCAGAATTTCAAAGTTTCGTTGATTTTTTCGGGAAGGTTCGGCGAAGGCTCCCGTTGGTTTCGGAAAGCTTTTGGGAAAGGCTTCCGCCGTTTCGGAAGCAAAACTTATATTTTCCGCAAATTCGCCCGGGATCGTTTCGGAGTCCTTTCGCCGAACGGGGTAAGCGATTGGCCTCCGCTGTTTCGGAAGGGTAGCCCGGAGGATTCCGCGTTTCGGGAGCAAAAGCTGAAGGCTTCCGCGACAGCTTCTTGAGAAAATTCTAAGTCTTTTCATGGTTTCGGAAGGCAATCGTGAATTTCTCCGCGGGACTTATCCAAATGGCTTCCGCCGTTTCGGGACGTTTTCATGAATTCCCCCGCCGTTGCGGAAGGGTTTCATAAAACGTTCCCGCTTATTTTCTTTTGGAAAGATACCGCGGCGGCTTCCGCTGTTTCGGAAGGGTTCCTTGAATTCCCCCGCCGTTGCGGAAGGATTTTACGAGGGCTCCCGCGGTTGCGGAAGGGTTCCCTGAAAACTCCCGCCGTTTCGGGTGGGCTCACTTAAACTCCCGTCGTTGCGGAAGGTTGAAACTAAACATTCTCTAAGTCCTTTGTTCCCGCAGTCTTCTCATCGAAAGAAAATCTAAGTCCTTTTCGGGAGACTAAGGTGAATGAGCCCCGCCATTTCGGGAGGTTCGAGTGAAAGGCTCCGCCGTTTCGGGAACTAAGTTGTTTCGGAGCTTGAACCGTTCCGCAGAAGCAACGATTGAAAATTTTCCAAGTGCTTTTACTTCGGAAGAAAATGATGAACTGTTTTGTGTTATTTCGGCGAGTTTATCCGAATGGCTTCCGCCGTTTCGGAAGACAGAGCTGAATTGTTCCGCCGTTTCGGATGGCTTTGTTGAATTCTTTGCCGTTTCGGGAGAACAACGCGAACCTTTCCGTGGTCGCGGAAGACTTGATCGAAAGCTTCCGCCGTTTCGGGTGGTTTTGCCCAATGGCTCCCTTGGATTTTGACAAAGGAAATCTAGGTCCTCCTCTCGGAAAGGTTGGACGTTTGACTCCCGCTGTTTCGGGACAAAGTCCGGATTACTTCAAAAACGTTTGGGCAAAACTAAGTCATCTTTTGGCTTAATGGGGAGAACATGGACGGATTGACGGCAAGCAGCTCAGCAGGGAAGGAAAATTTTATGTTGAAAACAGAGCGGACGCCTGGGATGTCTTCTCAAACAGACTTTGTACGAAAAAAAAAAAAAAAAAAACAGGAGGGGCCCCAACATGTACAAAATTTTGGGGAGGGGTGTTGCTGCAACAACAGGAACCAAAATCCCCTAGTATTTTTTGGCACGGTCACAACCAGTTTATCAAAGGGCCTCTCCCCTAGGAGGGTTGAAGTCGCCAGAATGGTTCCGGAGGCCTGAGTGGAATATCGAAATCCATTCAGTAACCGAAGGCTACCTTTCGCAGTTCTCGGGGTATCCCTGTATGGGGGTACTGCGGTAAAAGGACCAAACGGCAGATTCACCTTTTCTGAACGTGTCATGAACGGGGTATCCTAGTTGCCATTCTTTAGGATTGTCTACCCGGTGTCCCTCCCGGTAGGGGGATATCTAGCCGTTGATTCAACACTCTATATTGTCTGACTTGGATTTCATCGCCTTGCAGAGGATATCATTTGTTGACTCACAATACTTCTAGTTAGGTGTTTGCATGATACATTACCCACCTTTGGTCTAGTAGCACCTATTTTTTCTAAAAACTGTTTGACTGTTGGTATTCTGACCAATTTTGTTTTATCCCTCCACTTGTTATAGCACAGCTGCTATAATAAGTCCTTTTTGAGGTTGATTTTTGGCCTGAGAGCCTTTATTTTCACTCCCCTTTTTTGCACTCTTGGTTGCATTAGGGTTTAGAGTTTTTTACATCACCACCTTACACTGAAATTTTTTTATTTCTCACCATTGAGAATTTTAGACGATCTCGTCGTCTTCAGGGTGAACCCCCTCAGTTCAGTCTACTTGGCTCTCCATGTCACCGACGTCGAGCCTTATCCCTTGACTCAACACGTCATCGGCCAAACATACAGTCATCCGATTCTGACACGCCTCACTTCACATCTGATTCTGAGGCTGAATCCGAAAAACCTACTGAATTATTACCAACCAACCTCATGGTTGGAACACAATACGACCCACTTTTTACCAGTACTATTGGAGATACGTCCACAAACCCTTCTACTACCGTGCCATCCATGGTAAAAACAACCCCCCTAGGCATGCCTAATATGGGGGATACTCCACCTTTAGGTATGCCCAACACAAGACTACCTCCTCTTATGGGTATGCCAAACATAGGAATCACACCACCTGTCATTACCACAACCCAGATCCCAGGAATTCCTGGCACTATTCCTAACCCCGGTGTAACCCATGTTGCACTTGGAAATGCTGGTCCATACCAAACCACAGCAGTTGGAGGACACATACCTTCAATACCTAGAATACCCTTAGGGGCTACTGGAGCACTACATAATGCCACCATGAATACTTATGTCCCAGTCACTACGCCACACCCATCTGCTAGTTTACCTTACATGGCAAGTCTGAACTTACCAGACTTATCTAGGTTAACCAATGATCCTATCAGGCACAACCCTACATGGCCACCCATGCCTACAAAGCTCCCCTCGGACATACCCAAGTTTGAAGGAAAACCTAGGGAGGACCCTCAAAACCACATAATGTCTTTTCACCTATGGTGTTCATCTAACTCCATAGTGGATGACTCCATTCGTCTAAGACTATTGCAACGAATGTTCACTTGGCTCTGCAGCCAAGTGGTACATCGAACAACCACATGGGACCCACCATACTTTTACGTCTCTCGCCTCTACTTTCCTTCAGTTTTTTCAGCTACCTTGTTGATGCCTCGGATATCGTAGCATCAATCAGAAAGGGATTCTCCCCGAGAGACGGTCCCAATTAGACTATCTCCCGTTTGGTGTAGGGAATCCGTCCGGTTAGCGGTTCCGGCAACCGTGGTTTTGGACTTTAAATCCGATTTTACCGGTTATGGCCCGATCCACCTTTCTTTTGGATTTTATGTGTTTTATATGAGATGCACATGCCTAAATTATACTTAGTCTAAATGCAACTGAAACAGATTTAAATTTAGAAACAGGAACACATCTACCTATCCCTGCAGGGGAACACGCTTAAGGGGAGAGCAATTAGCTGTAACAGATATCATAAGCAACGAACAGATAACTATTATTTCTCACGGTCAAAGCTACAGCAAGATGAGGATCTTGAGAAGATAGCTTCTCATTTAAAATGGAACGCATCTGTTGCTCAGAAAATAAACAGAGAAAAGCTACAGGATTAAGGAAACAGATCTACACTGAACCTACAGAACGAATTTATTGCTTATGAACAGAAGAAATCAAAATTGTTTGATCTAAGTAACAAGAATAAAGAAACAGCTCTAGATAGAACGAAACTGGAATTAAACTAAAAGATCCCTGCAAGGAGCAATTAAAAGCATGAACAATGAGCCATACGAATTATCCTGAAGAAAGAACAGTTAGCCATTCGTTCTAGAAGAAAAATCTACAGCAATGGTAAAAGTATCAGCAGGTAGCTCCTGATTTAATATGGAACGCATTCATTGTCCATGAAATAGAGAGAACGCATGCATAGATAAGAGCAAAATCATTAATACAAAGAAATAATTCAGAAGTCAAGAATGATCTCACATTGCAGAATTGCAGTCATTAGAATAGTCCAACATAAAGCAACCCAAAATTCCAAGCAAAACGTCCATCTCCTGTGGCTTCTATTAGAAAATTCAATTTACAGAGCCGATACAAGATAGCTCATATCATTCGCCCAAAATTTTCATTCCCTGCCAAAAGTCCTTTTCTAATCTCTTCTAGCTCCTATTTATAGTTACAAATTTGCCCTCTGGGCTGACACCTAGCATTCCCCCTCTGTCTTTTACAGGAATTTCTACTAAAATCGACTACCAAAATGGCCATTCCTTTTACAAAATGTTTTGACAAAATTAGGGACAGCTGTCCCATGGCTTAAGCCTTACATGTTCAAAATGTACATAACAGAAAATTTATTAACATCCGAGCGTTCCCTGCTGGGCACGTGTCTGTCTGAAGGGAGTCGTCCAGCTGAATTCGGTTTGCTTCATTCCTGTGCGTGAGCTTCCGATGGCAAAGGGTCGCCCAAATTGATTGTCACTGGTGCTGCCTGGGAAGAGGACCTCGAATCCCCTGCTGATGCTGCTCTTAATTGGGAAGGGGGAACGGGACTGGCCAAATTTTCTGCCATTGCTGGGGAAGATGCTGCTGGGAGCGGGGCTGCCGGATCCACTGATGTTTCTGCTGCTGCTGCAGCTTTCCTGACCTCCTCTTCTATGTAGCTGTGCCACACACCTGTATCCCTTATGATTATGTTTGCTGCAGCAGGAAACAGGATTTTCTGAGAAGTTACATTCTTCCCGAGCTCTATTTTAATGCTTTGTACTCCCGCTTCAGCAACTTGATATGTTTCCTTCAACAGATGATTGTGAAGTGTTGATGAACCGATGTAATGTTGGAGATCATCCATGGCAAGAACATCAATGCTTTTTACATACTCCATCTGGACGCCTAGCTCTTCTTTTAGTTGAGATAACCGCTGCTCCTTTCCCGGGAAATCTTCTAGGGTATGAGGGAAACTCAATGAGCAGTTATCGTGGACTCCTTTGAGCTTTTGGTACAGGTTGTTGATTCTCTCTGTGGTCTTCTGCACACTGGCCATCAGCTTATTGGCACAGTTCCGGCCAAACTCCAACAAGGCTATATCTTCATTAAAATCTTCCACTGTCTTAAAAGGAAGATGAGGGGGAAAGCCTCCTTTCCCTTCCCTCCATGCCATCTGACTTATGACATTTGCTTTGACACGGGTATTCTTAGCCTTGAGCCTGTGGGCTTCCGCATTAACCTCCTTTAGCCTGACCGTCATGGCCTTGAGTTTGCATACCTCATCAGTGATTAGCTCTTGAGAGCCATGCACTTGCTGTAGTATATTGCATGACAGCTCGTGGAAGGGGGACATATCCAAGGTTCTGCTTTCCGCTTGCTCTAAACGTTCAGTTAATGCCTGCTTGTCTGCTTCTAGCTGGGAAGCCTTTTCTTCTGCTCCATTCTTCTCCGCTTCTGCAATCATTATTTGGAGTGCTAGCTGGTCCTTTTCCTCCTCCAGGTAGCTGTACTTATTTGCCAACTCCTTATGCTCGGCGTACAAGCAATTGTATTTATTCACTATCAGGTCTCTCTGGGCTTGCTCATTAGCCACATTTCGTTGCAAGGTACGTGCTCTTTTCTTTGTCAATATATTTTCTTTGACTATAACCCCTACATTGGCAAATGATGCTTGTGCTGTTGCTATAACTGCGGAGGCCATGGCAATGGGATCCGCATCTGTGTTCTGCATGACAGCGACCTCTCGGTGAGTAACTATGTCGTCATGGAAGGGACTTTTAATCCTCTCTTCTGATTGGAGGACCATTGTTTTTCTTTTCTTATCATAAACAAACTCATTCCATTTGGACACCGTACGCTTCCCAGATGGAGTGTACGGTACAATTGGTCGGTTTATGATGTCTATGTCTTCTTCCATAGGTGGGGTCCGGACTTCCTGAGCGGGGTCTGTCCCTTCCTTTTGGGTACTAGAGCCACCTGCCTGAGAGGTGTCTATCTCCATGTCCTGCGCACCGGACCCACCTGTTTCCGTATTTTCCCTTGTCCTCAATTCTTCTTCCGCCTTCTTCCTTGCTTCAGCTCGCTCAATTTCTGCTTCTTTCTGCTTTTGGGCTTCCTCAGCCTCCTTCCGCAGTCTTTCATTCTCAGCCTCTTGTAGCTTTCTTGCCTCCTCGGCTTCCTTTTGCAACCTTGCCTCTTCTCTTAATCTGAGCTCTTCCTGAGCTCGGGCATCCTTGGCTTCTTTCTCCTTTTGCTGGATGGTCTTCTGGGTTTTGGTTGAGCTAGAGCTCGCTCCAGTACTTTGGCGACAGATCCGTAGTTCAGCCATGTTGCTGATGCCTCTGAAAGCTTCCTCCTCGGCATCGGGGTAGTGGGAATATTCGAAGTTCGCATAGTTCCCCTTGCAATGCTTGGCCACTTTACCCTTTCTGTCGTTCCTGTGGAAGATGACCTCACCGAAATGGAAGGCCCTCAACTCTTGAACAAATTCATCGGCAGAGGCCACCCCTGAAAACTTGTAAGCACCTATGCAGAAAGGTAGGGGGGGAAAGGAAGCCTTGTGTAGCTTGTGGAGGAATGCTCCAATCCCATCCAAGAAGAGTTGTCTTACTGCTTCCTTGAGCACCACATAGTCTGTGGCATACTGCGGCAATATGTATGGGGGCTTAGTCCCTCCGAACATTCTCAAGTAGGTACCTTGTTCTGAAAAGTAGAAATCCCCATAATCCTCAAGGACTTCCAAAGCGTTTTGGGACAGGCAACTTGGTTCTTCCTTGAACATTTTCTCGTATAGGGGCATGATGAACCCCTCACAAATGAGTTTGTAGCTGGGCTTGTAATTCTGAGCCCACAACATCTTGAATGCAGTGTAGACCGGGGCTGTGGCCCTATCCCATGTACACCCCAATTCGGGGAACTCTATCTTGGCCAAGATACAATCTATCAGGTATGAGGACATGAAGAATTCAGCCTTCTTCGAGGCCAGCCCGGGCTTAGCAGCACTTATCATTGAGGCCAGACTATCTGACAAGATGGTGGCCCAATCAAACACTGTCCCCTTAAATGCCACATAGTGAATGATAGGGACCCACTGAATCTTGTATACTGTGCCATCGGGCATGCCGAAGATTCTACACAGCATCAGGGCGATCAACCTATAAGGAGCTCTTAGATTCTGTACGTCATACTCCTCCCTCTCTTTCTTCCTCAAATGTTTCCCTTGCACCAGTAGCTTTTTGGCCATCTCGACATTGTCCATCTGGTTTAACCATTCATCGGTCAGAGCTTGCTGGACACGGGGAAACCTGTAGGCTGCCGCCAGATACGCGGGTTGAAATGAGGCGATAGCCATGTTCCCGCTATCATTTATCACTCTCCCATCAGCATCTGCATGTTGGAGTATCCACCCGATCACTTCAGCACAGGGGAACAGCTCAGGGCGGGTAGCGGCTCTAGTTATGCCTGAGGCTCTGATATTTTGATAGATCGGTGCCTCCTCCAGCAACATATCTGGGATCTCTTGGTCCCTGATCATTCTGTATATGTCATCCCATCTGATTTCTGGAGGGACACCAGTGGTGCACCTGGTGTCTTGGAGCGAGGTTTCAATCTTAGGAGGAGCAGGTTTCTTTTCTGTCATCCTCGTCTTCTTCTTACTGGGTTTCGGCATATTGAATTATCCCTGATAACATCCATATACAATTCATCATGAGTTTGAGCAACAGGTTGTATGGTTTCAGCAGAGAGCAACATTGTCTTAATGAGATAAATCAACGAAGCATATATATAGGAAGTAAAACATTATTTCAATTATAAGACACACATTGAAACATCTGAAGCTCTTAAAAAGATGAGTGCGGGATAAGCTATGTTGCGGACGCTATTGGTCTTATTGGACCGATAGGTGATTCGCGGAAGCAATCGGCTTCCGGTTCCGCCTCGCGGAAGGAGAGGTCTTTCGCTATGGCTGCGGTTGGAGAGGTCGAAGGCAGGGAAGAGGCGGGTTGACTCGGTGAGGGCTATGGATGCTATCGTCACACGCGGCCACTTGCCGAGTCACTACGGGAGGCTTTAGTCTGAGCGAAGGTAACGGTGCCGGGGACAAACTGACGGGGAGAGCTAGGGCGGCTTCAAGTTTCGACTTTCGTAGCTTAACCGCTTACGGGTTTCGGCTTCGCGTGTAGGGACTGGGGTTTATGGAAAAGGGCCCAGGGTTCACGGTCAGGGACAAGGAAAGCCTATAGGGTTTTGTCAACTTAACCCACGACGAGGGGCGCGGCCCGGGGTTTAAAACAAAACAGGGCATGGTTAACCGCCCACACCCACCAAAATAAAATATAACGCTTTCACGAAGGCCTAAAATGATTTTGTAAAACGGAAACTCCGTTCACTGTACCTGACGGGCAAAACATAGCCCTTGACGGGTGTTTTGCCCGTCACAATCCCACTAAAACCCATTATTTTCCCCAAAAGGACAATTCAGTGGTGGAAATCAGAGTTAAGATCCTACCTGGCACCGTGGGGATTGCTTGAGCAAGGTGGCTGCGAGCACGGATGCGCGAGGTGAGCTGGAGCGATTTGCACGGTATCACACGTCGCTGGCCGGTTCAAAACAATGGTGCATTGGTCGAGCCCCCCGCGGTATATTTTATAAAGAATGGCACGTGTGAGCACTTAATTGGGTAGGTGGCGTGGTTAAAGCGGGGTTTAAATTCGCCGCGCGTAGCGGTCACGTCAAAGCACCTCGGTTTCCGTGCGACCGTCACTTGCGGGGCCAGTTTGCGAATTGCATCCGCCGTTGCGGAAGGGTTCAGTGAAAGCTTCCGACGTTTCGGGGCTTAATGCGGAAAGGAAACTCGAAGCCTTCCGCGAGAGACCGTCGTGTAGCGGACGGGTAACGCCAAAGCTTCCGCTTTTTCGGAACGATATAGCGAATGCTCCCGGTATTTTCGGAAGACTTTTGCGAAAGCTTCCGTGGTCCAGAATTTCAAAGTTTCGTTGATTTTTCGGGAAGGTTCGGCGAAGGCTCCCGTTGGTTTCGGAAAGCTTTTGGGAAAGGCTTCCGCTGTTTCGGAAGCAAAACTTATATTTTCCGTAAATTCGCCCGGGATCGTTTCGGAGTCCTTTCGCCGAACGGGGTAAGCGATTGGCCTCCGCTGTTTCGGAAGGGTAGCCCGGAGGCTTCCGCGTTTCGGGAGCAAAAGCTGAAGGCTTCCGCGACAGCTTCTTGAGAAAATTCTAAGTCTTTTCATGGTTTCGGAAGGCAATCGTGAATTTCTCCGCGGGACTTATCCAAATGGCTTCCGCCGTTTCGGGACGTTTTCATGAATTCCCCCGCCGTTGCGGAAGGGTTTCATAAAACGTTCCCGCTTATTTTCTTTTGGAAAGATATCGCGGCGGCTTCCGCTGTTTCGGAAGGGTTCCTTGAATTCCCCCGCCGTTGCGGAAGGATTTTACGAGGGCTCCCGCGGTTGCGGAAGGGTTCCCTGAAAACTCCCGCCGTTTCGGGTGGGCTTACTTAAACTCCCGTCGTTGCGGAAGGTTGAAACTAAACATTCTCTAAGTCCTTTGTTCCCGCAGTCTTCTCATCGAAAGAAAATCTAAGTCCTTTTCGGGAGACTAAGGTGAATGAGCCCCGCCATTTCGGGAGGTTCGAGTGAAAGGCTCCGCCGTTTCGGGAACTAAGTTGTTTCGGAGCTTGAACCGTTCCGCAGAAGCAACGATTGAAAATTTTCCAAGTGCTTTTACTTCGGAAGAAAATGATGAACTGCTTTGTGTTATTTCGGCGAGTTTATCCGAATGGCTTCCGCCGTTTCGGAAGACAGAGCTGAATTGTTCCGCCGTTTCGGATGGCTTTGTTGAATTCCTTGCTGTTTCGGGAGAACAACGCGAACCTTTCCGTGGTCGCGGAAGACTTGATCGAAAGCTTCCGCCGTTTCGGGTGGTTTTGCCCAATGGCTCCCGCGGATTTTGACAAAGGAAATCTAGGTCCTCCTCTCGGAAAGGTTGGACGTTTGACTCCCGCTGTTTCGGGACAAAGTCCGGATTACTTCAAAACGTTTGGGCAAAACTAAGTTATCTTTTGGCTTAATGGGGAGAACATGGGCGGATTGACGGCAAGCAGCTCAGCAGGGAAGGAAAATTTTATGCTGAAAACAGAGCGGACGCCTGGGATGTCTTCTCAAACAGACTTTGTACGAAAAATACAGGAGGGGCCCCAACATGTACAAAATTTTGGGGAGGGGTGTTGCTGCAACAACAATGGCGAGTCGCTGGCGAACACAGATCTCTGAAAAAATACCCTACATGGTCCGGAACTTCATTAAAACATCCGTCTCGGGTGCACTACTCAGCTGAGCATTTTAGACTCATGCGGGGAAAGGAGCACTTTTCCTGCTAGTCATTGGGAAAGGGGAGCTTCGACCGAGGCATCTTCACCACTCTCAGAGGGCCAGCATATGAGATTCATTTTAGGAGGGTCATCCCTCAAATGGTCACTACTGCCGGACTCCACAGGATTTGCAACACTTCCTCATGGACACTATTGTTCTTGTTCCTCATTCCCATGCTGCTGGCATCCTTTGGGATGCTTGTATTTTGGACAGCTTAGCTATTTGAGCCTTCCAGGGATATTTTCTTTTGGACCGATCTTTGATTTGGGCTCCTCAATCCATAATGTCCTTTTGTGTGAGTTAGAGGTTTTATTGATTTGATCAAACTTCACGGACGGAGAGGAGCCTATTTTGAGCTGGGCCTTTTGGACAGCCTTCTTGATTTTACATGTCCCTTTTGTTTTGTCTCAGCCATGCTTTAATTGAGGCGAGAATCCCTGGAAAACAGACTCTTGAATGTAGGCCATTTTGGCTTTTAAATCAGCAGCATGGAGTCATTTCAATACCCCGTGTCTTCGAGAAGTGCCACTTTCCATGGGTCCAACTTAGGTAACCTTTCTTGAGATGCCTTTGAAGTGTGAGAGTGGGTGGAGCCCAACGATAGTAGTGAAGATGGCCATGGGTCTCTGCTATTGAACAGGATTAGTGTGACTAGCAGGGTAGGCCTCCCGCTTTTTGATTATTTCAGCGAGAGCACAGCGGGCCGGGTTTACTGAGCAAGGTTCCAGACTCATGGGTTGCAGGTTTTCTTTGAGAAAGCTATCTTCAACGGGAAACTCAAACGGGTGCTTCAGAAAACAAAACCTATTGAAAAGCTCAAATAACAAAACAGGAAACAACATGGCCGAAAAATAAAACAGCTAAAAGCGAAAGCGAACAGACAACTTTATTTATGTACAGGAAGTCTCACGGAGACTCACGCGAAGTACTGTTTCAGGGCGAGGCCATTGAGTGGAAGGGCTACTTCCTCTCCCTCGAGATTTGTCAATTTATAAGTGGATGGGCCCAATTTTGCAGAAATTTGGTACGGGCCTACCCATAGATGTTGAAATTTCGTGTGCATTCCTTTGCCTTCGTGATTATGGTCCCATTTCAGGACTAAATCCCCAACTTCAAAGTCCCTCTTGCCGGATTTCCTCTTGTCGAACCATCTCTTAACTATGTCCTGGTGTTGATGAAATCGGTCTTTAGCTTTGTGTCGGGCTTCTTCCAGTCGAAGCAGGGTGTTTATCCTGGATTGTAAGGCTTGGCTACCAGAACCCCGAGAGGCTTGGGACAATTGCAAGGATGGCAGCAAGATGTTTGGGGGAAGTATGGCTTCCTTGCCATAGACAAGAGTGAAAGGGGAGACACCTAAAGCATTCTTCGGGGTTACCCTATCTGCCCATAAGGCATTTGGGAGAGCCACATGCCAACTTCTCTGGTTTTCTATCACTGTTTTCTTAAGGATTCGAATCAGATTCTTGTTTGAGGATTCAGCTAATCCGTTTCCCTGAGGGTGGTAATTGGCTGAATAATGCAACTTAATTCCCCATTCATAAACAAATTCATTTATCTTGCAAGATGAAAAATAAGTAGCATTATCAAAAACAAGGGAAATTGGAACCCCAAACCTGGTTATGATGTTCTCTTTCAAGAAGCTGATAACTGTATCTTCATTGATCTTGCGCAGCGGGATGGCCTCCGTCCATCTGGTGAAATAGTCAGTAGCTGTCAGAATGTATCGGTGTTGCAAGGAAGAATTTGGATTTATTTCTCCGATAACATCTATGCCCCATTGCTCAAAAGGTTCAGAGATGATGACAGGCTGCAATGGGCCTGCGGCCTTAGGTAACTTCCCAGTGCTTCTTTGACATACATCACAGTTTCGTGCATATGTGTGGGCATCTCGAAACAGAGTGGGCCAGTAATAACCAGCTCTCAGTATCTTGTGTGCTGTCGTCTCTCCTGAATAATGGCCACCTACGGGGCCATCATGCAATCCTTTGACAACTTTGTTTGCATCCTCCTTTTCCAAACATCTAAGAAGGATTCCGTCATAATTCTTTCTAAAAAGAATCCCATCAATGATTTGATAGGGTGCCGATTTCAAGCTGAGTGCCCTTCTTTGTTTAGAATTCCAGTGCTCGGGTAGATATCCCTGCTGTAAATAGTGCACTAGATCTCTATACCATGACTGGGGAGTTGTGAAGATATGGCATACCTCAACCGAATTGAGCTCGGCTTCATTTTTCCAATGGTGCTCTTCATCAGTCGAGTTTCCCGCCAGTAACTTGCATAGACCTTGTCCTTTGATGATTGTAGCCGGTTTAAATTCCAAATCATACTCCTGCAGAGCTGTGACCCAGTTTCCTCTCCTCTCTCCCAATTCCTTTTGAACGAAAAGGGATCTAACAGCTGGATGGGGAACTATGACTTTAGTTCTGTTCTTCAAAATGTATGGCCTAAATTGCTTGACTGCTTTGAAGACCGCGTAGGCATGCTTGTCCACTACGGGGTAATTCAGCTCAGCCCCTTGCAGACCAGTGCTCATAAACGAAATTGGGTATTCGTCCCCCAACTCCACTTTTTGCGTGAGTACAGCTGCGAGAGAATCGTCCGAAGCGAAGGTATACAGGATGAAATCTTTATCGAAATCTGGACTTCTTAAGGAAGGAGCTTTAGCTACAGCTGCCTTGATATTTCTAAATGCGTCCTTCTCCAAATCTGTCCACTTAAATTGTATGCTTTGTTTAACCATCTGTTGCAATGGCTTAACAATTTGTGCAAAATCCAGAACAAATCTGCGGACAAAATTAATGGTGCCCATGAAAGACTGCATAGATTTTTTGTTGTGAGGCATCGGAATCTTATTAATAGCTTGGACTCTTTCCTGGTCGATTGACACTCCCTCTTTGGAGATGATATGACCCAATAGCTTACCTTCGGGTACAGCGAACACGCTCTTCTTGGGATTTAAGGAAATACCATACTTCCGGCAACGATCAAAGATATGTCTCAGATGAACAACATGATCTTCCCTTTTCTTCGAAAAGACTGTAACATCATCTAAGTAAACAACAACGCATTGCCCACCCAATCCTCGGAAGGCAATATCCATCGCCCTTTGGAATGTAGCTCCAGCATTTATCAGACCAAACGGCATTCTCCTGTAAGCGAACGTTCCCCACTTAGTCCTGAAGGTAGTCTTGAGACGATCTTCTTCAGCTACTAACACTTGATTATAGCCAGAGAACCCATCGAGGAGAGAAAACAATTCAGATCCAGACACCATTTGTAGGATTTGCTCCATTGAAGGCACGGGGTAGTTGTCTTTATCTGAGGCTTTGTTTAGATTTCTGAAATCTACACATAGCCTAATCTCTCCTGATTTCTTCCTCACGGGAACCAAGTTTGCAACCCATTCGGAATGCCTAACTTTGAAGATTATCTTTGCGTCCAGGAGTTTCTTTAATTCCTTTTGGATCAGCGGTTCAAGAGTGGGATGCATCCTCCTTAACTGCTGCTGAAATGGTTTGACACCCGCTTTCATTGGTATAACATGCTGAATGATGCGGACGTCATATGTTTTCAGATCTTCATAGGTCCATGCAAAAACATCCTTGTACTGTTTAAACAACTTAATGAACCTTTCTCTTTCTCCTGGTGAACAGCATTTGCCAAGGTTGACAAATTTTGGTTCTGCCTCGGTACCCAAATTAACCAACTCATGTTGCATTGATGAGCTGTTAGTTTTGGTATTAGCTGGTCTTTTGAATTTATTTTGAAGATCGAAAAGCATTTCGAGGGCCCTTACCCCTTTTGGCATGAAATTTCCCTTCTCCTCTTCCTTCTTCATCAAATCATCATCATGTTCTTCCTCATCTATTGCAGCTCCTTGAAAACTGTCTTCATTTGTCAGGAAGCTGATAATCTGCTCGTCATCATCGAAGATTCTGAAGTTTGTGATGTTATCGGGAATGGAAGGCCTGAAAATCAATTCAATCGAGCATTTATTATTTGTCGGCACCAATCTAGAAGCAGATGTTGCTAACAAATCGGCAGCAGAATTTTGCAACCTAGGAATTGATTTTATATTGAAAGCGTCAAAATACATGATTAAATCCCATACCTCAGCCTGGTAACCTTTCAAGTGCGGTGAGAGGCAATGAATGGTGTTTCTTACCTGTCTAACTACTATCTCGGAGTCACCAAAAACCTTCAGGTACTTAACATTTAAGCCAATGGCCTTCTTTAAACCATGCACCAAAGCTTCATATTCAGCGGTATTATTAGTACAATCGAATTCTAATCTACAAGACAAAAAATACTTGTTCTTCTTTGGATCCATTAGAACACAACCGGCTCCGGATCCTTCCAGAGTTTTAGAACCATCAAAGTATAATGTCCAAAAGGTATCTTTAGATTCAACTAAGTTAGTTTCTTTGTGGTCTACGTTAGCAACTAAATTGACTATGTTACAATCAACCTCATCAGTCCGAGAAAAATGAAGGAGATCGGACTGTTTGTCTGATTCATGGCAAAAGGTTTCAGATTGATAGTTACCCGGATCCATTTCCAAGAAGTAATTTCCCAGGACCGAGGAAGAGAAAGCTACATCCTCATTCTTTTCTTCTAGCTGGGTTACGTTTTGTTTCATATGAGGTTCCCTAAGAATTTTAATCTGATTCTGCCTGTTCTGATAAGGCAGCCATAGATGAGACCAATCGGTAGCAAAGTAGCCGCTCAACTTGGTAGACCAATCCCTACTCAGAATCAGCCCATAAGCTTCAGGAATATCGACCACCATTATGTCAATGAATTGGCAAACTCTAGGGTCGGCTGACAGTCTAATTAGAACATCTTTCATCTCCCCTATAACCTTGACAGCAGTCCTGTCTAATTGTATGATTTGAGCTGGAGATGGTACGGGCTGCCCATTAATTTTCTTACAAATTGAAAGTGGCATGACGTTTGAAGAAGCTCCGGAGTCTACCAGACAGTTATGAACATTGTGATTAAAAATTTCGAATGTCAGCAGAAATGGCAATGTTTGGGATTTGGATTTCCCACCGATGCTAGCTTCGTTAATTTCAGGATTGTCTTGAGAATCTGTTAATGTAGCGCTGGGTTTTGGTTGTAAAACATGAAGTAGTTTGTCTCGTTGATGGGGCAAGCTACACATGTCAAATATTGATACGTTTGCTTTAACTTTCTTGATATCTTCGATAATATCATACCCTATATCGGATTCATTCCCAATTCGAGTGGACTGATCTGTTTTGTTCAAGGTCTCCTTAGGCGGCTGAACTGTGTTATCAGCACTTGGCTGTTTGGCCGCTGTCTGGTTTACTTTGGGCTGTGGTGGGATGATTGGTATATGCCTCCTGGGCGGATCCTTTGTAATCTTAGGCTTATGGGAAGAGGTGGATGGGACAGGATCCGCAATTGGGCCCTTGCTGCGAGTAGCAACATTTATGGTAGAGGGAGAGCTGTCTGCGTAATCTTCTTCTACTAATTCAGTCATAGGTATCCAATCCCACAATACCATAGTAGTGTCCGGGGTTGGTTCCTCTAACTCAGGGCCTGACTCTTCTGGAGGATCATCCTGGTCTGGGATCTGAGAATCTAACATTTGGTTCATGACCAAGCTCATGGAATTGATCCATTGAGGGCAGCTCTTCTCCGAGTGTGGTTCTTGGTGAAAGGTGCAGAAATTCTCCATCCCAATCTCATTCAAATTTAGAACAGGGGCAGTGTTCATTGGTGGGTGAGACTGTTCCCCGTCTTCCCTTCTCTTATAGAATGGCTTGAAAGGTTTCCTAGATGTATTAGCAGCCTTGTCCTTTTCAAGATCTACGATTTTGTTAGATAACTTCTGCATCATCTTAACTACGTTTTCCATATCCATAGATGGCTCTTCTTTGCCTCTCGTGAGGAGCAAAGGTTTCTTGCTAGCTGCTGGTTTTGTTTCCACATCTAAGGCATGTTTAGCTATGCTATCAGCCTCTTCCTCTACCTTTCGAGCTTCCTCAAAATTCTCTATTAGGGTCGTTTTCTTGGATCGTTTTACAAACATCGCGATTGGACCTTCAAGAGCTGTTGTGTAGTATTCAATCAAAGACTCTTCTGTGGGTTTGTTAGTTTCACTAAAGTTATTCAACAGCGTTGTGAATCTTTGGTTAAAGTCTTGAACCTTTTCCTTCTTCTCCATTCTCATGGATAAGAGCTCTTTCATAAGCGTGGCTACAGTTTTTTGGTTCCCGTATTTCTTGAGGAAACACTTTTCGAAATCATCCCAACTAGAGATTGAGCTGGGTTGAAGGCTAAAGTACCAAGATGATACCTTAGGCTCGAATGTATACGGAAACAACCTGCAGACTACGTCTTCATGTTGTACATTTAAAAGGTTCAGAGCTAAGTAAAAACTCTTGAGGTGATCCTCCGCCGAAATGGCCTTCCCTGGATCGTACTTAGGCAAGACCTTTTCTGGATTTTTAGGGAGATTATGGAATGGTCCAGCTAGGTTCAGCGCTCCCCTTGCTCTCCAGGCAGGTACAGCCATGTTTGGGTTCGGACGTGGAGACCCTGGTGGAGAATTGTAAGGTGAATTCGGTGGAGTACTTTTGGGAGTGGTAATTTCTTCGAGATTTTCTTGGTCTGACTTGTTAAGAGTGCCGGAGATTTCTTCCAACGTTAGATTTACCAGTTCTTCAAAACTCTGAACGAGGATCGAATCACGGGTATATTGCGGCTCCTTTCTGGGTGTAGTTTTCTTAGGGAGGAAGTTGACAGCGTTTAACCCACCTAGCTGTCTAACGTAAGATCTAGTATGTCTTCTCAAGTCCTCTATTTCTGCAAAAGGAACAGCGTATAAAGCTTCCTGAGGCTCAGGGTCAGAAACGAGGCGTTCTTGGTCTGTTAATCCAAGATCTGGGCTGTTTGAAAAGTTTTCTTCAAGCGGGTTTTCAGTGTTATCTATGACCGTGGAAGATTTTCCTCTATCAGCCATGCACTTCAGGCCCTCCTTCTAGCGCCAAAAACTGTTGATGCCTCGGATATCGTAGCATCAATCAGAAAGGGATTCTCCCCGAGAGACGGTCCCAATTAGACTATCTCCCGTTTGGTGTAGGGAATCCGTCCGGTTAGCGGTTCCGGCAACCGTGGTTTTGGACTTTAAATCCGATTTTACCGGTTATGGCCCGATCCACCTTTCTTTTGGATTTTATGTGTTTTATATGAGATGCACATGCCTAAATTATACTTAGTCTAAATGCAACTGAAACAGATTTAAATTTAGAAACAGGAACACATCTACCTATCCCTGCAGGGGAACACGCTTAAGGGGAGAGCAATTAGCTGTAACAGATATCATAAGCAACGAACAGATAACTATTATTTCTCACGGTCAAAGCTACAGCAAGATGAGGATCTTGAGAAGATAGCTTCTCATTTAAAATGGAACGCATCTGTTGCTCAGAAAATAAACAGAGAAAAGCTACAGGATTAAGGAAACAGATCTACACTGAACCTACAGAACGAATTTATTGCTTATGAACAGAAGAAATCAAAATTGTTTGATCTAAGTAACAAGAATAAAGAAACAGCTCTAGATAGAACGAAACTGGAATTAAACTAAAAGATCCCTGCAAGGAGCAATTAAAAGCATGAACAATGAGCCATACGAATTATCCTGAAGAAAGAACAGTTAGCCATTCGTTCTAGAAGAAAAATCTACAGCAATGGTAAAAGTATCAGCAGGTAGCTCCTGATTTAATATGGAACGCATTCATTGTCCATGAAATAGAGAGAATGCATGCATAGATAAGAGCAAAATCATTAATACAAAGAAATAATTCAGAAGTCAAGAATGATCTCACATTGCAGAATTGCAGTCATTAGAATAGTCCAACATAAAGCAACCCAACATTCCAAGCAAAACGTCCATCTCCTGTGGCTTCTATTAGAAAATTCAATTTACAGAGCCGATACAAGATAGCTCATATCATTCGCCCAAAATTTTCATTCCCTGCCAAAAGTCCTTTTCTAATCTCTTCTAGCTCCTATTTATAGTTACAAATTTGCCCTCTGGGCTGACACCTAGCATTCCCCCTCTGTCTTTTACAGGAATTTCTACTAAAATCGACTACCAAAATGGCCATTCCTTTTACAAAATGTTTTGACAAAATTAGGGACAGCTGTCCCATGGCTTAAGCCTTACATGTTCAAAATGTACATAACAGAAAATTTATTAACATCCGAGCGTTCCCTGCTGGGCACGTGTCTGTCTGAAGGGAGTCGTCCAGCTGAATTCGGTTTGCTTCATTCCTGTGCGTGAGCTTCCGATGGAAAAGGGTCGCCCAAATTGATTGTCACTGGTGCTGCCTGGGAAGAGGACCTCGAATCCCCTGCTGATGCTGCTCTTAATTGGGAAGGGGGAACGGGACTGGCCAAATTTTCTGCCATTGCTGGGGAAGATGCTGCTGGGAGCGGGGCTGCCGGATCCACTGATGTTTCTGCTGCTGCTGCAGCTTTCCTGACCTCCTCTTCTATGTAGCTGTGCCACACACCTGTATCCCTTATGATTATGTTTGCTGCAGCAGGAAACAGGATTTTCTGAGAAGTTACATTCTTCCCGAGCTCTATTTTAATGCTTTGTACTCCCGCTTCAGCAACTTGATATGTTTCCTTCAACAGATGATTGTGAAGTGTTGATGAACCGATGTAATGTTGGAGATCATCCATGGCAAGAACATCAATGCTTTTTACATACTCCATCTGGACGCCTAGCTCTTCTTTTAGTTGAGATAACCGCTGCTCCTTTCCCGGGAAATCTTCTAGGGTATGAGGGAAACTCAATGAGCAGTTATCGTGGACTCCTTTGAGCTTTTGGTACAGGTTGTTGATTCTCTCTGTGGTCTTCTGCACACTGGCCATCAGCTTATTGGCACAGTTCCGGCCAAACTCCAACAAGGCTATATCTTCATTAAAATCTTCCACTGTCTTAAAAGGAAGATGAGGGGGAAAGCCTCCTTTCCCTTCCCTCCATGCCATCTGACTTATGACATTTGCTTTGACACGGGTATTCTTAGCCTTGAGCCTGTGGGCTTCCGCATTAACCTCCTTTAGCCTGACCGTCATGGCCTTGAGTTTGCATACCTCATCAGTGATTAGCTCTTGAGAGCCATGCACTTGCTGTAGTATATTGCATGACAGCTCGTGGAAGGGGGACATATCCAAGGTTCTGCTTTCCGCTTGCTCTAAACGTTCAGTTAATGCCTGCTTGTCTGCTTCTAGCTGGGAAGCCTTTTCTTCTGCTCCATTCTTCTCCGCTTCTGCAATCATTATTTGGAGTGCTAGCTGGTCCTTTTCCTCCTCCAGGTAGCTGTACTTATTTGCCAACTCCTTATGCTCGGCGTACAAGCAATTGTATTTATTCACTATCAGGTCTCTCTGGGCTTGCTCATTAGCCACATTTCGTTGCAAGGTACGTGCTCTTTTCTTTGTCAATATATTTTCTTTGACTATAACCCCTACATTGGCAAATGATGCTTGTGCTGTTGCTATAACTGCGGAGGCCATGGCAATGGGATCCGCATCTGTGTTCTGCATGACAGCGACCTCTCGGTGAGTAACTATGTCGTCATGGAAGGGACTTTTAATCCTCTCTTCTGATTGGAGGACCATTGTTTTTCTTTTCTTATCATAAACAAACTCATTCCATTTGGACACCGTACGCTTCCCAGATGGAGTGTACGGTACAATTGGTCGGTTTATGATGTCTATGTCTTCTTCCATAGGTGGGGTCCGGACTTCCTGAGCGGGGTCTGTCCCTTCCTTTTGGGTACTAGAGCCACCTGCCTGAGAGGTGTCTATCTCCATGTCCTGCGCACCGGACCCACCTGTTTCGGTATTTTCCCTTGTCCTCAATTCTTCTTCCGCCTTCTTCCTTGCTTCAGCTCGCTCAATTTCTGCTTCTTTCTGCTTTTGGGCTTCCTCAGCCTCCTTCCGCAGTCTTTCATTCTCAGCCTCTTGTAGCTTTCTTGCCTCCTCGGCTTCCTTTTGCAACCTTGCCTCTTCTCTTAATCTGAGCTCTTCCTGAGCTCGGGCATCCTTGGCTTCTTTCTCCTTTTGCTGGATGGTCTTCTGGGTTTTGGTTGAGCTAGAGCTCGCTCCAGTACTTTGGCGACAGATCCGTAGTTCAGCCATGTTGCTGATGCCTCTGAAAGCTTCCTCCTCGGCATCGTGGTAGTGGGAATATTCGAAGTTCGCATAGTTCCCCTTGCAATGCTCGGCCACTTTACCCTTTCTGTCGTTCCTGTGGAAGATGACCTCACCGAAATGGAAGGCCCTCAACTCTTGAACAAATTCATCGGCAGAGGCCACCCCTGAAAACTTGTAAGCACCTATGCAGAAAGGTAGGGGGGGAAAGGAAGCCTTGTGTAGCTTGTGGAGGAATGCTCCAATCCCATCCAAGAAGAGTTGTCTTACTGCTTCCTTGAGCACCACATAGTCTGTGGCATACTGCGGCAATATGTATGGGGGCTTAGTCCCTCCGAACATTCTCAAGTAGGTACCTTGTTCTGAAAAGTAGAAATCCCCATAATCCTCAAGGACTTCCAAAGCGTTTTGGGACAGGCAACTTGGTTCTTCCTTGAACATTTTCTCGTATAGGGGCATGATGAACCCCTCACAAATGAGTTTGTAGCTGGGCTTGTAATTCTGAGCCCACAACATCTTGAATGCAGTGTAGACCGGGGCTGTGGCCCTATCCCATGTACACCCCAATCCGGGGAACTCTATCTTGGCCAAGATACAATCTATCAGGTATGAGGACATGAAGAATTCAGCCTTCTTCGAGGCCAGCCCGGGCTTAGCAGCACTTATCATTGAGGCCAGACTATCTGACAAGATGGTGGCCCAGTCAAACACTGTCCCCTTAAATGCCACATAGTGAATGATAGGGACCCACTGAATCTTGTATACTGTGCCATCGGGCATGCCGAAGATTCTACACAGCATCAGGGCGATCAACCTATAAGGAGCTCTTAGATTCTGTACGTCATACTCCTCCCTCTCTTTCTTCCTCAAATGTTTCCCTTGCACTAGTAGCTTTTTGGCCATCTCGACATTGTCCATCTAGTTTAACCATTCATCGGTCAGAGCTTGCTGGACACGGGGAAACCTGTAGGCTGCCGCCAGATACGCGGGTTGAAATGAGGCGATAGCCATGTTCCCGCTATCATTTATCACTCTCCCATCAGCATCTGCATGTTGGAGTATCCACCCGATCACTTCAGCACAGGGGAACAGCTCAGGGCGGGTAGCGGCTCTAGTTATGCCTGAGGCTCTGATATTTTGATAGATCGGTGCCTCCTCCAGCAACATATCTGGGATCTCTTGGTCCCTGATCATTCTGTATATGTCATCCCATCTGATTTCTGGAGGGACACCAGTGGTGCACCTGGTGTCTTGGAGCGAGGTTTCAATCTTAGGAGGAGCAGGTTTCTTTTCTGTCATCCTCGCCTTCTTCTTACTGGGTTTCGGCATATTGAATTATCCCTGATAACATCCATATACAATTCATCATGAGTTTGAGCAACAGGTTGTATGGTTTCAGCAGAGAGCAACATTGTCTTAATGAGATAAATCAACGAAGCATATATATAGGAAGTAAAACATTATTTCAATTATAAGACACACATTGAAACATTTGAAGCTCTTAAAAAGATGAGTGCGGGATAAGCTATGTTGCGGACGCTATTGGTCTTATTGGACCGATAGGTGATTCGCGGAAGCAATCGGCTTCCGGTTCCGCCTCGCGGAAGGAGAGGTCTTTCGCTATGGCTGCGGTTGGAGAGGTCGAAGGCGGGGAAGAGGCGGGTTGACTCGGTGAGGGCTATGGATGCTATCGTCACACGCGGCCACTTGCCGAGTCACTACGGGAGGCTTTAGTCTGAGCGAAGGTAACGGTGCCGGGGACAAACTGACGGGGAGAGCTAGGGCGGCTTCAAGTTTCGACTTTCGTAGCTTAACCACTTACGGGTTTCGGCTTCGCGTGTAGGGACTGGGGTTTATGGAAAAGGGCCCAGGGTTCACGGTCAGGGACAAGGAAAGCCTATAGGGTTTTGTCAACTTAACCCACGACGAGGGGCGCGGCCCGGGGTTTAAAACAAAACAGGGCATGGTTAACCGCCCACACCCACCAAAATAAAATATAACGCTTTCACGAAGGCCTAAAATGATTTTGTAAAACGGAAACTCCGTTCACTGTACGTGACGGGCAAAACATAGCCCTTGACGGGTGTTTTGCCCGTCACAATCCCACTAAAACCCATTATTTTCCCCAAAAGGACAATTCAGTGGTGGAAATCAGAGTTAAGATCCTACCTGGCACCGTGGGGATTGCTTGAGCAAGGTGGCTGCGAGCACGGATGCGCGAGGTGAGCTGGAGCGATTTGCACGGTATCACACGTCGCTGGCCGGTTCAAAACAATGGTGCATTGGTCGAGCCCCCCGCGGTATATTTTATAAAGAATGGCACGTGTGAGCACTTAATTGGGTAGGTGGCGTGGTTAAAGCGGGGTTTAAATTCGCCGCGCGTAGCGGTCACGTCAAAGCACCTCGGTTTCCGTGCGACCGTCACTTGCGGGGCCAGTTTGCGAATTGCATCCGCCGTTGCGGAAGGGTTCAGTGAAAGCTTCCGACGTTTCGGGGCTTAATGCGGAAAGGAAACTCAAAGCCTTCCGCGAGAGACCGTCGTGTAGCGGACGGGTAATGCCAAAGCTTCCGCTTTTTCGGAACGATATAGCGAATGCTCCCGGTATTTTCGGAAGACTTTTGCGAAAGCTTCCGTGGTCCAGAATTTCAAAGTTTCGTTGATTTTTCGGGAAGGTTCGGCGAAGGCTCCCGTTGGTTTCGGAAAGCTTTTGGGAAAGGCTTCCGCTGTTTCGGAAGCAAAACTTATATTTTCCGTAAATTCGCCCGGGATCGTTTCGGAGTCCTTTCACCGAACGGGGTAAGCGATTGGCCTCCGCTGTTTCGGAAGGGTAGCCCGGAGGCTTCCGCGTTTCGGGAGCAAAAGCTGAAGGCTTCCGCGACAGCTTCTTGAGAAAATTCTAAGTCTTTTCATGGTTTCGGAAGGCAATCGTGAATTTCTCCGCGAGACTTATCCAAATGGCTTCCGCCGTTTCGGGACGTTTTCATGAATTCCCCCGCCGTTGCGGAAGGGTTTCATAAAACGTTCCCGCTTATTTTCTTTTGGAAAGATATCGCGGCGGCTTCCACTGTTTCGGAAGGGTTCCTTGAATTCCCCCGCCGTTGCGGAAGGATTTTACGAGGGCTCCCGCGGTTGCGGAAGGGTTCCCTGAAAACTCCCGCCGTTTCGGGTGGGCTTACTTAAACTCCCGTCGTTGCGGAAGGTTGAAACTAAACATTCTCTAAGTCCTTTGTTCCCGCAGTCTTCTCATCGAAAGAAAATCTAAGTCCTTTTCGGGAGACTAAGGTGAATGAGCCCCGCCATTTCGGGAGGTTCGAGTGAAAGGCTCCGCCGTTTCGGGAACTAAGTTGTTTCGGAGCTTGAACCGTTCCGCAGAAGCAACGATTGAAAATTTTCCAAGTACTTTTACTTCGGAAGAAAATGATGAACTGCTTTGTGTTATTTCGGCGAGTTTATCCGAATGGCTTCCGCCGTTTCGGAAGACAGAGCTGAATTGTTCCGCCGTTTCGGATGGCTTTGTTGAATTCCTTGCCGTTTCGGGAGAACAACGCGAACCTTTCCGTGGTCGCGGAAGACTTGATCGAAAGCTTCCGCCGTTTCGGGTGGTTTTGCCCAATGGCTCCCGCGGATTTTGACAAAGGAAATCTAGGTCCTCCTCTCGGAAAGGTTGGACGTTTGACTCCCGCTGTTTCGGGACAAAGTCCGGATTACTTCAAAACGTTTGGGCAAAACTAAGTTATCTTTTGGCTTAATGGGGAGAACATGGGCGGATTGACGGCAAGTAGCTCAGCAGGGAAGGAAAATTTTATGCTGAAAACAGAGCGGACGCCTGGGATGTCTTCTCAAACAGACTTTGTACGAAAAATACAGGAGGGGCCCCAACATGTACAAAATTTTGGGGAGGGGTGTTGCTGCAACAACATACCTGTACTGTTGTCTTGCAGACAAAACACAGCTACCGACATCATGGACCACATCCATGAGTGGCGCAAGCGTCGTAGCCTCTGTAATATTAAACTGGATGACCGTATATTTTTGGACTGGTTCCTTAAATCACTCCTACCCCTCATAGAAAAAGACGTCGCTTCCGAACAACCCCAGTCAGAGGAAGAATCTATCCTAAAAGCTCAGCAATTCGACCTAATTTATGCTCAATCAGGCTATCTCTACACCATCATACCAGACGCCCCACAAGGAGATTCTTCACGCGGTGACGCGTCGGGGGCATCACATGCCGCTGATGGTATTATTGGCCAAGTCACACCGCAAATTAAACCTTTTAGCATGGTGAGCACCATAAATACCCCAGACCTCTCTAGGGCTACATCTAATTCTGGAGAGACAACTTCCTACGCTCCAATGAATCAGACTCACCACACTCATGGACTCTCTTGTCCACAACATTTCTATGGGCATATGTACCACCCACATACTATAACCAACCGGCTACCCAAAACCCAACTCAGTTCTCACCACAACCGATGTATTACCCACAACAAGCTACAACAGCTAACCCAACACCTCCAATAGCTCAAGGTTACCAACAACCCCAGCAGGTAACTGGACCACCTACAACCCCACCAACCTATTATCCACAGCAACCTGCTCCTGAACCTGCGGCAAACCAAAATCCTCCCACTGCTCAAGGGAAAGTGTACACACAACACAATCAGCCCCAACATCAAAACAACCAACGCAACCAGGGTGGACAACAAAACCATGGAAGAGGACGTAACCGCGGCAACAACCAACAACATAATCAAGGTCCACCACCTCCCAATCCTCCAAATAATAACAATGCTGCTCCTCCCAACCAGAATCAGGATTGTCATCCCAAGCAGCCCAAAAACAATAACCTAAGAACAAACCACCCATGTTCTATATGCGGGGTCTATGGCCACTACACACATGCTTGCCCACATTTGGAGCAAGCTCGACAACTCTGGACTGATGATGCCCATTTCCAAGGGCACGCGGCTCCTCAGACGCCACCCAACCCCCCACCCCCCTCAGCAGCAACCTTTGGTACTGCAAAACCCCCTACCAACCCAAGGCGTAGTGAACAACCAGCCATTGGCTCCCCCTCAAGGCAATGCACCACCACAACAACAAATCACTTATGCCGCTCCTGATCAACCCATGTTCAATTCAGGTACCCACCACTTGTTAATGATGTCATCTGCTGATGTCAACCTCCAAACCCATCGGAACCAATATGGCTCCACTCCTGAAGACCCTCCCGCCGACAAAAACACTAATGCTCATCCCACTGATCAGACGTTACGTATACCTCCGGCTCCACTCGATGACGCCTCTAAAGCACCTTGCTTCCCACTTCGTCGTATCAACAATAACCCCAATGTCCGCGCTGCGTCAAATTACAACATTGTAGATGACTTAGCCCAGTATCCCGCATCCATGTCTGCTTTAGAAGTCTTAAAAAACTGTCCTTCACAGCGCAAGACTTTTCTCTCGGCCATTGGTGCTATTCACCCCAATGATTCACAACTGATGGCATTCGATTCGGACCAGTCCGAACCACGCCTGCCTTCCACTTTAGCATTCCAAGTTTCTGTTTCCGTTCGGAATCTTGTCATCCATCGGTGCATTATTGATGAAGGTGCCTCTACATGCGTTATGTCCACATTCATTTGGCATAAATTGGGATCCCCTACTCTCCAGCAGTCCACCACTGCGTTACGAGCCTACGAAGGCCGTTCGGCTCAACCCCAAGGTCTGTTAGCTAATGTCCCCGTTCAGCTGGCTGGTAAAACCGTGCTCATTGACATAGAGGTCATCAATGCCCAACTTGATTATAACCTCTTACTTGGTCGCAGATACATGTATGACATGCGGGCGGTTGCCTCATCCATTTTTCATACCATGATGTTCCCCCATGACGAACGCATGGTCAAGGTCGACCAACTCACCTATTACGATCCCAAGGCCCCCACTGCACCAGAAAATGTTCTCCCCATGGTTGAACAATCTAGTTGTGGTGCAACTACCTCGTTTGTTTCCTCCGTGGGACCTAGAGTTTACTCAGATGCACCGATGACCTCAACATTCCAATCCATTCCACCCCCGTCACCAGTGCCCAAAGTATCTGACCTGTGTACCCTGTCCCACAATACACAAACACCCAACAATCAACTGCCCTTGTTACCTAAACCACCATTGGTCCCTAGTCACATTGGTGTTACACCCATCCACACAATCCCCTTCCTATTCCCTCCCTCGAAAGTAGTAAGCGCCCCAGTTATGGCCACCCTCAGCCTCCCCGCGTTAACCTTAGGCTTATCCGTGTGGTATATTTCGCCTCCCATTCCCCCGTCGACATCAAATGTCGTCCTACAACCGGTGCAACCCATTGTCACTACTACTCAACCACCTCCCGGTGTCACTACCCCTTCATCTTCTACGAATCCCCCTCCTCTTATCAAGCCCACTGGGGTAGAGGCCCACAACCATACACTACGGTACCTCCTCCCAAAGCAGTTAAACCTCCCCCCCCCCCGTGTTTCGTGTTCCTCCTAAATGCTCGTTGTGTGATGAGTTAGGCCATCCAAATCATCAATTTCCACAATTACCCGTATTACAGGAACACATGCAAATGCTTGACGACGACCCCAACATCCCGGTTGTCAAACTCGACTCAAACCCCAAGCCTCGTGATAAATCACTGCGTACCAACCACCCTTGTGCGATATGCGGTATTTACAGCCATTACTCATATCACTGTCCTGATATCCCAGATTACAGAGTAGCTCTCTACAAGATGAATAATTTGGACCTTGAGACGGTGCCCCCCACAATTGAGGAGATCTACCCTCCCGTATCATCCCCATCCAGAGAGATTAACACCATTTATATGATCTCTTCGACTACCACTACCTCATCAATTGATTTGACCACTCAAAGTTTCTGCAATGATGAGGAGATTCTACAGGCTCTCACTGCCTTGGATTATCCCTGGGAAGACATGCACCATCGTTCCTATTTCCTCCCAGAAGAATCCTCCTCTACCACCGCTACCCAATTCGCGGTTGAGTCCAAAGATTTCCTTCCTACTAAAGTCGACTGGTTTAAGGATCCTATTCCTACTCCCAATGCCTTTGAGGAAGGTAACATGGCCAATATCTCACCCATCATCCACATCGATATCTCTAACCCCCCTGGTGCCCTTGAAATCATTACCTTAGGAGCCTCCTGTCGTGAGCATGAGATTGGAGAATACAAAAAAATTTCCAAGAATTTTGTGATGTCTTTGCCTGGTAGTATACCGAAATGCCTGGTCTTGACCCCGCCATTATAGAGAACCACATTGACACATGGCCTGATGTACCCCCCGTTCGTCAGAAACAGCGACCCATTCATCCTTCCAAGCTCCCCACTGTTAAAGCCGAGGTTGAGAAACTTTGCAAAGCAGGATTCATTTATCCTATTTCTTATACCACCTGGGTTTCAAACCCCGTTCCCGTTAACAAAAAGCAAGGAACCCTTAGAGTATGCACTGACTTCCGCGATTTAAACCGAGCTTGTCCCAAAGACAAATTCCCCACACCATTCATTGACCAACTCATTGATGAGTGTGTGGTACATGAAGTCCTCTCTTTCATGGACGGTTTTTCCGGATACAACTAGATTCAGATCCGTAAGGAGGATCAGTACAAGACTGCCTTTACTACCCCATGGGGCACCTTTTCCTATCGCGTCATGCCTTTCGGCCTCAAAAATTTTGGTGCCACCTTCTAGTGGGCCATGACCTATTGTTTTCATGACTTGGTCCATATCTTGCTAGTCTATCTTGATGACCTTACAGCTCATTCCCGGAAACGATCAGACCACCTTAACGACCTCCAGCAATTTTTTCTGCGTTGTCGCAAATATAAAATCCGCTTGAACCCACACAAGTGTGTCTTTTGCATTCCGGCAGGCTGGTTGTTGGGTTTCATTGTTTCCCAGAATGGAATTATTGTTGATCCCCTGAAAGTCAAAGCCATCTTAGACCTTCCCTCGCCTCGCACGCTTCGGCAACTCCAGAGTCTGCAGGGGCGGTCCAATTTCCTTCGTCGCTTCATTCCTGATTATGCCACCAAAGTTCTTGGATTCTTACACCTGCTTCGTACCCACATACCCTTTGTTTGGGATGAGCAAGTAGAAGCGGCATTTGAAGCCCTCAAGAAATCTCTCACACAAGCCCCCTTGATCTCCCCTCCGGATTTCTCTTAGGACTTCATCCTTTACATCTCAGCATCCGAACATGCCGTGTCCAGAGTCTTGGTTCAAGAAGATACCTCTCACCAAGAACATGTCATTTATTATGTCATCCAGACCTTGTCTGGTCCACCCCTACGTTACCCATACGAGGAAAGATCAGCCCTAGCTGCAGTCTTTTCCGTCCAAAAATTGTGACACTACATTCTGCTCAGTCATACCATAGTTGTCACTGACTCCAACCCTATGGTCTATCTCCTAAACCGGTGGCTCCTACAAGGTCGTGTTGCTAAATGGGTCATTAGCCTCCAGGAATATGACCTCACTTTCAGAACTCCTAAGAGCACCAAAGCCCTCGCGCTTTCCCAGCTCATCACAGATCTCCCATCCTCTTTGTCATCACCCGCTATCCAAACGGATCTGATTGACGATCACATCTTCATCATTTCGTCTGATGACGCATGGTACGGTGACATCTTAATTTACCTCCGCACACAAAAATTTCAATCCCACATCGATCATGACGGACGCCATCATATACGACACCACGCCCCCCGATACCTCTTTTTAGGGGATGTACTTTATCGACGCGACGTTGATACCATCTTACAACGCTGCCTATCCCATAGCGAGGCAGAACAAGTCCTTAATGATTGCCATAGCGGTGCCTGCGGAGGCCATTTCTCCGGCATGGCCACCACCCAAAAGATCATTTGCGCGGGTTACTTTTGGCCGTCATTGTTCACTTATTGCATCATCGCAGTCAAACATTGTCAAAACTGTCAACATTTTTCCCCCAAAGCAAGAACCCCACCCGCCCCCCTTAATCCAGTCGTTACTACCGAACCATTCTGCAAATGGGCCATTGAATTCCTCGATTGCAATCCCATGTCAGCCGGCGGTCACAAACACATTATTGTGGCCGTAGATTATTTCACCAAGTGGGCGGAGGCCATGCCAACTTACAATTGCAAAGTCGACACCGCAGCACGGTTTTTTCTCAACCATGTTATTGCTCATTTTCGAGTGCCAAAGAAACTCATCTCAGACCACGACTCTCACTTCGAAGACGCCGTCTGGAGAGAACTGTCAACCTTACTGAAATTTGAACACCATTTCTCCTTCGCCTACTACCCCCAAGGAAATGGCCAAGTCGAAGCAATCAACAAAATTTTGAAAACCATCCTCCAGTGCACTGTAGACAAACACAAATCAAATTGGCACCACATGCTCTTCCCGACACTATGGTCATACCGCACGTCAACCAAAACCACCACTGGTTTTACCCCTTTCCACTTAGTTCACGGTGTCGAATCCATCCTCCCCATTGAGTTCCATATTCCAACCCTACATATGGCCGTTGAAATCCTACCGGACACTTCCCCAATTGAGCAACGCTTAATAATCCTGGAGTAGGCCGATGAAGATCGACGCACAACCCTTCAAACCATGGAAGCAACCAAGAACCGATCCAAACTGAATTATGATAAACATGTCCACCCAAGAACTTTTACTAAAGGGGACCTTGTCCTCGCCTACGATCAGGCTCATGACAAAACCGGGAAAGGAAAGTTTGTGTCCATGTGGCAAGGCCCATATATTATACACACTTGTCTCGGACAGGGGGCATACATTCTGACCGATTCAGAAGGAAACCCCCTATGCAACCCACGCAACGGGTTGTACCTCAAGTGATTTTACCCATAGTAAATCTGATGGACACCACCATCCATTATTGTACAGTATTATTTTGTCTTTCACAAAAAATTCAAAAAACCTAAAATACTTGTTTTTCTGCATGACCACAGATGGATCCTTTTCCACTCTGCCACGTCGGTTTCGCTGATGGTACAAGCAGTTGGTCCCCCAATATGGCCTCAGCAGCTTGGGTAATATACTCCCCTTCACATGAGTTGATCCACATCGATGGAGTGTGTTTAGGTGCTGCCACCAACAACCAAGCTAAATACGATGCCGTGACCGGTCTCTTGGTCGCAGCTCTCCAAATGAGCATACGTCACCTCAACGTTTTCTTGGACTCACAACTCCTCGTTTCCCAGCTCAACAATGATTACCAGGTACGCGATCCCTATCTTTTCAGAAAAATTTTGCACACTAAACAAATGGTTCGACAGTTTGAATCCATTTCATTTACACATGTCCCAAGAAACCTCAATAGTGTAGCAGACCATATGGCCAACAACATTTTGGACTAGCACACCAATCAAATCATATCATAAACAAATAATGCATCCACGTGCATAACATGTGCCTCCACGGGCATATACCAAAATCAAAATAATGCATCCATGTGCATAACATGTGCCTCCACGGGCATATTAATAAACATGACAATGTTGCATCCACGTGCAAAACATGTGCCTCCATAGGCATACAGAAAATCAAACATGCCTCCACGGGCGAACAAAAAACAATGAATGCATCCATGTGCATACACGACTATATACCAACATCATATATATATATATATATCATAATATAGTAAAAACATGTCACAGGTTCCCTCATCACCCAATATACAAAAATACATTAGCCGTACAAAAAATGGCTACCCCATATGCTCATAGACATTTGGGGGCAGATACAATATCATCTAATCATCACGGTCCCTAGGCTCCTCTGGCGCCTCCTCCGCTGGCCCCACCGGATCATGCCGAGCCTGAACTCTCCTCTCCGTCGTCCCCGCTGGAGCATCTCGTAAACAAATCCTCCCCTCCACCATCCCTACCTGATCCTGTCGAGCCCCCTCCCTCCACTCAGCTGCCAACAACACTGCTCTCAGCAGGATCGAGCGCCACTCACGAGGCACATCGAAAAATCGCTCGACGATGTCCCGATCCAGATCCCTCCACCCATCCTCTGAGAACCCTACTAGAATCATATCAAGTGTTTCTCAGACACCCTCCACAGCATCGTCTCGAGGGCCATCCCCTCGACCGCGAGCCCCAAATCCCCGACCATGCGGCGGCGGTACCGCTACAGGAGGTGGAACAACCACCATCGCCCTCCCCCTACGAGCCACATAGTCGGTCGGTGGTACAGGACCAACATGTGCATAATCACGCAAGTAACCATCATATAAATATCTAACTAGAATCATGACAAACACATCTAGAAAATGATATAGTAGAGAACAAAACACAAAACATACCATCTAAACCCTAGGCCTGTCCCTGGGCTCGAGGCATCTCCGGATCTCCTCGATAATCCATACCAGCATATGGATAGTCCTCAATCAGCAGGGGTATCTGCTCCCACTGCTCGTACATCTCCTGCGAAAAGAACCCGTGGATACCACCACCACCGTGAGGCATCATCTTCCCCCACCGCACCATGCACAGCTCACTCACCAAACCATCCTGAACCGGCACCCGTGGCCACAAAGTTGGTACCCGCTCAAGGAAAAAACAACACAAAAAGGAGGCATAGCAGAACTCTCCCCCCTCCCGACTGACCTTCTCCAGATCTCTCCAGACACTAGCCAAAAACATCTGACCCCATGCATAGTAGGTCCCCCTCAGCACAGAATCCACCATCATCGTTTGTCCCCCCGACAAATGATGTGGCGCCGCGGAACCCAACACCCGCAAAACACAAGCTCCGACAGCCCGCATGTCCCACTCCCGCAATGATCTCAGACTTAGAGCGTTGTTCTGCACAATCACCCCAGGAACACAGAAGGTATCCAGGAGATCCTCCATGTCCACACCTGTCGGAATCCTCGACAGAAGATCCCCAACCTCCCCTAAGCGAGGTAACCCGGTAAGGAAATACACATTAGTAAGGGTGATCTCCAACCTCTCACCCCCAACAATAAATGCACTCTCTGCAGGAACCCACCAACTCACCAATTTGTTCAGTAGTGGCCCTACTGAATGCATTGGTGGAATCTGAGCGAACTTCAAGAGTCCACTCACCGCCAGAGCCTGCCGGACCCCCTGATCAGTCCAAATCCGAACCATCAAATCCTCCTCCATCTCTCGCTCTCGCCATGACACCAATGGCCTCCTCAACATCCTGCCGAAAAACAAAGAAATTTTTAGCACCATGGAAAAATTTTCAAAAAATACCATCACGGCTTTTCCATCAAAATCCGCGATGATCATCGCAGCTTCCAAAAAATAACTCGCGATGACCATCGCGGGTATTGGCCAACCAGTCGCGATGAACATCGCGACTATATCCCCCATACTCGCAATGAACATCGCGACTTTCAGCCTGACAGTCGCGATGAACATTGCGAATGTCGGCCTCAAACCCGTGATGTCCATCGCGGGAAAGGACACGAAACCCGCGATATTCCACGTGGGAAGGTCGACATGGAATTTCGCGGCCTTCGGGTGCCCACCGCTAACCAAAAAAGACATAATTGAAAAGGCTAAGGAAAATACGGTTACCTGAAACTCGTGGAATAAAAAACCAACGGTCAAATATCCCAGAAATCAAGAAAGAGCTCTGACTGCTCTGCCAAACTCACACGTAACAATGACATGTCATATGGGCCCCACGCCCTATTTATAGAAATTCCACCATTTTTCAAACAACCATTCCGGTTTCATACGACATCCGTTCCTCAAACCGTTGGTACCGTTGGAATCAGCACAACGAGAACTTCATGATAGTTATTTCCTTTTCCTGTTTTCACTAGGTCCATTTTTTGACAATTTTTTCATGCCCTCGTCGCCTCGGTTTGCGTGCCACATCGACCTTCGTCCATTTTTTACAAGTCTTATATCCCTAGATTCAGTTTTATGCGCTCGTGATGATGCTTGAGATCATTTCTCGCTCTCACGCTCAAATTTTTTGGTCATTTTTCCCATGCCTCTTCGTCGCCTCGGTTTGCATGCCACATCGGTCGTCGTCCATTTTTGACAGGTCTTATATCGCCGGATTCAGTTTTTCGCGCTCGTGATGATACTTGAGATCATTTCTCACTTTCACACCCAGATTTTTTGGGCATTTTTCCCATGCCCCCTCGCCACCTCGGTTTGCGTGCCACATTGGTCGTTCTCCATTTTTAACGAGTCTTATATCGCTGGATTCAGTTTTCCGAGCTCGTGATGATGCTTGAGGTCATTTCTCAATCTCACCCCATAATTTTTTGGGAACTTTTTCAAAATGCCACTCATCACCTCGGTGTACGTGCCACATTGGTCGTTGCCCCTTTTTTGACAATCTTTATGTCACCGGATTCAGTATTCTGCACACATGATGATGATTGAGACCTTTTCTCGCTCTCATCAACCCCTTTTTTGTTCGGTATAATTTTACCCCTTTTTCGGGCCAAGCAATCCCTTTTATGAAAAAGGCACTTAGGGAGTTTCTGTTAAGCTCTTTTTTGACTCCTAAAACAATGAAAAGATCGTCGAGCAACCTTGCTTCCTTTCATGCTCACTAAATGTATCTGAAAGGGCGTCTACCTGGTATAAGTTTACCCCTTTTCCGGACCTTGTAGACTAATTACGAAAAAGGAATACTCTAGTCACATCGGCTAGAAGAGTTCTCCATTTGCATCATTTTATGCTTTTTCGGGCCTTGGAGACTAACTTACGAAAAAGAACACCAATGGAGTCCACTTACCACTTTCAAACTCTCTAAATATGAAAGCGACCACAACCAATCACCATCCTGGGCTCGTAAAACCAACAGGGCAGTACCCACAACCACTGCAGAGTCTTCTTATTGTTTTTAGACTCCTTAAAAATGAAAGCATCCATGAGCACGAACAGTCCTGGGCTCATAAAATCCACAGGACGGTACCATTTCAGAGCACACTTTTATCCCTTCTTGGAGCTCATTAAAACTACGAAGAAAGACCCAATGGTGCTTCTTGGCGCCACAACAGATCACGTCTACTCATATGGAAGCTTCCCCATTTTGGTCGCCTTTGTTCAGAGTATTCTGCAGTATGTCACCCTGAGAATCCCTCGACAGCACCCATCAGCTCGTCCCCTTAGTAAATACATACCCTTCAGTCCTTAAAAGCTATGATCCCCACACCTACAAGTCAGTTCCCTACGCTGCCAGGTCAACCATGTTATCATGCTCTGAACAAAGGAAGTTTGAGTCTACCCACTCTATGACCCCATTTACTTCCCATCCCCACAAGTATGTCAGTCCTACCATCAGTACTACCACACTTCAGTTCTACACCTCGCGCTCCTATCAAGGAAACATCATGGCCTTGTTAGTTGCTTGTTAACACCCAAAAAGTGCTCACTAGCTCATTTTCCTATTCACATGACCCATTTGTCCACTTTTCCACCATCTGAGCCTCTGAAACCAACAAAAGGTCACCAAAATACCTTAGTACACCCCTTTTTCCATTAAAAAAGATTATTTTTCCAAGAAAATCATAAAAAAACCCTCAAAAATGGTCCAAATTCCCAAAAATATTAAAAAGGGAATTAAAATATTATTTTTATTCAAAAAAGGAAAAAGGAGGGAAAAGTACCTAAACCATGTTGGTCAATACCATTTGGTTTCCACAAAACCACAAATGGTATTCCCCACCACCAAAACCTATAAAAAGGTGGTAGGGGCTCCTCATTTCACATCCTTCCATTATCTCATCCTTATGCTACTGAAATCTCCCCTTAGCACTTTTAGCCATTGAAGCAACCTTGGAGAAAGAGACCTATTGGAGTTTGGAGCTACTCATCTTGGGAGTTGCTCAACATCAACCTTCACCATTGAAGGTAATATCGCAAGCACTTGCTTGCCCCCCACTTTTCAATACAAAAATTATTTCTTATGTTTCTTGTTCTTGATTTTTGAAATATTTAAATTATTTGCTTAGATTCTTGCTTAGATCCATGAAAAGTATTGTTTATTTAGTTTATTGTTTTTATTTCTATTGAAACTGCTGCTACTAGTTAGTAGGTGCCCATAGCACTAAGCTTGGTTGCAAAACCGAGCCAACAGTTTTTGGCGACTCCGCTTTGGTTTGAACTTTAGATCTCTAGCTTTGCCATTAAATCTTAGTTTTTATGAATTTTTAACCTTTAGATCCATAGATCTACCATCTTAGACAGCAGATCCATTGCTGTTCTGAGATTTGGCCCCATAAACAGCCCGAAATTTTCAATTTTCGGGTTCGTTTCTCGGTTTCCGTGCACGGCTTCCGCCTCGCGGATTTTTTACAGACAGTCGCGCGGTCCATCGCGACTTTTCGGCCTTTTTCCGCGCGGTCCATCGCGGATTTTTTACAGACAGTCGCGCGGTCCATCGCGACTTTTCTGTATTTTTCCGCACTGCTCATCGCGGCTGTACGGCCAAAACCTGCGCGGCTCATCGCGGCTGTGCGGCCAAAACCTGCGCGGCTCATCGCGACTGTGCGGCCAAAACCCGCGCGGTCCATCGCGACTCTGTGGCCAAAACCCGCGCGGTCCATCGCGACTGTGCTGCCAAAACCCGCGCGGCCCATCGCGGCTGTTCGTCCAAAACCCGCGCGGCTGAATTTTTTCATTCGGCCATCCCGATTTTGAAAAATATTTTTTACTGTACTTTCTGCCCATAGCACATTTTTTTTTTTTTTACAGTACTAAATTCTGCATAGTTTACAGATTTGAAAAAAAAATTTACTATTTAAAAGTGCATACCTAGAAATCCTTTTAAAAGTTTTCAAGAAAGTGAAAGGAAGACTCATTTTGCATTCTTTATCTAGATTCAAATTTTTTCTTGTTTACTTCTTTAGAATCTTGCCCTTAGCAATTTTTATTGAAACGAAGAAATCCATTTATTTCTTTTAAAAAGGAGTTTATTATTTGCTTTCATAAATCCAAGAAATCTTTTATTTTTTGAGTTATTTTTTGAAGAAGCATATTAATTCCTTTTAGTGAAAAAGTCTTAGATATTTGCTTTGTATTTTCGAAAAGTCCTTTATTTTTTGAAAATTTCCCTTAAAAGCATTTAATTTTTCCAAGTTCAGTTTACAACACCTCACGTGCACTCACACGATCACTTAATTGAACTAAGACTTAAAACTTACCCTAACTTGAACACACTCTTAACCCCACTTGGGGAACACGAAAAGAATTCTTGTAGCTAGGTAGTATTGGGGGGATAGGTGTTCCAATAACACCCCTCAGTTCATACATCTGAGACATAGAAGTTGTCCAATTAGGGAGCTAAAATCTCTTAGTACTTTTTGGCGCGGTCACAACCGGTTTGTGGGAAGGCCTCTCCCCTAGGAGGGTTGAAGTCGCGAGGATGGTTCCGGAAGCCTGAGTGGGATACCGAAACCCATTCAGTAACCGAAGGGCTACCATTCGCAGTTCTCGGGATATCCCTGTATTGGGATATTGCGATCAAAGGACCAAACGGCAGATTTACCTTTTCTCGACGCGTCATGAACGGAGTATCCTAGTAGCCTGTCTTTTTAGGATTGATTACCCGGTGTCCCTCCCGGTAGGGGGATATCTAGCCGTTGTCTCTACATTCATATTGTCTGACTTGGATTTCATCACCTTGCAGGGGATATCGTCTGTTTGAGTCACAATACTTTTAGATTAGGTGTTTGCATGATCTTTACCACCTTTTGAGTCTAGTTACACCTATTTTTTCTAAGAGCCGTTTGCATGTTGGTATTCTGACCGGTTGTTGCATTCCTCCACTTATTGTAGCACAGCTGCTAGAATAAGTGCATTTTTTGAGGATTGATTTTTTGGCCTGTGAGCCTTCTTTTTTCACTCCCCTTTTTGCACCCTTGGTTGCATTAGGGTTTTTGAGTCTTTTACATATATATCACCACCTGATACTTAAAACAATTTTTTAAATAAAAAACATATTCTCACCATTGAGAATTCTAGACGTTCTCGTCGTCTACGGGGCGAACTCCCAGAGTTTAGTCCACTTGGCTCTCCACGTCACGGACGCAGAGCATTATCCCTTGATTCGACACATCGTCGATCATCTAGACGGTCATCCGATTCTGACATACCCCACTTCACCTTTGATTTGGAGGTAGAATCCGAAAACCCCACAGAGTTACCACCAACCACAATTATGTCTGGAACACCAGTTGATCCACTATATACGTTAACCATAGGTCAAACATCCGCAGACCCTTCTGCGGTAGTACCATCAACGGCAACAGCCACCCCCTTGGGTATGCCCAACATGGGTAACACTCCACATTCAGGAATGCCTAACACAGGACCACCACCTGTCATGGGCATGCCCAACATGGGGGTCATACCCCCTTCGGTTTCCACAAACCCTATCCCAGGAATCCCTAGTACGATTCCTAACCCAAGTGTAACTCCTGTTGCACTTGGGAATGCTATCCCAGGAATCCCTAGTGCGATTCCTAACCCAAGTGTAACCCATGTTGCACTCGGTAGTGCTATACCAGGAATCCCTAGTGCGATTCCTAACCCAAGTGTAACCCAAGTTGCACTTGGGAGTGCTAACCCATATCAGGCCACACCTTTTGGAGGGCACATACCCTCCATACCTAGCATACCTATAGGCGCTACTGGACCCCTACACCATACCACAATGGCTAGGCAGGTCCCGGTTCCGGTCACCACATCCGCTAGTCTACCATACATGGCAAGTCTCAACCTGCCATATTTAGCTAGGCTCACAAATGACCCCATCAGGCATGATCCTGCTTGGCCCCATATTCCCACTAAGCTTCCCTCTGACATCCCTAAGTTTGAGGGAAAGGCCGGAGAAGACCCCCAGAACCACATCATGTCCTTCCATTTATGGTGTTCCTCCAACTCCATAGTGGACGACTCTGTCCGCCTCCGTTTATTACAACGCACCTTCACTGGCTCTGCAGCCAAATGGTATATCGAGCAACCCCATGGGACGCATGCCACATTTACCTCCCTTGCCTCGACTTTCCTACAATTCTTCCAGTTACCTGTCCGTTACGATGCGGGCGTTGAGATCCTACTGTCTTGCAAACAGAACACGGCCACGCATATCACTGACCATATCCATGATTGGCGTCGGCGCCGAAGCCTATGCAAGATCAAATTAGACGACCGAATCTTTTTAGACTGGTTCCTTAAATCCCTCCTTCCTCTCATTGCGAAGGATGTAGCATCTGAAAGACCCCAGTCTGAGGAAGAGGCCATCCTCAAGGCCCAACAGTTTGATCTCATCTACGCCCAATCGGGTTACTTATACACGATCATACCGGACGCCCCACGAGGTGACTCTGCACGCGGTGACACACCGGGGGCATCACATGCCGCTGATGGCATTATTGGCCAAATTACACCGCAAGCAAAACCTTTCAGTATGGTGAGCACCATGCCCGCCCGAGACCTTTCTAGGGCTACATCTAGTTCCGGAGCGACGACTTCCTATGCTCCAACAAACCAGACCCATCACGTTCATGGACCCTCTTGTCCACAACATTGTTATGGCCAAGCGCCATCAGCATATGTACCTCCTACATACTATGCTCAACCTACGGTACAGACCCCCATGCAGTTCCCACAACAGCCCATGCATTACCCACAACCGGTTGCACCAGCTAACCTCACACCTCCACCAGCTCAGGGGTACCAACAACCCCAACAGGCAACTGGACCACCTCCACCTCCACCTGCATACTATCTACCGCAACCTGCTCCCGCACCTGCGGCTCCCCAAAATCCCCCCAATGCTCAAGGGCACGTGTACGCACAACAACATCAGCCCCAATACCAAAACAACCAACGCAACCAAGGTGCGCAACAGAACCGTGGTAGAGGTCATAACCATGGTAATAACCAACAACATCAGCAAGGTCCTCCACCTCCCAATCCTCCACAAAAATAACAATGCTGCTCCTCCCAACCGCAATCCGGATCGGAATCCTAAGCAGCCTAGAAATAATAACCTCAGAACAAACCACCCTTGTTCTATTTGCGGGGTCTATGGTCATTACACGCATTCTTGCCCACATTTGGAGCGAGCTCGGCAACTCTGGACCAACGATGCCCATCGTCAAGGGCAAGCGGTTCCTCAGCCACCACCCAACCCTCCACCACCTCAACATCAACCTTTGGTGCTGCAAAACCCCTTTCCAAACCAGGGTGTAGTGAACACTCAGCCGTTAGCCCCCCCTCAGGGAAACGTGCCACCACAGCAGATCACTTATGCAGCCCTTGATCAACCCATGTTCGATTCAGGTACTCACCATTTGTTGATGATGTCGACTGCCGATGCTAACCTCCAAACTCGTTGGAACCAATATGGCTCCACCTCTGAAGCCCCTCCCGCCGACAAGAACACTAACGTTAATCCCACAGATCAAACGTTACGTATACCTCCGGCTTCACTTGATGGCGCTTCCAAAGCACCTCGCTTCCCACTTTGTCGCATCAACAGTAATCCCAATGCTCGCGCTGCGTCGAATTACAACATCCTAGACGACTTAGCCCAGTCTCCTGCAGCCATGTCTGCTTTAGAAGTTTTGCAAAACTGTCCTTCGCAGCGCAAAACTTTGCTCTCTGCCATTGGCGCCATTGACCCCAATGATTCACAGTTGACCGCATTCGATTCAGACCAGTCTGAACCCCGCCTTCCTTCCTCTTTAGCATTCCAAGTTTCCGTTTCTGTTCGGAATCTTGTCATCCATCGGTGCATTATCGATGAAGGGGCCTCCACATGCGTCATGTCCACATTTGTTTGGCAGAAGTTGGGATCCCCTACTCTCCAGCAGTCCACCACTGCATTACGAGCTTATGACGGCCGTTCGGCTCAACCCCTAGGTCTGTTAGCCAATGTCCCTGTCCAGCTGGCGGGTAAAACCGTGCTCATTGACATTGAGGTCATCAATGCCCCACTAGACTATAACCTTTTACTTGGTCGCAACTACATGTACGCCATGAAAGCGGTTGCCTCATCTGTTTTTCGTACCATGATGTTCCCCCATGAGGGACGCATGGTCAAGGTCGACCAGCTCACCTATTACGATCCCAAGGCCCCTACCACACCTGAAAATGGTCTCACCATGGTTGAAAAACCTGTTTGTGGTGCAACTACCTCATTCATTTCCTCAGTAGGACCCAGACTTTACTCCGAGGCGTCGATAACCTCTACATTCCAGGCCATTCCACCACCGTCACCGGAGACCCAGGTCGCTAACCTCTGCACTCTTTCACAAACACCCGGTAATCAACCCTCCTTGTTACCCAAACCACCATTGGTCCCTAGTCACATCGGTGTTACACCTATCCACACAATCCCCTTTCTATTTCCTCCTTCGGGTGTAGTAAGCGCCCCGTTTATGGCTACCCTTAGTCTCCCCGGGTTAACATTAGGATTACCCGTGTGGTATATTACGCCTCCCATTCCTCCACCGACACCAAATGTCATCCTACAACCGGTGCAACCCATTGTTACTTCTACCCAACCACCTCCCGGTATCACGACTCCTTCGTCGTCGACGAATCCCCCTCCATTCGTCAGGCCCACTGGGGGCAGAGGCCCACAACCATACACTGCGGTTCCCCCACCCAAGGCAGTTAAACCTCCCCCCATATTTCGTGCTCCTCCAAAATGCTCGCTGTGTGATGAGTTAGGCCATCCAACCCATCAGTGCCCACAGTTACCTGCATTGCAGGAACACATGCAAATGTTGGACGACGACCCCAACATCCCGGTGGTCAAACTAGATCCAAACCCTATGCCTCGTGATAAATCACTGCGTACCAACCACCCATGTGCGATATGCGGTATTTATGGCCACTACTCGCATAACTGTCCTGACATCCCAGACTACAGAGCAGCTCTCTACGAGATGAACAATTTGGACCTAGAGACGGCACCCTCTACTATCGAGGAAATCTACCCTCCCGCATCATCCTCATCCGGAGAGATTAACACCATCTATATGATCTCTTCGACTACCACTACCTCATCACTCGATTTGACCACTCAAAGGTCCCGCAATGATGAAGAGGTTCTCGAGACTCCTACTACCTTTGATTATCCCGGGGAAGACATGCACCATCGTCCATACTTCCTCCTGGAAGAGACTTCATCCACCACCGCTACCCAATCCGCGGTTGAGTCCAAGGATTTCCTTCCTACTAAAATCGATTGGTTAACGGATCCCATGGCCGATATTTCTCCCGTCATCCACATTGACATCTCTGACCCACTTGGTGCCCTTCATACCATCACATTAGGAACCTCCCACAGTGAGCATGAGATCGGAGAATACCAACAACTGTTCCAAGAATTCACTGATGTCTTTACTTGGTCAGATACCGAAATGCCTGGCCTTGACCCCGCCATTTATATGATCTCCACTGGATACCCCTCTGTCCGGTAGGCCCCTTCCATTGATCCCTTTGACACACAGGTTGAACCCTTTCAAATCAACCAGGAAACCACATGTCCACAACATGGGGGCATGCCCAAAACCTTGCCTACTCATCATCACCGTGATCCTCGTCGGAGATACTGGGGGCATCCACCCCACAAAGGGAATCCCCCATCATCATATCATCACTTCAGTATGCCACCACGACCCACAGCCTCATGGTATAACACCCCGCCAGCAGTTGCTCAATGCCCTATTGATCTCTCTATGAGACAACATCTGCACCACATTGACACCTCTGAGTTATGGGGAATAATAGATTACCTCGACCCCGGGATAGGGGGCATGATCAATCATTTTGAACCTTCCCCATCATCTCTATCTCAACACCTCAATGAGCCCATCGTTCAAACCAACACATATGTGATCCACAATCACAAACCCCATGCACATAGCATGGGGGCAGGTCATTAACCCTGCTCACTTTTTCATATTCGTGATCTCAACCATTTTTGAGGTCATGTGTCACTTGTATATTTCAGTTGATTTGATACACCTAGTATTTTTCCCCCACGGGTCATCATTTCTCCCCACCACTGCATCCTTCGCTTGGTGGGATCACCTTTATTTGTAGCCATTTTTTAACCTAGTTCTTTCCTTTAACCATTCCGGAGTCCTTATGACCTCCGTTTTTCGCACCATTTGCACTGCCGGATTCATATTTCCGTGCCCGTGATGATGCTTGAGATCATTTCTCGCTCTCACCTTTAGATTTTTCGGGCATCTTTTCCATGCCCCCTCGTCACCTCGGTTTGCGTGCCACATCGGCCGTTCTCCGTTTTAGACGTGCCTTATATAGCCGGATCCAGTTTTCCGCGCTCGTGATGACGCTTGAGATCATTCCTCGCTCTCACCTTTAGATTTTTCGGGCATTTTTTCCACGCCCCCTCGTCACCTCGGTTTGCGTGCCACATCGGCCGTTCTCCGTTTTCGACGTGCCTTATATAGCCGGATCCAGTTTTCCGCGCTCGTGATGATGCTTGAGATCATTTCTCACTCTCACCTTTAGATTTTTTGGGCATTTTTTCCACGCCCCCTCGTCACCTCGGTTTGCGTGCCACATCGGCCGTTCTCCGTTTTCGACAATCCTTATGTCACCGGATCCAGTTTTCCGCACAGATGACGATGCTTGAGACCTTTTCTCGCCCTCATCAATCCATTTTTGTTCGGTATAATTTTATCCCTTTTTCGGGCCGAGCAACCCCTTTTTACGAAAAAGGCACTTAGGGAGTTTCTGTTAAGCTCTTTTCTGACTCCTAAAACAATGAAAAGATCGCCGAGCAATCTTGCTTCCTTTCATGCTCGATAAACGTATCTGAAAGGGCGTCTACCTGGTATAAGTTTACCCCTTTTCCGGACCTTGTAGACTAATTACGAAAAAGGTAGACGCTAGTCACATCGGCTAGAAGAGTTCTCCATCCGCATCATTTTATGCTTTTTCGGGCCTTGGAGACTAAACTTACGAAAAAGAAACACCAATAGAGTCCACTTACCGTTTTCAGACTCTCTAAACATGAAAGCAACCATGAGCATGCGCCGTCCTGGGCTCACAAAATCCACAGGACCGTACCATTTCAGAGCATACTTTTATCCCTTCTTGGAGCTCATTAAAACCACGAAGAAGGAATCAATGGTGCCTCTTGGTGCTACAACACATCACGTCTACTCACATAGCAGCTTCCCCATTTTGGTCGCCTTTGTTCAGAGTATTCTGCAGTATGTCACCTTGACAATTCCTCGACGGCACCTATCAGCTCGTCCTTCCCCCCCAGAGTCAATATATACCATTCAGTCAAAGCAATGATCCCCACACCTACAAGTCAGTTCCCTACGCTGCCAGGTCAACCATGTCATCATGCTCTGAACAAAGGAAGTTTGAGTCTACCCATTTTTTGACCCAGTTATTTTCCTTCCCCACAAGTATGTCAGTCCTACCATCAGTCCTACATCACTTCAGTTATACACCTCCTGCTCCTATCAAGGAAACATCATTGCCTTGTTAGTTGCTGGTCTCCCTCTGTCGACGACACCTACATTGATTCCAGAGGATAGACCTAGAGGTCCCTGTGTCTTGGACTCATTACCATTTATGATGAGTGCCTACGAATCATTTCGAGAGGAATCCTCAGTGCCTCTCCGAATGGTTGTTTCTCACATGCTCGACTTCAACACCTTGATCGCATCGTTGAGACTCGCACAGGGTATTGGGCCGTTCAGTTATTAGTCCAAGACCCCGGATACCTCCTGACTCCTCCACATTTGAGAGTCTTCCTATGGATAACACCAGTTACACTTTTTCTATAAAGATCCTGGTTGCGCATGGCGACAGTATTCAGATTTACCCCAGTTTCATACTCCCTTGAGTATACAGTTACATTATTTCTCAGAGATGACTCATAGTCATTGACTATATACAGATGTTGGACACCTTCAGTTTCAGCAGTTCAACAGTTATTCCAGTGTATCAGTTATTGAGATCAGTCATGATCATGAGTATATCCCACAATAATATCCCCTCTGGACCATTATGATGTACCAGTATATTTTCTTTACGTATTAGATCCCCCTTCTTGGGACTAATTGTTTTGTATATGTCTTGATACGAGCATGGGAATGCCCGCCTCGTCCTTTATCAGAGATTATACCTCATCCATATTGAGGTCATGTAATATTTTTTGTTTTTGCAGCTTCCAAGGGCCGTGGCTCCAGTCTCCAAACGGTCTCTTCTCTCCCCTAAAACCCCAGAAAAAGACAAATGAACTATGATGTCTATCGGCCATACGATGAGCTCTTGCCCTCACACATCAGGGGGCAATCTGTTAACACCCAAAAAGTGCTCACTAGCTCATTTTCCTATTCACATGACCCATTTGTCCACTTTTCCACCATCTGAGCCTCTGAAACCAACAAAAGGTCACCAAAATACCTTAGTACACCCCTTTTTCCATTAAAAAAGATTATTTTTCCAAGAAAATCATAAAAAAACCCTCAAAAAGGGTCCAAATTCCCAAAAATATTAAAAAGGGAATTAAAATATTATTTTTATTCAAAAAAGGAAAAAGGAGGGAAAAGTACCTAAACCATGTTGGTCAATACCATTTGGTTTCCACAAAACCACAAATGGTATTCCCCACCACCAAAACCTATAAAAAGGTGGTAGGGGCTCCTCATTTCACATCCTTCCATTATCTCATCCTTATGCTGCTGAAATCTCTCCTGAGCACTTTTAGCCATTGAAGCAACCTTGGAGAAAGAGACCTATTGGAGTTTGGAGCTACTCATCTTGGGAGTTGCTCAACATCAACCTTCACCATTGAAGGTAATATCGCAAGCACTTGCTTGCCCCCCACTTTTCAATACAAAAAATTATTTCTTATGTTTCTTGTTCTTGATTTTTGAAATATTTAAATTATTTGATTAGATTCTTGCTTAGATCCATGAAAAGTATTGTTTATTTAGTTTATTGTTTTTATTTCTATTGAAACTGCTGCTACTAGTTAGCAGGTGCCCATAGCACTAAGCTTGGTTGCAAAACCGAGCCAACATTGCTGGTCTCCCTCTGTCGACGACAACCAAATTTATTCCAGACGATAGACCTAGAGGTCCCTGTGTCTTGGACTCATCACCATTTACGATGAGTGCCTACGAATCATTTCGAAAAGAGTCCTCATTGCCTCTCTAAATGGTTGTTTCTCACATGCTCAACTTCAACACCTTGATCGCATCGTTGAGACTCGCACAGGGTATTGGTCCGTTCAGTTATTTGTTCAAGACCCCGGATACCACCCGACTCTTCCACATTTGAGAGTCTACCTATTGATACAACCAGTTACATTTTTTCTATAGATATTCGGGTTGCGCATGGCAATAGTATTCATATGTACCTCAGTTTTATACTACCTCGAGTATACAGTTACATATACTTCCCAAAGATGGCTCACAGTCATTGAGTCCCTACAGATGTTGGACACCTTCAGTTTCAGCAGTTCATCAACCCTTCTGAGACCTTATTCAAGACAATTGATGCTTTATTCTAGTGTATCATTTATTGAGATCAGTCATGTTATGATCATGAGTACATCCCAAAATGATGTCCCCTCTGGACAATTATGATGTACCAGCAGATTTCTTATGTATTTTTCAGGTCCCCCTTCTTGGGACTAATTGTTATGTATATGTCTTGATACGAGCATGGGTATGCCCGCCTCGTCCATTATCAGAGATTATTGCTCATTCATATTGAGGCCATGCAATATTGTTTATTTTGCATCTTCCAAGGGTCGTGGATCCAGTCTCCAATTGGTCTCTTCTCTTCCCCAAACCCCAGAAAAATGACAAAAGAACTATGATGTCTATCATCCATACGATGAGCTCCTACCCTCACACATCAGGGGGCAATCTGTTAACACCCAAAAAGTGCTCACCATCTCATTTCCTCATTCACATGACCCATTTGTCCACTTTTTCACCATTTGAGCCCCTAAAGCCATCAAAAGGTCACCAAAAGACCTTAATACACCCCTTTTTCCACTCAAAATGAATATTTTTCCTCAAAAAGCATAAAAACCCCTCAAAAAGGGTCCAAAATTCCCAAAAATATTAAAAAGGGAATAAAAATATTCAAAATATTCAAAAAAGGAAAAAGGAGGGAAAAGGTACCTAAACCATTTTGGTCAATACCATTGGTTTCCTCAAAACCATAATGGTATTCCCCACCACCAAAAACTATAAAAAGGTGGTAGGGGCTCCTCACTTTCCATCCATCCATCATCTTATCCTCATGCTGTCAAAATCTCTCATGAGCTTTTGACCATTGTAGCTATCTTGGAGAAGAGACCTTTGGAGATTGGAGTTGCTCACCCTTGGAGCTACTCAACAATCTTCACCACTTGGAGGTATTACCATTGCAAGCACTTGCTTGCCCCTATTCTTAATACAAAATCAGTTTTTACATATTGTCAATTGTTTTGCTTTTCATAATATTTCCATTGTTTGCTTATCTATTTCACATAGATCCATGATTAATATAGTTTAAAGTAGTTTGTTATTTATTTCTATTGAAACTGCTATCACTTGTTGATAGGTGCCCATTGCACTAATCTTGGTTGCAAAACCAAGCCAACAATCTATTTGTGTGAAGTGGTTTCTCTTGGTGTTCAGTCCTTTGGTAGCACCCTGTGTACCAGAACATGGTATCAGAGCTTTTATGAAGAGCCGCTTTCGGTTATGATCTAGATCTTGAACTGTTGTTGCCGAAACTTGAAAGGGTTTATGGTTCTGGTATTTCTATGCATTTATGGGCTGTGGGAGGTGTTCCATTGCGTCCGGAGCACCGTTTCCATTGGGAAATAGTTTTTGTTTGATCGAAAACGGTTCTCGACTGCTCCAAAAATGCGTATTTCATCAGATCTGAAGAAACAGAGAGAAAACATAGACTTTCCGAGCAATCTAACGAGATCTAAGTCCACAAGTGTGGAAAATATTTTTTGCTTCGGTTTGTAGTGTGATTTGCAAGAAAAAAGGCAAGCACAGAAATCGAGCAAGAAGAGTAAAAAAAAAAAAACTCCTTCCTCATTCCCATATTTTACATACCTTTTAATCTAGCTCACTTGGTTCAAAGTTGTTTTATTCCTTAATAGGTCTTGAGTTCAAGTCTTAGGAAGTTACTTTTAAAATAAAAAAAGTGCATGCAATTTATATTTTCAAGTTACTTTATTATAAAAGTGCATCTCACTTAAATAATAAAAATAAATAAAAAGTGACTCACTTAAGTTCTTTTTTATTGTTGCACTATTTAAAAGTAATATTATTGTAAAAGTGATTCACTTAAAGCAACTTTCTTGGAAAGTGATTGTAAAAGATTCATCTTGGGAAGAGGGGGGTCTTTTTTTTTAGTTGGTCATTCTCTATGTGCTACATCACTATTGGGGACATCTTCAACAGTTTATTTGTTCAAGCATAACTTCATCATCTGAAGTCCGTTTTTAGTGTCGTTTTTTTTTAAACCGCCTATTTTTTTCAAGCTCTTCGCATCCAGACTATTGGTTTCTTCTTTTACAGCCATTAATTTACAAATATGGCCGCCCCTTGTGATATTCTACTTAACAGTTCCAACTATTTCTCATGGAAATCTCGTATGGAGGATGTTCTACGAAATAGGGGACTTTTCAGAATTACCTCAAGGAAAGAAATAGAACCCACCGATGATGATCAGAAAATAAAATGGGAAAATAGATGTGACGAAGCTCGTGGATTTATTGGGATGTCAATCTCTATTGATTTGCGATTCCAAATATCTGAAATTGATGAACCTAATGCTGCTTGGGACAAGTTAGAATCTATGTTTGGTAAACACAATGAAATTCGAGGTCACCAACTCGAAAATGAGTTGATTTCTTTAAATCCAAGTGATTTTTCATGCATTCAAGATTATTTATCTAAGTACAAAACTCTTAAACTCTTATGTGTAGAATGTAAGATTAAGAGGGAAGACAAGCAATGCATCTATCATATTCTTTCAAAACTTGGACCTGCATATTATGTTTTTGTATCTACATTTTACTCCATGAAAGAATCCTTGAATGCAGCTAGCTATCAAGAACCTAGTCTTGAATCCTTTTGTGATTCCTTGATTAGAGAGCAAGATAAACTCATCCATCTTGGAATAATCAACAATGCAGATACATTTGGGAAAGCCTTATTGTCCCAACAGAAAGAAAAGTCCAAGCCTCCCAAGAAACAAAATTTTCGCAATAATAAGTCAAACAAGGGTCCCAAACCCTCTCAGTCGGCTCCTTCTTTAAAAAATGACAAAGGATCCAAGCCCAAAGTCAAGAAGACTGAGCATCATTGCAACTATTGCGGGAAAGATAATCATGATGAATCCAAGTGTTTCAAGAAGATGGAATCCTTGGAAGCAGCAATGAAGAAGCACCACATCAGCCTAGATTCGCCTCCAGAATCTACCTCTCATGGACATACACTTTGTGCTTCTAGTTATTCTTATAATGCATCTTCTTCTTCTACTTCAAATGAATGGCTCATTGATTCTAGAACATCTTATCATATGGCTAAGTATCAAGCCATCTTTTCTACTATGCATGAATGTAACACCAAACAAATATTTGTTGGTGATGATAGATCTCTAAGTGTTGTAGGAGCTGGAATAGTTCCAGTAGATAATGGTCATTTTAGTGATGCACTATGTGTTCCAAGAATTTTCTGCAATTTGTTATCAGTCTATCAGATCACTCATTCTGGTGAAGGTAAAACTGTGACCTTTACACCTCACCAAGTTGTAATCAAGGATTTTAAAGATCCTCAACAGGTCCTAGCTACCAGAATTGTTGATGATATTACCACGGTGTACAAGTTTAACAACTTTGGGTCATCACTTTTTCCTTCAATTTTTGTTGCTCATAGTGATAACTTGAGCAAACTTTGGCATGAGCGATTTGGTCACTTAAATTATCGCTCATTGCAACAACTATGTAAAGAAAATATGATGACAGGTCTTCCGATGGTATCTTGCAGAGATGGTGTTTATTCTGGTTGTGTACTCGAAAAATATCATCAGGACAATTTTGACAAACGTGCCTCTTGGCACGCCTTGGTTCCCTTGGATCTTGTGCATATTGAATTGTGTGGTCCTCTTCCATTTGCTTCCTTTTCTGGTTTCAAATATTTCTTAACTTTCATTGATGATTACACCAAACGCACTTGGGTTTATTTCCTAAAACTTAAGAGCGAAGTATTTAACATGTTCTTGGCCTACAAGGCCCTTGTTGAAAAACAATCTGGTCATCAAATTATTAAGTTAATATCTGACAATGGAGGAGAATATGTTAGCAAAAAGTTCACTACTTTCTGCACTAAACAAGGCATCCAACAATAGCACACTATTCCATATACACCACAACAAAATGGTGTAGTTGAGCGGAAGAACCGCACTTTAAAAGAAATAGCTAATTGTATGATCCAATCTAAGGGACTAAGTCTTCAATTTTAGGTTGAAGCCATTAATTGTGCAAATTACATAGTGAATCGCACCCCCACTAAAGCATTACAAGGTATCACACCGGAATAAGCATGGCGTAAAACTAAATCTGATGTAAGTCACTTCCATTTGTTTGGTAGTGAAGCATGGGCTCACATTCTTGATGAAAAACAGAAAGCATTGCAGCCTAAAAGTGAAAAGTGCATATTTGTTGGATATTCTGAAGATGTAAAAGGTTATAGAATTATTCAACCACATTCTCATGATATAATCATTAGAAGAGATGTTAAATTTGATGAAAATCTCTTGGCCTGCAAGCCTAACTCAGCGATTGTGCCATCTTTGGCCTGTGAGCCTGATTCGGCATTTGTGCCTTCTTCTTCTTCTTCGAACTTCCTTGACAGGTTTCCAACTCCAGTTTCTGATGATGACAGTGAGGATGAAAATACAACTCCACCTGCTCATGTTCCTCCAGTTGCACCAGCACAAGTTCTTCCTCAATGGGTCCATTCAACATGTAAAGCAGCTGGTGATCTTGCCGGTGATCCTAGAGATCAGCGACGAACACGCTCTCAATTTCAGCGAGCCTCTTCTCTTTTTGTTCAAGTTTCCAAGAATCATGATCCAGAAACCTTTGCAGAAGCTTTAGGAAATCTAGATTGGGATGCAACTATGGATGAAGAATATCGTTCCTTAATGGCGAACGATACTTGGGATCTTATACCTCTTGCAAAAGGAAGAAAACTTGTCAGATGTAAATGGGTCTACAGAACTAAGTATGCATCAGATGGAAGTGTTGAAAGACTTAAGGCAAGGTTGGTTGCCAAAAGTTTTTCCCAAGTTGAAGGGATTGACTACAATGAAACCTTTGCTCCTGTCGCCAAAATGAACTCCATCCGCCTTGTTCTTTTCCTTGCAGCCTTACACAACTGGGAATTCCATCAAATGGATATCAAGTCTTCCTTCTTACATGGTGATTTAAAGGAGGAAATTTACATGGAACAACCTTCTGGATATGTTCAGAATAACTCTAGCCTTGTCTGCCACCTTAAGAAATCCTTATATGGCCTTAAGCAAGCTCCTAGAGCTTGGTATGCCAAAATGGATAACTTTCTCCTTGACACTGGTTTTTCTAGATGCCATTCTGACCCCAATGTCTATACCAAGAAAGTAGGAAACCATCTCATCATACTTGTTCTATATGTTGATGACCTTATTCTTACTGGTAGTGACCCTAAGCTTATAACCCATGTGAAATCCAGTCTTAAGCAAAATTTTGAAATGTCAGACTTAGGACATTTGCATTATTTTCTTGGTCTCCAAGTCCTGCAAACCAAAGAAGAAATCTTTCTTTCTCAGTCTAAGTTTGCTTGTGACCTTCTTCGTCGCTTTCACATGGAAGATTGTACACTAGCCCCTTCTCCCTTCCAGTCTGGAGTCAAAATTTCTGCCACTTGTACTTCACCTGAAGTTGATGCCACCTTGTATCGTCAGCTTGTTGGTAGTCTCTTATACTTGACTCGTTCCCGTCCTGACCTTTCCTTTGTCGTTGGTCATGTTGCCCATTATATGCAGACACCTCATGAAAGTCACTGGAAAGCAGCTAAAAGAATACTTCGATATATTCGAGGTACAATTCAGTTTGGGATTCATTACAGTATAAGGGGGAAACCTTTGTTGGTTGGTTTCACTGATTTAGATTGGGCTGGCGATCCTGATGATCGAACATCTACTGTAGGTTATGTTTTCAGTCTAGGATCTGGACCTATCACTTGGGCTTATAAGAAACAACAAGCTCTTTCTCTTTCTTCAGCAGAAGCAGAATATCGAGCCGCAGTTAATGCCAGTCAGGAAGATTTATGGCTTCGACAGATCCTTTCAGAGTTTGGATTCGAGCAGCAGCATCCTACTCCACTTTGGTGCGACAATCAAAGTGCCATAAAGCTTTCCAAAGATCCAGTTCTACATCAATGCATCAAACACATTGAGCTACATATGCACTTCATCAGAAATCTTGTTCATGATCGTGTTCTTGAAGTGCTCTTTTTCCCTACAGATGATCAAGTTGCAAACATCTTCACCAAGTCTCTTACAGAAGCGAAGTTTTCTAAACTTCGATCTATGTTAGGAGTTCAGGAACTTGTCATTAAGGGGGGGTAGGCTCTAATGCCTCCTTCCTTATCCTAATAGTGTCACTTTTGTAAATCCTTCAATCCTATCCCAAGTTGTTCTTAAGGGGGGATGTTAGGATATTTAGACACTTAGGAGTTAGTTAAGATCAACTTGTGTAATATATCTGTTAGGGAAAGTGTGTTTCTTTAGTATACATTTGAAAATACTTAATCCGATGGTCATGATATGTTCCCGACATAGAGTGATCCAACGGCTCAACTTCTCTTAGATCATACATAACCTTGATCTGTGGCTTAACACCTGATTGGTCCATGATCTCTATTTAAAGAGCATGGAGGGTCATTGTTTAGTAGATCGATTATGAGAATCTCATTTGTAACTTTCTTTCTTTGCATAATAAATTGTCCCGTAGAAGCTATTTGGTCGGGGCCGTGGAGTGTTTCCCTCAAGAGGGTTTAAACCACATCAAAACATCGGTGTGTTGATCTGTGATCTGTTTGTGTGAAGTGGTTTCTCTTGGTGTTCGATCCTTTGGTAGTACCCTATGTACTCGAACAGTTGTTTCCCATTATTGTTGTGAAATCATTTTTGAATTTCCATATTTGGTTTTCATTATGGAAAAATTGTTTTGTGAACCTAGCAGTTATCTCCTACCTCGAAAATTGTTTTTGAATGTTCCCATCAATTGTGTGACTGTGTATGTGCCAATTTCGGGTGCCAACCTGTCACGGTTTTTCCCAAAAATCGTGTTGGTTCCTTGCTACCAGTTAATGACTGTGTGAAGGTCTTTTTGGCCCTTGAATGCCCAAGCCTTTTCCCTCTCACGCAGTCTAAGCTAGCTGGGGCTTTTCTCATCATGTTTTTCATCTATCTCCTGCATTTTCCATGCCTGGGAACTCGTTTTTATATTGCACAATGGATGGGAGGATGGGAGCCACAAATTTGGGGTTTATGGAGGTTGTTTTTGTCCCTTGAGTGCCCACAAACGTTTTATGGAAACGGTTTTGCTCTCCCACGGTGATTCCCCAATCGCCATTTCGTTTTTGGTTGCTAGACGCTTTTTCTTCATGCCTAGAAATTGTGAATTTGTTGTTATGAGTATCCATGCTCAGTTTTGAGTTGTTGTGTGTTAAGAAATGTTGGGGTTGAGATGGGTATCCATTGCTTTGGGCTATGATGAGCTTGAGAGTCCCCTTTTCCTTGTAGATATCATGCCCAGCTCGGGGGTGGTCTCTGAGTGCTAAAATAATACAGGTTGGGCAGAGACCTATGGTTAGGAGGAAAGTTGCAGCAACATAGCTAGTTGTGTGGGACAACTGCACGACAAAGATAAGTGTCTTGTTGTCTATGCATTTACTTCTGCAATGTTTAGGTTGATGACTGTTTTTGATATATTGAATGCATATGAAATTATGTGTGTGGATGATTTTATCTCTGTTGTGCATGTTTGTTGAATTTACATCTACACACATGGGTTTTTAATTGTATGAATCTAATGAATGGGATGAGTTTGTTTAAAAAGCCCCAAAGATTGGTAGCATATTCCCTTCCAGAAATTGGATAGATGGGTGGGGATGTTACAGTTTCCTTTGGGACCAATCCAACACCCCAGTGTTCACTATCTACAAAATACTTTGGGCCCAAAATTACAGGTGGAGTTACAAGCTTATTTGTGAAGAGTTCATCATAACTTTGTATGAGCTAATGTTTAATGAAGAGCCTAGCTGCTTATCTGAGAATGCCATGAAAGTCATGGAGAACTATGGCGACTTCTATTTTTCAGAGGAAGGTACTTATATAAGAATGTATGGAGGCTCCAAGCCCCCATATATCTTTCCCGGGTATTCTACTAATTACATAGTCCACAAGGAGGCAGTAAGGCAGGTGTTCCTTGATGGAATTGGTGGTACTTTATGTAGGTTAAAGAAGGCCTCTTTCCCTCCTTTTCCTTTCTATATGGGAGCTTATAAGTTCTCAAAGATTCTATCAGTTGAATATTTTATTGCAAAGTTGAAAGAATTTCACTTCGGCAAAAGGCCTTTCCAAAGGAATGACAGACGAGGCAAGGCTGCAGAACATTGCAGGGAAATTCACGCTCATTTTGAGTACGCTCACTACTATGATGAAGATGAAGAAGTATATAGAGGGGTCAGTAACATGACCGAATTACAATTTTTCTTCTTAGCGGGGGTGGGGCCAGTTCTATCTCCACTATTGTGCCCCATGATACAAAAGAATCAGAACAGCAAAAAGAAAGAGAAGCATCAGAAGCCGCTGAAGCCATTTCCAGAGAAGAGAAAAGGCTCAAGGAAGAAGCTAAGAGAATCCAAAGAGCAACTGATGAAAGAGAAAATAAAGCAAAGGAAGATGAACTTGGAGAAGAAGAAGCTCGAAGAATCCAAGAGAAGAGAGAATCAGATTGGAAGAAGCTTCCAAGATGAAAGAAGATGAGAGACAAAGGAAAGCAGAAGAGGAGGAGGCTCAGAGAAAGGCGGAAGAAGAAAACAAATCTAGGGAGGATGCTAAACCAAAGAGACCAATCTTACAAGACATGGATACAGACCTACCTATAAGGTATCTCCCACTTCTCCCTTTTACACCATCGAAGAATAGTACAGTTTCCCAATGGGCAAGTTTATTTATAACAAGAAGAGAAAATCCATTGTCAAAGAAACAATGACTCGTATGAAGAGACCTTTCCAACCAGATATCGTCACCAAGCATGAAACCACAGTCATGCAAGGTACCCAGAATGATCCTGGACTCCTAGCATCTATCTTTGTGGCTTATGTTAAAGCAACTGCAGACAATGTCCACATGTTGGCAGCCGAGTTAGAATTAGAGAAGAAGAAAGCTTTCCATTTGCAGCAGACTCTGGTCAAAGAACAGAATTGTAATAATTTGATGGTTGAGCAGTATGACACCCTTGTGTCAGAAGAGGGAGAACTAAACAAAATATTTCAGCATATAGAAGCTAAAAAGAGAGCTTTAGCGATACAAATAAGAACCTTGGAAAGAGAAAAGAATGACCTAGAGGGTAAAAACTTGCAGCTAGAGTCCGAAAAATTTGATACTGCTCAACAGATGGATGATTTGAAAGAAAATATAGAGAAGTTGGAAGATGGTAAGGAATTGTTGGAACAACAATTAGAACTCGCAACCAGTAAGGTCAGTGATCTGAGTCCCTTTCATGAGCAGTCGTGCGGAGCATTAAAGAAGATCTATGGAATTCAGGAGCTCATAATGGAAGAGGTTTGTAAGTTGAAGGTAATAGTAGCCAGGTTCAAGGAGATCAATGCTGAAGCCACTTGGCTCAGGAGGAAATATGCACACATTAGTGAGGACATTAAGAATCATATTGAGTGGAGGGAAGGAAAGTCGGGTTTCCCTGCCAACCTCCCTCTTAAATCCATCTCTGAATTCAAGGCAAACGCATGTCTTTTAGTGTTTTGCAAAGATTGTGGGGTGAAGTTGAAAGCTGTAACCCAAGCTTCCCTTGAGCAGTGTAGAAATTTGTATCTTAAGATACGAACCGCCTAAGAAAATGGTCAGATGGGGATGCCCCAAGAATTAGAAGACTTTCCAGATAAATCCTAACGCTTGTCTGATCTGCGGGACGGGCTAAGTACAGAAATGGACTATGTAAAAAAAATAGACATGTTAACCATGAAAGATATTCACCATTGTATCGGCTAGGCTGTTGTTCACGCACATCTCCTTGAAGAAAGCCTTCAGGTTGCAACAGCAGAAGTAATCAACTTTGAAGAAGAGCTCGCTAAGCATGAGCTATCTCTGAAAATTATGCTCCATATGCCTGCCAACAACATCATAAGAGAAACCAACCTCTAGGTAAAACGTGGGTAAAACATATAACAGAAGCAGATAAAGACTCAGCAGCAGAGGCAAACCAGGCATCAGTTTCAGCAGCATTACGAGCAGCAACAAAGGCGCAAGTTCCAGCAGAAGAACTAGCATTATCAGAAGCACCGAATGTGGTAAATGCGCCAGCTCAAAATTAATCTTTTCCTTTATATTTAATGAAAGGCCAACACCTTTTTTTTCCTATATATCTTTTAAATATTAAAAAGACAGCTGGAGTTTTCCTCTCGTCCTTCTTTTGTAACATTTTTTGGACTTATTCCTTTTTGTAAATGGGCACTATAGACAAATTAGAGGAATCGAAGAGGTTAAGGTACGCTTGACAGATCTTGGAGCATTTTGTAAAGCTATATATATATGATCAAAGGGTAGTACAAGGACTTTTGGCAGGTGAAAGGACACTCTTCTTGTGTACATGAACTATTTCTGCTACATGAATTTAGAAATCGTTTTGGGCCTGTGAAATCCTTTGCAGCGTTTTGCTTGGAATTGTGATGGATGATTGTTGAACTATTTCCGCATTTTCATACATATTAAGTGAGATCTTTCCTAGCTTTTGTGAACTAATTCTCTGCTATGAATGATTTTACTTCCTTTGCAAAATTTTCTGTTCTATGTGAGTAATGGAATGTTTTAATTAAATCATAGTTATCTTTGGTATCATTTATCTCCACTGGAAATGCATCTTTACAATTAAATGGCTATCTATTGAATCTTGAGATGTTTCTTCCAGTTTATTACTCATAGTTTTGATTTGCTCCTTGCAAGAATAGGTTAAACTAGCTTAAATAATTTAGATCAGATTTGTTTTGTTGCATGCATTTAGTTTAGAGCACTTACATATCATCTTTAATAGGAAAATATATAAATGGTAGATCAGTCCGTAACCAGTGAACTTTAAACAAATCTCTAAATCATACACGGTAGCCGGAATCGTTAACCGGACAGATTCCCCACACCAAATGGTGAGCAATCTAATTGGGCTTGCTTACCAGGGAAAATTCCTTACTGATTGATGCTATGATTTTTGAGGCATCAACAGGATCAGATTTGCATCTTTTGAAATTCTGAGAAATAAGGAAGGATTCCATCTTTGCATACCAAGCTCTTGGGGCCTGTTTCAATCCATACAAAGATTTCTTCAATCTGCAAACTAATGATGGATCTGATATGTATCCTTCTGGCTGCTTCATATATATTTCTTCATTTATATATCCATGTAGAAAATCACTCTTCACATCCATATGGTGCACTTCCCAGTGCTTGGATGCGGAAATAGCCAAAACTAGGCTGATGGAATCCATCTTTACAACCGGTGCAAAAGTCTCAGTGTAGTCCACTCCTTGGACTTGGGAGAAACCTTTTTCCACCAACCTAGCTTTGTATTTGCTGATAGATCCATCAGCAGAAACCTTCGTGCAGTAGACCCATTTACATTGGACTAATTTTCTTCTAGGTGGAAGAGAAACTACCTCCCATGTAGCATTCTTTTGAAGAGAACTATACTCTTCATCCATGGCAGTTTGCCACCTCGGATCTCGGTGGGAATGATAGAAGTATTTGGGATCTAAACCTATCATCAAATAAAATTTCTCAGATAATAATGGATCAAAAAAATAAAGAGCCATACCTTCTCTTTGAAAGTCTGCTCGAGTCCTCCTTGGATCGACAGGATTTCCAATGTTTGGACCAGCAGAATTGAGTGTATTTTGGGCCCACTTTGGAAAGTGTGGAGGCACAACTGGATCAGATTTTGAACTTGATATATCATGTTCATCAAAGTATGATAAAATATCATAAATATCAGAACCAATACTTTCATCATCTTCTTCAAATTCATCTTCTGGTGGAGGCGGTGAATCGGCAGTTTCTTCCTCGACTAGCTCTAGTTTTTGAAGCAGTTCTTCAAACTTGACACTTCGCTCAATGAATATATTTTTGGATATGATATCCATGAGTTTGTATCCCTTTTATTATTCAGCATATCCCAATAGGTATCATTCAACACTTTGCAGATCCAAATATCTTCTCTTTTTACTCAGAATTCTAGCCCAAGCAGTTGAGCCAAAAACCCTGAAATTGGACACATCAGGTTTGTGACCTATGTAAGCTTCGAAAGGTGTAACATCAGTCAAACATGAATGTGGAACCTTGTTTTGAATGTATGCAATAACATTCATGGCCTCATCCCAAAGGTTTACAGCCAAACCTTTTGATTCAATCATACAGGTTGCCATCTCTTTCAGTGATTTGTTCTTCCTTTCCGCTACACCGTTCATCTGAGGTGTTTAGGGAACTGTGTGTTGGATTTGAATGCTGCTTTTAGCACAAATTTTTAGAAGCTATGATTTGATATATTCACCTCCATTATCAGATCTAATATCTTTTATCTTCCTTTCAGTAGCAGTCTCAACAGAAGCCTTACAAAACTTGAATTTTTCTAGTACTTCCGACTTGTTTTCGAGGAAGAAAACCCATGTAAATCTAGAGAAGTCGTCCATGAATATCAGAAAATACCTTGATCCATTCATGGATGTATGTGGTAGTGTACCATTGATATAAGAATGTCTCATCCCTAAAATAGTAGAATCTCTGCTAGCTTTGCCTCGGTCAAATTTGTGCTCGTGGTGCTTCCCAATAATGCAACCTTTGCATATTCCCTTCGAGGATTTGATCATCGGAAGGCCATCAACCATGGAATTTTTCTGTAGAATCTGCAAATATTTATAATTAATGTGTCCAAATATCTCATTCCAAATCCTAATAATCTCATTTCCATGAGTGAGAAGAGTAGTGGGCTTGTGTTGTGGCAGAAAGTGAGAAAACACATAAGCTTTTACGGTGTGATTTGCTTTTCCAACCGCAATAAGTTTTCCACTTTGAATATCAGAAATTTCAACTTTGTTAGGGAAGAATACAACTTTCTTTGGTGTACCAATGTGAGTCATCTAATAAATGGAAAGAATATTCGAAGCTAAGGAGGGTACATAGAGAACATTGTGAAAACTGCCATGCTCTAAATGAATGGTACCTTTTTCCCTTTGATGAAATATGAGAGTCATCTCCCATGTGGATGGGAATGGTGCTTGATAGATCATAATCTGATAGAGATTCTTTATTTGCAGCCATGTGGTTCGAAGCTCTAGAATCAATGAGAAGAGTGGAGGAATTCGAAATTGTTTCCATGAGTGCATGACCTATTTCGGGATGATCATTTTTGTCCTTCTTCCTCGCACCGTCAAGAAGGGTTATGTTGTTTTTCTCCAAGAGAAGTGCCATTTGATCTATTGTCTTCTTCATGCATGAGCTTTCAGGATGATAGCCTCTGCTTCAATAAGAACATTTTGACTTCTCTTTGGTCTCTTTTCCTTTTTGCTTGTTTCTAGAACCGGATGGCTCATCTGACTGCTTGGATTTTTCTCTTTGCTTGGAAGGATCAAACTTTGGCTTCTCTTTCTTTTGCTTCCCTTTTCCATTCGAAGCTTTGGATTTTTCAGCAAAAAGGGCTTGATCTTCGGATCTTATGGACCCCATTTGAACAAGCTTATCATGCTCTTTTGTTCAATGAATGCATTGAGAGAAGGCATCTTCCAATTAGGAATTGTGAGCTTTCCCGTGTTGAAAGAAGAAACAAAAACCGAATAATATTTTCCAAGTTTTGCAAGGATAGAAAGAATCAACTTTTCATCTTTCTTATCCACTACACATTGCTTCAATGGCATCACCAAGTGCTTGAACTGAGTGAAAAAGTTGTTAATGGTATCGAAATTCTCAGGATTGCTTCATCAAGCTTATTGAAGTGCTTTCCTTTCTCTACTGGTGATGAAGGTTCGACCTCAAGGCCCATGATGGCTCTATAAAATCCTTTAGAGCACAACTTGATCTCATATCTAGCCTTCCATTGATAATAATTGAAGGGAGTAAGAATATTTGATGAGGAAGTGTCCATCTTGAACAAAAGCGAATGGAATCGAAGGAGAAGAACCTGCAAAACACAATGAAAAACAAGAACAATAAGGTCGAACAATCCACCCATTTTAGAGTTGCATCACACCCGGCATAGGAGATCAAGCAAGCTTGAAGATCCAATGATTCAAATCCAGGAATTCTGTAGAAAACTCACAACTTCTAGAGTGGATTGGAGATAAATTTTAGTATTGCATGCACATGAGCGAATGCACATGAGATTTTGCATACCACTGCTGAAATATGATGGTGAGAAATTCACTCAATATTCATGTAGAACACCTATAGAAAATAATTCTTGTCCCTGCCATGGCTCTAATACCATGTGAAATTAAGCACAACAAATCTAATGAACAAGTAAATCAATCACAATAGATGAAACTCAGAAAATATGGTGTAAACTGTGCAAAAGGCTTGCAGTAGTGCTCTATTGAACTCTGAATGATACAATACAATACAATACAATAACAATGACTAACAAATTCGAATTAACCAAGGAGGTCATTTGAATATACTGCATGGAATATCTTGGCTCCAACTAGGAGTCCTCATCATCAGATCAATGGAGTCATCAATGCACAAGAAACGGACAACCAGGTGTCAAACTGAGTCTAACTGAGTGTGGTAGGTGTAACTAGCACATGCAGGAACTAACTGGATGAAGGAGGCTCAGTGGAGGATGCATGAGGATCTAACTGGAGTCAGAATAGATAGTCTAGTCTAATCACTGGGGGTCCAATGGAGTGATACAAGTAGTTATGAGTCAATCTAGCCTTAAATCAAGGAAAGATAACTAGCTAACTGAAGTGAACTGAGTGGTGGGTGAGAGAGGGCGCCTTTCACAAATGGTAAGTGCATGCAGGGCGCACTAAGCACTAGGAGGGATAAAACTGAGTGGAAGGAAGCTCCCAGGTGCTGGCAGACTGGGGACAAGGTACTGGAGGCATCAAACTGGTGATTGGGTTGCATGCGGATGTATGCAAAATGCATGCAAAGTACATAATTGAATGATGAGATATCCTAACATCTTCTTCAGGGTTCCGACAATGGAACCACTTGTTGACACAGTTCTGTCGACAAGGGTTCACTTCACACTATCGTCAACAAACACCAACCAAACACTCTTAAGCACCGGCCCAGAAAGGTTTTACCCTTTCCAGCAACACCCGCGAAGCAAGTGAAGTATAACCCGAGATGGTTAAGAGGGCTGCAGGAACCAGGTTTCCGTAGTGGGGAAAGTACATGCATCTATCCTAACTCTATCGCTACAGAAACCAGATATTTACCTTTGCATCATGCTTTGAATTTCAAACATACATTCATCATTTGCATATTCACTATGTAATCTGTTGATGTATATGTAACTTCGGAATGTATTTCATATATGTATGTTGTATGTACTCCTATAGAGATGGTATTATTCCTCTATACGGAAGTGTCGTCATTTATATTGTAAGTGTCGTAACTTATACTTGATGGGTTATTAGAACACCTTGTTGGGGTCGACCCTGTATAAGTCATGTGGGTCGAAGGGTTATTAGACCACCCTATTGGGGGTCGGCCATGTGGGTCAAAGGGTTATTAGACCACCCTATTGGGGGTCAGCCCAGTCAGCATTATGTTATGTGGTTAAGTTCGAGCCTACATTAATTATGTAAAAGGCAAGTCAAGTCAAGTATAAATAGAGTGCGGGAGGCACTCTATTTGTTCACTCACTTCTCACTCATGCACTCAAGGAGGAGTGGCGCACTTATGGAGGAGGAGGATCTGCTACAAGGTTATGTCTATCTCTTATGGTTGGGTTGTATCATTGCTCTATCTATCTCTGAGGAAGTTATTGGGGTTTTTCACCTTTATGGTTTTCCCCAAGTAAATCTTGTGTCTCTTGTGTGCTTGCATTATTGTCTCCATGATTGATATGATGTAGATATGCTGTACATGTTGTTCTCTCAATTAAGATCCTAGATCAGATTGAAGTAAATTCTGAAAATTTAACATGGTATCAGAGCTAGCCTGAAAGAAGGCATGATATGGCATGTATGACACTTGTTGCACTTACGATGCTAGGGCTTGATATAGCAAAAACCAGTCATCATAGCACTTTCGCTATAAATCCGTTTTGGAAAAGTTTTCGGATCTAAAAACTTTACAGGCCGAATATTAAATCCCCATGTACCTTGTGTCCAAAGGAAAACCTCTAATTCGTTGTACCTTGTGATTTATGATCTGTACAATATAGGGTTTCTGCCTCTTCCATATCTGAGTCAAAATCAGGTGACCTTGGGAAAAAGGTCATAACTTGGGCTAGGAAGCTCCAAATGAAATTTTGTAAAAAGTTACAGGTAGTACACAGACTGTAATATCTCAGGAAAATGTTTCAGAGGCCGAAGTTGAACCAGTGACACGTGGCACGCCGTACAAGTTCTCTTTCCTGTATTATCCCATAAACAGGTCACGTTGCGACACTTAGCATAACTCTCTCTCAGAGAGTCCAATTGAGGTCAGACCTGTCAGGATGGAAAGATAACAGGGTGATCTATCTCAAGAAAAATATTCAAAGGCCGAAGTTGAAACAGTGACACGTGGCACGCCGTACAAGTTCACTCTCTTGTATTATCCCATAAACAAGTCACGTTGTGACACGTGGCATAACTCTCTCTCAGAGAATCCAATTGAGGTCAGACCTATCAGGATGGAAAGACAATAGGTCAAGCTATCTCAAGAAATGTTTTCAGGCCCTGTGGATCAAAAAGTTTGGATTTACACCAGAAACAATCAGGTACATATTTCTGTCAAAACAGAATTATTTTTTAGTACCTTCATTCATGGCTTCCGGAATTTAGGGATTTGGAGAAAGTTGGAATTTTTGTAATCAGAGACCATGGCTGGATTCTACTCATCAAAATCAAAATTTAGAGACCAAGATCATAATTTTTGGTTGGGCAGAAGGCCGGGCTTGATCAGACCCTAGTTCGGGACTTTGATCAGAAAAGTGGAAAATTAGGGCTTCTGTAAAAATGGGAATGTTTTGAAATCTGTGACCACGGTTGGAAGCTACTCAAAAAAATAGAATCTTAGAGCTATGGATCAAACCTTTTGATTGAGCAGAAGAGTGGGCTTCATCAAACCCTAGTTCAAGGTCACATCCAGTGAATCCGAAAGTTTCAAAGGCAAAATTGAGGAGTGAAACTTTGCAGTTTTCAAATTCTAAATATACCAGCTTGATCAGCTCATCAAGGCAAATGTTTCTATCCTTTCGAAAGTTTGAAATTCAAAGTTTGAATTTTTGGGGTTTCTCTGACAAACCCTATTACAGCTCCAAATCCAGTTCCTACAAATCAAGTGTATTGGGTTAATCCTAGAAGAGGATGGATTGATCACCTGCATAAGTGAAGAAGTTCTTGTTTCAGAGGGAGATGAGGCTAAGGCCTTACATAAGAATATTACAAGCGATATCGACAGGTATGACTCATCAAGGTATGTTTCGATATTTGTTCATGATTAAGTTTATGGTATGTTTGTTTTCATGTTATTACGGATAATACCATATTGATTTTAGATTTGTCGTATCACCTTAACAAAATTATGAATGCATGATAGAAGATATTCATTGGTTAGGGTGTTGACACTTATGATTGTACTAATGCATTATGGTGTTATATGAGGTTTATGTTGTCTGCTAACATAAAAGGTACACCAAGAAAGACAAATCATGTTCTACTTCAAGAACGTATAATCAAGGTGACATGAAGACAAGGATTAATCCATTGTCATGGATCACATAGAAGATCCATTTACGAGGTATGCATAACTTGGTTTATAATGGTTAACCTATGAGATATACAGGTTACTAGCACAAGTCAATGAAGAAGAACAAGAAGACATCATGTGAGTATGTTAGACATAACTAGCTAGCATGCTAACCCAGGTATGTTTTTCCTATATCAAGATAGAATCCTACCTTGGGTTAGAATCCTACCTTGGGTTAGGATCATATACTGTTGTGTTGTTGATAATGATTATTCATGAAGTCATAAGTTTGAATAATCATGGGTATATGCATATTATGTGTCTTACCTTAATTAATGATATGACTAACCCGAAGAGGCATAGGTTTGAGTAATTATAGGTTTAGACATGTTATGTTTCTTATGATTTGACGAACCATAAGAATCATAAATAAACCTTGAATGCTAATGCTTATTATTTCTGTTTGAAATGATCATGACTATACATGCTTGAGATTATTGTGTTTTAATAGTATACTAATGAATGTATGATTTTATATGAGATCACAAGGATAACACAATGATGATACTAACAAGCATGCATAGGGATCAAGAATGAATATAAGTTCAAAGACAAGTAATCCAGGAAGCAGAGATCAAGAGGGAGTACACTCCAGTGGTTTCTGCAAGGATGCAGATATTCAGAGGGAGTTGACCATCTCTCTACATTCCACAACATAAAGGTGTAGAAGAAGCTACTTCATATTAGGACTCCAGTAGCTCCTGCAAGGAAGCGAAGACTCAGAGGAAGTCCACCCAACAAACAAACAAAGATAAGTATTTGAATTGTCATTTCTTAAATCATATTGTTCAATATTGTATATACTGATGTTCCTAGAATTAGGTTGTGTATTATGCATATTAGAATAATTGCATTGATGCATGGGTAGGTAGCCTATGACACTGTACAACATTCCATTTCTACTTATCTAGAATGAAACCTCTTTGCTGACATGTTGGGAGTTGTGCACACTCTTAACAATGTTCCGGTAGAGATTGGAAGGCATCTAGAAAGTTACGGGATATGGATAAATGTTGTATTGAAGCATTGGCTAAGATAATTGCATGACTGTATGACATATTTCTTTATGTGTAAGAATTTGTTCTGAAAACGATGAGATGTTTTCTAATCATGCAATTTAACTTGTTGTGTAGGAAAGATCATATGCCATCTCCTACAAAAGAAGAACTACAACATTTGTTCAGCAACAAAATTATCTATTGAAGATATTGAAGTTCCCAGGATACGGGAAGAATGCCATGATCCATCGATCATGAAGAAATATGTTTGGGATGTGGTCCCAAGAGCTGAAGGGAAGTCTGTTGTAACTTCCAAATGGAACCATCAGATCAAGCATGTTGCAGATGGCAGCATTGAGAAATATAAAAGTGATGAAATAGAAGATGCACCAAATGGATTTCAAGACAACATGGTGTAGTCATATATGTCTGCAGAACTTGGTATGGTAGGATAGACAACTTTCTATCTAGTTTGGGATTTACCAAGAATAAAGCGGATTCAACCTTTTCTACAAGGTTGAGGAAGTCAATCCAGTGATACTACTTTTGTATGCGGATAACCTGTTTGTATCAGGTGAGAATAGATTGATTGCCGACACACAGTGGAAGCTTGCTGCCGAGTTCGAGACGAAGAACTTGGGGATGATGCACTATTTTTTTTTTGGCATGAGGTGTGGTAGAGAGCAGATGGAATCTTCCTTGGACAAGGGAAGTATGCAGTAGAGATCCTGAAGAGGTTCGGGATGATGGATTGCAAGGCCATGGCCACACCTATGGCATCGAATCTGAAGCTTCTATGTGATGCTTCATCTGAACCGGTTGATGTCTCTATGTATCGTCAGTTGATTGGGTCCTTGATGTACCTGATGAACATGAGACCAAACATTTTCTTTGTTGTGAACACATTGAATCAGATCCGAGGAGTGTTCACCTGGTTGCTGTAAAGCATGTTCTGAGGTACCTGAATTGTACAGTGGATTATGGGCTCAAGTATGAGGCGAATCAAAAGTTTAACCTGCAGGGTTATGTTGATTCAGATTGGGCAGGTAGTGTTGCAGATAGGAAGAGCACATATGGGTGCTACTTCAATATGGGATCAGGTGTGATCTCTTGGTTCAACAGGAAGCAGTCCTGCGTAGCACTGAGTACAGCTGAGGCAGAGTATGTTGTAGCCTGTTCAGCTAGTTGTGAGGCAGTATGGCTACGGAAGCTGCTGTCTGAGTTATTTGATCTCCCGTTGGATGCTACTGGTATCTTCTGTAAAACCAGAGTTGTGTGAAGCTGTCTGAGAACCCAGTGTTTCATGACAGGTCGAAACACATAGAGATCAAATATCACTATATCAGGGATATGGTGCAGAGAGGAGCTGTGAAGCTCCTGTATGTTGTGACGGACGAGCAGATTGCAGATGTGCTGACAAAGCCACTAGCCAGGGTGAAGTTTGAGTACTTCAGAGAGAGGCTTGGTGTTCTTCAGATCGAGGACACTTCAAGGAAGAAGTGATGGACACATTTGCTGAAGCCATTCCAAGCATGTTGGAAGGAGGATCCTTCACATGGCTGTTGATGTAAGCGGCTGAATGATGAGCATCACGATGATGTTCTGGTTTTTGCTGTATATGATCAGTTGGATCATTTTTATGTATGTATGAACGCATCATGTTGGATGTTGGATATGATCAGTTGGATCATTTATATGTATGTACACATCATGTTGGATGCTAGATATGATCGGTTGGATCATGGTGTATGTATTTTTGTATATGCATCATGTTGGATGCTTGGACCATGTATATGTATATGTATCAGGTGGATACATTGTATGATCAGAGTAGATCATGTATGTGTTGATGGATACATTGTGTGGATCATGTATCTATGTATCAAGTGGATACACTATGTATATTGATATGTATCAGGTATGATCAGGTAAATCATGTATGTTGATGGATACATTGTGTGGATCATGTATCTATGTATCAGGTGAATACACTATGTATGATGATATGTATCAGGTAGATACTTGGTGTGCATCAGATGGATGCATTGTATGATCAGGGTGATTGTGGATGACAAGCTTCTCCAGATGACATGCAGCAGGATGTTGCAGTGATGATGATCAGGATGATCATGTGTACATCAGGATGATGTATGGTGAGTATCAGATGATACTTTGTGGCCGTGGATCAGGTTGTGCAGGTAAGCATGTAATTTGTGCCCTGGGAGATTTGTAGATGGTCTTTCGAGGTTTTTCCTATGGCATGTAATTCGGTGCCCTGGGACATCTGGAAAATGCTCTTTCGAGGTTTTGCTTGGGAGGACATATAATTTGTGCCCTGGGAGATCTGCAGATAGTCTTTTGAGGTTTTGCCTATGACATGTAATTCGGTGCCCTGGGATATCTGTCAGATGCTCTTGCGAGGTTTTGTCCTATGGCATGTAATTTGCTCCTGGGAGATATGGACAAGATGAAAAAGGCCTCAGATGCTTCAGCCAGGTTTTGCCATAACCACATGTAATTTGCTCCTGGGAGATCTGGACAGGATGAAAAAGGCCTCAGATGCTTCAGCCAGGTTTTGTGGTGGACCACATGTAATGTGCTCCTTGGAGATCTGACAGGTAGAGCCGTGTGCTCGTAACAGCCTAGGATGCTTCAGCCAGGTTTTGTGGTGAGATCACATGTAATGTGCTCCTGGGAGATCCGACAGGTAGAGCCATGTGCTCGTAACAACCTGGGATGATTCAGCCAGGTTTTGTGATGGGTCACATGTAATGTTCTCCTGGGAGATCCTACAGGTAGAGTTGTGTGCTCGTAATAGCCTGGGATGATGCAGCCAGGTTTTGTGACGCACGTAATAAGTCCTGAGGATTCCACAGTATGGCCAATGATGACGAAGACCTGCAGGTGGTGGGCCTACATCCAGTATGAAAAAGGACTGGCTCTGTAGAACTTCCTATGATGAGTAGATTCAGAGATTGATTGAGATAGCAGCAGCAGTGATGATGATGATGACGATGATCCAGAGAAGATGACTTGTGCTAGAAGACCTGTGCTGAGAAATACCTTCCTAGTTAAGAGGGAGTGTTGATGTATATGTAACTTCGGAATGTATTTCATATATGTATGTTGTATATACTCCTATAGAGATGGTATTATTCCTCTATACGGAAGTGTCATCATTTATATTGTAAGTGTCGTAACTTATACTTGATGGGTTATTAGAACACCTTGTTGGGGTCGGCCCTGTATAAGTCATGTGGGTCGAAGGGTTATTAGACCACCCTATTGGGGGTCGGCCATGTGGGTCGAAGGGTTATTAGACCACCCTATTGGGGTTCGACCATGTGGTTCGAAGGGTTATTAGACCACCCTATTGGGGGTCGGCCCAGTCAGCTCTTATGTTATGTGGTTAAGTTCGAGCCTACATGAGTTATGTAAAAGGCAAGTCAAGTCAAGTATAAATAGAGTGCGGGAGGCACTATATTGTTCACTCACGTCTCACTCATGCACTCAAGGAGGAGTGGCGCACTTATGGAGGAGGAGGATCTGCTGCTAGGTTATGTCTATCTCTTATGGTTGGGTTTTATCATTGCTCTATTTATCTCTGAGGAAGTTATTGGGGTTTTTCACCTTTATGGTTTTCCCCAAGTAAATCTTGTGTCTCTTGTGTGCTTGCATTATTGTCTCCATGATTGATATGCTATAGATATGTTGTACATGTTTTTCTCTCAGTTAAGATCCTAGATCAGATTGAAGTAAATTCTAAAAATTTAACATAATCAACATTCGCATTAACAGGGTAAAACTGGCGATCACATCAATCAGAAATTACAGAATAACAACATTCAAGCAGACACAACATTCATCATAAATAGAGATAAAAGAGACATATCCAAACATCTTCATGCATTAAATCATCAAAAACCTGCATGATAACCTTCACAAGGACATATCAAAACACCTTATCGCGGATCCATACAAACTTGCCAACAACAGAGCAAAACCTCACACAAGTCCTTCGCTCGGTTATTGATCAACGTGTGATCTCATTCTAGGGTTCCCTTAGGATTACATTCATAGTCCTATTTATAACCAACTATGGCAGTTACAAAATGGTCCAAATGACCCTTTCTAACTAACTAAACCAAACTTGTGCTTCTGTCAGCTCCTTGTTCTTCGTGAATGGTCCCTTTCTTCCACAGATGGTCCTTCTTTGATGCTAACAGATTCCGCACTTCATGCGGTCTAACCCCGTGGCAATGGTCCTTGCTGTGATAATATGTCTTTAACAACAACATGAGACACATAACCCACAACCTTTGAATACCCGATGTACATTCTGAAATGCCTAAGTGATTTGACTAATGCATATGCTTATTTCTCCATAATGGTATACCTTAAGTTCATAATTTTGTAAGGCTCTACTCATAAAGGAAATGGGTTTCTCCTAACCCTCATTGCTCTTCTACAACAAAACTCCTACCAATAGTGTCCTAGGATGCAAACGAAAATATCTGAAATTCTTTTGAATAATCTTGGATAATCAATAATGGATACCTGCAAATGGCTTCTTTGATTCCTCTGAAATCCTCTTTCCCTTCATTTTTCCGTTCAAAATTAGCATCCTTCTTTAGTAATTTTTGCATGGGTTTCATTAACTCTGCTAAGTTAGGAATAAATCTTTTTATAAAGTTAATTTTCCCATTGAATGACTACAAGGATTTCTTATTACAAGGAAATGAACTTTCTTTATCGCTTCTACCCTCTCTAGATCTATCTTGACACCATATTTGGAGATGATGTGGCCCAATAGATTTCCTTCATCCACTCCCAAATTATATTGATTTGGTCGAGTTCAAGTATATACCATATTTTCTACATATTTCAAATACCTGTCTGAGATGGCCAATGTGATCGGTTCTTTCCTTAGAAAAAATGGTAAGGTCATCTTGGTATATCTCAATGATTTTTATGATTATCTCCTTGAAAGCATAATCCATGGCCCTTTGGAAATTTGTACCAGCATTAAGTAGGCCAAATGGCATTCTAAGATACTCAAAGGTTCCCCAAGGAGTGTTGAAGGTGGTTTTATGTCGATCTTCTTTACTAACCAAAACTTGGTTATAACCTGAGAAACCATCAAACATTGACATCATGCTTGAACCAGTCTCCCTTTGAAATAAGGTTTCCACATTTGGGAGGGGGTAATTGTCCTTTAAGCATGTCAATTTTAAGTTTATAAAGTCAATGCAAAGCTTGATATTTGCATTCTTTTTCCTTACAACAACTAGATTTGAACACCATGAGGAATGTCTAGTTGGGGCAATAATTCCTGTGGACATCATCTTTTGAAGCTCCTTTAACACAATGGGGCCCACCTTAGTGTTAATCTGTCTCAGCTTCTAGCAAAATGGCTTGGCATATTCTTTCAATGGGATAGTGTGCTGGAAAACATCTTCATGATAAGCCTTGAGCTCATCATATGTAAAGGAAAAGACATACCAACACTCCTAAACTAGGATTATGAGCTAAGTTTCTCTATTTGTTTTATGCACCCTTGCCAATATTTATTGATTTAGGATTTTTTTTCTGTCCCAATATTTACTTCTATGCGATTCCTAGATTTCAAGATTTCCTTTTCAGGCTTATGCCTATCCTTTATGTCAAAAATGTTCTCCCATTCAACTATTCTCTTTGGAATTCCATTCCTAGGTTGCTCTTCATTTTCAATGTAATCATATTTTTCCTCCTTATAACTTATCTTACAGTCAGATAATTCTTGAACGTTGTGAATAAACCTTAGGATTTGCTTATCATTTTTAAACACTTGCCAATGGTCTATGTTATCTGGGATGGAGGGCCTAAAATTTATCTTGAAATTTCCATTCCCTTTTATTTACTTGTTAATTGGATGGAGGGTTGAGGCTACTACTGCTAGTTAATCGGATTCTTTATTTCCATATCTAGGCACTGTTGTGATGTTCAAGGCATCAAACAATTCCATGGTATCCCAAGAAGCGTTCCTATACTTCTTCAACCTTTCACTCTTGCATGCGAAGATATTCTTGATTTGGGAAACAACTAAGTCTGAATCACCCTTTATACTTAACACTTTTATGCCCATGTCCTTAGCAATTTCTAGGCCTTGCAAGAGTGCCTCATACTCAGGAACATTATTTGATGCATTGAACTCAAGTTTGAAAGAAAAGTTAAACATTTGTTGAGATGGCAATGTGATAACATTACATGCCTCTTTGCCTGCTTTACAATAAGCACCATCGAAACTCATTCTACAAACTTCATTGATTTTATCATCTTTAACTTTTTTCTTTTATCAGATCTAACTTTTTCTTTTATCAGATCTAGGAAGTTTGAAAAAATGGCATAATTACTAAATCTATCTGACTCATGGACATACTCATTATCTAGAATATTCGGGTCTTCGACATGAAATTTCCTTTTCTTTTCCCTATACAACCTTACATGAGCATCTTCATTAGCTAATACCATGGAATAGGTCCAATCCATATGAATACAATCACCAAGGGAAGCAACCCACTTTCTAGATATAAACATTCCCCATGTACTTGGAACATCGATCACCACTACATCCATAGTCAAGTTTATATCAGGATAGGATGCTAAATTTACAGGAAAGTTCATGATTATACCTATTAAATCAATCTCCTTGGAATCCATTGCACAAACATTCTGATACGGCTTGTGACATGCAGTTTTAATTGCTCCATGACTTTTCTAGTCATGATGTTGGATGAGGCACCCAAGTCAAGCATGAATTTATGGAGCAACATGTTATTAACCACTAAGGATACATAGAATGAGGGGTGATCTTCTTTATGAGGATCCATGCTATGTAATATGACAAGAAGGTCTTCATTCACTTTCTTAGGATTGTTAGAAATTAGTTCTTTTAGTATCTCACGAATGACATCCTTTGGCTTTTCATGTATCTTATCCTTAGTTTTATCTAGGGATTTTTCTTTAGGTTTGTCACAAACAGTTTCTTTGGGATTCTCGATAATGTTCTTACGAGGTACTTCTAATGCTTTTATTAATTTATCCTTTTGACTTGGGATCTTTATAAGGATTTCAGTTATAGGAACAAGAATTTTTGCACCATGCATGCAATTAACCACATCAATATTCAAATCTGAGGGAGGAGGATGAGATACCTTCAAAATATGTAGATCAGACTTGGTTGCAATTGAATTCATTCTTCTTTGGTAGGTGATAATTTCCTTTGAACTTTTCCATCTCTCTGATCTCATCTGGAGTAGGCTTTTCCCCAAATAGCTTAGTCACATTGTCTTTCTCCTGTGCCATTTATTTAGCCTGCTTCCATGTTTCTTTAGACACTGTATGAATTCTTCCAACTACATTTATGCACTCTAGTTGACTAGGATAACCAACAAAATTATTTGTTTCAGGAGAAACTTGTTCATTGATGTAATTGAAATTTTGGCAAGTTGCTTCCTCGTGAAACTCATTGCAAGCTATGGAAAAAGGGGGAACTTCTTCCATGACCATGTTTGTTGTTTCAAGTTGATTTGGAATTCTTTGTTCATGGGAAGGAAACTTTCTTTTCCACTCTAGATTGGTTCTAGGTGGAAATATCTAGGTAGGAACATGTGATCTTTCTCTTTCCATGGAAATGAGTCTATTATGCATGTCATTTATCTAAGCAACGTGATTTGCTTCCATGGCTTTAATGACATCATTTAACTCTCTCAGTGTATATTTGGATAGGTCCTTGCTATCTACTGCTACTGATTTGTCTTTACTATCAGGATGTCTTGATGATGAACTAACCCTTGTGAAACCCAGAATGTTTAACTTTATTGAAGATTGCATGTTTTTGTCAATCTTCTTAGCTAATGTCTGGGATTTCTTCAAATCGGTGGGTTCCTTGTCTCTTAGTTGATACCTCATTTCTCCATTGAATGACTCCATGTAATAGATGAAGATTGAGCCATCAGTAGGTTTAATGTTGTCACGGAGGCTTGAAATAAGATTATTGAATTTTTTTGTTAAATTCCTCCATGGTTTCATTCTCGTTCTTTTTCATACGATTGAGGGCAGCCAACAGATGTATGCCTTCTTTCTTATCTCCCCATATTTCCAGGAATCCTTTCTCGAACTCTTTAAAAGTATTATAACTGTAATTATATAGCTCGGAAAACCAATCAAAAGCCTCCTCTTCTAAGGAAAGGGCAAACAGCTTCATCTTCATGTTTACCATTCAAACATCATTTGTTAAAGCATTAGGAAAAAAATTTCAAATGTGCCTTAGCACTTATTGCATTGTTACCCTAGAAGGAAGGAATTTTTTCAATTTCCTTCTCAGGAACAACATGAGGGTAACCATTTATATTAGTGAAATATAACGAACTAAAAAAGTCTTCGATTTTATTATCGACTTCATAATTTTCAAATAAAAAGTGGATATCTAAAACAAACTCCGATCTAATATTCTCAAGGATTCTATGAGAAGTAAGTTTATTCAATCTTCTCTAGTAAACCTTTTTCAGGCTCAGGGATGAGAGAGAATAAGCCTCCAAATTTCCTTCTTGTTGAATACCTCGTTAAGTTATTTGACAGTGGATTCACCAGATGGATTGAGTAAGTTCTAAAAATTCACTGGATGCATCAAACAAAGTAAAAAAACAAGAATAAACAAAAATTTGTAACCCGAGAATAGAAATATTTATCCCCGGCAACTGCGTCAAAATGTTTCCGCCTAATACACACCTGGGGGGAGCGCGGAAGAAATATTCAATCCACTCAGTGTGTCCTTGGGGGAATACATAGTCAAATTTTGTCACTTGATTACTTGACTCCTCTGTCTAGGATACTCCTAGAAAATCCAAGGGTGGTGATCCCTATAAAAATCAAACTAAGGCTTTTACACTACAAGAAAGAAGGAAAAGCTAAATCTAGAAGTAAAAATGAATCTGAACAAAAATTACTGAATCCAGAAGCATCTGCAATAATTTAAATCAACAACATTTATTTTAAAGAAATCATTCATGGCATATTGGTAGATTGATAAAACATATAAGATTGAAAAAACGTAGACCAGTGCCGAGATGTATAAATTGTTCCTATTGTGGGAATGTGCTGCAGATGTCTTGTTGTCAATTTTAATTTATTAATGCGTGATTATGGGAGTGGGTTAATTTGATTATTTGGCCCAAATGAGCTTAACTCTTTGAACTGAGCACTTCAAGCGGCTTTACTAAGTGTCCAACTAGGTGAGGCATAACCATCTTAAAGTATCCCCCTAACTCTATGGTAGTCACCCTTTGCGACCTCCCGAGTTCTCAAAGATAAACTATTTGGATTGTCCTATTAATCTAGTCTCTCCACCCTTTCTGGTTGACCAACTGGTCAAACTAAGCTAGAGCAATCAAGATCATACAAGGAAGGATACTTTGGTAAATTGTATTAAACAAACCTTAAATGTTTTCTAGTTGGTTAAACTAGTCAAAGAATCTCTTTTCCGACCAAAGTCCAGTACTCGAGCAAGCTCAATCTGTGTCACTGTACTTCGGGAAAGCAAGGAAACAATTACTCAAACTTTGAAGAAATCAAATTTTTAACAAAATGTGAAAAACTAGGTCCTAAATACAATTGTGGCCCATCGTTGAAACAGAACCAACAAGGTTAATTTTATTAATTGCAAAAAAAGGAAATCTACGCTAAAAATCCAAACCAAAAAGCAAGAGATTCGACACAGACCCCCTGGGGGGATGGGGTGCAGGCATTGGGTAGCATGCTTTCTCTTCTTTATCTTATTACAATTCAAAATAAAACAAGAAATGTTGTTGGTCCTTTATAATTTTAAGATCCATACAACTTACAAAGTATTAAAAAATGAAGCAAGAAATAGTAGAGGTTGTTTGGGATACCTTAAATGGTTTAATAGGTTGAAATTTCACCATCATGCCTCTCTACCTAATCACGAATGTCTGAAAAACAGCAAGGTTATTATTAGAAAGATGGCCAAAGACACTTTAAGAGTGTGTTTGGAAAATGCTACAAAAATTCTAATTAAACTAGTATTGAAAAACAAAAATTTAACTAAGGAAAGCCAGAAAGCTTGCCTTCCTAGGATATTTGCTTTCCTCTTTAAGAAATGGAAAGAAAATTCATAAGCACTAGATTTCTACATAAACGATTAACCTCAAATTTTTCTTCTATATGCATTTTTCATATCTACGATTTTAAACTTGCACAAAATAGAAGAAAACTAACTAGATCTAGAATGTAAGATAAACTTTTTTAAAACATCTAGATTGTAAAGATTTATATCTACTTTAAATTTAATCTTCGAGTACCTATCTAAATAGAAACAAAACCGTAACCAAGAAAAAAGTTTGAGAAAAGAGGATCGAGAAGTTAAGAACCTATGGGGGTTGAGTAGTAAAGGTTGGGCAATGGATTCTCCTTCTTGATGGACCAGTGGGATGAATGATTTGTTTGGATATACTGTAATAAATGTAGATCTAACATGCTCACCATGTCTTCCGGCCTAGGTCACCTACAAAATCACAACAACACTTGCAAAGGGGATTAAAAGTACCTATGTGAATGAACAAAAGAAAGCATAAGAAATTATAGATTGAAACAATAAATCATATTATATCTAGAATTCTATTACCATTAACAATATAAGAAATCTATAAATCATTAATTACTATTCTTACTGAAATGTAATTTCCTTCCAAAGATAGATAATTCCCAACAATAAACAAGCATGCAACAATGATACAGATTACATCATATACTTAAGCATGGAATATTCAACACCGAAGACAACAGCAGAGTAAGCCTCCAAAGCCTTTTATTAATACTCAACATAAAATATTACAACTCGATGCAAGTAAAGGTTTGACCTTTGGATGCCCAACAATTGGGAAAATACTTGCTTAAATAGCAATTTGCATGCAAACTAGGGCGCAATTCTCAAGGGAGGGCACATCCTTTGATTAAATGGTTAACTAGAACTTGAAATATTTGATTAAGAAGTGATTATAAGACAATCCAATGGGGATTGAACCGCATCTCAAGAGGTAGGTGCATCCCTATTTTGTAATTATCACACAAACCCAAGGTTTCCATGTGGAAAAGTTGCCCAACACAAGACATATGTGCCCCTCTTCTGGATTGGATTGGATTCATCCTATCAAGCTTGAGATGACCTGAAATTGATTTCCATTTAACTTAGTTAAACTCCGGACCAACTAGAGACATGTTTCCATTAATTTAGGAATATATGTTTTCCTTTATTATGTCTTTTTTGGCTAAGTAAATGTCTTTTTGGCCTTTTTCGAGCAACTATTAATTTGAGTGATAAATATTCACTGAAAAATTATGAAATTTGGGTTTATGGGTTTAATGGGTGCTCTAGATTAGAAAATGTGCATCCCATTGGAAAATTTCACCCACAAACCACTCTTTTATTACATTTTTTATTTCTCAAATTAAACCATTAAAAAATGGCTTGATTTTGCGGGAAAAAAATATTTTTCCAAAAACATTAAAAAAAAATATGGGGGCCTAGCACATATTCATATGACTCTAGAATAGTTTCAAACATGGTAATAAAAGTTGACACTTGAAATTTAATAACCTCTTAAGGCCTAACCCCCATGACGAGCATTCCAGCTTCGGAGGAGCAAGAGAAAAACTAGAAAAGTATACTCTGCGAAGACACAAAACATAATTAACATGGGAAAAAAAATCTTTGGATTACCCGGATTGATTGCTAATTCCTAGGAAGCAAAGTTATTTACATAAACCATCATGCTATCTCACTTTATTACAAACCCCATGGGGGCATGAACCTGTGAAAAAAAAATTAAAAAGGGGGCCCTGAAAGGCCTGATTTGAACTTTCGAACACTGAAAATGCACAAGTACTTGTGCAAACTTTGGTGGTTCACTTGAAGTCCAAATGTGTGCAACTCAAATGGTAACAAGGTGAAAGTATAATTCATCGAATTAATGTCTTGAATCAATATTGGAAAGACAATAAATAAAAAATGGGAGGTTCCTACTAAAAAATGGGATGTAAAAACCCTAGTCAATTGGTTCATGTTAACAATCAAATTGACACCCCTAATCATGTGACAAGAGCAACATATGTTTATCATGTACCCGCACCAGGAATTCATGACATAAGTTCATTCAGAGATGAACTATTTTGGAAGCCACCAAGTCATCAATCTCAATGGAACATACCCCCGCAAGGGGGAAATCCATACATGCAACCTAGTTCACAATGGACTAGGCAATATTCAAGAAGTAACCAATCTTTTTGGATGCCACCTCCACAAGGAGGAAGTCAACCTTTGAATGATTTTCAATACCAAGTTCAACCGCCATGGTGTGGTTGGGACCTAGGAAGTAACCAATATTCTTGGGCCCCACCTTTGCAAGGAGGCAATCCACCCAATGGTCATGTTTCAGGAAGTAGCCAAACTTCTTGGGGTCAACCTTCACAAAAGGAAAACCCACCTTGGAATTCTTATCACACCCAAGGACCACATCAATGGAGTGGTCAGGTTCTAGAAAGTAGCCAATCCTTTTTGGGCCTAACCCTGCAAGGGGGAAATCCAACCATTAACACCATTCTGCCATGGAGTGGTCAGGTTCTAGAAAGTAACCAATCTTTTGGGAACCAACTTGCAAAACCTACGTTTGATCCAGATAGGCTGCCACATGAACCTCATGTCAATGGTGTGACGAATTTCATCAACCATCTTGAACAGATTACCCCACATTTGGGACAAGTTTCTATTCAGAATTCGCAACCCACAGATAGTCAGGAAATGCAGGAACCTATTAATCCTTCCAAAAATTCTGACATCCTCATAGTCTCATCCATAGACCTTAGAGGAAAGAAGAAGAAGTATAAGAGTAAGCAAAATGATAACTATGGGAAGGGAGATGCACCAACTATGCTTCAATGTTGTGGACAACAACAACCCACTTTTTTGACACTGGTACCCCTGCCAGGGGACAACCAGCCAACCCCCCCGCAAGGGGGCAATGATCCTAACGCCAATGTCTTCATGTGTGATCCTGAGATTAACATTCATACAAGACTTGATTCTTATGATGTCTCTCCTAGTACACCAGATCAATTGGAATCACAACCAGATGGTTATCTCTACATTGAGAAACCAACCATAGACTTAGTACCACAACCCCCCAAAGGTGTTTTATGTAGAACAATGCGTAATCCCAACATGCGAGTTGCTCAGAATAGTAATGTTCTTGATGACCTAGTTCAAGTACCATGTGCCATGTCAGCCTTGGAGGTATTGCAATGTCGTTCTATGCCAAGAAAGGAACTATTGTCTACCATTGGTGTTGTTGATCCATCCAATGAGACTTTGATCACATCAAACATAAACCATTCAATATGTAGGATCCTTCTCGAAGTTGCTTTTCAGATTAAAGTAACGACTAATGGTAAGAACATCTATCTAACCATAGTAGATGAAGGGACCTCAGCTTGTGTTATGTCATTTCCATGTTGGAAATCATGGGTGATTCCAGGAAGATGGGTAATTCTTTTTGGCCAAATATGACAGTGAAAAACAGAAATTTTACCCATGTATTAAATTGAATCCCTCGAAACTTATACTTGCCACATTAATTTTGTCATGTAGTTGAAAAACGAAATGTATATAATTATGTTGGCTTTCCAATGATATTTTTTTCGAAATATACCAATGCCATATATCATGTCGAATTTTCATTTAATGAAACGTGTGTACTTAAAAACTTGAAGACCAATTAACAAGTAGTTTGTGTGCGTGCACAATAAATTAATGTTAAAGTAATAATTTTAAAAAATGAAATATGTGAACATGATCTAGACAGAGTGCACTGGGGATTACATATTTTTCTTTTAATTTTTCTCAAAAAATTATATTTATTATTATTTTTCGAAACTTACCAATGAATATTTAAGTCGCATTTTGCACACATGTGTGTGCGTGCACGAAATATTTTGATTTTTTACATAATTTGCAAAACTAAAAATACCCTTTTAAAGAGGACACGTTTATCTGGGGCTTGTGTGTTTTTTCAAATTTTTTGGATGTGTATTTTGAATGTTGTGGATTTATCTTTGAGCTCAATCGAAGTTGTCAGCATGGTCTTTTAGGGCAAGCTTTAGTATAAATTTAAAAACAACAGAGATATGAAGATAAAAATTTGTAAATTTTATATATCTTGATAGAGGATTCGTTGATGAATCCAATGGTATCAAGTCCGCTCATTAATGAGCATTCAATGACATGGTTTAACTCTATGGAAGGCAGACAAAACTTTCATTCTACAGTGAAAAGGGCTCTCGACCAGTTTTTTAAGCCCTCGATCAAGCTAAATACCTCGATCAAGGGTTTAACAACACCTCGATCGAGGGTTTAACAATACCTTGATCGAGGTATTTTAAAACCCTCAATCGAGGGCCTAAAATGAACCTTTTTATGTTTTTCAAAAGCTAGATCGAGCTTTTGCGAGCTTTTCAAAAGCTTGATCAAGTGTTTGCAATCTTTTCAAAATCTCGATCGAGGGTTTTAAAACCCTCGATCGAGGTATTTTCAAAATCTCGATTGAGGGTTTTAAAATCCTCGATCAAGGTATTTTAAAACCCTCGATCGAGCTTTTAAAACCTCTTTCGAAAAACAATTTTTTTAGCTTCCATCTGCTAAAAATGGTGAACCACCTTCGTGGAATCACCCGCATTTGGATCACCCCTATCTATCGTAGAAGTTTCAAACCAAGATACTCAAATAGCTTCGGCAGATTCGGATCAAAATCTTCCCTTTATGGAGCAATATGATTCGGTTACCTGGCCCATTTGGGTTGTGAGATCCCCCAGCTCACATGACTTCTTGGATTACATTTTATCATCAAATGAAGATATCCCTGAAGTTGTAAACATTTGGTTGTACCCACCTAAGATCATCTTTTATGGGGCCACTGGGAGCATACTCGATATAAATCTACCCAAGTATAGGAGCATGATCTGCATGTTCCTCGATCTTATTTGGTATATTTGGAAACTTGCATATAGGTTTAGGCCATCCCTTTGTGAAGATGCATTTGAACCTTTTGCAACCCAAACTTGCCATAGGGTCTAACCTGTTGGAAATTGGTGGGTCAACCCTCCATATCCGTATTTTCCACCATTCCGACAGCAGAGCCTACCGAACATGGGACACCCTAGTCAGCACCCCATTGCCATTTTGGTGCCCATTCTGCGTTATTCTCATAGTCCAGAGAGCCCTATTAGTCCCATCATGAATTGGAGTTTGAGACCACATATTTCTCTTTCATACATTTCTGACCATATCTTGATGGGCTCCCAATTTTTTGTCATTTTACATAAGCTTGCGTTAAAATATCCACTTGAACATCCATGCAAACTGCTTTGTTGCTTATTGCTTATGTTGCTTATTTACCTGTATAGTCACTTTCTGTTACAAGATGCCTATAAACCATTGTTTATGTATATTTGACCCATACCCATGGAGGAAACATCTACAAGAGTGTACATAACTAGCTCAGCCCTTGTTTGTAATATGGATCTTTGCCTTGACCTGACCCATGCCCTTGACATTTAGGTGCATGCCCTTGAGACACTCGTTTCCTCTAATGTATCATAGCATGCTTTATTCTTTTTTCAAGCTATTAAATGAAAAAGGTTAAAAAAAATTGGAAAACACAAAAATCCAAAAAGGGAGAGACTTGAATCAATCCATATTATAAACTTCGAAGAAAACGGCAACAGTCAGTCCTTGTCGCCCTTGAACAGGGCACACAATTTTGTATCTGCGGTCAGTACACCATCTACATTTTCCTTAGGAAACTATATCAGTATTTTGAATAGATATCCACCGATGGGTTATCCTTCCCGTCACCAATGGAGCTTTCGTTAATGCATCTGGCATTAGCAGATTTCATTCAGGTCGGTTACTCAAATTCCTATGTTTCCAAGCGTCCATTCTGCGTCGTGTTATGTGTTCAAGGGAAGTCCAAACCGAGTCGTTCATTCCTCAAATATTCCTGACCAATCATGTTGGCCTTCCTTGTGTCAGTATACAGTGTTGGATCTTGCAGTTCTACCAAATTACATCAGACTATTGATCTTTGTTTCATATCGGTTGATGTGGGATGCATCAATTTCCTCCTTTCGATGGATCTATTCCTATCGACATCAAATCATCATCTAGGACATGGATCTAGAAACCCGAGATTACCTTGGATCTTGCATTCATTAGTGGCAGGTTTCCTCACAAATAATAGTGGGTATACATCAATGACCCCTGATTTTTTTATTCTACAAGTGTTCGACTTCAGAACATCTATTCACACTTGCTAGTTTGTACTCAGTACCTTAGAGTCCATCATCATTATCGGTGGGTCTCTTCACATCTGTTAATGGTATACATCAATGACCAGTAATCATATGGTGTTTTATTATGCTCGACATCAGATCACTTATTCGCATGATATAAACTCGTACTATCATCGATTTGTATTGAAGACCTTGGGAAAAACAGTTGTATCACTCATCTATGCACTGCCTGACCTGCGCAAGATTAGACTGCCATGTCATAAGTTCAATAAAGACTTTGTTCTCACACTCATCAAAGTGCATGTTTACATTTCAAAAAAATTTGCTTTTGACATGGATCCACTGTGTATTGTTCGTGGCCATGCTTGTTTACTGCTGAGCATGGGTATGCCCACCTTAGGAAGATGTTATATATTTGAGAAATTGCTATGTTTTGCAGGTGTGATCCTCAATCCTGCGCCCTTGAGTTTTCCTTCCCTTATCCTTTCTTTGAACGATAAAGAGTATCAGTACAAAGCATATCAGTATACCGAGTGTAAATTTCAGTAATGTATTTCGGCCCTTAGCTCTGCTTCGGACCTCACACATTAGGGGGCATCTGTTAACAATCAAATTGGCACCCCTAATCATGTGACAAGAGCAACATATGTTTACCATGTACCCGCACCAGGAAGTCATGACACAAGTTCATTCAGAGATGAGTCCTCTCTGAGAAATGCATTAAAATGCATTAATTGTGCTTAAAATCATTCTAAATGGTGCAAAAAGCCTAAAAACTATTCAAAAGTGGGTTTTCACTTGAAAATAATCAAAATGAGGAAAATGACTAATCCCACATTTAGAAGAAATGCCTAAGGCTCCTTTCCCAATGCTATATAAGAAAGGGATGGGAGGCATGGTAAATGAAATCAAAAGAGCAAAGGAATGCTGAGGAGATTCTAAAGGAAGAAAAGAGCTCCAATTCTTCAAGAGCAAGGGTGAAGGAAGGAGAACTTATGGTAAGGGAGGAGGCACTCACACCAGGATTCCTAGTAATCATGTATCTTCTCCATTGTTTTAGCATGAATTGATTCAAGTTTCTTCAATTTAAGAATTTTTTAGGCTTATCATGCATGATTTTAATTCCTAAATGATTTTAGATCTTAATGAGTTTTAATGAATGAATCTAGATCTTTAGAACTTGTGATAATCTGTTCATCTCTAACGTAGAGACTCACCATCTCTTAGCAAGATAGTTAAACTAGTGTAGACACATCCCTGCACTAAATACTGTTATCAGTTCACAATTCCTCCAGCATAAGGGTAAGATACTATTGTGGTGCCCCTTCCCAACCATAATGCCCAAACTAATACTTGCATAATATGGAAAAGGTGGTTGGTATGGGTCTTAATTGTGTCCAAGTGTACATTCTATATCAAAAACCTATTAATATTGAATGCACAATTAATGAAACCTTTTATATTTTTTGTAAATTTTCCACTGTCCCCATGTGTTGCTTTAAGGAAACATGCGGGGCTTTTCCAGTTGCTAGAGGGAAACTCATGGGGTGCAAGCAATATTGAGTTTTTTAGAGGTAAATCCAGTTCCTTCGATGGATTAGAGGGATAAATTCATATCTTGATAAGTGGTCAACATGAGTCCCCCTAAGGTCAAAAGAATAACTAAGGGCTAACATACATTTAAAGCAACGAAATTTTGGTGAATGGACCAAGGTAAAGAATACTATAACTAGATCAATAAAGGCACTCAAGATGGTTGTCCTTATGGTGTCGATTGCCTCTTTAAACATGGACCTACAATAAAATAGTTGAGCTTATCATTGTTTAGCATTAACAATGGCCTCAACAAGCTGAAGCAATATTCCTTTACTTTCCAAACCACTTTCTTTGTCATCTAAGCGTTGACTCTATGATATGTGTATTCTATTGTGTGTTTATGTTTTGTATTCTTTTTTAAATGGCCTAAACATGGAATTTAGGGTTTTATAAGAAAAAATTGTATAATTTTTAATCACACCAATGTCCTATATATATATATTGAGGGTACCATGATTCATGTCCCATGTTCCAATTTAAAGAATCCATTTTGATTTTTAATTAAGTGATCAAATTCCCTACAAGGAAACATGCACTAGATCTTCATCTAGTCACTATAAATATTTTTCAATAGTTTCTATATCCACAAATTTAATGTTTCATGTGCAAGTTTATGTTTTTCATGGGAAATAAATATGGATGTACTCCATTCACACTAATGGGACTAACCACAAGTATCAAAATTTTGAGTGTTTATATGGCAAGAGTTCTAAGGTATTGGATGAAATTCTCAACAATCAAAGACCAACTTCATACAAATATGGGTTAGGACATGAACAAGAAGATTCAAGTTCAATCATACCTAACTGTTTCACCCCCCCCTTTCTTAGTATCATCAAGAACCCCAACAATTGGTATCAGAGCCTAGTCCTTCAAGGACAACCTAACAACTAGAAGATAGATTACTACACAGATATGGAGAGATAGGAAGGACTCTCTACAAACAGAGCACCAAATTTTGATGGATCAAATTACACCTTCTAGAGAATAAGAATGGAAGTGTACTTGTAATCTCTTGGATTTGATGTTTGGAAATCTGTTGAGAATGGCTATAAATTTCCCAAGACCCTACCAGACGAGGCAGTTGACAAAATACTATATGAATGCAATGCAAGGGCTAGGAATGCAATACTATGTGGTTTGTAAGACTCATATTTCACCGAGGTTATATTGTAGTGTACATCAATTAAAGAAATGTGGGATAAGATTAAAAACATCTATGAAGGAGATGAGAAGGTTAAGAAGGCAAAGCTACAAACCTATTTAGGACAGTTTGAAACTCTAAAGAAGAGGGAAGAAGAAAACATTGCATCCTATTTTCTTCATGTGGATGAGATTGTCAATGCTATAAAAGGTCTTGGGGCATAAATTTATGAAGAAGCAGTCATACAAAAGGTATAATGGATGAAATTCATGGGATTTTTACTGCATATGAAATGAGAATTGCAAAGGAGAATACTTCTAGAAAGTAAGAAGCCTTTAAAGCCTCTAAAAATACAAAGAGCATCAAACATGAGCAAAGTAAGACTTCCTTTGATGAATCAGACAACGAAGAAGAAAAATTTGTGAAGAAATTCAAGAAGGGTCGTGGAAAATACAAAGATAAGTTACCTTTCAAGTGTTTTGGATATGGTAAAATAGATCACTTTGCCTCTAAATGTCCTTACAAGGAAAGCATAGATAGTGATTATGAGGATTATTCTGACCATAATTAGGAAAGAAGGAGAATGCACAAAGGAAGCAAGTCTGCAAATAAGAAGAAGTTTTTTAAACAAAAAGGATTATGTACTCCAAGGAGGATAGTAGTTCATCCTATGAAGATGACAGTGAGGATGATCCAAAATAAATGTTGTTCATGGAAATTGAAGAAGATATGGAGAATGAAAATTCAGAAGAAGAATAATTAGTTGATATAAATTTGTAGTTCCAACTTTCTTTTTCAGCAAATTCCTGCAACTTCTGATCAAACCATTCTTAGATCTCCGGTTTTTTCGGGTGCCACAACATATCCTCCTTTCACTTCGCACAGAGTCTCGGCAACGGAACCATTTGTTGACTCAAACCAAGTTGACATGGGTTCCCATCACTGTCGACACCAACCCACCGCGATCTCCCTGAGCATCGGCCCAGATAGGTTTTACCCTGCCCAGCAACACCTGCAGAGCAGATGAGGTCTCACCCGAGGCGATCAAGGGAGAGTGGATGGAACCATGTTTCCACCAAATGAAGGAGGATGTATGTGGCATCAACTAATTAATATTATTGCAACATTCAACAATATATCTATGCATTCACTTCGACATTATTGTACTCATAGCATCATTTCATGGAAACATTCATTGTTGCGGAAGATTATAACAGTAAAGCGACTATTGCATCAAAGAAGCATTGCATTACCATCAAAAAGACAGAAGACACACCAGGATTGCACAGAAACAGTTTCATCACATCATATTATTGCTGCAAAAACCCAATACAATGCCTCTGCAGATCACAGACTTCAGCAATATCTCTTGATCTCAAAACATACACACAAAATGCATACCAAAAATCTCTCTCCCCGATCTCCTACGACCTACAACTTTTTGTCTATATATAGGCTTCGCCTTTACAATGTTTGTCCACTTACTAACAACTTCCTAACCGACTCCTGGACAAATGATCCAAAATCTAACTGGCATGGTCCAAATGACCCAAAAACCCACCTACTGTGGTACAATTAGCTCAAAATTACATCTCATATGGTCCAATGACCCAAAAACCCACATTCTGCGATACAAACGACTCAAAAAATACATAAAATAATAGAGCCTTCTTCCTTCCGCGACCTCTTCTGACGTGTCGCAGCATCGACAATGATGCGATTCTTCCTTACCAAACCACCTGCCAACAGGCCCCCAACACAATCTTGTGGCTCACCCTTGAGCCACGTCAACTGGACATGGTGTATTCCGTGGTCTTCACTTTGAAGTCTTCATACTACTGCATGAATGTCATCACCATTTCATTGACTTCTGTAGTCACCACTTAACTATCAACCACATCTTCTACGGATGGATGCTCAATGAGCTTGGCCGTCACCTGTTGACGATGATTCTGTACTACCTGAAGCGCTTCACCTGCCTTGGTCATGAACTGTCCCCCAACATCCTGAAACTGCTCCAACTATGCAGCACATTTCTTCTGTCGCTCATCCGCCTTGGCGACGCGCTGTTGCAGATCTTTCAATTCCATAACCTTGGCAACCTGCTCCATGGCTGGAATTATGCACATCACTGCTTTGAGTGTCACCAACTGTCCCTCCGCTTCCTGCCATTCCTTCATTAGTTGTTCAACCTGCTCACCCTAGATGATTCGGCCCCAGCATTGCACAGTGTCAGCTGTGAGCTTCGTTGCGGCCTTTTCCATCTCCCCAACTGAGTGGCGACCTCCTCAATTGCCCATTTTCTATCGTCAACTTTAACTTGAGGCATACCAGGTTTCACCTGAGCCTTCAACTCTTAATTCTCCTACCGCAACTGGACAATGGCATCCCCCAGCTGCTACACCCGTTGGAGCACATCCACCTCTTCAGTGGGCTCTGACACATGCTGATAAGCTTCCCTGATAGCCTGGTTGACCCATACACTGTCATCCCACATACGGGCCTTTTCCGCAATAAGGAAATCATATTCCTTTTTTAGTCGTTCAATTTCATGCGCCTTCTCATCCCGTTCTCTCTTAATGTGTTCTTCGAGTTCATCCACAGCCTGTCGTGCTGAAGCAGCACTGCTGTTCAATTCTTCAATGGTGCGCTTCGCATCGGCCTCACTCGCCTGCAATCGTACATGCATGCCACTAATCTCCCTCAGTCGGTCTATCGTTTCCCAACTGGTAGCTTCCTGCATAGTGGTCAACCCTTCTGCTGGAAATGCGTTCACATTAAAGGTAACCTTCTTCAGCTGCTGCATCAAGGTGTTCACAGCCTCGTCTTCAGTCACAATCACAATCGGGGGAATCTCCACATTCCTCATCCATGGCTTGGTGTTGATTATGCTAACTTGTGGTGCCACTGCATCGTCTGGTGCCCGTCGCGAAACCATGTTAGACATGGAGTCCACACAAGCAGTGAGCGCATGGAATCCTTCATTTGTCGCCCTTGTCATCTTCTGAGCCACTGCAATGGATGCATCAGCGATTGCTTTTATAAGTCGACCCAAGTGTGCTTCCGCCGACAGAGGCAACCCACTGATTGTCGCCGAGTCCTGGTGCCCTTTTCTCCTGTGCTCTTCCAAGGTGCGGTCATTATCATCATCCGTCGGTGTTTTGATGGACTCTTGATCAGAATCATGATGATTGGGCGGGTCCTGTGCCGATATATGATCTTCTGGACCCTTCGTCGGCTCGCCAACCTCAATCTCGGCCAACATCACAGGTTCACGACATTCCGTCGGCTAGTCGTTCACGATATCCTCCAGTGCTTCAGCCTTTACCTTGTAAGCGGTCAGAAACCATTGTTGACCGGGGTCATGTTGGGGTCACGCCTTGCCTACACATAAATAGTATGCGGTCGAACCGCAAACTCCATGATTGGCTTAAATCTTGCCGCAGTTTCTTCGGATATCTGCGGTACCTTCATTGTGGCATTGCAAATCATCTCCCAGTAGAGCCAAAATAGAAATATTCAATCCCGGAGTCGCTCAGGTTCCCGTACATACCATAAGTTCTGATAGCGCGCACCCCGCTGCTCTCTTGCAGCCTCAACTTCCATGCCCTGGTATGTGTCGGGCTCCTTCCAAGCCACGAATGCAATCAAGAGAAACAGCCAGCTATATGAAAAAGAGCCCTTACTGGCCTAAACTTCCGTGGCATCCACTGCTAATTGATTCAACAAAAACAAGGACCAGTTCATTTGGACACCCTCCGCACATTGGACTGCACATGCGACAATCTCTGAGTTGCACTGGTTAGGACAACCACCCCTAACCACCTTGCAGGATAAAATATTGGTGCCGATGAGTACCACCTTATCATTGATACTGCTGGTGCAATACCCATGGCCATCTGTTACCAAACCATACTTCTTTACGAGTTGTCCCGCCCTCTTTTTGTCATTCACCTTCCCTTGGAAGAATTGCGATGGGTCGACCCCATCTTTAGGCAATCCGGTAATGTGCGAAATTAAATCAACAGTGAACGGGATTTCGCTATCCAATCACAACGAACCACCATGGAAGCATGCAAGCAGCTGCTTCATGCATGCGTTAACTTCCGCCAGTCGCCCAAAATGCAGCATGTTAATAAGCCCTAACAAGCCAGCATGCTTCGATCCTCGGGCCCAGTCCTGTGGAATGGGAATCACACTAAGTTGTGATCCAGGAACATACAGGGCCGATGTAATTTCTTGGTAGACCACCTGTTGTTGTAGCAACATCCCCCCAAAAAATTTTGTACATATTGGGGCCCCTCCTTTTATTTTTCTAGAAAGACTGCCTTAAGAGGTTAATTCTCCTTTTTACTTTGTTTTTCAACTTAAGATCTTGCTTTCAAAATTTCAAGTTTTTCTTCTAAGGATAATATTAATGAAATTTTTGAAGTTGTGGAACCTTTCAAGTTATCCTCCCGCAGTTGAGGAATCATTTGGGTTATCCTCCCGCAGTTGCGGAACCTTCTGAGTTATCTCCATCGAAAACTGCGGAATCATTTGAGTTATCCTCCCGCAGTTGCGGATCCTTTCAGCTTATCTGTTGATGTATATGTAACTTCAGAATGTATTTCATCAGTATATTATATATATATTTATTGTACCCTTATAAGAGATGTGTTATTCCTCTATAAGGAAGTGTCGTCATGTGGATTGACAAGTGTCGCAAGTGTGTGTACTTGCCGATGGGTTATTAGACCACCTTATGGGGTCGGCCCTAATTAATATATAATATAATGTGGATGTACTCAAGTAGACAAGTCGGCCCCAGTAGGTCACTGGGCAAAAAGGTGAGTATAAATAGAGATAGGAGATCTCTATTTTACTCACTCGGAAAAGCATCTATCTCTCTCTCTGAAAAGTAGCGCACTAGTGAGGAGGAGGAGGATCATCTGCTAGGAGACTATCTCAGTGTTATTTGGTTGTATTTTGGTTGAGCCATTGCTCTCTCTATCTCTGAGGAAGTTGTGGGGTTTTTCACCTTAGGGTTTTCCCCACGGAAACTCTGTGTCTCTTGTCTCTATGCTTTTGATTCTTGTGATGCTTGTGATGCTTGTCATATTATGATTGTCATGCATTGATATACTGTAGATGTTATTCTCTCAGCAAAGATCCTATAGTATTGTGATTTAATACTGAAAATTTAACATGGTATCAGAGCCTAACTGAGAAGAAGACATTTTGCAGTGACGGAAGCTTGTATTCCTTGTTTATTGGGTTTCTCTCCACAGATTTTTGAAATTCAGTATAGTAGATTGGATCTACTCATCAAGGCGCATCTTTCTGTCCAATCAGATTTCAGTTCCGAGCATTTTCAGTTTTGGCCCTAAAAATTAGGGTTTCCACAAAAATAGGAATTTCTGGAAACTGAAGGTACAGCTGGAAGCTCCTTGCAAAAATCGAAGGTTTGAGCTTTGGATCGAGATTTTTGGCTGGGTAGATCTCCGGGAAACTCAAACCCTAATTCAGGGCTCTCCCTAGTGAACCCGGGAGGACAAAAAGGCAATTCTGAAGGGCAAGACTTTGCTGATCTCAAATTCTGAATGTACTAGGATGATCAGCTCTCCAAGGCGCATCTTTCTATCCTTTCGGAATTTTGAAATTCACATTTTGAATTTTTAGGGTTTCTCTGACAAACCCTAATCCGGGACCAGATCCAGTTTTCAGCACTTCAAGTGGTAAGTTCTAAATCTTTTCTATTTCCATTTGAAGTACTCTTAAAGATGTCTCTTCACACCAAGCTTGAGGATAAGCTTGAAGGGGCTGATAACTTCCGAGCCTGGAAGTATAGGATTGGGCTAATCCTGGAAGAGAATGAGTTGGACTCATATGTGAAAGAAGAAATCCCTATCCCAGAGGATGAAGAGGCCAAGGTATTGCATAAGAAGAACTTGGTCAAGGCAAAGAGAATCATTGCTGATTCTATCAAAGATCATCTCATACCCCATGTGTCTTCTCTCAAGACACCCAAAGAGATGTTTGAATCTTTGACCAAGCTATTTGAAGGAAAGAACATAAATCGGAAGATGACCCTGCAGAACCAATTGAAAGCAGTAAAGTTTCAGAATGGAGAAACCATTCAATCTTACTTTTCAAGGGTCTCTCAGATCAAGGAACAATTAGAAGCAGTAGATGAAATGGTGGAGAATGGTGAGGTGGTGATGACTACTCTAAATGGCCTACCTAGGTCATGGGATTCCTTTATTCAAGGAATTTGTGCAAGGAAGAAATTGATCTCGTTCAACAGATTGAGGGAAGAATGCTCTCAAGAAGAAGCTAGACTTATAGCTCGTGAGGAAAAGATGGGAGGAGAAGATCAAGCTCTTGCAGCCCACACCAAAAGAAGCAAAACCAAGAAGGATCACCCTCACCCCAAAAGATTCCATCAAAAGAGTAAGAAGGACCTAAGATGCTTCACATGCAATGAGAAGGGTCACTTTGCTTCAGATTGTCCCAAGAACAAAAGGGATAATAAGAACAACTCCAGTAAGAAGAAGAAAGGCAGCAAAAGAAGGTTTCATGCTCATGCTGCCGAAGATGATGAACCTCCAAAGAAGAAGGCTAGGGCAGAAAGTAGTAGTGATGATGACTCATTAAGTGAAGAAGAATATGTTCTAATTTCCGCTCTTACAGGTACCATCTCCCATGGATGTAATGATTGGTTGATTGATAGTGGAGCTTCCAAACACATGACTGGGTTCAAGGAATCATTTGTGAACCTTTCTGAACATGAATCACCCCATAAGGTGAAACTTGGGGATGATTATCAATATCCAATCAAAGGAAGTGGTGAAGCCTCTTACAACTTAGATTCTGGAAAATCTCTGAAGATGAAGGAAGTCCTCTATGTACCTGGACTCAAGAAGAACTTACTCTCCATCTCTGCTCTAGATGCAAAAGGTATGAGGGTTGCATTTGTTGATGGCCAAGTACTAATGTGGCCAAAGGGAAAGACTATAGATGATGCAGTAGTGATTGGAGAGCAAGAGGGAGGCTTGTATAAATTAAAGGGTCAACTTGAACATGCCATGGTACATGAATCCATGGAGCCAAGTGAACTTTGGCATAGGAGACTTGCTCACATGCACTATAGAGCACTTCCAATTGCAAGGAAGGCTGTAGAAGGTCTTCCTGAAATCAAGACCAAACATGAAGGGGTTTGCAAAGGATGTGCAAAAGGTAAGAACATTAAGAAGGCTTTCCCAAGCAGTGAAAGCAAGGCAAAAGACATCCTGGAAATCATCCACTCAGATGTATGTGGCCCCATGTCATCCTGTTCCCTAAGTGGGTATGTTTACTATGTATCATTTATTGATGACTTCTCCAGGAAGACTTGGGTATACTTCTTGAAGGGAAAAGATGAGGTGCTTGATAAATTCAAGGAATTCAAAACCTTGATGGAGAATCAAACTGACAAGAAAATCAAGACATTCAGATCTGACAATGGTGGAGAATTCACCTCAAATGACTTCAAGAAGCTTTGCAGTGATTCAGGGATTAAGAGGGAGTTGACTGCTCCTTATAATCCTCAACAGAATGGAGTTGCAGAAAGGAAGAACAGAACCATCATGGAAGCAGCAAGGGCAATGTTGCATGACCAGGATCTTCCTATGCATCTATGGGCAGAAGCAGCTAGAACAGCTGTATATGTGCAGAATAGAACACCCCACAAGATATTGGACAACAAGACACCAGAAGAAGTCTTTTCTGGTAAGAAACCTGAAGTCAGCCATCTTAGAATATTTGGTTGTCCAATATACACTCATGTCCCAAAAGAGAAGAGGACTAAACTAGATCCTTCAGGAAAGAAGGGCATCTTTGTGGGTTATAGTGAAAGCTCGAAGGCTTACAGAATATATTTTCCAGGGTTCAAGAAGATTGATGTCAGCAGGGATGTAACATTTGATGAGAATTCAGCATTCATCAAATCAAGAAAGGCACCTACCGAAGTTTATGAAGAACCTAAGGAAACAAGATTTCAGGACACTACCATGACTGAAGCAGTTCCAGAAACTGCTCGTGAGTTTGAAGATCCACAAGAACCTGTAGATCCACCCCGTGAGGATAACTCTCACAAGAGGAAACCTATATGGGATAGAGAGCTCATTCATGATGCAGAAAGATTTGGCATTCCAGAAGAAGAACACAGAGCAAAGAAGAGAACCAGATCACACACCATTTATGTTGCTTTACTCTGTGACATCATGAACAAAGAGCCTTCCAGTTATGAAGAGGCGGCAGAAAAGAAAGAATGGAAGGATGCTATGGTTGAGGAATATAAATCAATTATGAAGAATGATGTTTGGGATGTTGTCCCAAGACCTAAAGGGAAGTCTGTTGTGACTTCCAAGTGGATCTACAAAATCAAGCATGCTTCAGATGGCAGTGTGGAAAAATATAAAGCAAGATTCGTAGCTCGTGGTTTCTCTCAGAAGGAAGGAATAGACTATGAAGAAACCTTTGCACCTGTAGCCAGATATACTTCCATCAGAACAGTACTTGCCCTGGCTGCAGCAATGAAATGGAAGATACACCAGATGGATGTCAAGACTGCTTTCCTGAACGGTGTAGTAGAAGAGGAAGTATATGTGGAACAGCCACTCGGATTTGAAATACATGACAGGGAATCTTATGTATGCAGATTGAAGAAAGCCTTGTATGGCTTGAAGCAAGCTCCTAGAACCTGGTATGGTAGGATGGACAGTTTCCTATCTAGTTTGGGCTTTACCAAGAGTAAAGCGGATTCCAACCTTTACTACAAGGTTGAGGAAGGGAATCCTGTGATTCTACTACTATATGTGGATGACCTATTTGTGACAGGAGATGACAGAATGATTGCAGATACCAAGAGGAAGCTTGCAGCTGAATTCGATATGAAAGATTTGGGAATGATGCACTATTTCTGTCAGAACCCGTTAATTCTGAAAAATTTAAAAAATTTTATTCGTAACAATAAATGTTAATTAGGTAGTATTTCTGATATTGTTTTAATTTAAACAACTAACATAAACTGTTTAAAGACTCTGTTTTATTAAAACTTTGATTTCGGTGATTGTAATTAATGATTGTTTTGTTTTGAACCGCAAGGGAAGAGCTAGTCGTAGTTGACTGGCTTACTTAGCTTACGAGCTAATGCATACGTCGTCTTTTGTTTCTCAGGTGCGTCAGTGAAGTAAGGATCACTGTATGTTAAACTTGGTGAGCATCAATACTCCCTATACTTCAAAACTTAATGATCGTCATGATATTTCTTATTCAGCTAGTATCGTCAAGTGTTACGAAGATTTACATTGTCTCAGTTATAATTATGTTTTTATGATTATTATGCTATGTTACTGTTGTAACTAAAATGAAACATTTGTGATATCAGAATTTTTGGCTGTAACAGTGTCTTTGCATCATGTGACCTGTTGTCAACTTAATACCGGTGACTACTGTTTTGTTCATGCATTGATAATGCGAGTTGAGAAGGTGACGCCTCTAGCGTTGTTTCAATATGATCCTATGCGTTGAAGTCCAATGTCCACTTAGAGTTTAACTTATGTTACTTGACGGTGCCTTGATTTTAACTATCTTTACGATGTACACCTGTAGATGAAGCTCTATTTCAACATCTTAATAATAGAGGTTTATTTTTCATATTGTTACTGTTAACAATAGTATTGATAGCAATTCTGATGCTAGTATATAATGGCAATATATTTATTGTCTTAAAGACTTGGTAACATTCAAGTATTAAATAACGAGGCATTTTAATTTGAAGGTTGACTACCTTGGTACTTATATGAACATAGAAATGTAATATGCACCTGGCATTAATCTATGACTTGGTATTAATTTATATATATAATGATTGTACAATAATCATAATATTCCATACATTGGCAAACTTTATATTCTATATAGTGTTATGGTTGTATTTATCATACTAGGCCATAGAGAAAACTCTAGGGTTGAAGTTGACCAACATCTTGTGTAAAGTGATATGCGAAAGACATTAACCTATGCCCTGGTTTCATTGTAAATGTGCATTAACTTGATTTTGTCATAGTCCTAATGTTCTTCCCTTACCATGGATAAGATTTATAACTAAGTTATGTTAAAGTATTATCCACCCTATTAAGTTATGGAATAATCCATATATGATGTTGACTAACTCTTATTTCTATCATTGTAGTGATTATACATTCCCATTGCTTGGGATTCTCGACGATTCAATTGCAAGGCTATATGCCAAATGATTATATATCATTTGTTATCTCATACGTTTGACTTATATATGACATGATTTGGAAAAGAATCGGTGTATAATTATTTGGTTGGCAATGAAACTATAGGTTCTCGACCCATGCTACGTTGATTTATTTGAGTGCTACGTGGTTGCATCTCCTCCATGCGATGGGCGATATATAAGCTGCTATTGAAACCCTACAGGTTATTGTAGTTGCCTTCGGGCTCGGGTCCTAAGGATGAAACCCTCCCTGTCTGAGTTTTGTAATGAAGGCACTGTAACAATGTGCAGAGTGTGGTGGTTATGGCCTTGAGGTTCCATTCGGCAATAGGGTATGTCCTCGGCTCTGGGGATAGCGTCTGCTATAGTTTTATTGCTTCGTGGTCTCGTTGTTCTTTATAAGTTTAAGTCCCAGCTATTTACAGTTCGTCACTGTGCTGGTGTGGGTAAGAGATAGGGTTCTCGGTAATGTCTTTAGGTTATGAGAGAGTTGATGCCATTGGGCTTTGGGTTTGCTTCTCGACTGATTCAGTTCCAGTTTGAGGTCTCCGTCTGCAAGGTTTGTCTGTCGTGGCCGTCATTGGAAGAGTTTGAGGGTGTTCCTTGCTCTTTCAACCGACGAGGGTGATGGGGGTTTCAGTGTCTGCTCCCACCGGTGGCTTCCAGAATATCCACGGCTACATTGCTCAGGTAATAAATAACCTTATTTTCGCAATTTCTGTTTTGCAAGCAGTGTAGATATACAATTATTTAAAACTCTCGGCATAAACAGTGTATTAACATCTTTCAGCATTGAATGTGCAGGTCACGCGGCTCTGAAGGTGTACAGGGTTCTTTCTCCAACGCTGGCTCAACCGGGTAAGCCTGGTTATCCACGGCTGTCTCTTCCTTTGCTGGTTTTGTGGTTAGGGTTGTGTCATGGAGGAAAACTCCTGTGTAGTGAGATCGTTTGACGACTTGATGTTCATGGTTGCAATCATCTGTATAAGTTATTTTGTTTGAATGAAAGGGTTGAAACCTTGTTATGTTTATTGGAGAGCCCTTCACGGCTCAGACTGTATGAGGCCAGGGTTTCTGTTATTGTACTTTGTAATTGCTAAGCGTAGGGTTCCATCCTCGCTGCATAAAATTTATACTTAATATATTACTGGGCCTATCATGGCCGTGTTCATTTTTGGGTTTCGTTAAATTATTCAAAAGTATTTGAACTGTAAGGATAGATGAATTCTTCGGTACCTGCAATGGATGTTAACTCTGTTATAAATGAAACCCTATGATTGTCTCTCTGCGTTTTTCTTCGTTTTGGAGTATTAAATAAAAGATTGTGGAAGTTTATCCACTATGTCTGTAATAGTTAATAGCATAGGGTTATTCTGGCGAATTGGGGGTTTTGTTTTGTGTTCAATGCATAAGTATGATATTGTTAACTCGGTGGTGACTGGGTACGAGTTGTAACAATTTATTTTGAATCTATATAATTATTAAATAAAACTATGAATAGAATAATATATACATAGAACTATGTGTTAAGATGCTGTAGGTTCTGTCTGTCATAAAAAGCATTCTTTTCAATTGTTTTTCAGTCTGTCGAAGGAATAATATAAGGCTACGGCCGTGTAGGGTTTGTGGACTACCTAAGGAAGAACATTTGTACTGAATAAATATGATTACTGTGTAAACTTAAGATGGTTTGTAACAGCCAAAGATGGTTGCGTTCATCGACAGTTTCTCTGTTGTGTAATATGTTTGTTTTTGTTTAAAACAACTTTGTTAATTCTATTATAATAAGCATGGCTAATGTATTATAATTACTAGGTTGAAGGAGAATAATACTATACAGTTGCTAAGTGTTTGTGTTTGACTACTGTGTAGATGATTAAGATTATGTGGAAGCTTGTAACAATGAAATATTGTTACAGTCACCTCTTTAGATAATCGATAGCTGTCAAACATGTTCTGAGTATAAACAATATATTTAAAATGAGTTTTGTTTATCTGTTAACTCAATATAAGAATGACCTAAAACTAAAGTTGACTGAAATATGCTATACATATATATATGCAGGTATATTACTGGAATATCTATTGTTTAATATTTCTGTCTATTATTGAACCATTAACAGGAATTCTAGAATATGCCTAAACATGGTAATTATTAACTATAACAGTAACAATTAGGTTCTGTATAAGATAAATACTCTATTTAAATAAAAATAGGAAATCTCTATAACATCTGCGTTTCTGAAATTTATAACAAAAGGGAGTACAGAGACTGATTTACTGAAGTTGAATACAGTCAAAAACATAGTTGTACTAGTCTATCTCATATGAAAATAAATTAAATCAACAACAGGAAGAGTGGCAGAACCTGTAGCTATGGTAGACAATAACAGCAATGGGAGGCTGTTCCTCCCTACCAATTCCTGGAGAGTGCCCAGACAGCACTTCTCAGGACCCCCGAGCTTGCTCTGGTCTAACTGGCTGGAATCTAGGTACGGCCAATAATTCCCTCAGCCCAAATTAGCTATACTGGAACCAAGTTACTGCAACTTCCTGCTTCAAAAACACTTCCTTACTGTTTTCCCACTTCCTCAATGGGACTCCTGAATAGCATTCACCTGAATGTATTCTCCCTCTAGAACAATTGCTGAACCCCCAGCTCAGTTCATTGAGTAGTATTTAAAAGATTGCCTAGGTCTTAGTTGGGCTAACTGTCATTAATGAGCCACCTGCTCAGATTCCACTTTCTTGGGGAATCATGACCCCAAAATATAGGGAAGTTGCCACCTGCAACTCAGGAAGTGTTTGAGGATGCTGCCACTTGTCTTTTGTCCTTCCACCTAATTCCATCCACCAGTTAGACCAGTAACCTCTTTTAACAGCTCTCCCATGCTGTTGTCTCCATAATTTATTTATTAATAATAATTATTCAGATTTTACATTCCATTTCTGGAGACTCTGCTGAGTCATCCCTTCCTACTTAGCATTTAATTTAACATAATGTTCTCAGGAATATTAAAAATAATTACATTATTTTAATAAAATTGGGGTATGTGACATACACACCCCCTTAAAATGTAACATCGTCCTCGATGTTACTTATTCTTCTTCTTCAGCTACCTGCTGGAATAGATGGGGATATGCTTCCCGCATCTTACTTTCCAGCTCCCAGGTAGATTCTTCAGGACTAAGGTGCTTCCATTGCACCTTCACTTGTCCAATTATCCGGTTCCGTAGAGTAATTTCCCTCCTCCCGAGGATACAATCCGGTTCTACCAGAACTTCCCCTTCTGGTTCTACCTGTACAATGTTCCAATCAATAACATGAGTAGCATCATGAATATACTTTTTCAAAACAGAGATATGAAAAACATTGTGTACTTTTAAATTTGGCGGTAATGCTAACTGATAAGCAACTTGACCAATTCTGGCTAAAATTTCAAATGGACCACAGTAACGTGGTGCTAATTTTGCACAACTTCCTAATCTTAGGGAGCTTTTCTTTGGTCTTACCTTGATGAACACATGTTCACCTACCTGGAACTCTTTAGGAGTTCTTTTCAAATCTGCTTGACTCTTTTGCCGATCCTGGGCAATCTTCAAGTTTTCCTGCACTTGTTTCACAATCTGTTCCATTTCTTTCAATAAATCAGGTCCTAACACTAATCTATCTACTGGATTACTCCAAGAGATAGGAGTGTTGCATTTTCGTCCATACAAAACCTCAAAAGGACTAAACTTAGCTGATGATTGATAGCTGTTATTGTATGCAAATTCAGCTAAGTGTAAATAATCCTCCCACTTACCTGGTTGATCTTTAACATACATCCTTAACAGATCTTCTAATATTTGATTAACTCTTTCCGTTTGTCCGTCAGTCTGAGGATGGAAAGAGGTGCTGAAATTTAAAGTGGTGTTTAATCCTTTGAACAAGGATCTCCAAAAATTTCCTGTAAATTTAGGATCCCTGTCTGATATAATAACCTTTGGAATACCGTGTAACCGAAAAATCTGTTTTAGAAAGATATCTGCTATGTTTGCAGCCTTGTATGTGGTTTTAACAGGAATAAAATGTGCTGATTTACTTAATTTGTCTACCACTACCATAATTGAATCATTCTGATGTTGGTTTTTGGGTAAACCCGTAATGAAATCCAGGCTAATTATTTCCCATTTCCAGCTAGGAATAGGTAAAGGTTGCAGCAATCCAGCTGGATGTTGATGTTCTGTTTTTACTTGTTGGCAGTCCAAACACTTCGCTAAATATTCAGCAGTTTCAGATTTCATGTTAGGCCAAAAATATTCTTTTCTCAACATAGTGATAGTCTTTTGATAGCCAGGGTGCCCGGAGTAAGGGGTTTTATGTATTTCGTCTAAAATTAACAGCTTAACTGTAGGTGCATTAGGGATATACAGCCTGTCTTTAAACAGCAAAAATCCGTTTTCATTTAAACTATACCCTTTTAGCAAACTTTCTGTGGGCTGTTCTTGGGCTGTAATTTGTAAATGTTGATAATTTTCGTCTAAATTTATCCCTTCAGCCAGCTGTTCATTTAAATCAGAGGTGTAAGTGCTGCTAGCTGATATAAAATTCAGTTTTGCATTCCTACTCAAGGCATCAGCCACCTTATTCTCCTTCCCTTTTATGTGTTGGATTTCAAAATCGTATTCACTTAGGAATGCCAGCCACCTGGCTTGTCTTGCATTTAGATTTGGCTGGTCTAAAAGGTATTTCAGACCTTTATTATCTGTTAGTAAGGTAAATTTTCTTCCTATTAGGTGGTGTCGCCACATCTTTAAAGCATGAATTACAGCAGCTAATTCTAGGTCATAAGTGGCATAATTCTTTTCATGGATTTTCAGCTTCCTAGATTCGTAAGCAATGACATATCCTTCTTGAGTCAGCACTCCGCCTAAACCATCATTACAAGCGTCGGTACAAACTATGAAATCTTTATTTGGGTCCGCTATTCTAAGAATAGGTGCAGTTGTCAATAAAGTCTTAAGCTTCTTGAAACTTTCTTCACATTTCGCATTCCAATCAAACTTCTTGCCTTTCTTCTGCAAAGAAGTGATTGGGTTGGCTATTTTTGAAAAGCCTTCAATAAACCTCCGGTAGTAACCGGTAATTCCCATGAAAGATCTAACGTCCGTCACATCTTTAGGTACTGGCCATTCTTCAATCGCCCGAATCTTTTCGGGATCCACTGAAATCCCTTCCTTAGTAACTACATGTCCTAAGTACTGGATTTCATCTTTGAAGAAGTCACATTTGCTAAATTTCGCAAAAAGTTGTTGTTCTCTTAGTTCTTGTAAAACGATACGTAAGTGTTCCTTGTGCTCCTCCTCGCTCTTAGAATAGACTAAAATGTCGTCGATAAATACAACCACAAATTTATCTAAGTACTTGTGCATTATGTTGTTCATTAAGCACATGAAAACCGCTGGGGCATTAGTAAGTCCAAATGGCATTACGACAAATTCGTAATGTCCATACCTGGTTCTAAAGGCTGTTTTGAAAATGTCTTCTTCTTTAATTCTTACCTGATGATAACCCGATCTTAGATCGATCTTAGAGAATACCGTAGCGCCACGTAGTTGATCAAACAGATCATCAATACGAGGTAACGGATACCTGTTTTTGATCGTCATCTTGTTTAGTTGACGATAATCTATGCAAAGTCGCATAGTTCCGTCCTTCTTTTTAACGAAAATCACTGGTGCTCCCCAAGGGGATACACTGGGTCGGATATAGTTCTTATCTATTAACTCCTTCAACTGAGTTTTCAACTCGTTAAGCTCCAAGATATTCATACGATACGGGGCTTTTGAACTGGGAACAGCACCTGGTACCAGCTCAATGGTAAAGTCAAGCTCTCTCTTGGGAGGCAATTCTGGAATTTCCTCAGGAAAAACGTCAATAAATTCATTGACGACAGGAATGTTCTCTACTGTTTTCTGGTTGTTTTCAAATTTATCTGTCTCGTTTGTAATAGTTACAGCATAGGTCTTGCATCCTTTTCTGACTGCTCTTTTAAGTTGTAATGCAGAAATTTGCCTCACTACTGTTTTCCTAGGAATACCCCTAACAGTTACAGGCTGTCCACTACTGTTTATACACCTAAAAGTTTTGTCAAAACAGTTTAAAACGACCCTATGTTGTTCCAACCAGTCCATTCCGATAAGTATGTCATATGAGCCAAGTGGTAAAACGTTCAGTTTAACTGTAGTTCTAAAATCAGTCATGTTTAAGATGCATTCTTTTACATAGCAGTTTACTTTCTTCTTAGCCCCAGTAGCTAATTGTACAGACCAAGAATTATCAAACCTTTCAACAGTCAAATTACATTTTTCTACCAGCTGAGGTGAAATATAACTAAGACTTGCACCGGGATCTATTAATATAGTAACTGGGGTTTTGTTAATCATACCTCCTACTTCCACCATGGAAGTTTGGTAGTCAGCCTGGCGGTTTTCCAACGCTGCATTGATTCGGGGCATAGTTCCTGCAAAATCTCCAACTGTCATTTCGTCTTGAACAGTATGAATATTGCTGACTTGTTTCTTTCTGTTTGGGCAGACTGAAGCATAATGTGGCCCATTACATTCCCAGCACTTGACAGGTTCTTTTCGCTCAAAATTTTTGATGTAGTTTCCATGGTTATTAGGAGTCTCTTTGCTGTTTTTGTAATTGTTTGAATGGCTGACAGCTCCATTTTTGTTTCCTTGGAAACTTTTACTATTAAAGTGGTTCCCGTTTTTGCCATTCTTGAAATTTTTATGGGGAACAAATTCCTTTTTCTTGTACTCGATCAGATTGCTGTTCTTTTTGGCTTTCCAACTGGCTATCCCTTCTTTCTTTTTATTCTGTTCGTAACAGAAGTTTGCCTTGCGCATAGCTTCTTCCAGTGTTTTGGGGTTGTCATATTCAATTCTGTCCTTGATATGATAAGGCAGGCAACTAAGAAACCGCTGTATTTTTGGTTTCTCTTCGACAAAATATGGTACATAACGCAACAGACTTAAAAATTTACTGTTTAAGTCCTTCATCGTCATAGATCCAAGTTTTAGTTCATAAAATTCTTTAGCCCTTTCTTCATAATACTGCTCGGACAGGAATTTCTTCTTGAAATACCTTTTAAAGGTACTCCAATTAACTTCTCTTTCTTTGATCCCTTTGACCCTTTTCAGGTCTTGCCACCATATGTCCGCCTTTCCCGAGAGGTTGTATATGGCCATTCTTGCCTTTAGCTGATTTGAGTAGTTATAGATCTGAAAATATTTTCTCATCCCGGATAACCAAGATTCTGCCTCTTCTCCAGTTTCAGTTTCTCCATTGAAAGTTGGGGGCTTTATCTTCTTAAACTCCCCGGAAATCTCTTCATAAGGCCTGTACTTTTTCCTTCGGTTGTGCATCTCAGCTTCACTGCTGTCACTGCTAGTGTGATAACTGGGTTGTCCCTTTCTTTCTTCAGATGAGGAACTGCTGTCAGATTTAGTTGGTTTTGTCCTTTTTGACCCTCTTGGATGATTAACTTCTTCTGAGTCAGCTGGTTTGCTCCTTCCGTCAGTTTGAAATTTTTCTATCAATAGCTGATTTAGCTGTTCCTGAGTCTTTAGAATTCTTTCATTATCCTTCTTAACCGTTTCCATTTCTGTCTTTAATCCTCTTATAGTCTGCATCAGCTCAGTGGTGTGAGCAATTTCTTCTTCTGCCTCTAGTTCTTTTGACATCCGTCTTGTCCCAGCATTGGGAGATTCCTCCTCAGCATATTCTCCCAGTTTTTCCATATCTGTCTGAAAAATTCAGAAAAGAGAATTTTTCTGTACTGTACATTAAACCGAAATATATGTTAGTATTTTATAAATAAAACAACATCTTCTTTTATGATCGCTGTTTACGGAAGTTTAGTGGAGTCACATCCAGGCCTAGTGTCTGAACCTGGCTCTGATACCACATGTCAGAACCCGTTAATTCTGAAAAATTTAAAAAAATTTATTCGTAACAATAAATGTTAATTAGGTAGTATTTCTGATATTGTTTTAATTTAAACAACTAACATAAACTGTTTAAAGACTCTGTTTTATTAAAACTTTGATTTCGGTGATTGTAATTAATGATTGTTTTGTTTTGAACCGCAAGGGAAGAGCTAGTCGTAGTTGACTGGCTTACTTAGCTTACGAGCTAATGCATACGTCGTCTTTTGTTTCTCAGGTGCGTCAGTGAAGTAAGGATCACTGTATGTTAAACTTGGTGAGCATCAATACTCCCTATACTTCAAAACTTAATGATCGTCATGATATTTCTTATTCAGCTAGTATCGTCAAGTGTTACGAAGATTTACATTGTCTCAGTTATAATTATGTTTTTATGATTATTATGCTATGTTACTGTTGTAACTAAAATGAAACATTTGTGATATCAGAATTTTTGGCTGTAACAGTGTCTTTGCATCATGTGACCTGTTGTCAACTTAATACCGGTGACTACTGTTTTGTTCATGCATTGATAATGCGAGTTGAGAAGGTGACGCCTCTAGCGTTGTTTCAATATGATCCTATGCGTTGAAGTCCAATGTCCACTTAGAGTTTAACTTATGTTACTTGACGGTGCCTTGATTTTAACTATCTTTACGATGTACACCTGTAGATGAAGCTCTATTTCAACATCTTAATAATAGAGGTTTATTTTTCATATTGTTACTGTTAACAATAGTATTGATAGCAATTCTGATGCTAGTATATAATGGCAATATATTTATTGTCTTAAAGACTTGGTAACATTCAAGTATTAAATAACGAGGCATTTTAATTTGAAGGTTGACTACCTTGGTACTTATATGAACATAGAAATGTAATATGCACCTGGAATTAATCTATGACTTGGTATTAATTTATATATATAATGATTGTACAATAATCATAATATTCCATACATTGGCAAACTTTATATTCTATATAGTGTTATGGTTGTATTTATCATACTAGGCCATAGAGAAAACTCTAGGGTTGAAGTTGACCAACATCTTGTGTAAAGTGATATGCGAAAGACATTAACCTATGCCCTGGTTTCATTGTAAATGTGCATTAACTTGATTTTGTCATAGTCCTAATGTTCTTCCCTTACCATGGATAAGATTTATAACTAAGTTATGTTAAAGTATTATCCACCCTATTAAGTTATGGAATAATCCATATATGATGTTGACTAACTCTTATTTCTATCATTGTAGTGATTATACATTCCCATTGCTTGGGATTCTCGACGATTCAATTGCAAGGCTATATGCCAAATGATTATATATCATTTGTTATCTCATACGTTTGACTTATATATGACATGATTTGGAAAAGAATCGGTGTATAATTATTTGGTTGGCAATGAAACTATAGGTTCTCGACCCATGCTACGTTGATTTATTTGAGTGCTACGTGGTTGCATCTCCTCCATGCGATGGGCGATATATAAGCTGCTATTGAAACCCTACAGGTTATTGTAGTTGCCTTCGGGCTCGGGTCCTAAGGATGAAACCCTCCCTGTCTGAGTTTTGTAATGAAGGCACTGTAACAATGTGCAGAGTGTGGTGGTTATGGCCTTGAGGTTCCATTCGGCAATAGGGTATGTCCTCGGCTCTGGGGATAGCGTCTGCTATAGTTTTATTGCTTCGTGGTCTCGTTGTTCTTTATAAGTTTAAGTCCCAGCTATTTACAGTTCGTCACTGTGCTGGTGTGGGTAAGAGATAGGGTTCTCGGTAATGTCTTTAGGTTATGAGAGAGTTGATGCCATTGGGCTTTGGGTTTGCTTCTCGACTGATTCAGTTCCAGTTTGAGGTCTCCGTCTGCAAGGTTTGTCTGTCGTGGCCGTCATTGGAAGAGTTTGAGGGTGTTCCTTGCTCTTTCAACCGACGAGGGTGATGGGGGTTTCAGTGTCTGCTCCCACCGGTGGCTTCCAGAATATCCACGGCTACATTGCTCAGGTAATAAATAACCTTATTTTCGCAATTTCTGTTTTGCAAGCAGTGTAGATATACAATTATTTAAAACTCTCGGCATAAACAGTGTATTAACATCTTTCAGCATTGAATGTGCAGGTCACGCGGCTCTGAAGGTGTACAGGGTTCTTTCTCCAACGCTGGCTCAACCGGGTAAGCCTGGTTATCCACGGCTGTCTCTTCCTTTGCTGGTTTTGTGGTTAGGGTTGTGTCATGGAGGAAAACTCCTGTGTAGTGAGATCGTTTGACGACTTGATGTTCATGGTTGCAATCATCTGTATAAGTTATTTTGTTTGAATGAAAGGGTTGAAACCTTGTTATGTTTATTGGAGAGCCCTTCACGGCTCAGACTGTATGAGGCCAGGGTTTCTGTTATTGTACTTTGTAATTGCTAAGCGTAGGGTTCCATCCTCGCTGCATAAAATTTATACTTAATATATTACTGGGCCTATCATGGCCGTGTTCATTTTTGGGTTTCGTTAAATTATTCAAAAGTATTTGAACTGTAAGGATAGATGAATTCTTCGGTACCTGCAATGGATGTTAACTCTGTTATAAATGAAACCCTATGATTGTCTCTCTGCGTTTTTCTTCGTTTTGGAGTATTAAATAAAAGATTGTGGAAGTTTATCCACTATGTCTGTAATAGTTAATAGCATAGGGTTATTCTGGCGAATTGGGGGTTTTGTTTTGTGTTCAATGCATAAGTATGATATTGTTAACTCGGTGGTGACTGGGTACGAGTTGTAACAATTTATTTTGAATCTATATAATTATTAAATAAAACTATGAATAGAATAATATATACATAGAACTATGTGTTAAGATGCTGTAGGTTCTGTCTGTCATAAAAAGCATTCTTTTCAATTGTTTTTCAGTCTGTCGAAGGAATAATATAAGGCTACGGCCGTGTAGGGTTTGTGGACTACCTAAGGAAGAACATTTGTACTGAATAAATATGATTACTGTGTAAACTTAAGATGGTTTGTAACAGCCAAAGATGGTTGCGTTCATCGACAGTTTCTCTGTTGTGTAATATGTTTGTTTTTGTTTAAAACAACTTTGTTAATTCTATTATAATAAGCATGGCTAATGTATTATAATTACTAGGTTGAAGGAGAATAATACTATACAGTTGCTAAGTGTTTGTGTTTGACTACTGTGTAGATGATTAAGATTATGTGGAAGCTTGTAACAATGAAATATTGTTACAGTCACCTCTTTAGATAATCGATAGCTGTCAAACATGTTCTGAGTATAAACAATATATTTAAAATGAGTTTTGTTTATCTGTTAACTCAATATAAGAATGACCTAAAACTAAAGTTGACTGAAATATGCTATACATATATATATGCAGGTATATTACTGGAATATCTATTGTTTAATATTTCTGTCTATTATTGAACCATTAACAGGAATTCTAGAATATGCCTAAACATGGTAATTATTAACTATAACAGTAACAATTAGGTTCTGTATAAGATAAATACTCTATTTAAATAAAAATAGGAAATCTCTATAACATCTGCGTTTCTGAAATTTATAACAAAAGGGAGTACAGAGACTGATTTACTGAAGTTGAATACAGTCAAAAACATAGTTGTACTAGTCTATCTCATATGAAAATAAATTAAATCAACAACAGGAAGAGTGGCAGAACCTGTAGCTATGGTAGACAATAACAGCAATGGGAGGCTGTTCCTCCCTACCAATTCCTGGAGAGTGCCCAGACAGCACTTCTCAGGACCCCCGAGCTTGCTCTGGTCTAACTGGCTGGAATCTAGGTACGGCCAATAATTCCCTCAGCCCAAATTAGCTATACTGGAACCAAGTTACTGCAACTTCCTGCTTCAAAAACACTTCCTTACTGTTTTCCCACTTCCTCAATGGGACTCCTGAATAGCATTCACCTGAATGTATTCTCCCTCTAGAACAATTGCTGAACCCCCAGCTCAGTTCATTGAGTAGTATTTAAAAGATTGCCTAGGTCTTAGTTGGGCTAACTGTCATTAATGAGCCACCTGCTCAGATTCCACTTTCTTGGGGAATCATGACCCCAAAATATAGGGAAGTTGCCACCTGCAACTCAGGAAGTGTTTGAGGATGCTGCCACTTGTCTTTTGTCCTTCCACCTAATTCCATCCACCAGTTAGACCAGTAACCTCTTTTAACAGCTCTCCCATGCTGTTGTCTCCATAATTTATTTATTAATAATAATTATTCAGATTTTACATTCCATTTCTGGAGACTCTGCTGAGTCATCCCTTCCTACTTAGCATTTAATTTAACATAATGTTCTCAGGAATATTAAAAATAATTACATTATTTTAATAAAATTGGGGTATGTGACAATTTCCTAGGTATGGAGGTATGGCAGAACGCAGGTGGGATCTTCCTTGGTCAAGGGAAGTACACAGTAGATATCCTGAAGAGATTTGGGATGATGGATTGCAAGGCCATGGCCACACCTATGGCATCGAATCTGAAGCTTCTTTGTGATGCTTCATCTGAGCCAGTTGATGTTTATATGTATCGTCAGATGATTGGGTCCTTGATGTACCTGACGAACACGAGACCAGATATTTGCTTTGCTGTGAACACATTGAGCCAGTTCCTGACGGATCCGAGGAGTGTTCACCTGGTTGCTGTAAAGCATGTTCTGAGGTACCTGAAGGGTACAGTGGATTATGGGCTCAGATATGAGGCGAATCAAAAGTTTAACCTGCAGGGTTATGTTGATTCAGATTGGGCTGGAAGTGCTGCAGATAGGAAGAGCACATCTGGGTGTTGCTTCAGTATGGGATCAGGTGTGATCTCTTGGTTTAGCAGGAAGCAGTCCTGCGTAGCACTGAGTACGGCTGAGGCAGAGTATGTTGCAGCCTGTTCAGCTAGTTGTGAGGCAGTATGGCTACGGAAGCTACTGTCTGAGTTATTTGATCTCCTGTTGGAGGCTACTGGTATCTTCTGTGATAACCAGAGTTGTGTGAAGTTGTCCGAGAACCCAGTGTTTCATGACAGGTCGAAACACATAGAGATCAAATACCACTATATCAGGGATATGGTGCAGAGAGGAGCTGTGAAGCTCCTGTATGTTGCGACGGACGAGCAGATTGCAGATGTGCTGACAAAGCCACTAGCCAGGGTGAAGTTCGAGTACTTCAGAGAGAGGCTTGGCGTTCTTCAGATCGAGGACACTTCGAGGAAGAAGTGATGGACACATTTGCTGAAGCCATTCCAAGCATGTTGGAAGGAGGATCCTTCACATGGCTGTGGATGTAAGCGCTGGATGATGAGCATCAGGATGATGTTCTAGTTTCTGCTTGATATGATCAGTTGGATCATTTTATGTATGTACGCATCATGTTGGATGCTGGATATGATCAGTTGGATCATTTTATGTATGTATGTATGCATCATGTTGGATGCTGGATATGATCAGTTGGATCATTTTATGTATGTATGTACGCATCATGTTGGATGCTGGATATGATCAGTTGGATCATTTTTATGTATGTATGTACGCATCATGTTGGATGCTGGATATGATCAGTTGGATCATGTGTATGTATTTTTGTATATGCATCATGTTGGATGCTTGGACCATGTATCTGTATATGTATCAGGTGGATACATTGTATGATCAGGTAGATCATGTATGGTGATATGTATCATGTATTTGTATTTGTATCAGGTGGATACATTGTATGATCAGGAGGATCATGTATGATGATATGTATCAGGTAGATACTTGGTGTGCATCAGGTAGATGCATTAATGATCAGGTGGATCATGTATGATGACATGCAGCAGGATGTTGCAGTGATGATCAGGATGATCATGGATGACGAGCTTCAGGATGTTGCTCCAGATGACATGCAGCAGGACGTTGCAGTGATGATGATCAGGACGATCATGAGTACATCAGGATGATGTATGGTGAGTGTCAGGTTGATACTCTATGGCCGTGGATCAGGTTGTGCAGATGAGCATGTCTGGGAGATCCTATAGGTCGGAGTTGTGTACCCGTAACAACCTGGGATGCTCTTTCGAGACATTGCTCTGGGAGGACATGTAATTTGTGCCCTGGGAGATTTCAGGTCGGAGTTGTGTACCCGTAACATCCTGAGATGCTCTTGCGAGGTTTTGTCCTATGGCATGTAATTTGGGCCCTGGGAGATTTCAGGTCGGAGTTGTGTACCCGTAACATCCTGAGATGCTCTTGCGAGGTTTTGCCATGAACACATGTAATTTGTGCCCTGGGAGATTTCAGGTCGGAGTTGTGTACCCGTAACATCCTGAGATGCTCTTGCTAGGTTTTGTGGTGGACCACATGTAATTTGTGCCCTGGGAGATTTCAGGTCGGAGTTGTGTACCCGTAACATCCTAAGATGCTCTTGCTAGGTTTTGTGGTGGACCACATGTAATTTGTGCCCTGGGAGATTTCAGGTCGGAGTTGTGTACCCGTAACATCCTGAGATGCTCTTTCGAGGTTTTGTGGTGGGGTCACATGTAATAGCGCCCTGGGAGATCCTACAGGTTGGAGTTGTGTACCCGTAATATCCTGGGATGCTCTTTCGAGGTTTTGTGACGCACGTAATAAGTCCTGAGGATTCCACAGTATGGCCAGTAATGACGAAGACCTGCAGGTGGTGGGCCTACATCCAGTATGAAAAAGGACTGGCTCTGTAGAACTTCCTATGACGAGTAGAGACAGAGATTGGACGAGATAGCAGCAGCAGTGACGATGACGATGACGATGCATCGATGACGATGATCCAGAGAAGAAGACTTGTCTAGCAAATCTGTGTCGAGAAATACCTTCCTAGTTAAGAGGGAGTGTTGATGTATATGTAACTTCGGAATGTATTTCATCAGTATATGATATATATATTTATTGTACCCTTATAAGAGATGTGTTATTCCTCTATAAGGAAGTGTCGTCATGTGGATTGACAAGTGTCGCAAGTGTGTGTACTTGCCGATGGGTTATTAGACCACCTTATGGGGTCGGCCCTAATTAATATATAATATAATGTGGATGTACTCAAGTAGACAAGTCGGCCCCAGTAGGTCACTGGGCAAAAAGGTGAGTATAAATAGAGATAGGAGATCTCTATTTTACTCACTCAGAAAAGCATCTATCTCTCTCTCTGAAAAGTAGCGCACTAGTGAGGAGGAGGAGGATCATCTGCTAGGAGACTATCTCAGTGTTATTTGGTTGTATTTTGGTTGAGCCATTGCTCTCTCTATCTCTGAGGAAGTTGTGGGGTTTTTCACCTTAGGGTTTTCCCCACGGAAACTCTGTGTCTCTTGTCTCTATGCTTTTGATTCTTGTGATGCTTGTGATGCTTGTCATATTATGATTGTCATGCATTGATATACTGTAGATGTTATTCTCTCAGCAAAGATCCTATAGTATTGTGATTTAATACTGAAAATGTAACATTATCCTCCCGAAACTGCGGGAGTCATTCGCAAATCTTCCCTGGGGGACACCGAATGACTTAGTCTCTTTTGAAAAAATATTAAGTGTTTTTTCTCGAAGTTGCGGAAGCTATTCGCGAAAGCCTTCCGAAACGGCGAAACATTTTAGGTTTCCCTTCCGAAATTGCGGAAGCCATTTGCGAAAGCCTTCCGCAACTACGGAAGCCTTCATGTTATCTTTCCGAAACCCCGCCAAAAGACTTAGACTTTCTGTGGAACCATTTCAGAAACCCCTCCCGAAACAGCGGAACCATTTTGGTTTCCCTTCCGAAACTGCAGGACCGTTCACCTTATTCTCCTGAAACCCCGCGGAGAGACTTAGCAATTATTCAAGTTGCGGGAGCCATTCGCCAATTCTCTTTGAAATGGCGGAAACCTTCACGAAATTGTTCCACAATTGCGGAAGCGATTGCCCTATCTCCATCAAAAATTGCCGAAAGAAATCTTATGTCCTCCCGAAACTGGGGGACAACTCAACGAAACCACTCGTGACAAGTTCCCCAAGGTTGTGTTTCAGAAGGATTCGCTAATCTCTTCCAAAATGCCAAGGCCATTCACCATAACGTTCCACAATTTCCGTTGAAGCTCGAAAATCCACTCCGCAAATGCGGTCGTGCACAACTGTCGAGGCGGCTTGAAGAGACCGCGACGTACAAAAAATTAAAACTCGTTTTAAATGCACCATCCACCGGATTAAATGCCGCATGTGTCTAACTTGTTTAAAAGGACGGTGGGGGTTTCGATCGATCACAGTGTTAGTTTTTTTATTAAACAAACACCGTTGGGAGACCTCGCCGGACCGCTCCAGCTCAGCTCGCCCATGACCGCGTCCACCTCACTCAGCCACTATCACGTTTTCAGGTAGGTTTCTAACCGCTATTTTTGTCTCATCTCCACGTCAGATTACCTTTGAGTTTTTCTTTTTCGTCTAAAATGTGGCAGATAGGCATTGGGCGCATGCGTCGTTATTTTTTGTGTTTAAAACCGCCAAGGCCCCTTTGATTCCTCGTTCCTATCAGCTAAAATCATAACTGTGACCACCCGAGTGTTCACCGGCCACATCCCAAGCATTGTCACCCTCGTTCAAACTCCAATCCAACCATAGAGCGTCTTGTCAAATGTTATTAATAACAATAGCGGTCGGCTAAACCCCTCACCTGTTCATGAATGTGGAAAGCAGTCCCTGGTTTCGTCTTAAGATTGTTTCAATCCAAGCTAACCCGCCATTGACCATTAGAAGTGCAACAATGAAGGATACCATCTCTCCTAGGGCTAGATGGGAAGCAGGTTGTTTCCACGTCGTATGCTTACCCTTTCGGAAATGTTCCAAAACTTTGCCCCCTTAAGATAACCAAATCTCAGAACTATATTTCTTGCTTGGAATGGTTTATTTTGCTTCCCCAACATGCAGCTTCATAATTTATTTATATATCTCATTAGCATGTTGAAATGGTTCTTCTTTTTGTTAAAATCTCATAACAGGTTGCACATTTTTATAATGACTTGTATTTGGCTGCTAGCAGGGATAATCCAAGATGCCAAAAGGTGGTATAAAGAAAGCTAAAGTGATGGAACCAGAGCTAGTACCTCTTAGGACTGAAACTATGTTCCAAGATACTAAGTGTACCACCGGCATTCCTCCCGAAGTCCGCTGGGGCGATATTTACAGGATGATCAGGGACCAGAAGATCCCAAATGCATTATTGGAGGAAGCAGTCAGACAAATTTTCCTGGATGGAATCGGAGCGGTGCTTAACAAGCAGCATAAGGATTCTTTCTCTCCTTTACCCTTCTGCATAGGAGCCTACAAATTCTCAGGGGTTGCCTCAGTCGAGGAGTTTGTTCAAGAGTTGAAAGCTTTCCACTTCGGCGAAGTAATTTTCCATAGGAATGACAGGCGGGGAAAAATTGCCGAGCATTGCAAGGAAATTTATGCTCATTTTGAGTACGCTCATTATTATGATGCAGAGGAAGAGGCATTCAGAGGCATCAGCAACATGACTGAGTTGCAGATTTGTCGCCAAGGCAGTGGAGCAAGCTCTAGCTCTACCAAGGCCCAAAAAACCAGCCTGCAGAAAGAGAAAGAAGCAGCTGATGCCCGAGCCCAAGAAGAACAAAGGTTAAAAGAGGAAGCAAGGTTGCAGCAAGGGACTGAAGTGGCAAGATTGCAGCAAGAAGCAGAAAATGAAAGGCTGCGGAAAGAAGTTGAGGAAGCCCAGCAGCAGAAAGAAGCAGAAAATGCAAGGCTGCAGAAATAAGCCGAAGACACGAAGCAGGTGGAAGGAAATGAGAATCCGACGCAAGTTGAAGAAGAAGAGAGAGGGAAACAAGCTAAAGTGAGGCAAAAGACGGAAGAAGAACTCAAGACAGTTGAAGATTCCCAAGCAGGTGGCTCCGGCACCCAGGATATGGAAATAGACATATCTCAAGCAGGTGTCTCCGGCACTCAAATGTGGAGGCGGACATAGCACAAGAAGGTGTCTCTGGTACCCAAAATGTGGGAACAGATTCAGTTCAAGTAATCCAGACCCCACCCGCGGAAGCAGAAATAAATATTATAGATCTCCCAATCGTCCCTTACACTCCATCAGAAGAGCATACCGTGTCCAGATGGGATGAATTTGTCTATGATAAGAAGAGGAAGGCAATGGTCCTTAAATAGGAAGAGAGGATAAAGAGACTCTTCCAAGAAGATATTGTTACCCACTGGGAGACCACAGTAATGCAAAATACAAATAAGGCTCCCTTAGCTATGGCATCCGCCGCTGTAGAGACAACAAAAGCAACGCTGGACAATGTGGCCGATATAGTTAAAGAAGTTGAGTCGACAAAGAGGAGAGCTCGCATGTTACAACACACTATGGCTAACGAGCAGGCTTACAGAGATCTCGTAGTGAATAGGTATAATCGCCTATCTGTTGAACATAAGTAATTGTCAGACAAGTATAACCTTTTGGAAGAAGAAAAGGAGCACATGGCGGTCCAGATGATGATCTTAGAAGCATAAAAGAATGATGCAGAAGCTAAAGTATCCCATCTAGAGGCAGATAAGTAGGTATTGGTTGAGCAATTAGAGCAAGCAGAAGGCAAAGCGATAGATATGTCTCCTTTCCATGAGCTGTCCTATAGCATCCTAAAGCAAATCCATGACACACAGGAACTAATTACTGAGGAAGTATGCAAGATCAAGGCCATGGTGGTTAGATTAAAGGAAGTTAATGTAGAGGCCAATAGGCTTAAGGATAAATATACTCGGGTTAAGGCAAATATCCTGAGCCAGATAGAATGGAGAGAAGGAAAGGTGGATTTCCCCAAGCATCTCCCATTCAAATCTGTAGATGGTTTTAATGAAGACATAGCCCTTTTGGAATTTTGCAGAAACTGTAGCATTAATCTAATGGCCAAGATCTGAGGGACAATGGATAAAAGTAGCGGCCTTTATCAAAGAATCCATGAAGCGCATGACAAATGCAAGTTGAGTTTCCCTCAGTCCCTTGATGATTTCCCGAGCAAAGAACAGCGTTTATCTGACCTGAAGGAAGAGCTGGGCATCCAAACAGAATATGTAAAGAAGATTGATGTCTTATCCATTGATGATCTCCACCATTATATTGGGATGTCATCAATACACAATCATCTGCTTAAGGAAATACACCAAACAGCAGTAACAGAAATTCAAGGTATTGGAGCAGAGCTTGGTAAAGATATAACTTCTGAAAAAATCTTACTCCCTGCCTCAGCAAATGTAGTTATAAGAGATACTGGTGTATGGTTTAGTTACATTGCAGAAGAGGAAAAGAAAGCAGAAGTAACAGCCAACCCGAGTTCTTCTCTCCCAGCAGCAGGAGCAGTAACAGATAGCTCGAGTGCTTTCTCCCAGCTGGAGCGCCTGCCCAACAGTGAACGCGCTGATATCAAGGTGTTAATTCCTATCTTTTGTAATTTGGCTTTCATATGTATAAAAATGTGGAGCCATTGGACAGCTATCCTTTTCTTTTTTAAAGTAATTTTCTGTTAACAAAGGGTCACATTTTTGTCTATTAAAAGGGAAAAGTCTGTAGGTGACAAGTGTAAAGAGCCAGGTGGCATCCCAAAGGGAATTTTGTAATGTTATAAATAGAAGTTTAGGAAGCAATGTAAAGGACTTTTGGTAGGGAAATAATATTTTCTGAACTTGTACGAGCTACCTTGCACTTGTCTCAAGAAAATAAAATCCACCTAATAAGAGCCTGGAGAGGACGTCTTTTTGCATGGAAATGAATATTGGATGTATATTGGATTATTCTTGTGACTTCCATACTTTACTGTGAGATCTTTCTTTACTGTTTTGAATTATTTCTTTGTAGTGAATGATCTTACTTCTTTCTGTGCAAATGAATTCTCTCTTTCATGAGTAATGGGATGTGTTATATTTAATTAGAATCTATCTTCTGATATCTCTTACCTTTGTTGTAGCTCTATCTTTAAGATTTAATGGTTGTCTGTTTATTTTTTAGATAACTCCTACAGCTCATTACTCATGCTTTCAATTTGCTCCTTGCAGGGATAGCTTAGATTTATTTCAATTTTAGACATAGATCTGTTTTCCAATTCTGCATTTAGATTAAATTTAGACTAGGCACTTGCATATCATTCTAAAACATAAAAATCAAAAGAACAGTGGATTGGGCCATAACCGGTATGTTGTTGCAGCAACACCCCTCCCCAAAATTTTGTACATGTTGGGGCCCCTCCTGTATTTTTCGTACAAAGTCTGTTTGAGAAGACATCCCAGGCGTCCGCTCTGTTTTCAGCATAAAAATTTCCTTCCCTGCTGAGCTGCTTGCCGTCAATCCGCCCATGTTCTCCCCATTAAGCCAAAAGATAACTTAGTTTTGCCCAAACGTTTTGAAGTAATCCGGACTTTGTCCCGAAACAGCGGGAGTCAAACGTCCAACCTTTCCGAGAGGAGGACCTAGATTTCATTTGTCAAAATCCGCGGGAGCCATTGGGCAAAACCACCCGAAACGGCGGAAGCTTTCGATCAAGTCTTCCGCGACCACGGAAAGGTTCGCGTTGTTCTCCCGAAACGGCAAGGAATTCAACAAAGCCATCCGAAACGGCGGAACAATTCAGCTCTGTCTTCTGAAACGGCGGAAGCCATTCGGATAAACTCGCCGAAATAACACAAAGCAGTTCATCATTTTCTTCCGAAGTAAAAGCACTTGGAAAATTTTCAATCGTTGCTTCTGCGGAACGGTTCAAGCTCCGAAACAACTTAGTTCCCGAAACGGCGGAGCCTTTCACTCGAACCTCCCGAAATGGCGGGGCTCATTCACCTTAGTCTCCCGAAAAGGACTTAGATTTTCTTTCGATGAGAAGACTGCGGGAACAAAGGACTTAGAGAATGTTTAGTTTCAACCTTCCGCAACGACGGGAGTTTAAGTAAGCCCACCCGAAACGGCGGGAGTTCTCAGGGAACCCTTCCGCAACCGCGGGAGCCCTCGTAAAATCCTTCCGCAACGGCGGGGGAATTCAAGGAACCCTTCCGACACAGCGGAAGCCGCCGCGATATCTTTCCAAAAGAAAATAAGCGGGAACGTTTTATGAAACCCTTCCGCAACGGCGGGGGAATTCATGAAAACGTCCCGAAACGGCGGAAGCCATTTGGATAAGTCCCGCGGAGAAATTCACGATTGCCTTCCGAAACCATGAAAAGACTTAGAATTTTCTCAAGAAGCTGTCGCGGAAGCCTTCAGCTTTTGCTCCCGAAACGCGGAAGCCTCCGGGCTACCCTTCCGAAACAGCGGAGGCCAATCGCTTACCCCGTTCGGCGAAAGGACTCCGAAACGATCCCGGGCGAATTTACGGAAAATATAAGTTTTGCTTCCGAAACAGCGGAAGCCTTTCCCAAAAGCTTTCCGAAACCAACGGGAGCCTTCGCCGAACCTTCCCAAAAAATCAACGAAACTTTGAAATTCTGGACCACGGAAGCTTTCGCAAAAGTCTTCCGAAAATACCGGGAGCATTCGCTATATCGTTACGAAAAAGCGGAAGCTTTGGCGTTACCCGTCCGCTACACGACGGTCTCTCGCGGAAGGCTTCAAGTTTCCTTTCCGCATTAAGCCCCGAAACATCGGAAGCTTTCACTGAACCCTTCCGCAACGGTGGATGCAATTCGCAAACTGGCCCCGCAAGTGACGGTCGCACGGAAACCGAGGTGCTTTGACGTGACCGCTACGCGCGGCGAATTTAAACCCCGCTTTAACCACGCCACCTACCCAATTAAGTGCTCACACGTGCCATTCTTTATAAAATATACCGCGGGGGGCTCGACCAATGCACCATTGTTTTGAACCGGCCAGCGACGTGTGATACCGTGCAAATCGCTCCAGCTCACCTCGCGCATCCGTGCTCGCAGCCACCTTGCTCAAGCAATCCCCACGGTGCCAGGTAGGATCTTAACTCTGATTTCCACCACTGAATTGTCCTTTTGGGGAAAATAATGGGTTTTAGTGGGATTGTGACGGGCAAAACACCCGTCAAGGGCTATGTTTTGCCCGTCAGGTACAGTGAACGGAGTTTCCGTTTTACAAAATCATTTTAGGCCTTCGTGAAAGCGTTATATTTTATTTTGGTGGGTGTGGGCGGTTAACCATGCCCTGTTTTGTTTTAAACCCCAGGCCGCGCCCCTCGTCGTGGGTTAAGTTGACAAAACCCTATAGGCTTTCCATGTCCCTGACCGTGAACCCTGGGCCCTTTTCCATAAACCCCAGTCCCTACACGCGAAGCCGAAACCCGTAAGCGGTTAAGCTACGAAAGTCGAAACTTGAAGCCGCCCTAGCTCTCCCCGTCAGTTTGTCCCCGGCACCGTTACCTTCGCTCAGACTAAAGCCTCCCGTAGTGACTCGGCAAGTGGCCGCGTGTGACGATAGCATCCATAGCCCTCACCGAGTCAACCCGCCTCTTCCCCGCCTTCGACCTCTCCAACCGCAGCCATAGCGAAAGACCTCTCCTTCCGCGAGGCGGAACCGGAAGCCGATTGCTTCCGCGAATCACCTATCGGTCCAATAAGACCAATAGCGTCCGCAACATAGCTTATCCCGCACTCATCTTTTTAAGAGCTTCAAATGTTTCAATGTGTGTCTTATAATTGAAATAATGTTTTACTTCCTATATATATGCTTCGTTGATTTATCTCATTAAGACAATGTTGCTCTCTGCTGAAACCATACAACCTGTTGCTCAAACTCATGATGAATTGTATATGGATGTTATCAGAGATAATTCAATATGCCGAAACCCAGTAAGAAGAAGGTGAGGATGACAGAAAAGAAACCTGCTCCTCCTAAGATTGAAACCTCACTCCAAGACACCAGGTGCACCACTGGTGTCCCTCCAGAAATCAGATGGGATGACATATACAGAATGATCAGGGACCAAGAGATCCCAGATATGTTGCTGGAGGAGGCACCGATCTATCAAAATATCAGAGCCTCAGGCATAACTAGAGCCGCTACCCGCCCTGAGCTGTTCCCCTGTGCTGAAGTGATCGGGTGGATACTCCAACATGCAGATGCTGATGGGAGAGTGATAAATGATAGCGGGAACATGGCTATCGCCTCATTTCAACCCGCGTATCTGGCGGCAGCCTACAGGTTTCCCCGTGTCCAGCAAGCTCTGACCGATGAATGGTTAAACCAGATGGACAATGTCGAGATGGCCAAAAAGCTACTGGTGCAAGGGAAACATTTGAGGAAGAAAGAGAGGGAGGAGTATGACGTACAGAATCTAAGAGCTCCTTATAGGTTGATCGCCCTGATGCTGTGTAGAATCTTCGGCATGCCCGATGGCACAGTATACAAGATTCAGTGGGTCCCTATCATTCACTATGTGGCATTTAAGGGGACAGTGTTTGACTGGGCCACCATCTTGTCAGATAGTCTGGCCTCAATGATAAGTGCTGCTAAGCCCGGGCTGGCCTCGAAGAAGGCTGAATTCTTCATGTCCTCATACCTGATAGATTGTATCTTGGCCAAGATAGAGTTCCCCGGATTGGGGTGTACATGGGATAGGGCCACAGCCCCGGTCTACACTGCATTCAAGATGTTGTGGGCTCAGAATTACAAGCCCAGCTACAAACTCATTTGTGAGGGGTTCATCATGCCCCTATACGAGAAAATGTTCAAGGAAGAACCAAGTTGCCTGTCCCAAAACGCTTTGGAAGTCCTTGAGGATTATGGGGATTTCTACTTTTCAGAACAAGGTACCTACTTGAGAATGTTCGGAGGGACTAAGCCCCCATACATATTGCCGCAGTATGCCACAGACTATGTGGTGCTCAAGGAAGCAGTAAGACAACTCTTCTTGGATGGGATTGGAGCATTCCTCCACAAGCTACACAAGGCTTCCTTTCCCCCCCTACCTTTCTGCATAGGTGCTTACAAGTTTTCAGGGGTGGCCTCTGCCGATGAATTTGTTCAAGAGTTGAGGGCCTTCCATTTCGGTGAGGTCATCTTCCACAGGAACGACAGAAAGGGTAAAGTGGCCGAGCATTGCAAGGGGAACTATGCGAACTTCGAATATTCCCACTACCCCGATGCCGAGGAGGAAGCTTTCAGAGGCATCAGCAACATGGCTGAACTACGGATCTGTCGCCAAAGTACTGGAGCGAGCTCTAGCTCAACCAAAACCCAGAAGACCATCCAGCAAAAGGAGAAAGAAGCCAAGGATGCCCGAGCTCAGGAAGAGCTCAGATTAAGAGAAGAGGCAAGGTTGCAAAAGGAAGCCGAGGAGGCAAGAAAGCTACAAGAGGCTGAGAATGAAAGACTGCGGAAGGAGGCTGAGGAAGCCCAAAAGCAGAAAGAAGCAGAAATTGAGCGAGCTGAAGCAAGGAAGAAGGCGGAAGAAGAATTGAGGACAAGGGAAAATACCGAAACAGGTGGGTCCGGTGCGCAGGACATGGAGATAGACACCTCTCAGGCAGGTGGCTCTAGTACCCAAAAGGAAGGGACAGACCCCGCTCAGGAAGTCCGGACCCCACCTATGGAAGAAGACATAGACATCATAAACCGACCAATTGTACCGTACACTCCATCTGGGAAGCGTACGGTGTCCAAATGGAATGAGTTTGTTTATGATAAGAAAAGAAAAACAATGGTCCTCCAATCAGAAGAGAGGATTAAAAGTCCCTTCCATGACGACATAGTTACTCACCGAGAGGTCGCTGTCATGCAGAACACAGATGCGGATCCCATTGCCATGGCCTCCGCAGTTATAGCAACAGCACAAGCATCATTTGCCAATGTAGGGGTTATAGTCAAAGAAAATATATTGACAAAGAAAAGAGCACGTACCTTGCAACGAAATGTGGCTAATGAGCAAGCCCAGAGAGACCTGATAGTGAATAAATACAATTGCTTGTACGCCGAGCATAAGGAGTTGGCAAATAAGTACAGCTACCTGGAGGAGGAAAAGGACCAGCTAGCACTCCAAATAATGATTGCAGAAGCGGAGAAGAATGGAGCAGAAGAAAAGGCTTCCCAGCTAGAAGCAGACAAGCAGGCATTAACTGAACGTTTAGAGCAAGCGGAAAGCAGAACCTTGGATATGTCCCCCTTCCACGAGCTGTCATGCAATATACTACAGCAAGTGCATGGCTCTCAAGAGCTAATCACTGATGAGGTATGCAAACTCAAGGCCATGACGGTCAGGCTAAAGGAGGTTAATGCGGAAGCCCACAGGCTCAAGGCTAAGAATACCCGTGTCAAAGCAAATGTCATAAGTCAGATGGCATGGAGGGAAGGGAAAGGAGGCTTTCCCCCTCATCTTCCTTTTAAGACAGTGGAAGATTTTAATGAAGATATAGCCTTGTTGGAGTTTGGCCGGAACTGTGCCAATAAGCTGATGGCCAGTGTGCAGAAGACCACAGAGAGAATCAACAACCTGTACCAAAAGCTCAAAGGAGTCCACGATAACTGCTCATTGAGTTTCCCTCATACCCTAGAAGATTTCCCGGGAAAGGAGCAGCGGTTATCTCAACTAAAAGAAGAGCTAGGCATCCAGATGGAGTATGTAAAAAGCATTGATGTTCTTGCCATGGATGATCTCCAACATTACATCGGTTCATCAACACTTCACAATCATCTGTTGAAGGAAACATATCAAGTTGCTGAAGCGGGAGTACAAAGCATTAAAATAGAGCTCGGGAAGAATGTAACTTCTCAGAAAATCCTGTTTCCTGCTGCAGCAAACATAATCATAAGGGATACAGGTGTGTGGCACAGCTACATAGAAGAGGAGGTCAGGAAAGCTGCAGCAGCAGCAGAAACATCAGTGGATCCGGCAGCCCCGCTCCCAGCAGCATCTTCCCCAGCAATGGCAGAAAATTTGGCCAGTCCCGTTCCCCCTTCCCAATTAAGAGCAGCATCAGCAGGGGATTCGAGGTCCTCTTCCCAGGCAGCACCAGTGACAATCAATTTGGGCGACCCTTTGCCATCGGAAGCTCACGCACAGGAATGAAGCAAACCGAATTCAGCTGGACGACTCCCTTCAGACAGACACGTGCCCAGCAGGGAACGCTCGGATGTTAATAAATTTTCTGTTATGTACATTTTGAACATGTAAGGCTTAAGCCATGGGACAGCTGTCCCTAATTTTGTCAAAACATTTTGTAAAAGGAATGGCCATTTTGGTAGTCGATTTTAGTAGAAATTCCTGTAAAAGACAGAGGGGGAATGCTAGGTGTCAGCCCAGAGGGCAAATTTGTAACTATAAATAGGAGCTAGAAGAGATTAGAAAAGGACTTTTGGCAGGGAATGAAAATTTTGGGCGAATGATATGAGCTATCTTGTATCGGCTCTGTAAATTGAATTTTCTAATAGAAGCCACAGGAGATGGACGTTTTGCTTGGAATGTTGGGTTGCTTTATGTTGGACTATTCTAATGACTGCAATTCTGCAATGTGAGATCATTCTTGACTTCTGAATTATTTCTTTGTATTAATGATTTTGCTCTTATCTATGCATGCGTTCTCTCTATTTCATGGACAATGAATGCGTTCCATATTAAATCAGGAGCTACCTGCTGATACTTTTACCATTGCTGTAGATTTTTCTTCTAGAACGAATGGCTAACTGTTCTTTCTTCAGGATAATTCGTATGGCTCATTGTTCATGCTTTTAATTGCTCCTTGCAGGGATCTTTTAGTTTAATTCCAGTTTCGTTCTATCTAGAGCTGTTTCTTTATTCTTGTTACTTAGATCAAACAATTTTGATTTCTTCTGTTCATAAGCAATAAATTCGTTCTGTAGGTTCAGTGTAGATCTGTTTCCTTAATCCTGTAGCTTTTCTCTGTTTATTTTCTGAGCAACAGATGCGTTCCATTTTAAATGAGAAGCTATCTTCTCAAGATCCTCATCTTGCTGTAGCTTTGACCGTGAGAAATAATAGTTATCTGTTCGTTGCTTATGATATCTGTTACAGCTAATTGCTCTCCCCTTAAGCGTGTTCCCCGGCAGGGATAGGTAGATGTGTTCCTGTTTCTAAATTTAAATCTGTTTCAGTTGAATTTAGACTAAGTATAATTTAGGCATGTGCATCTCATATAAAACACATAAAATCCAAAAGAAAGGTGGATCGGGCCATAACCGGTAAAATCGGATTTAAAGTCCAAAACCACGGTTGCCGGAACCGCTAACCGGACGGATTCCCTACACCAAACGGGAGATAGTCTAATTGGGACCGTCTCTCGGGGAGAATCCCTTTCTGATTGATGCTACGATATCCGAGGCATCAACAGTTTTTGGCGCTAGAAGAAGGGCCTGAAGTGCATGGCTGATAGAGGAAAATCTTCCACGGTCATAGATAACACTGAAAACCCGCTTGAAGAAAACTTTTCAAACAGCCCAGATCTTGGATTAACAGACCAAGAACGCCTCGTTTCTGACCCTGAGCCTCAGGAAGCTTTATACGCTGTTCCTTTTGCAGAAATAGAGGACTTGAGAAGACATACTAGATCTTACGTTAGACAGCTAGGTGGGTTAAACGCTGTCAACTTCCTCCCTAAGAAAACTACACCTAGAAAGGAGCCGCAATATACCCGTGATTCGATCCTCGTTCAGAGTTTTGAAGAACTGGTAAATCTAACGTTGGAAGAAATCTCCGGCACTCTTAACAAGTCAGACCAAGAAAATCTCGAAGAAATTACCACTCCCAAAAGTACTCCACCGAATTCACCTTACAATTCTCCACCAGGGTCTCCACGTCCGAACCCAAACATGGCTATACCTGCCTGGAGAGCAAGGGGAGCGCTGAACCTAGCTGGACCATTCCATAATCTCCCTAAAAATCCAGAAAAGGTCTTGCCTAAGTACGATCCAGGGAAGGCCATTTCGGCGGAGGATCACCTCAAGAGTTTTTACTTAGCTCTGAACCTTTTAAATGTACAACATGAAGACGTAGTCTGCAGGTTGTTTCCGTATACATTCGAGCCTAAGGTATCATCTTGGTACTTTAGCCTTCAACCCAGCTCAATCTCTAGTTGGGATGATTTCGAAAAGTGTTTCCTCAAGAAATACGGGAACCAAAAAACTGTAGCCACGCTTATGAAAGAGCTCTTATCCATGAGAATGGAGAAGAAGGAAAAGGTTCAAGACTTTAATCAAAGATTCACAACGCTGTTGAATAACTTTAGTGAAACTAACAAACCCACAGAAGAGTCTTTGATTGAATACTACACAACAGCTCTTGAAGGTCCAATCGCGATGTTTGTAAAACGATCCAAGAAAACGACCCTAATAGAGAATTTTGAGGAAGCTCGAAAGGTAGAGGAAGAGGCTGATAGCATAGCTAAACATGCCTTAGATGTGGAAACAAAACCAGCAGCTAGCAAGAAACCTTTGCTCCTCACGAGAGGCAAAGAAGAGCCATCTACGGATATGGAAAACGTAGTTAAGATGATGCAGAAGTTATCTAACAAAATCGTAGATCTTGAAAAGGACAAGGCTGCTAATACATCTAGGAAACCTTTCAAGCCATTCTATAAGAGAAGGGAAGACGGGGAACAGTCTCACCCACCAATGAACACTGCCCCTGTTCTAAATTTGAATGAGATTGGGATGGAGAATTTCTGCACCTTTCACCAAGAACCACACTCGGAGAAGAGTTGCCCTCAATGGATCAATTCCATGAGCTTGGTCATGAACCAAATGTTAGATTCTCAGATCCCAGACCAGGATGATCCTCCAGAAGAGTCAGGCCCTGAGTTAGAGGAACCAACCCCGGACACTACTATGGTATTGTGGGATTGGATACCTATGACTGAATTAGTAGAAGAAGATTACGCAGACAGCTCTCCCTCTACCATAAATGTTGCTACTCGCAGCAAGGGCCCAATTGCGGATCCTGTCCCATCCACCTCTTCCCATAAGCCTAAGATTACAAAGGATCCGCCCAGGAGGCATATACCAATCATCCCACCACAGCCCAAAGTAAACCAGACAGCGGCCAAACAGCCAAGTGCTGATAACACAGTTCAGCCGCCTAAGGAGACCTTGAACAAAACAGATCAGTCCACTCGAATTGGGAATGAATCCGATATAGGGTATGATATTATCGAAGATATCAAGAAAGTTAAAGCAAACGTATCAATATTTGACATGTGTAGCTTGCCCCATCAACGAGACAAACTACTTCATGTTTTACAACCAAAACCCAGCGCTACATTAACAGATTCTCAAGACAATCCTGAAATTAACGAAGCTAGCATCGGTGGGAAATCCAAATCCCAAACATTGCCATTTCTGCTGACATTCGAAATTTTTAATCACAATGTTCATAACTGTCTGGTAGACTCCGGAGCTTCTTCAAACGTCATGCCACTTTCAATTTGTAAGAAAATTAATGGGCAGCCCGTACCATCTCCAGCTCAAATCATACAATTAGAAAGGACTGTTGTCAAGGTTATAGGGGAGATGAAAGATGTTCTAATTAGACTGTCAGCCGACCCTAGAGTTTGCCAATTCATTGACATAATGGTGGTCGATATTCCTGAAGCTTATGGGCTGATTCTGAGTAGGGATTGGTCTACCAAGTTGAGCGGCTACTTTGCTACCGATTGGTCTCATCTATGGCTGCCTTATCAGAACAGGCAGAATCAGATTAAAATTCTTAGGGAACCTCATATGAAACAAAACGTAACCCAGCTAGAAGAAAAGAATGAGGCTGTAGCTTTCTCTTCCTCGGTCCTGGAAAATTACTTCTTGGAAATGGATCCGGGTAACTATCAATCTGAAACCTTTTGCCATGAATCAGACAAACAGTCCGATCTCCTTCATTTTTCTCGGACTGATGAGGTTGATTGTAACATAGTCAATTTAGTTGCTAACGTAGACCACAAAGAAACTAACTTAGTTGAATCTAAAGATACCTTTTGGACATTATACTTTGATGGTTCTAAAACTCTGGAAGGATCCGGAGCCGGTTGTGTTCTAATGGATCCAAAGAAGAACAAGTATTTTTTGTCTTGTAGATTAGAATTCGATTGTACTAATAATACCGCTGAATATGAAGCTTTGGTGCATGGTTTAAAGAAGGCCATTGGCTTAAATGTTAAGTACCTGAAGGTTTTTGGTGACTCCGAGATAGTAGTTAGACAGGTAAGAAACACCATTCATTGCCTCTCACCGCACTTGAAAGGTTACCAGGCTGAGGTATGGGATTTAATCATGTATTTTGACGCTTTCAATATAAAATCAATTCCTAGGTTGCAAAATTCTGCTGCCGATTTGTTAGCAACATCTGCTTCTAGATTGGTGCCGACAAATAATAAATGCTCGATTGAATTGATTTTCAGGCCTTCCATTCCCGATAACATCACAAACTTCAGAATCTTCGATGATGACGAGCAGATTATCAGCTTCCTGACAAATGAAGACAGTTTTCAAGGAGCTGCAATAGATGAGGAAGAACATGATGATGATTTGATGAAGAAGGAAGAGGAGAAGGGAAATTTCATGCCAAAAGGGGTAAGGGCCCTCGAAATGCTTTTCGATCTTCAAAATAAATTCAAAAGACCAGCTAATACCAAAACTAACAGCTCATCAATGCAACATGAGTTGGTTAATTTGGGTACCGAGGCAGAACCAAAATTTGTCAACCTTGGCAAATGCTGTTCACCAGGAGAAAGAGAAAGGTTCATTAAGTTGTTTAAACAGTACAAGGATGTTTTTGCATGGACCTATGAAGATCTGAAAACATATGACGTCCGCATCATTCAGCATGTTATACCAATGAAAGCGGGTGTCAAACCATTTCAGCAGCAGTTAAGGAGGATGCATCCCACTCTTGAACCGCTGATCCAAAAGGAATTAAAGAAACTCCTGGACGCAAAGATAATCTTCAAAGTTAGGCATTCCGAATGGGTTGCAAACTTGGTTCCCGTGAGGAAGAAATCAGGAGAGATTAGGCTATGTGTAGATTTCAGAAATCTAAACAAAGCCTCAGATAAAGACAACTACCCCGTGCCTTCAATGGAGCAAATCCTACAAATGGTGTCTGGATCTGAATTGTTTTCTCTCCTCGATGGGTTCTCTGGCTATAATCAAGTGTTAGTAGCTGAAGAAGATCGTCTCAAGACTACCTTCAGGACTAAGTGGGGAACGTTCGCTTACAGGAGAATGCCGTTTGGTCTGATAAATGCTGGAGCTACATTCCAAAGGGCGATGGATATTGCCTTCCGAGGATTGGGTGGGCAATGCGTTGTTGTTTACTTAGATGATGTTACAGTCTTTTCGAAGAAAAGGGAAGATCATGTTGTTCATCTGAGACATATCTTTGATCGTTGCCGGAAGTATGGTATTTCCTTAAATCCCAAGAAGAGCGTGTTCGCTGTACCCGAAGGTAAGCTATTGGGTCATATCATCTCCAAAGAGGGAGTGTCAATCGACCAGGAAAGAGTCCAAGCTATTAATAAGATTCCGATGCCTCACAACAAAAAATCTATGCAGTCTTTCATGGGCACCATTAATTTTGTCCACAGATTTGTTCCGGATTTTGCACAAATTGTTAAGCCATTGCAACAGATGGTTAAACAAAGCATACAATTTAAGTGGACAGATTTGGAGAAGGACGCATTTAGAAATATCAAGGCAGCTGTAGCTAAAGCTCCTTCCTTAAGAAGTCCAGATTTCGATAAAGATTTCATCCTGTATACCTTCGCTTCGGACGATTCTCTCGCAGCTGTACTCACGCAAAAAGTGGAGTTGGGGGACGAATACCCAATTTCGTTTATGAGCACTGGTCTGCAAGGGGCTGAGCTGAATTACCCCGTAGTGGACAAGCATGCCTACGCGGTCTTCAAAGCAGTCAAGCAATTTAGGCCATACATTTTGAAGAACAGAACTAAAGTCATAGTTCCCCATCCAGCTGTTAGATCCCTTTTCGTTCAAAAGGAATTGGGAGAGAGGAGAGGAAACTGGGTCACAGCTCTGCAGGAGTATGATTTGGAATTTAAACCGGCTACAATCATCAAAGGACAAGGTCTATGCAAGTTACTGGCGGGAAACTCGACTGATGAAGAGCACCATTGGAAAAATGAAGCCGAGCTCAATTCGGTTGAGGTATGCCATATCTTCACAACTCCCCAGTCATGGTATAGAGATCTAGTGCACTATTTACAGCAGGGATATCTACCCGAGCACTGGAATTCTAAACAAAGAAGGGCACTCCGCTTGAAATCGGCACCCTATCAAATCATTGATGGGATTCTTTTTAGAAAGAATTATGACGGAATCCTTCTTAGATGTTTGGAAAAGGAGGATGCAAACAAAGTTGTCAAAGGATTGCATGATGGCCCCGCAGGTGGCCATTATTCAGGAGAGACGACAGCACACAAGATACTGAGAGCTGGTTATTACTGGCCCACTCTGTTTCGAGATGCCCACACATATGCACGAAACTGTGATGTATGTCAAAGAAGCACTGGGAAGTTACCTAAGGCCGCAGGCCCATTGCAGCCTGTCATCATCTCTGAACCTTTTGAGCAATGGGGCATAGATGTTATCGGAGAAATAAATCCAAATTCTTCCTTGCAACACCGATACATTCTGACAGCTACCGACTATTTCACCAGATGGACGGAGGCCATCCCGCTGCGCAAGATCAATGAAGATACAGTTATCAGCTTCTTGAAAGAGAACATCATAACCAGGTTTGGGGTTCCAATTTCCCTTGTTTTTGATAATGCTACTTATTTTTCATCTTGCAAGATAAATGAATTTGTTTATGAATGGGGAATTAAGTTGCATTATTCAGCCAATTACCACCCTCAGGGAAACGGATTAGCTGAATCCTCAAACAAGAATCTGATTCGAATCCTTAAGAAAACAGTGATAGAAAACCAGAGAAGTTGGCATGTGGCTCTCCCAAATGCCTTATGGGCAGATAGGGTAACCCCGAAGAATGCTTTAGGTGTCTCCCCTTTCACTCTTGTCTATGGCAAGGAAGCCATACTTCCCCCAAACATCTTGCTGCCATCCTTGCAATTGTCCCAAGCCTCTCGGGGTTCTGGTAGCCAAGCCTTACAATCCAGGATAAACACCCTGCTTCGACTGGAAGAAGCCCGACACAAAGCTAAAGACCGATTTCATCAACACCAGGACATAGTTAAGAGATGGTTCGACAAGAGGAAATCCGGCAAGAGGGACTTTGAAGTTGGGGATTTAGTCCTGAAATGGGACCATAATCACGAAGGCAAAGGAATGCACACGAAATTTCAACATCTATGGGTAGGCCCGTACCAAATTTCTGCAAAATTGGGCCCATCCACTTATAAATTGACAAATCTCGAGGGAGAGGAAGTAGCCCTTCCACTCAATGGCCTCGCCCTGAAACAGTACTTCGCGTGAGTCTCCGTGAGACTTCCTGTACATAAATAAAGTTGTCTGTTCGCTTTCGCTTTTAGCTGTTTTATTTTTCGGCCATGTTGTTTCCTGTTTTGTTATTTGAGCTTTTCAATAGGTTTTGTTTTCTGAAGCACCCGTTTGAGTTTCCCGTTGAAGATAGCTTTCTCAAAGAAAACCTGCAACCCATGAGTCTGGAACCTTGCTCAGTAAACCCGGCCCGCTGTGCTCTCGCTGAAATAATCAAAAAGCGGGAGGCCTACCCTGCTAGTCACACTAATCCTGTTCAATAGCAGAGACCCATGGCCATCTTCACTACTATCGTTGGGCTCCACCCACTCTCACACTTCAAAGGCATCTCAAGAAAGGTTACCTAAGTTGGACCCATGGAAAGTGGCACTTCTCGAAGACACGGGGTATTGAAATGACTCCATGCTGCTGATTTAAAAGCCAAAATGGCCTACATTCAAGAGTCTGTTTTCCAGGGATTCTCGCCTCAATTAAAGCATGGCTGAGACAAAACAAAAGGGACATGTAAAATCAAGAAGGCTGTCCAAAAGGCCCAGCTCAAAATAGGCTCCTCTCCGTCCGTGAAGTTTGATCAAATCAATAAAACCTCTAACTCACACAAAAGGACATTATGGATTGAGGAGCCCAAATCAAAGATCGGTCCAAAAGAAAATATCCCTGGAAGGCTCAAACAGCTAAGCTGTCCAAAATACAAGCATCCCAAAGGATGCCAGCAGCATGGGAATGAGGAACAAGAACAATAGTGTCCATGAGGAAGTGTTGCAAATCCTGTGGAGTCCGGCAGTAGTGACCATTTGAGGGATGACCCTCCTAAAATGAATCTCATATGCTGGCCCTCTGAGAGTGGTGAAGATGCCTCGGTCGAAGCTCCCCTTTCCCAATGACTAGCAGGAAAAGTGCTCCTTTCCCCGCATGAGTCTAAAATGCTCAGCTGAGTAGTGCACCCGAGACGGATGTTTTAATGAAGTTCCGGACCATGTAGGGTATTTTTTCAGAGATCTGTGTTCGCCAGCGACTCGCCATTGTTGTTGCAGCAACACCCCTCCCCAAAATTTTGTACATGTTGGGGCCCCTCCTGTTTTTTTCGTACAAAGTCTGTTTGAGAAGACATCCCAGGCGTCCGCTCTGTTTTCAGCATAAAATTTTCCTTCCCTGCTGAGCTGCTTGCCGTCAATCCGCCCATGTTCTCCCCATTAAGCCAAAAGATAACTTAGTTTTGCCCAAACGTTTTGAAGTAATCCGGACTTTGTCCCGAAACAGCGGGAGTCAAACGTCCAACCTTTCCGAGAGGAGGACCTAGATTTCCTTTGTCAAAATCCGCGGGAGCCATTGGGCAAAACCACCCGAAACGGCGGAAGCTTTCGATCAAGTCTTCCGCGACCACGGAAAGGTTCGCGTTGTTCTCCCGAAACGGCAAGGAATTCAACAAAGCCATCCGAAACGGCGGAACAATTCAGCTCTGTCTTCCGAAACGGCGGAAGCCATTCGGATAAACTCGCCGAAATAACACAAAGCAGTTCATCATTTTCTTCCGAAGTAAAAGCACTTGGAAAATTTTCAATCGTTGCTTCTGCGGAACGGTTCAAGCTCCGAAACAACTTAGTTCCCGAAACGGCGGAGCCTTTCACTCGAACCTCCCGAAATGGCGGGGCTCATTCACCTTAGTCTCCCGAAAAGGACTTAGATTTTCTTTCGATGAGAAGACTGCGGGAACAAAGGACTTAGAGAATGTTTAGTTTCAACCTTCTGCAACGACGGGAGTTTAAGTAAGCCCACCCGAAACGGCGGGAGTTCTCAGGGAACCCTTCCGCAACCGCGGGAGCCCTCGTAAAATCCTTCCGCAACGGCGGGGGAATTCAAGGAACCCTTCCGACACAGCGGAAGCCGCCGCGATATCTTTCCAAAAGAAAATAAGCGGGAACGTTTTATGAAACCCTTCCGCAACGGCGGGGGAATTCATGAAAACGTCCCGAAACGGCGGAAGCCATTTGGATAAGTCCCGCGGAGAAATTCACGATTGCCTTCCGAAACCATGAAAAGACTTAGAATTTTCTCAAGAAGCTGTCGCGGAAGCCTTCAGCTTTTGCTCCCGAAACGCGGAAGCCTCCGGGCTACCCTTCCGAAACAGCGGAGGCCAATCGCTTACCCCGTTCGGCGAAAGGACTCCGAAACGATCCCGGGCGAATTTACGGAAAATATAAGTTTTGCTTCCGAAACAGCGGAAGCCTTTCCCAAAAGCTTTCCGAAACCAACGGGAGCCTTCGCCGAACCTTCCCAAAAAATCAACGAAACTTTGAAATTCTGGACCACGGAAGCTTTCGCAAAAGTCTTCCGAAAATACCGGGAGCATTCGCTATATCGTTCCGAAAAAGCGGAAGCTTTGGCGTTACCCGTCCGCTACACGACGGTCTCTCGCGGAAGGCTTCAAGTTTCCTTTCCGCATTACGCCCCGAAACGTCGGAAGCTTTCACTGAACCCTTCCGCAACGGCGGATGCAATTCGCAAACTGGCCCCGCAAGTGACGGTCGCACGGAAACCGAGGTGCTTTGACGTGACCGCTACGCGCGGCGAATTTAAACCCCGCTTTAACCACGCCACCTACCCAATTAAGTGCTCACACGTGCCATTCTTTATAAAATATACCGCGGGGGGCTCGACCAATGCACCATTGTTTTGAACCGGCCAGCGACGTGTGATACCGTGCAAATCGCTCCAGCTCACCTCGCGCATCCGTGCTCGCAGCCACCTTGCTCAAGCAATCCCCATGGTGCCAGGTAGGATCTTAACTCTGATTTCCACCACTGAATTGTCCTTTTGGGGAAAATAATGGGTTTTAGTGGGATTGTGACGGGCAAAACACCCGTCAAGGGCTATGTTTTGCCCGTCAGGTACAGTGAACGGAGTTTCCGTTTTACAAAATCATTTTAGGCCTTCGTGAAAGCGTTATATTTTATTTTGGTGGGTGTGGGCGGTTAACCATGCCCTGTTTTGTTTTAAACCCCGGGCCGCGCCCCTCGTCGTGGGTTAAGTTGACAAAACCCTATAGGCTTTCCATGTCCCTGACCGTGAACCCTGGGCCCTTTTCCATAAACCCCAGTCCCTACACGCGAAGCCGAAACCCGTAAGCGGTTAAGCTACGAAAGTCGAAACTTGAAGCCGCCCTAGCTCTCCCCGTCATTTTGTCCCCGGCACCGTTACCTTCGCTCAGACTAAAGCCTCCCGTAGTGACTCGGCAAGTGGCCGCGTGTGACGATAGCATCCATAGCCCTCACCGAGTCAACCCGCCTCTTCCCCGCCTTCGACCTCTCCAACCGCAGCCATAGCGAAAGACCTCTCCTTCCGCGAGGCGGAACCGGAAGCCGATTGCTTCCGCGAATCACCTATCGGTCCAATAAGACCAATAGCGTCCGCAACATAGCTTATCCCGCACTCATCTTTTTAAGAGCTTCAAATGTTTCAATGTGTGTCTTATAATTGAAATAATGTTTTACTTCCTATATATATGCTTCGTTGATTTATCTCATTAAGACAATGTTGCTCTCTGCTGAAACCATACAACCTGTTGCTCAAACTCATGATGAATTGTATATGGATGTTATCAGAGATAATTCAATATGCCGAAACCCAGTAAGAAGAAGGCGAGGATGACAGAAAAGAAACCTGCTCCTCCTAAGATTGAAACCTCGCTCCAAGACACCAGGTGCACCACTGGTGTCCCTCCAGAAATCAGATGGGATGACATATACAGAATGATCAGGGACCAAGAGATCCCAGATATGTTGCTGGAGGAGGCACCGATCTATCAAAATATCAGAGCCTCAGGCATAACTAGAGCCGCTACTCGCCCTGAGCTGTTCCCCTGTGCTGAAGTGATCGGGTGGATACTCCAACATGCAGATGCTGATGGGAGAGTGATAAATGATAGCGGGAACATGGCTATCGCCTCATTTCAACCCGCGTATCTGGCGGCAGCCTACAGGTTTCCCCGTGTCCAGCAAGCTCTGACCGATGAATGGTTAAACCAGATGGACAATGTCGAGATGGCCAAAAAGCTACTGGTGCAAGGGAAACATTTGAGGAAGAAAGAGAGGGAGGAGTATGACGTACAGAATCTAAGAGCTCCTTATAGGTTGATCGCCCTGATGCTGTGTAGAATCTTCGGCATGCCCGATGGCACAGTATACAAGATTCAGTGGGTCCCTATCATTCACTATGTGGCATTTAAGGGGACAGTGTTTGACTGGGCCACCATCTTGTCAGATAGTTTGGCCTCAATGATAAGTGCTGCTAAGCCCGGGCTGGCCTCGAAGAAGGCTGAATTCTTCATGTCCTCATACCTGATAGATTGTATCTTGGCCAAGATAGAGTTCCCCGGATTGGGGTGTACATGGGATAGGGCCACAGCCCCGGTCTACACTGCATTCAAGATGTTGTGGGCTCAGAATTACAAGCCCAGCTACAAACTCATTTGTGAGGGGTTCATCATGCCCCTATACGAGAAAATGTTCAAGGAAGAACCAAGTTGCCTGTCCCAAAACGCTTTGGAAGTCCTTGAGGATTATGGGGATTTCTACTTTTCAGAACAAGGTACCTACTTGAGAATGTTCGGAGGGACTAAGCCCCCATACATATTGCCGCAGTATGCCACAGACTATGTGGTGCTCAAGGAAGCAGTAAGACAACTCTTCTTGGATGGGATTGGAGCATTCCTCCACAAGCTACACAAGGCTTCCTTTCCCCCCCTACCTTTCTGCATAGGTGCTTACAAGTTTTCAGGGGTGGCCTCTGCCGATGAATTTGTTCAAGAGTTGAGGGCCTTCCATTTCGGTGAGGTCATCTTCCACAGGAACGACAGAAAGGGTAAAGTGGCCGAGCATTGCAAGGGGAACTATGCGAACTTCGAATATTCCCACTACCCCCGATGCCGAGGAGGAAGCTTTCAGAGGCATCAGCAACATGGCTGAACTACGGATCTGTCGCCAAAGTACTGGAGCGAGCTCTAGCTCAACCAAAACCCAGAAGACCATCCATCAAAAGGAGAAAGAAGCCAAGGATGCCCGAGCTCAGGAAGAGCTCAGATTAAGAGAAGAGGCAAGGTTGCAAAAGGAAGCCGAGGAGGCAAGAAAGCTACAAGAGGCTGAGAATGAAAGACTGCGGAAGGAGGCTGAGGAAGCCCAAAAGCAGAAAGAAGCAGAAATTGAGCGAGCTGAAGCAAGGAAGAAGGCGGAAGAAGAATTGAGGACAAGGGAAAATACCGAAACAGGTGGGTCCGGTGCGCAGGACATGGAGATAGACACCTCTCAGGCAGGTGGCTCTAGTACCCAAAAGGAAGGGACAGACCCCGCTCAGGAAGTCCGGACCCCACCTATGGAAGAAGACATAGACATCATAAACCGACCAATTGTACCGTACACTCCATCTGGGAAGCGTACGGTGTCCAAATGGAATGAGTTTGTTTATGATAAGAAAAGAAAAACAATGGTCCTCCAATCAGAAGAGAGGATTAAAAGTCCCTTCCATGACGACATAGTTACTCACCGAGAGGTCGCTGTCATGCAGAACACAGATGCGGATCCCATTGCCATGGCCTCCGCAGTTATAGCAACAGCACAAGCATCATTTGCCAATGTAGGGGTTATAGTCAAAGAAAATATATTGACAAAGAAAAGAGCACGTACCTTGCAACGAAATGTGGCTAATGAGCAAGCCCAGAGAGACCTGATAGTGAATAAATACAATTGCTTGTACGCCGAGCATAAGGAGTTGGCAAATAAGTACAGCTACCTGGAGGAGGAAAAGGACCAGCTAGCACTCCAAATAATGATTGCAGAAGCGGAGAAGAATGGAGCAGAAGAAAAGGCTTCCCAGCTAGAAGCAGACAAGCAGGCATTAACTGAACGTTTAGAGCAAGCGGAAAGCAGAACCTTGGATATGTCCCCCTTCCACGAGCTGTCATGCAATATACTACAGCAAGTGCATGGCTCTCAAGAGCTAATCACTGATGAGGTATGCAAACTCAAGGCCATGACGGTCAGGCTAAAGGAGGTTAATGCGGAAGCCCACAGGCTCAAGGCTAAGAATACCCGTGTCAAAGCAAATGTCATAAGTCAGATGGCATGGAGGGAAGGGAAAGGAGGTTTTCCCCCTCATCTTCCTTTTAAGACAGTGGAAGATTTTAATGAAGATATAGCCTTGTTGGAGTTTGGCCGGAACTGTGCCAATAAGCTGATGGCCAGTGTGCAGAAGACCACAGAGAGAATCAACAACCTGTACCAAAAGCTCAAAGGAGTCCACGATAACTGCTCATTGAGTTTCCCTCATACCCTAGAAGATTTCCCGGGAAAGGAGCAGCGGTTATCTCAACTAAAAGAAGAGCTAGGCGTCCAGATGGAGTATGTAAAAAGCATTGATGTTCTTGCCATGGATGATCTCCAACATTACATCGGTTCATCAACACTTCACAATCATCTGTTGAAGGAAACATATCAAGTTGCTGAAGCGGGAGTACAAAGCATTAAAATAGAGCTCGGGAAGAATGTAACTTCTCAGAAAATCCTGTTTCCTGCTGCAGCAAACATAATCATAAGGGATACAGGTGTGTGGCACAGCTACATAGAAGAGGAGGTCAGGAAAGCTGCAGCAGCAGCAGAAACATCAGTGGATCCGGCAGCCCCGCTCCCAGCAGCATCTTCCCCAGCAATGGCAGAAAATTTGGCCAGTCCCGTTCCCCCTTCCCAATTAAGAGCAGCATCAGCAGGGGATTCGAGGTCCTCTTCCCAGGAAGCACCAGTGACAATCAATTTGGGCGACCCTTTGCCATCGGAAGCTCACGCACAGGAATGAAGCAAACCGAATTCAGCTGGACGACTCCCTTCAGACAGACACGTGCCCAGCAGGGAACGCTCGGATGTTAATAAATTTTCTGTTATGTACATTTTGAACATGTAAGGCTTAAGCCATGGGACAGCTGTCCCTAATTTTGTCAAAACATTTTTGTAAAAGGAATGGCCATTTTGGTAGTCGATTTTAGTAGAAATTCCTGTAAAAGACAGAGGGGGAATGCTAGGTGTCAGCCCAGAGGGCAAATTTGTAACTATAAATAGGAGCTAGAAGAGATTAGAAGGAAGGGACTTTTGGCAGGAAATGAAAATTTTGGGCGAATGATATGAGCTATCTTGTATCGGCTCTGTAAATTGAATTTTCTAATAGAAGCCACAGGAGATGGACGTTTTGCTTGGAATGTTGGGTTGCTGTATGTTGGACTATTCTAATGACTGCAATTCTGCAATGTGAGATCATTCTTGACTTCTGAATTATTTCTTTGTATTAATGATTTTGCTCTTATCTATGCATGCGTTCTCTCTATTTCATGGACAATGAATGCGTTCCATATTAAATCAGGAGCTACCTGCTGATACTTTTACCATTGCTGTAGATTTTTCTTCTAGAACGAATGGCTAACTGTTCTTTCTTCAGGATAATTCGTATGGCTCATTGTTCATGCTTTTAATTGCTCCTTGCAGGGATCTTTTAGTTTAATTCCAGTTTCGTTCTATCTAGAGCTGTTTCTTTATTCTTGTTACTTAGATCAAACAATTTTGATTTCTTCTGTTCATAAGCAATAAATTCGTTCTGTAGGTTCAGTGTAGATCTGTTTCCTTAATCCTGTAGCTTTTCTCTGTTTATTTTCTGAGCAACAGATGCGTTCCATTTTAAATGAGAAGCTATCTTCTCAAGATCCTCATCTTGCTGTAGCTTTGACCGTGAGAAATAATAGTTATCTGTTCGTTGCTTATGATATCTGTTACAGCTAATTGCTCTCCCCTTAAGCGTGTTCCCCTGCAGGGATAGGTAGATGTGTTCCTGTTTCTAAATTTAAATCTGTTTCAGTTGCATTTAGACTAAGTATAATTTAGGCATGTGCATCTCATATAAAACACATAAAATCCAAAAGAAAGGTGGATCGGGCCATAACCGGTAAAATCGGATTTAAAGTCCAAAACCACGGTTGCCGGAACCGCTAACCGGACGGATTCCCTACACCAAACGGGAGATAGTCTAATTGGGACCGTCTCTCGGGGAGAATCCCTTTCTGATTGATGCTACGATATCCGAGGCATCAACACGGTATAACTGGATCAAATCTCCAAACCCACGGTTTCCGGAACCGCTAACCGAACGGATTCCCCACACCAAACAGTGGACAATCTAATTGGGATAGTCTACCGAGGAGGATCCCTTTCCGATTGATGCTGCGATATCTGGGGCATCAACACCACCATATCATGATCATTGTATCGTAAGTGCATCAACGTCGACCCAATGTCAGCAGAGCACTCCATTCCGGTAGGGAGCGTGGGCATCTTCACACCATACTTCTGCTTCGAGTTCAGATTGCGCGGGGTTGCATCTGGCCGACTGGGAGGAATATACCCAGGGATTTCAACAGCCGACAGTCCCTCCCATGGGGCATATTTGTCAACACGGCGACTGGACTTCCCGACCTGCACCTGAGCTTCTCCTACCACCCCGCTGGATGATCTCAGTTGCCTCTTGCCCTGCGGGGACTCAGAATGCTGACCCCCTCAATGCGTCTTGATGATGACTGATGCTCCCATCGGCATGTTTGCGACTTCTGCCTCAAGATTGACGTCTCCCGTAGATGCAAATTCTTCCTCAACTACAATCCCGATGAAAGGAGACTCAACCTCGCTACTAATCTCCATCGTTTCTAGCTCTTGTGGCATACCTTACCCAGCGCTTCTTCGTCCTAACAGCAATCTACAAATGCAACTGTGTTAGATTTACAGAATTTACTTCAATCTGATCTAGGTTCTTAACTGAGAGAACAACATGTACAGCATATCTACAGCATATCAATCATGGACACAATAATGCAAGCACACAAGAGACACAAAGTTTACTTCGGGAAAACCATAAAGGTGAAAAACCTCAATAACTTCCTTAGAGATAGATAGAGTAATGAAACAACCAAAGTACAAGAGATAGTCTTCTCCTAGCAGCAGAACCTCCTCCTCACAAGTGTGCCACTTTCTGAATGAGAGAAGTGTGTGTAATGAGTGATCAAATAGAGATCTCCCGATATCTATTTATACTTGTCCTGTCCTTCCTAATAAACTAATGGGGCCTACATGTCTAGCTTAACCCATGGTTAACTTAATCCAGGATGACCCCACACTTGGTGGTCTAATAACCCATCTGCAAGTTAACACACTTGCGACACTTGTCAATACAAATGACGACACTTCCTTATAGAGGAATAACACATCTCTATAAGGGTACAATAAATATATATATGAAATACATTCCGAAGTTACATATACATCAACACTCCCTCTTAACTAGGAAGGTATTTCTCGACACATATCTACTAGTACAAGTCTTCTTCTCTGGATCATCATCAGCGAATCATCATCCTCGAATCATCGTCATCGTCACTGCTGTTGCTATCTCAATAAATATCTGAATCTACTCGTCATAGGAAGTTCTACAAAGCCAGTCCTTTTTCATACTAGATGTAGGCCCACCACCTGTAGGTCTTCATCATCACTGGTCATATTGTGGAATCCTCAGGACTCATCACATGCATCTGCAAAACCTCGCAAGAGCATCCTAGTCCTTTTACGAGCGCACAGCTCAACCTATTGAATCTCCCGGGATCTTTTACATGCCACTACACAACCTATCCACGACCACAGAGTATCAACCTAATACTCACCATACATCCACCTGATGTATATCATCACATGATCATCCTGATCATCATCATCAACTCTGCGAGCAAGCCATCAAGTAGGTACACCTTAGGACTGATTACACTGCCTCTGCAAACCTGCAAGATCTCTCAGGACTAATTACACTGCCTCTACAAAACCTGCAAGAGCATCTCAGGACTGATTATATGCCTCTGCAAGACCTGTGTACCATACTGTCACATCAATGTCCTCAGATCACCACATAGTCCATGGAGCACAACCCAGATGCACACACACAGCACTTACACTCACCATCATGGGAGGACCAACCTACCACCATGTCGGAATGGCATAGAACTTACATCAATGACCATGGGAGGACCAACCTACCACCATGTCGGAATGGCATAGAACTTACATCAATGACCATGGGAGGACCAACCTACCACCATGTCGAAAAGTCCTAGCACTTACATCAACAACCATGAGAGGACCAACCTACTATCATGTCGAAATGGCTTCAACACTTATATCATGACCATGAGAGGATCAACCTACTATCATGTCAAAATGGATCCAGCACTTATATCTCATCATAGGAGGACCAACCTACCACTATGTGAGAATGGCCTAGCCCTTACATCTCACCATAGGAGGACCAACCTACCACTATGTGAGAATGGATCAGCCCTTACATCTTATCATGGGAGGACTAGCCTACCACCATGTAAGAATGGCTCGGCCCTTACATATTACCATGGGAGGACCAACCTACCACCATGTAAGAATGGCCCGGCCCTTACATCTTACCATGGGAGGACCAACCTACCACCATGTAAGAATGGCCCAGTGTGCATCTGTGTCTCCGGACTCATCACTTCCCTCTGAAAGGAATCTCGATTTGAAGTACACCAAGTCTCCCTCTGAAGTATTCAAACTTCACTCTGGCAAGCAGCTTGGTCAACACATCGAGTATTTACTCATCTGTCGCAACATACAGGAGCTTCACAGCTCCTCTCTACACCATATCCCTGATATAGTGGAACTTGATCTCAATGTGCTTTGACTTGTCATGGAACACTGGGTTCTCTGACAACTTCACACAACTCTGGTTGTCGCAATATATACAAGTAGCACTGAAGTGGAGATCAAACAAATCATACAGTAGTTTCCTAAGCCATACTACCTCACAACTAGCTGAACAAGATGCGACATACTCTGCTTCAACTGTACTCAGCGCCACACAGGACTGCTTCCTACTAAACCAAGAGATCACACCTGACCCCATACTGAAGCAGCACCCCGAAGTGCTCTTTCGATCAATGGCACTGCCTACCCAATCAGAATCAACATAACCCTCCAGGTTAAACTTTTGATTCACCTCATACTTGAGCCCATAATCCACCATACCCTTCACGTACCTCAGAACATGCTTTGCAGCTATCATGTGAACATGTCTCGGATCTGTCAAGTACTGGCTCAAGGTGTTCACCGCAAAGCAAATGTTTGGCCTTGTATTCGTCAGGTACATCAAGGACCCAATCATCTAATGATACATCATAGCATCAACCAGTTCAGAAGAAGCATCACACAGAAGCTTCGGGTTCGATGCCATAGGTGTGGCCATGGCCTTGCAGTCCATCATCCCAAAACTCTTCAGGATCTTTACTGCATACTTCCCTTGTCCAAGGAAGATTCCATTTGCACTCTGCCACACCTCCATACCAAGAAAGTAGTGCATCATACCCCAAGTTCTTCATCTCTAACTCAGCAGCAAGCTTCCACTGCGTGTCGGCAATCAATCTATCCTCACCTGTAACAAACAGGTCATCCACATACAAAAGTAGTATCACTGGATTTCCTTCCTCAACCTTGTAGTAAAGTTTGGAATCCGCTTTACTCTTGGTAAATCCCAAAATGTATAGAGAAAGATGTCTATCCTACCATACCAAGTTCTGCACGTATATGACTCCCTGTCATGTGTCTCAGAACCAAGTGGCTGCTCCACATACACTTCTTCTTCAACCACACCATTCAAGAAAGCTGTCTTGAAATCCATCTGGTGTATCTTCCACTTCATCACTGCAGCTAGAGCAAGTACTAATCTAATGGAAGTGTATCTGGCTACAGGAGGAAAAAGTATCTATGCTACCACCTGCAGCATGCTTGATCTTGTAGATCCTCTTGGAAGTCACCACAGACTCCCCTTCAGGTCTTGGGACTACATCCCAAACATCTTCATGATCAACTGGTACTCCTCGATCATGGCAATCTTCCCAGATCCTAGGAACTTTAATATCTTCAATATTTTCAAGAGATAACTTTGTTGCTGAACAAATGTTGTAGTCCTTCTTTTGTAGGTGATGGTATACGATCTTTCCTACACAACAAGTTAAATTGCATGATTAAAAAACAGCTCATAGTTTTCAAAACAAATTCTTACACATAAATAAATATGTCATACAGTCATGCAATTATCTTAGCCAATGCTTCAATACAACATTTATCCATATCCCGTAACTTTCTAGATGCCTTCCAATCTCTACCAGAACATTGTTAAGAGTGTGCACAACTCCCAACATGTCAGCAAAGAGGTTTCATTCTAGATAAGTAGCAATGGAATGTTGTACAGTGCCACAGGCCACTTACCCATGTATATTAGTGGTATATTTTTCATCAATGCAACTATTCTAATATGCATAATACACAACCCAATTCTAGGAACATCAGTATATACATTATTGAATAGTATTATTTAAACAATAAAATATGTAAGTAATGACAATTCAAATACTTATCTTTGTTTGTTTGTTGGGTTGACTCCCTCTCAGTCTTTGCTTCTTTTCTGCAACTCCATTGTGATGTGGATTGTGAGAAGTGGTCAACTCCCTCTGAATATCTGGATCCTTGCAGAAACTACTGAAGTGTGCTCCTTCTTGATCTTTGCTTCCTTGCAGGAACAACTGGAGTGTGCTCCCTCTTGATCTTTGCTTCCTGGATTACCTGTCCTTGAACTTATATCCATCACTATGCATGCTTATTAGTATCATCATTGTGTTGTCCTCGAGGTCTCATACATAATCACACATTCATTAGTATAATCTTAATACTATTAAAACACAATAATGTTAAGCATGTATAGTCATGATCATTTCAAATATAAATAATAAGCATTAGTATTCAAGGTTTATATAGGGCTCTTATGGTTAGTCATATCATCAATTATGGTAAGAAACATAATATGCATAAAACCATGACTATTCAAACCTATGACTTCATGAATAATCATTATCAACAACACAACAGTATAAGATCCTAACACAAGGTAGGATTCTAGCTTGATATAGGAAAACATACCTGGATTAGTATACTTGCTTAGTTATGTCTAACATACCTAATCAATATCTTCTTTGATCTCTTCAATGATTTGGAGATCCTGTGCTAGAACCTGCATATCTCATAGGTTAAGCATAATAGAAAAAAGTCATACATACCTCATAAGTAGAATTTCTATGTGATCAAAGATTATGGATGAGTCTTTGTCTTCATGTTGTCATGGAACTTGATTTGTCTTTTGTGATGTACCTGTATCTTGTTAGTAGACAACATCAACCTCATACAACACCACAGTGCATTAGAACAATCATATAACCCTAATCAATGAATGTCTTCTACCATCCACATGCATTCATATTTTTGCTAGGGTGATAAGACAATTCTAACATGAATCAAGATTGTACTAACCTAAATAATATGAAGACAAACATATTATGAACTTAATCAAGAATTAGATTTTAAGACATACCTGTATCTCTTTAATTCATACCTGTCGAAATTTCTTGTAGTCTTCTTATGTAAGGCCTTAGCCTCAAATCCCCCTGAAACTAGATCTGGAGCTCGATTAGGGTTTGTTAGAGAAACCCTCAAAATTCAATCTTTGACTTTCACACTTCTAAATGGATGGATAGATGTGTCTCATTGAGCTGATCAAACTTGCATACTTCAATTTTGAAATCTCCAAAATTTGACCCCTCAAAATTGCCTTTGAAACTTCTGGATCTTCTGGACAGGATCCCGAACTAGGGTTTGATGGAGCCCACCCTTCTGCTCAATCAAAAGGTTTGATCCAAATCTCTAAACTTTTAATTTTCTGAGGAGCTTTCAGCCGTGGTCACAGACTTCAAAAAATTCCAATTTTTGCAGAAGCCCTAATTTTCCACTTTTCCTATCAAAGTCCCAAACTAGGGTCTAATCAAGCCCGGCCTTTTTCCCAACCAAAAATTCTGATCTTGGTCTCTAAATTTCTATTTTGATGAGTAGCATTCATCCATATTCTCCAATTACAAAAATTCCAACTTTCTCGGAAACCCTAAATTCTGAAAGCCATGAATGAAGGTGCTCAAAAATAATTCTGTTTTGACAGAAATATGTACCTAATTGTTTCTGGTGTAACTCTGGACATTTCAATCCATAGGTTCTGAAAACGTTTTCTGTGGTATCCTGACCTATCATCTTTCCATCCTGATAGGTCTGACCTCAATTGGATTCTCTGAGAGAGAGTTATGCCAAGTGTCGCAACGTGACCTGTTTATGGGATAAAACCGGAGAGATAACTTGTACGGCGTTCCATGTGTCACTAGTTAAGTTTCGGCCTTTGAAAAAGTTACTTGAGAACGTACAGTCCGTGTACTACCTGTCACTTTTTACGAAATTTAATTTGGATCTTCCTATCCCAAGTTATGACCTTTTTTCCACGGTCACCTGTTTATGACTGAGATCTGGAAGAGGCAGAAACCCTGTATTGTACAGATCATAAATCACAAATTAAAACGAATTAGAGGTTTTCCTTTGGACACAAGGTACATGGGGATCTTAGCTTCGACCTGTAACAATTTCAGATCCGAAACATTTTCCAAAATGGATTTATATTGAAATTTATACGATGACTTTTTTTTTTCTATATCAAGCCCTAGCATCGCAAGTGCAACAAGTGTCATACATGCCATACCATGCCTTCTTTCAGGCTAGCTTTGATACCATGTTAGATTTTCAGAATTTAATTCAATCTGATCTAGGATCTTAACTGAGAGAACAACATGTACAACATATCTACAGCATATCAATCATGGACACAATAATGCAAGCACACAAGAGACACAAAGTTTACTTCGGGAAAACCATAAAGGTGAAAAACCCCAATAACTTCCTCAGAGATAGATAGAGAAATGATACAACCAAAGTACAAGAGATAGTCTTCTCCTAGCAGCAAAACCTCCTCCTCACAAGTGCGCCACTTTCCGAATGAGATAAGTGTGTGTAATGAGTGATCAAATAGAGATCTCTCGATCTCTATTTATACTTGTCCTATCCTGCCCAATAAACTAATGGGGCTTACATGTCTAGCTTAACCCATGGTTAACTTAATCCGGGATGACCCCACACTTGGTGGTCTAATAACCCTTTTACCCACATGACTCATACAAGGCCGACCCCATCAAGGTGGTCTAATAACCCATCGGCAAGTTAACACACTTGCGACACTTGTCAATACAAATGACGACACTTCCTTATAGAGGAAAAACACATCTCTATAGGGGTACAATAAATATATATATGAAATATATTCCGAAGTTACATATACATCAACAAACTGAACCTTGGCCAACGCACAACTATACTCGCCAAGCTTATAACAATACTCGTCAATTCTGCACAGGCACTTAACAACTAAAATCTCAGTGCCTTCCGACCAACGTCGACCCATTTTTATAGCTTCCAGTTGAATCCTCTAGAATCATCCCAAAATCCTGCATTAATTCAACCGAAATCGTGTATTAATGACGCAAATCTGTCGTCGATCCTGTCAGCCGATTGGTCGGATCCGCCATTAACGCCCATCATTTGAACAAGCGTCGGTAATTAACTATTTTAAATTTTTGGCATTTATTTCTGATTTGACTCGGTCGCAACCCTGCCACCTATCGTGGACCACTCCTTACTTGCGGCAAAAGCCTCACTGCTTCCGCATTCCATTCCTGTTGGTGCACCACCTTGCCACCGATCAACCTACACTCTTTTTTTTTTTCCGCATGCGACTCAAGCATCACGCTGTTCCAAGCCCAATCGATAGGGCTTCAACCTGCTACCATTAATAAACTTGGGGAGCATCGCCCCATCCAACTGCTGCAACTGTACCGCTCCTCCTGAAGTAATGCTACTAATGCGATACGGACCAAGCCAATGCATCTACAATTTTCCTGGATGTTTCATAAACTTGTTGTCATACAACAACACCAAATCACCCTGTTGAAACTGTTTGCTCTTGATGTGGTGATCATGCCAAGAACACCCAACAATCTACAACATAAAAAATAACTAGTTAATATAAAGAACATTAATTGTACTAAATATTGCATTCTTAGTTTACATGACATTAATAAATAAAAAATAGAGGGGGAAAGTATAACTTTATAACAATGTGATCAAACATACCTTAGGATCTAAGTCATACAATTGTTTGACAAGCAATTTAAAACATTTAAGTTCGCCAACAATAATGTAGCGGAGAAAAGATTTGCTCTTGAGCCTTCATAAAGTGGTTGCCTTGCCTTGTTAAGTAGAGGTACATCATGAATATCATGAAAGTTGCCATGATTCGTTCGAGCAAGCATGTCTTGGATCAATTTATTTGTCCCATCACCTTCAACTATGTTATTATTATCATCTTCTTCCATATGATCATTAACTTGATCTTGAATATTCACTCCATGTTCAGCTTGTACAACATTATATCTACTAGTACTCAGCGCATTCTTTGATGTCTGACACCTAGGTGGACTTTTCTTTATAAATCCAAACAATCACACAAAATTAGTTTGTATAAAAAATATATGATAATTTATTTTACAAATACGATTAATATAAAAACATATAATGAATATATAGAGCTTACCAAGAGATGGTATTCATTCCCCCCTTCGATGTGTCCATATTTCCTACATTGTTTTTCAGATGTTTTTATCAAAACTATTCTGAGAATAAAGCCCCCACATTGAGCACAAGGACAATAACATTTGCTATCACCCCATTCCCTGAAATTTGCCCACAACCTATCAAGAATCCTTTGTTTTTCTTCTGGACTAATGTTATCCGACATTCTTCGTTACCAAAATGGAGTGATGGCTATCTTATAAATGAAGTGGATGTGTAGACCTATGATTAATTTCTAATATAATTGAAAGATAAAATAAATATGTTTTATGTGTGAAAAAATTCCTTTATAACCTTTCCAAACTATCGCAATTATAGAAAAAATGTCGAAACGTCTATCAAATATCACATATTTATAAATTGTGTATCCGTTGGAATTCCAGCAATTGTTGACATAGTCAATGTTGACGAGTCAACAGTTACCATTGCAAGGGTTCAATGGTTATCCATCATTCGTTGGTGTTCCAATGGCTTGCCATCGAACTACCCCCTGTTATGCCAAATACGTCGGCGGTTCGAATCTTTATTTAAAACCATTGGAAGACCGACAGAAAACTGTCAGAACATTGACAATATAGGGATTACCATTGGTCGGGCAATGAACGTGGGCTGATTTTTAAAAAATGCAAAAAATTTAGATTTTTAACTTGTATTTTTAACGGTCTATCCATACTATTGGATAGTTTCTCCGAATGTTGAGCCAAAATATTGTTGTGGCACACTGAATGAACAATTCATGATCTATCACCAGAAGAGTGCACCTTACCATCCTCAGGTGAATGGAACAGTGGAGGCATTTAATAAGATCTTGGAGCAGGTCCTTACAAATATTTGCAATATACATCGCGACGACTGGGATCAGCGCATTCTAGTATTATTGTGGGCATACATAAAAACATGCAAAAGGTTGACCAAGCACACTCCATTCAAGTCAATCTATGGTAAGGAAGCGGTGATTCCACTGGAGTTCATTGTCGCAAGCTTGTGTATTGACATAGCAACAGGGATGACAGACGACGAATCACTCCGACGTGGGATGAATGATTTGATGGATCTAGAAGAATATTTATTCATCGCAGGTTTCAGCCAATTGGATGAAAATAAGCGACAAAAATCACGGATGAAAGGAATATCAAAATAAAGATGTTGGAACCTAGCACACTAGTGCTTATGTATGATAGAAAATTTCTGAAAAAAACAGGCAATCTAAGGGTGATATGGATGGGTCCATTCCATAAATTATTCATCACATAAGAAAGTGCAGCGAAGTGGCAACTCTAGCAGGTTAGCCAATGAAATTCCTCATTGATGGAAGTCGGATCAAGCCATATCATGGCCCACAAGGGCATGAAATTCTGTAAGTATGTGTCAATGATAAAAGCAATAATGTAGGATTCAGTGTCAAATAAGTCTGTCCAAGTACATCTGGCACAGAATTTTAGGAAGTGTCTTTTTGGGATTTAAAATAAAAGTACAGCTAGTAGAGGTTAGCCTCACATCCAAAGTAGGGGATGGTAGAATGCAGCATTAATCATGTAGCCTAGAAACTGCATTGGGTTGATAAGTGATAGATGTTAGATTAGATAGGTCATAAAAAATCATTTATTTCTATTTTTGGTTATTCATATAGAAGATTCAGGTAGGGTAGGTAAATTTAAAATTTAAAAAAGAATAAAGTGCAGTGGTTCATTGCATTTAAGATAGGATCAACAATCATTTCACAAGATCAGCACATGATCTGTTCAAATAATAATTGCTCATAGTAGGGAAGGATTGAGCTCCAAAAAGGTGAATCCAATAGATCTTGGAGGACACATCAAAATTTATGACAGGAATAGGGTGCCATCGTGACATCGCAAGGTGGCATCATCAAGTTGGGTCATGTTTAAATTCTACAGCACAAGCATACAAATTTAATTTATGTCAAATTGTTGAGAAGCAGAGGGTAAGGAGAGTCATTTCAAGAATACTATCGTGGAGATTGCATAGATTTCAATGAGAAAAGTGAGCTTGGAGAAACCAGAGTTATCAATGCAGAGGAGCCAAGAAGTTGCAGAAAAAAGTGCACTATGTCAGCTTCTACTGCACTGAAGGCACGAGACAAAGCCAAAGCAATTAAGGAAGTAGAAATGCCAGTAGTAGAGGTTTACACTAGATTGAACATTAGAGGGGCACTACTTGGTAAGGTACCCTCAATGAATTTCATGCATTTTAAATTTAGAATGGCGACAGTTTACCCAGCTTGAAACGGTTAGAGTACATGGATATCATAGAAGAACCAGATGGCATAGAGAAGTGTATTGAAAATAAATGGGAGAAAAATATAATCCAATCCGGTATCATGACGTTGTTGGGAGTACCTCACTTTGGGCACGTACCAAGCATCACGCGATGCATCATATTTTTATTGACAATAATGCACAACAATTGCCTATGGTTAAACCAACCCTATGCCATCAATGAGGATGTCATTTATAAAGTATCTCATTTGTCACGCACAGGGGAAGACCATGGTGAAATCATTCAAGCATGTGAAATGAAAGTAGACAAGGCATACCAAAATTATGGTACACATAGAGGCACCAGAGGAACATTGATCTCTGTTATCAATGAACCTGAAGTACGATTTGCAACGCAAGTCCTGGAAAGTAAATTGGTGCACAAATGTAGAAAGGGTGAGTGCCCTTTGGGGGTGTTATTTGTTTTCAACCAGTGCACCCAAGGAATCAATATGCACTAGACTAAGTACCTGCTGAAATATTTCAATGAGGATTTCCTAGAAACACAGAACCTTGGTAAGGATTTCTATTTTATATGTGTATTGCTACTCATCGTGATGATAGAATGGAGGCCACTTGAATGGAGTGATTTCCAGACACCATCCCAACACCCAAGTTTAATGTATGGTAGAACAGTACAAATAGAGAGGTCCAATAGGCCACATAGGTGGCATTCCAATTCTAGTATACAGAGATGATTCAAGCCACCACTGAAATCTATTCCATTCCAGCTTCATTAATTGAAAAGTACAAGTTTGTGGTCTACTTTGCAATTGATGTGCACAATGTCTTTGTTTCACTACACGCAAATCCATTGAACTAGACAGATGTATTTCCATTATGCATAATGGAAGATGACCTCAAGGAAGCAATGAAGGACTAGCCCCCGAAGTTTTAGTTATATCCAGACTCTAATGTGGAGGTGTTGAACACACCCAAGGAAAAATCCAAGAAGAAGATGGACTTTAAATGCACTACAGTGCGCAGTTCTCCTTGGTTGAGTGAGAAGAAAAAGAAGAGAGAAAAATAAGTGAAGCCAAAAGATTCCCAGTCCTAAAATAATAAGAAGCACACGATGATTTTTCCTTCATACACCTTGGAGGAGGAAGAGCAATAACCACTGGAGGAAACTAAAGCAGGGGGAGGTGGGTTTCTAGACCACACACCATCACCAAAAGGCGAGAAGGTAAAGACAAAAATCTTTCCTAAGAAGTAAGAGGAGTCCAAACAAGAGTTAGAACTCCAAGATATTATCATCATAATTGAAGTAAACATGGACTCATAGCAGTTCCTTCAATTGGATTCAGCTAAATAGCTCTCTAAACTAAATACCAAGTTATATTTGAGAAGTTCAAGCGTACAGATCTTTGACATGGAACTCAATGACACTAAGCGTGAGTCTACACTCGGCATGGATCAACACAGTACACAAATTTTGGAGAAGAGGATTCTAACCATGTATCCTCGAGTTATCACCTTCAGAGAAGCAGAAGCTTCAGCATCCCTAGCACCAAGTTACTCTAGATTTCAAGTCGATTTGTCATACCATTCCGGTAGCTACAGGACTATATGGTTACACTAACTCAAGAGATGGGCACACTCCGGTTGGAGTTAAGTAGAGCATACAATGACATGCAAAAGAATCATGCTATGGAAGTCACTATGCTTACTTCTATGGAAGCCACAGTGGACGATGTCTACATGAAAGCGCAGGAGGAAGCAAAAGAAACACTCGCGTAGGAGTCTGCAGAAAAATTAATGTGAAGAACTCAAGATGCTTATCCAAGGACTATGCGTACAGAATGCAGTACTGAAAGAATTGGTAGAGACCACCGAGACTCCAAAGAAGGATGAGCTAAAGCAGCAAATAGCACAAGAGGAAGAAACATTTGAGAAAGCAAAGTATCTAGTACAAGGAATGTCAAAGTTGGTTAGCATGAGCTTTCAATTATGGATCTATATTCAGGAGGCACTCAAAGTAACCAAGAGGGAAGAACAAATAAATACTTAGATAGACGAGGTAAAGGGAAAGAAGCAGTCACTGAAAACATTTCCCATGTTTGTGCGGATGGAGGCCATGTCAGAGATCTTGGCCTTAATAAAAAATATAGCATCAAACCGTGCAAAGAAGTAGCAAGTAACAACTCAAATTATGCAATTCTAGGAACAATAGAAGTGTAGTACAACAAAGTTACTAAAATACATGAAAAATCAAAGAATGTTATTGAATCAGGGGATTCAGGGCGGCCCTGGCCAAATTCTGCTACATTGGGAATAGATTACCTAATTACACAAGGATTTTGAATGATTGATAGAGGGTATGGAGCAGTTGGATGTGAATATGTCAAAGTTTGACATGCAGATTACCCAAGTTTTGCCTTCATTCCAGTAGGCCATTTTTAAGGATTGAAGATTGGCTCAAGGGAGAGCCAAACATAGCGTTGGGGTCCTTTTGGTTCCCAAGTTTTGAGGAAAGGGGACGATCACGAAAGACAATAGTTGTCAACAAAGAGGTGTGTGAAGGATACCAGCGCACAACATTCCCTCAACACATGTCAATGGTAATCCATGCATGGCATTTTTTCATGATACCAATCCCACGCATGGACAAATGGACATAAGGGAACATGAGCCTATATATGTGTGTGTGTGTGTGTGTGTGTGTGTGTGTGTTATTTTTAAACCTGATTAAGTGTAACAATCCATAAAATTATTATGCATAAACAGAAAGTAAAACAATAGAGCACACACACATTACACAGATATTTTACCCAATAAACCCTTAACTGAGAAAATCACCTTAACTAGAGCTTCACCCCTCTCTTTATTTCTTTTATTTTATTAACTTAGGCATTTACAATACAATATATAGGTCCTTACCAACCTATGAAACCCTAATTCCTAAAACTAGAATCAGAATACAATGGGTCAAAAACCCATTGGCAAAAAATAGCCAAAATGGGGCAAAATATAGCCCAAAAACATTTCTCAATGGCTTCACCACCGAACCCTCGAATGGGGGCGCACTCCCCCCCAGACAGGGGGGGAATTCCCCCCCAAACCCCCTTAATATAGGGGCCATCCCTTGAACCCCCACCAAAAGGTGGGTATTCATGCAAAGAATATAACTCGTACCCAACAATATAGGTGTATTTTGTAATGGGTTGGGTTCAGATGATGAGGGATTCTATGTGATTCTATTGAGTTTGCTATGTATTGCTGTAATCATGAGAAATCAGTAAGTTGTTGAGCAAAACATGCAGTGTTATGTTATGTTGAGATGAGGCTGTAGAATGTAATCAGTTTTTGTTAATGATGAATAGAGATGTTGTTCACTATTATCTCCACAATTTGTTTATGATTATCTCGTGTGGTGGTTGCTTAAGTATGCTAGAATATGAATGTTAAACTATTACTAGTTGGAATGCATGCATAAGTAGGTGAATAAATAGACAAATGAATATTAGAAACCCATCCTCCTATGCGCACCCCATATGATGGTCTTTGTAATTCCTGCCCACGTCTTGGGTGAGACCTTATCCTGCTTGCAGGGTATTGAAAATTCCAGCCCCTATAGGGTTTTTATTGGCGAAGCCTATTGAACCATGGGTCTGACTAACACCAGCAAACAAAGGGCCAACCCTTGCTACAGAAGATATTTTCTACATAATCCCTTTATTGCATAAGAAATTATTTATAGATAGGGACCCCATGGAATGAGATGATTGGTATACAATCCAAAGTAAGGTAAACTACCAATGATGAGAGGATATAAAAGAACACTTTGAGGAAGTTGAACAACCAATAAAATGGATTGAGATAAAATCATGAAGTGAAGAGTTGTTGAGTTGATGATGGGACTAATTTATAGTCTTGGGGAAGGTGAAGAAGCTCATTGAGAAGCCATTGAAGATGATGCAGGAAGAAACACCGGATTGTGGATCTACTGGAGAAAGAGAAGTACATGTTGCATAAGAATGCTAGAGGATTTGAAGGTTTTTGAAATAGAATGTGGAGATTGAATCTATAGGTGCTATGTGAAGAAGAGGATGACTATGGGTGAAAATTCAAAGTTGGGTAATGATTTTTTTAGAATGGGTGTGTTTGGAATGCAAAATCTAATTTCTCGCCCGAGAAAAAATTCAACAAACTTTCTCGAGCGAGAGTCAACAAAGGTAAAGTTTTGCATGAACTCAACCCACTTGACATGTTTCTACTTCAACTTAGGTTGTTGTATGATATACTGCAATGCATGATCATTTGAAAACAAAACAAACTCACTAGGCATTAGATAATGTCTCCAATGTTTTAATGCTTGAACAATAGCATAAAATTCCTTAGCATACGAGGAATACTTATGTTTAGCCTCATTTAGCTTTTCACTGAAATATGCTACAGGTTTGTCTTCCTGACTGAGTACAGCTCCAATTGCTACTCCACTGGCATCACACTTCACTTGGAAAGGGTGCTTGAAATCTGGTCATTTCAGTACTGGTTGTTCAGTAATCTTCTTCTTCAAGAACTAAAAGCTCCTTTCAGCCTCTGCTGTCCATTAGAATGGTTGCTTATCTTTCTTGATGGTTTCAATTATAGATGCACAAATACCACTGAAATTCTTTATAAACTTCCTATAAAAACTTTCCAATCCACGGGAACTTCTTACCTCAAGAATACTCTATGGTGAAGGCCAATCAATGACTGGCTGCACTTTCTCTGGATCCATCTTCAATCCCTCACTTGAGATAACAAAACCCGAGTATACTAGCTCTGACTTCAGGAATGTACACTTCTTCACATTCACTAGCAACTTTTCCTATTGCAGTCTTTCCAAGACACATCTCAGATGCTTCAAATGCTCTTCTTCTGATCGACTGAAAATCAGAATATCATCATGGTAAACTATCACAAACTTACCTATGAAATCTCTCAAGACTTCATTCATCAACCTCATGAATGTGCTTGGTGCATTGGATAACCCAAATGGCATCACCAACCACTCATACAATCCCTTGTTTGTCTTGAAGGCTGTCTGCCACTCATCCCCTTCTCGAATTCTAATCTGATGATATCCATTCTTCAAGTCCAATTTTGAAAAGCATGTTTCCCCACTAAGGAAATCCATCATGTCATCCATCCTTGGTAATGGAAATTTGTATCTGATGGTAATCTTGTTAATTGCTCTGGAATCAATACACATCCTCCACTCACCATCCTTCTTTGGTGTCAGTATTGTTGGTACTGCACATGGACTCAAACTCTTCTGAACCAATCCCTTGTCTACCAATCCTTGTACTTTCCTTCTGACTTCTTCATTCTCTTGGGGTGTCAGTCTGTATGCTTCCTTTTTTGGTAAACTTGCTCCCGGAATAAAATCAATGTGGTGACTTATATCCCTCTTCGGCGGTAACTCATTAGGAAAATCATCTACCACAATGTCACTAAATTCGCCCAGCATCTCTTCAATCTCCTCAAGTAGATCTGTAAGGTTAGTCTTCATTACTACCACTCTAGGCCTACATACTACAGCATAACTCAGTTCCTTCTCATCAATCTACTGCAAGTACTCTTTTCCTGTCAATATCATCACTTTAGATACATGTTGCTCTGTTGAACTCTCCCCTTGTAAAGGATGAAGAATATGTTTTACCCCATCTTGGATAAAACTATGACAGTTAGTGCTACCATCATGTACTACCTTTTTATCAAATTTCCAGGGCCTTCCTAGAATAATATGGCAAACATCCATGGGCATAACATCACATACAATCTTATCTTTATACGTGCCTATTTGAAATTCAATTTCACATTGTTCACTTACCAGAATTTGATGTCCTTTATGCAACCATGATACTTTGTATGGAACAGGGTGTCTGGTTCTCTTTAGTCCCAGTTTTTCCACCATCTCTATGGAGACAAGGTTTTCAGTGCTCCCACTAATCACCATCTTACAACACTTTCCTTTTTCTTTACACATGGTTCTGAATAAATCCCTCCTTTGGAAAGGTTCCACTTCCTCTTTTTCAGGTTTCAGTAAGGTCTTGTTCATCACTAGGGACTCTCCCCTTTCTAGCATGTCCTCATCTATTGTTGCCTATTCTTGTTGTTTCTCTTTTTGAGCTGCATAGGATCCTCTTTGTCCTACATCTTCTCTCTATGGGCATTCAAAATATCTGTGTCCCAACTTGTTACACTTGTAACATCTATAGACATTCTCTCTGCCTCTTCCTCTACCTCTACCTCTATGGTAAGGTCCTTTGTCTCTATAGTTACTTCCTCTATCTTGGTTCTCATGTTGGTGTGAATTACCGGGTTCTTCTCTCTAGGCTGCAAACCTTCCTCTTCCAGCTATTTGTCCCCTCCCTTGGGTTGAACCTCTGCCTCTCTTGAAGCTCTGTTTTCTCAACAACTTCTATTTGACTCTCAAGGCACATTGGTATGCCTCATCCATCGTTCTAGGTGATATCACACTGATCTCATCCTGAATTTCCATTCTAAGACCATTGACATATCTAGCAGTCTTTTCTACTGACTCCTCTACATAGCCTGCCCTTAGGTTTACTTTGTAAAACTCTTCTATATATTCTCTTATAGTTAATGATCTTTGCCTAAGGTTCTGCATCTGTCTATACAATGTCAACTAGTAATTCTTGGGTAAGAACTTTTCTCTTAGCTTAACCACCATTCTATCCCAGTTCTTTATAACCAGTTTGTTCTTTCTTTTTCTTTCAGCTTGTACACTATCCCACCATAAAGATGCATGTCCTTTCAGTCTGGTCACTGCAAATCTAACTTTCTTGTTCTCTTCAACTTCATCATACTCAAAGTATTTATCCAGCTCATTAATCCAATCAATCAGATGCTCTACCGTAAGACTTCCTTCATAGGTAGGCAACTCAGGTTTCGGCCTCGAAGTTGCTCCAAGAATTGATCGAAAGTATCTCAACTCCGGTGTTTCTCGCATAGGTGTTGCTTCCTCATGTTCTTCTTCTTTAGGATCACTTATGTCCCAGCTTCTGGATCTCTACATCAACCCATGTCCATAGCTTCCATACGTGCTCGCATTTCTCTCATTTCCTCTAGGACTTCGGCATTTGTCGCCAATATTCCTCTGCCACGCATTCTTGTGCCTCTCATGTGTGAAGCCATTTATTTGCTCTATCACACAAACAATCCATGCTCTTCTACGACTGGATTCTGCTTCTAGCTCTGACACCAATCTGATGGGGTGTTGGGTCGACCTCAACCAACTCAACCCTCAACCTTCCAAGATCTGGGATGATTCACTCGAATCAGTCCTTAACTCAGCCAGAAACCAGCCTAGTCCTTCTGCCACGTAGGCCTGACCTTCAAAACCGGTTGTCTGCAACCTTCTATGATTTCCACCCTTCGTAAATGGATTCCCGAAATTTCTTGAGGGATTCCCCTTTTTCCACAACTTTGCGGTTTTCGGGTTTCGGGCGCGCTTCTTGTGTCATCCAAAAAATATTTCCGAAACTTCTCCCCGAACGCTTCCTTCCACAATATATTTCCCGCCACTTGTGGGTTTCGGGTTTCGGGGTGTTCACTGACTTACTCGAAAAGTCCTCGCGAAAAAAAAAAAAAAAAATCCTTCCCGAAATGTCATTTCCACAGCACTTCGTCGTTAACCACTGCACTACTTCTCTTTTGCGAGTACTGTCTCCTCCTTAGATCTTTTCGGGTGAAATCTCTGCCATTGATCTAAAATCAAGGTCGGATTATTCACTTCGGCTTGCGGGAATGATAATTTCCGCGCAACTTTGCTTCGAGCAATATTTCCCCATCGTCGATCTCCTATTCAGCTTCAATCTGAGCCGTTCGACACTGCTAAACCAATCTACTTGGTTTCTTCACAAATCCTCAGTCGATTGATCATGGAACGATCAATACCGCTTCAATCCTTGTTTGAATGCTTGGGAAAATCAAACACAAACAAGAATCCTACTTAACAATTCATGGGTGATTGGTTCTACAAACACATTGGGGTTCTTTCCTGCATAAAGAATTCAAATGAACGCAACACAGAGATTCTTTTCACATAGAAATCAATTCCACAACGCACACAGCTCGATATGACAGAAACTCAAAGCATTCTTGATTCAATTACATAGAAAGATATCTACAACACATCGTTCTTCTATCTTTACTTACAGACATATATCAATTGTATTCCTGATAGAACGACCCCAAAATACAGAGTTGACCAACCAATCAACTAATCCACCCCTAGCTCATTCTATTCTGCCCTACTTATGCACTCGGCTCTCTAACAGAATTTCGAGTCACTCAAAAAACCTAACAGACTCCACAACAACGGGTCTGCATCATCACTTGGCCGACTTCCTAAACTGGCCCGATCTCCACGTAAGGAGTATCAGCTCGCCACTAATCCTATCATACCAAAAATAGACAACGCATCAATTTACAACATGCATAAATTCAAAGGATAACAGAAAGCAGATCATCAAGAAACAACTCAAACTGTCCAAATCAGAATAGTTCATCCTCAGCTAGTCACAACATGTGGCCACGTAGTCACATTGCTGACTCAGCGTCGATGCTCTTGCATCAAACAATATCAACAAGCATAACCTCGTTGTGATACCAGTTATTAGGATTATAATGAGCATACATATAATTACTTGAAAGAGAAATAAAATAGAACAAGCAACCATTAAATATAGACACACAATATACCCTAGAAAACCCCATCCAATGAAGATCTTCATTACCTTGGCCAAAACCAGCGAACCGAACCAAGTGAGCTCACTCGCTCACCTCCAGGCCACATTACAATGAAGTATGCCAAGCCCTTTATAGCCTTCATTACATGCAATACCATAGGCCAATACCATGGGCCCAAAACCATGTCTTAGACATAACCACCTTTGACTCATTCCCGAGTCAAGGTTAATCCTAACACCAATAACACAAGTAAGAGGAAATAGGTGGGCTCAAGAGAGATTTATACCGATAAAATAATGAGTAAAAGCCTCCTCCACAATACTTGGGTTTCCAGGTAGGATAATTAAGTTCTCTTCCAATCAGGGCTCTTAGAGGTATAAATAAGGGCTAGTAGAGGTGGGGGATCTGATCGGTGGTCTATAAATAAGGGATATTATCAGTCTACATTTTTTGGATTCGGGTAGGTTATATCTTGGTATAAAATCGATCGGGCTACCCAATCAGAGTAAAATGATAAAATAACAAGTTTCGGGTATTAGATTCTAGTGAGCTTTTTTAGTCTCTTTAGGATTATCTGCACTAAATTTATACAAATAACTAAGAGAGATCCCACGTTAATAGGGTGCCTCACTATCTGGACCCCAAACCCAGATTACAAAGACTGATGCTCTTCTATCCAAAATAAGTAACCAAGGAAATCACATGTCGTAGAACCCACATATTGATGCAAGGAAAGGAATCAAAGAAACCACAACCATCTTGAAAGTTGTTTAGTTGTCAAAAGGCATTGCAAGCTACCCAGGGAAGCTCTGAATAGAGAAAGAAAACCCTAAACCCTTCTTAATTGACAGAGAATATGAGATATATGAATGCTTGCCCTCTTATTCAGATGTAGGAGAGCTTACAGTCCTATCCCGTGATAGGTTCCCATATACCCATGTTTTTTTCAATCTGTGGGAATGAAACCTTGCATAATTAGTCATCCACCAAGTCTATTAGTTTCTTGAGTTCATTACATGGTGTGCCCATAACTATTTACCCAAAAAAAGAGTCATTTTGTATGTAGATAGTTCGAGGGTGATATGTCATATTACCCCAAAGTCAATTGAACAAATCCTCATGCTTCTCCCACTTACAAAGCGTAAAAGTATACATGAAGAAATCCTAATATTAGAATATAGGTCCTTAACACAAGAGGAGAAGAATGCTCTGATAATTAAATTTCTTCCCAAAGAGGCTCAGATGTCTAAAGATCCTCCCCCATATTCTGTTGATATTTTTGATAAGATTTCCAAGCAAACCATTTCCATGATGAGACACATTTTAGGTTTTGATGATGAAAATAAATTCAATGAAGTTATGGTTCGTAAATTTGATCATGAAGTTTTGGTTAATAAATTTGATGATGAAAATAAAGTCAATGAAGTTGTGGTTAATAAATTTGATCATGTACAATACATTTTTGAAGCTATTCATTACCAACTGGTTAATTTTCCCACTACCAGACACTTCAGATATCAGTCATATCTGGTGTCTGGTAGTGGGAAAATTAACCAGCGACCATATATATATATATAGTTAAACTACATAACTGTATATAAATTATAAAAATAATAAGAAAATTGAAATTGTATGATTCCATCAAGGATAAAAGGATAGGTTGTTCATTATCTCATATTGTAATTGAAAATAATCAAACGTTAAGACTTGTAGTAATAAATTGTTAACAAAAGCCTTACCATACAATTTTAATCAGGGATATCCTTTCATTTTGTGATAAAAATGGAAGGGACTTGTTGTGAATCCAACAAGCCTTTAATGAGTCTACAAATTGTTGATTGGTAGAGATTCCATACTTTGGTTTCTAACTTCTTTGGTTCTATTTCACACCACTTGGAACTCATCCTCTCAGAGTCAATTGGAATAAAATTTGAAGGGATTTATAGGGTTTTGATCATTCCCTTGAAAGTGAAGAAAAATGTTGCAATGGTCAAATAGATTGCCCTTCTCTATCCAAGATCTATATTTGTCCACTTGATACAAGAGACTCACTAAGATTAAAATCCTATCAAGTATTTTACACACAACTTCCATGTCATCCATATTATTCCATTGGAAGGTTTAAGAGAGATAGGATCCAAATCTACTAAACCATCCAGTTGAATTTCATGTCAAAAGATGTCTATTATTTTATCCTCCTTGGTAGTGTCTCACCAAACCTCCATTCTATTCAAGGTAAATTTTATATTTGCACCAATTATAACCCTACCCTCTTTTACAAGCCACACCTTAAAAAACCTTTCCCAAAATCTCTTCTTATCTCATAAGTTCCATTCACATCAAGGACACTAAAAGTATGGCCCGAGATTTTATTGTAGAATTTGGTGCACAAACCTAAAATGACAACACAAGGATTAACTAGGTTCATAGTATTGTTTCAACAAACAATAATACATCTTGAAAGATTAACATAATATATGAAATTTAAATTCCAACCATTGAGTACCTTCATCAACTTCTCTATAGTGGATAGCCCACTATACATGGTCTCCCATGATACTAATATTTTAGGTTTTTCAACCTCCCATATTCTTGTAAGGGTAAGTCATTTGTGTTGACTATCCAAACCCCTAGTATTAGGCAATATTATTTTCAGGACAAACCAATTTTTGGGTATAACAAACCCAATACCCTCATTAGACATTCAAGGTACATGGTGTAAAAAAATTTCCTTAATCATCACCGAAACAATAGATTATGTTAGCCTCAATGATCAATTGATGTCATAATCATTTATAAAGGTTATACTACAAGGATAATTTCTTATGATCATAAATTCATCCTCATTAAGCATAATCAAGGAATATAAAGTTGTCTATTATTTATGCTTAACTATTCAAGCATAAGGAGTATCGTTAATCCACGATGGTAGTGGTCCTTTAGATATCCAATAAACAACATTCACCATAAGTTGATTGCTCACGTTAAAGTAGTATAATTTAAATATATCATTTCTTGTAAATTTTCCCCAAATCCTGCACATATCAATTATATTATAAGAATAAACTTATGATGGAACTTCAATGAAGTAACCATTTTCTCATTCATATGCACCAATACTTTCATGCAACCAACAATGGTAATATCAATATAGTTCACAATCCCTACCAATATACACTATTGATCTCGCATTTTATTCAAACTAAATGTAATTATTGAATAGAGCCAAACTCAAATCTGACATGTTGTACTTTAGTAACATGCAGAATTTAGGGTGGATTCAATCGAGACAATTTCCAGATTTGAAATAGCATTCAAAACATAAAAGGATGACATCACCAACATCTGAAATGTGTTCTTTTAATTCAATCAACAGGTTTCAACAGCAATAAATAACGATGTAGAAACCAAATTAAAACATGAGAAGATATATTGCATCTAACTATCATATTTTTTTATACTTTGATATATTTTATTTCAAAATTTATTCTACTTTTACAATCAATTTAATCCATTGCATTAAACCGCATACCAAGGCCTTAATCTATCTCTCATTACTCCATATGGATCTACGTGAGGCACCTCGAGGTGTTTCCAGTGGTTCCAACCCTGGGAGACCTGTTCCTAATGAGTGTATTGGAGGCACCACAAGTGTGCATATTGAGCGCCCCTCTAGATTGTTTGTTTCAGAGCCACATGGCCACTTTACACACTTACGTATACTCGATTTTCATTTTACATGTTCAAGTACATTTTATTTCATGAATAATTTGAAGAAATCTGAATGGAATTTTTGTTTTACATGTTTATAATTTGAAAATTACTTGTCATGCATAGGTGCACAGGGTCAAGGTCACGCCAACTTGGCTTCTTTGGAACCACATTCATGGAGGGCACACTCATGTATTTTGGACTATTTTTTAATTACATGTTCAAGTGTAGGAATAATTTGAAGAAATATGAATTGAAATTTTGTTTGACATGTTTATAATTTCAAAATTTCTCATCATGCATATGTGCTCAGAGTCATGGTTATGCCAACTTGGCTTCTCTGGACCCACATTCTCGGAGGCCACACTTAGGTATTTTGCACTATTATTTAACATTTTCAAGTCTAAGCATAATTTGAAGAAATATGAATTGAAATGTTGTTTGACATGTTTATAATTTGAAAATTTATCTTCATGCACAGGTGCTCAAGGTCAGGGTCATGCCAACTTGGATTCTCTAGACCCACATTCTCAGAGGGCACACTCGGGTATTTGGACTATTATTTAACATGTTCAAGTATAGGATAAATTAAATGTTTCTTGCAATAAAAATATGAACATAAATATTTTTACTTTTTTAAAAATATCATCATGCATAGGTACACAGGGTCAGCGTCAAGGCGACCTGGTTTCCTTGAACCCTCATAGCGAGATGATACATATGGCCCCATCTGCATCATCACACATGGATCAGTGCGAGCCCTCTACAGATATTGGTATTGGTTCCAACTCTAGCAGACACCTTTTTGAGGGGTCTACTAGACACACTGCAGGTGAACAGAGTCAACATCGAGCTAGCCCATCTGCTTCGCACATAGATGCCTAGATGACACATTTAGGTACATTTTATTGTTATTTAAATAACATTTTCAAGTAGGTTATATGTAATTTTTTTAGCGGAACATGCATAGAACTTGATTTCTTTTTGTGTCTACTTTCAGTGTCTTATTCTATTACTCCACCTAGCATAGCCAACCCACCATTTGATAGACCTATTTTAGGTAAAATTTCAACATAAATATTGCTTGACATGTTTAATTTGTTGAAAATGGAATTTCACAAGTGCGTTTTTAATTGACACTTTATTGTTTTAACCATATGTAAAAAAAATTAACGGAACATGCATAGAATTTGATTCAATTTTGTGTCTGCTTTCATTGTGTTATTCTATTACTCCACCTACCACAGCCAACCCACCATTTGATAGACCTATTTTAGGTAAAATTTCAACATAAATATTGCTTGACATGTTTAATGTGTTGAAAATGGAGTTTCACAAGTGATTTTGTAATTGACACTTTATTGTTTTATACAGGTGCTAGTAGAGATGTTCCTTCTCCAAAATTGCTTGCTTCTGGTTCGGGTAGTGTACAGTGTGACGAAAGGTTTCCACCAGGTATTTTTAATGAACACATTTTATTTAAATTAAACTTAATTTTTCTGACAAATTATTCTCATATTAATAGTTACACATTTTACATCTTATAGGGTTTTATGATCCTCGTTTTGGATGTCATCGAGGGGGAAGAGGTCGTAGGGTGCAAGAGTTTGCTCACATTCCAAGCTATGAACATCTTTACCCCCATCCTATAGATATTCCCCAGGAATTACCTTGGGAAGACAACATTGCGATGCTCACCATTGAAGGGATGACAGAGCATTTCACCATATTGCGGTATGAGTTGGAAAGTAGCAATATCTCTAGTAGTAGACGAGAGAGTCAATTTGGAAGGTTTGATAAAGTCTTATAGTAGTGTTGGACCGTCCACCCATGTTTTTTTACATGATGCATAGGAGTAGATTTTTGGCGATGGGTCACCACTCCTATAAAGAAGTTAAATCAGTGGTCACGAAAGAAGCGGCGTTGTCATTATTTGATTTGCAACCTGAAGACAAAAAATGGCTAAAGGTTGCATGATTTAATGATCCTACCATTTCGTTGTATATTTATGAGAGGTTATTGTATGCATACGACAAGTTTCCAAATAATGATGAGGTGCCCCAATATTTTGTTAGAATGATATATGCATATTTTCAGTTGCACATGGACAATGATTATATAGATACGGGATCAAAATTCTATGGTGCTGGAAAAGGTCATACATATGAAAGACCTAATGCCATGCGAGATGTTCAATTTAGAGCTCCACCACCTCGCTTAGTACCTTGACCATATAGAGTGGTTGTATTCCAAGATGAGTTGGAGTCGTCATCCCAAGCAGCAACTGTTGTGAGGGACCAAATAAAGGAGCATGTTGAAGCTGCTTTGATAGGGGTTGGATTAGGCCTAAGTAATCAGCCGCGTCCTCCCAGTGCAGATGATATTCCATTCGCATTTTTACCGGATGACGTGTTGAGAGCAATGGACCGATTGGATCTTGCGAGGTATGCATCATCTTGTAGGGATAAGTGTAAGCAATTGATTGATTGAGAAAATAACTCCATGGGTGAGGTAAAAGGGCATTCTACAAACAATGTTATGAAAAAACACATTTGCAATATTAGCTAGATTGCATGTCACGTAATATGTTATTATATATACTATTTTGTGTATATATATATATGGTCTCGAAATCTCATGTCCATAAATGTTTTCGAACATATGCAGTTTACACAATTCCTAAATAGTGATTACGATCTCAACACCGCTCAAGTTTATGGTGATGAATAAGAAGAACGGGTATGAATTGATCTATATAGATTATTTGCTTGAACTTGCCAATGCCTAATTCAAATGGATATATGTTGTTAGTCTCTTACACTTTAATGTATATGTAGGTAAGCGCTAATAATGTAGAGAATGTAAAGGAAGTTATACCTACCCAGTTTCAACTGGAGACACAGATAACAATAATTTATTTCTATAAAGATTTCATCCATTTTGCAATACTTTTTCCCAAGCAGATATATATTGAGTTTAACTTTGATTTTCACTTTTCAAGTCCATCAAAATGATGAGATCGAAATTGAGGATGAAGGAAATGGTGAAGGAAATCCACTTCAGTGATATGTGCATAGGTACTTTCGCCGACCCATCCATATTTGGAATAAATATGAATTAGTATTGGTATATCCATCCATATAAGAAGATAGCATATTACCGAATATTTATTACAAAGTTGATATAAGTTCTTAGGACCTTGGTTTAATTTGGGGCATGCTTTCTAGCCTTAACAAGAGATATGGGTCCCTTGCCTTACTTGAGAGACAATGCTTCTAGTGTCACTTCTAAGATATCATGTTTAAGATGCACATTGTGAACATGATCATTGGATCCACGTCTCCTTATTGATATTTTGTATGCTTCATCAAAGTATTGTAGGACTTAGAAAGGTTTATTTATAGCTTCTTAAAACTTTGGGATTATAGTAAGTCATAAGTTTCTTTATATTTCTCCATAATCATAACATACATAATGACTGGACTTTTTGGAAAAAAATTCTTAATTTGTAATTATTCCACATTACTAGACTTTAGGTTGACCTACAGAAATAATCCACAAAACATTTTATTTTTTTGTTTGCTAGAATCTCCCTGACTTGCGAGAGTGGCCTTTGCTCTAAGAAACCATGACCCGGGGGAATATAAGTTGTCAAAATCACTTGGGGATCGCATCCGGCCTGGGCCACACCAACCCTCAACTAGTTTTATTTTGGGTTTCTCCTCCTAAATATCTCAACCCTAAGGGGAAATGAACCTGGGTCACCTTGTTGACGGGACCCATACCTTAACCGAATGAGTTAGCAAGAATTTACTAATGCACAAACATTATCTTTATTACTAGAACTGTTGTATTCAATATCTTCAATATGCTTATGCTAGATATTGGTTCTTTCCTCAATCCTTTTATCATTTTAAATCTATTGATAGACTACATGTCCCCTTTTAGACCCCAATAATTAAAATAAGCATTACAATCAATATTATCAAAAATTTATTTGAAATCATCAACTTCCTTGCTACATTTTCCTTTAGCTTTTTGACAATTTATTCCTCTCCATCTGGGACTATAGGCTATGGGAAACTTGATCCATAGTTAGATGATATTATGCGGCCCTTGAGTATCCCTTCCAGTTCATACCCCAAGGGTTTTTTTTACTTTCCTTCAAATTGAAGGTATTTGTTTCCCAGTAAATGCTTTGAAAATGTCCAATATATTAACATAATATCTAGAAAATTCGAAAGGTACATAACATAATTCTTTAGATTCTTTTATGATTTGTAAATTGAAACCACTTCGATCCTCACCTACAATTTTTCAAGAAAAAAATTGACTCACACATGAAATTTTAGAACCCTAAACATTGCATTCCCCTCTTCCTCGGAATATCATCGACTTCAATGCACTCTCTAGATCAAAACAAATAAGGATATCCCTATACATTCTTCAACTGCAAGGCTGAAATTTGTTTTGTGGAGATTATGGGATACCCTTTATTCTTCTAGGGTTTTCAAGTCATCATATATACAATCTGTGAGTATTTTGATCACAGAAGATCGAGGAGCTATGGAGAACCTCACAAAATCGAATTAATTTGCAATTACAGTGGAAAAATTTGAAAAAAGAGATAAATTTACACACAATGTATGCTCAAATCTTTGATTAACTGACTGTCTAACATGTGAAAATGTTAGTAACAGGTTTTTATTACATCCATGAGAAAATCGAGAGCATTAGGTGGCTCAAGCTGAGTGTACAAGTCATCAATGCCAAATTGGCCTCAATCCCCCCTAGGTGGGTCCAACTCAATCCCAATCACCCCAAACAGCTACGAATTCTGGTGTGGAGGTGGCTGAAGCATGCTGAGTCATTAATTAGCTCAAGGCAGGCGTGGGTGAGCAAATAGAGGAGGTTTGGGGGCCCAAGGGAGCATTAAATGCTCCAAATCTAGCCAAAAGTGGGCAAAAATCCACCCTAGCGCCCTTGGTCAACTAAATTCCCCAAAACAAGGAGAGAGGGCGCACCAGCAATAAATGAGGGCGCACTTGTGGACAAAACTGGAGGCTGGGTGAACTGGTTTGCTCAGAAGTGGGTGTGAACACTCTCAAAGTGGGTTTTTGACCAACTATAGTCACTTAATCCAAAACATGGTTTAATTAAGCACATGGATAATTAAAATTTATGGATTATGGTACTAAGTGTGGTTACTGTTCTAACACCCCCCCTTAACCATAACTTTGTACATCTCATGAAAGATAAGTGGGAGGCCTTGGCAACAAGGGCTCAAGTCACCTCAATACAAACAGAAATTTTATTTGTCCATATGAACCGAGGAAAAGAAGTAAAACCTCATGGGATAAAAACTTCCCTCAAAAATGGACATGGGGCTGAACCTGCAATTAAATTGCAGCAATCACCATCCATCACTCACTCCAAGCAAAGATCTCAAGTAAGTGAAGGTCTTCTCTGTAAAGCACTTGGTGAAAATATCAGCAGTTTGCTCGGTGGATGGGCAATACTGCAATGAAATCACCCTGTCATGCACCAAGCCCCGAATGTAATGCATGTGGATCTCAATGTGCTTTGTTCTTTGCCTCTGTACTGGATCAGTAGATATCTTGATGGCACTTTGATTATCCACCCAAATATTGGTTGGAGAATCAATAGCAACACCAAACTCCCGAAGAATGCCTTGCAACCAAACACACTGTGTGGCTGCGTTCACTGCTGCCCTGTACTCGGCCTCTGCTGATGAAAGAGAAATTGTATGCTGTTTCTTACTTGACCAGCAAATAGGACCTTCAGCAAACATAAACACAAAACCTGAAGTGGACTTTCTATCGATGGGATCTCCCGCCCAATCGGAATCAGAAAATCCAGCTAGTTGAAGTGAAGAACCAGCTGCATAGTGTACCCCGAAGCTCTTAGTTCCTTGGACATAATGAAGGATTCTTTTGGCTGCCTTCCAATGGATCTCATGTGGCTGCTGCATATACCTTGCTACAGCACTTACAGCATAAGACAAATCAGGTCTTGTATGTGTAAGGTACAGCAAACTTCCAACTAGCTGCCTATAGAGTGTGCAATCCACCACCGGAGAGTCTTCAAATTCACCTAGTTTTATGCCTGAAAGGAATGGGCACTTGGCTGCCTTACATTCAGCCATTTTGAACTTGAATAACAGGTCTGAAGCATACTTAGATTGACTCAGCAAAATACCTCTCTCAGATTGCTCAATTTCCAAACCCAAAAATTGCCTTAGCAATCCTAGGTCGCTCATGGCAAATTCACTGTGCAAAGAAGCTTTAATTGAGCCAATTTGTTTGGTGCAGCTCCCTGTAATTAAGAGATCATCAACATACAGTACAATGACCTGCAAATTACCATCACAATGCTGCAAATAAACATTTGGATCAGACTTGCATCGACAGAAACCAATTGAGAGCAAAAAAGCATCCATTTTGGCATACCAAGCCCTGGGGGCTTGCTTGAGTCCATAGAGTGACTTCTTCAACCTGCATACAAGTGTGGGATCCTCTTGGAATCCTTCAGGCTGCTGCATATATATCTCTTCCTGTAGCTCACCATGCAAGAATGCACTTTTGACATCCATGTGGTGAACTTCCCAACCTTTACTAGCTGCCATGGCTAGAGCTAGTCTAATTGAGTCCATCTTTGCAACCGGTGCAAAGGTCTCTGTATAATCCACACCATGGATTTGTGAGTAGCCCTTAGCCACTAACCTAGCCTTATACTTCAGATCAGAACCATCATCAACAGGTTTGGTTCGAAAAATCCACTTACATTGCACTAGTTTCCTCTTGGGAGGAAGAGGCACCAAATCCCATGTTTTGTTCTCTTGGAGAGATTGGAATTCTTCTTGCATTGCTGCCCTCCACCTTGGATCATGATGAGCTTCCTGATATGATGTTGGATCAGATCCAATCATCATATAACAGTGATCAGCAAGCTCACTCTCATTTTCAAATGAAGCATTGATTGTTTGGGATCTAGTCTTCCTAGGCTCTTGGGGATTGCCTGCCAATTCACCTGCAGCTTCTATGATTTTTTCAGCCCACTTGGGCCTTGATGGTGACTCATGTACAGCAATGTCATCTTCAGCTATGTCATCTTCAGCAATATCAGAAAAATCAGAGGAAGAATCATCACTAATCTCATTGAGGTGTGGAGGAGAGGAGCTTTCCCCCGGTGCAAGCTCAAAATCTGGAATTGGTTCTTCTTCGAATTGCACACTTCTCTCAATGAAAGTTTTAAGTGTGGATGTGTCAAAGAGCTTGTAGCCCTTTGTGTCCTCACCATATCCAACCATGATACATTCCCTACTCTGTGGCTCCAAAGCCTTCCTCTTTTCTGATGGAATTCGAGCCCATGCTCTAGACCCAAAAATCCTGAAATTTGACACATTTGGTTTTTGGCCAAACCATGCCTCATAGGGGGTTTTTTCCTTTGACTGATTTGTGAAAGGCTCTGTTCTGAATATGAGCAGCACAATTGATGGCTTCAGCCCATAGCTTAGGGCTTAGATCCCTAGCTTCAATCATGCAAGTAGCCATCTCCTTGAGAGATCTATTCTTCCTCTCTGCCACACCATTTTGCTGAGGTGTGTAGGGGATTGAATGTTGCATTTGGATGCCACATTCCTCACAAAGGTGCTGAATGTTGTTATTCACATATTCCTTTCCATTATCAGTCCTAAGGATCTTTATCTTATGACCACTATGGTTCTCCACTAGGGCTTTCCAAATCTTCAGTTTCTCAAACACTTCTGACTTCAATTTAAGGAAGTAAACCCAGCAGAATCGAGAGTATTCATCTATGAATGTAAGTACATACCTTGATCCACCATATGATGGAGTGGGAAGAGGACCAATGAGGTCTGAATGTACCAATCCAAGTGGTTGAGTGGCTCTCCTTGCCATTCCCTTCTCATAGCTGCGCTCAGGATGCTTTCCAACTACACACCCAATGCATGCACCATTCGATGATCTGATTTCTGGAAGCCCTTCCACCATCTCGTCCCTGTGCAATTGCTGGAGATATTTGTAGTTCATGTGGCCAAATCTTTCATGCCACAACTTGGAGGTCTCGTTGGCATGAGAGACAAGAGCATGGTCACTAGAATTTGGAATGAAATTTGAGAATTTGTACATTCTCTCATCATGATCTGCATACCCTACTGCCACAACTTGATTTGAGGAAATTTCTGAGATTTCTACCAAATCTGGAGTGAATGTCACTCTCTTGGCTTCTCCTGTATGAGTCATTTGATAGACTGATAGCAAATTTGCAGCCAATGAAGGTACATAGAGCACATCACTGAAATAGCCATGCTCCATGTCAATCCTTCCAATCCCCTTGGTTTGGAGTTCTGAATCATCTCCCATTCGAACTGTTGGGCCACCATTCGAATGCAAAGAGGAGAAGAGCTCTCTGGATGAAACCATATGTCTGGAAGCTCCTGAATCAATGATGAAGGAAGAGGGATTCGAAGTACCTGCTACCAAAGCATGACACTTCTCCTTATTGTCAGGGTTTGAGGTGCTCTCTTTCTTCCTTGCGCCCTCAGGGACTGGGATGTTGTTCTTCTCCAGCAGCTGCGCCATTGAGTCAATGGTTTTCTTCATACATGAGCTCTCTGGATGCCATCCCCTATGACAATAGGTGCATTTGGTCTTTTCCTTTCCCTTCTTGTCCTTCTCCTTTGACAGATTCGAACCCCCATCTGCAGACTTGGTCTTGTCAAACTTCCTCTTCTCTTGCTGCTTCGAATTCTTGGCTTTCTGCTTTCCTTTGCTTGCATTTGAAACACCCATTGCCAATGCTTGGTCCTTTGATTTTATGGTGCCCATCTGAACTAGTTTATCCTGCTCCTGAGTGAGACACTCCATGAAGGTAGCTAGTGATGGCATTTGCCAATTTCGAAGGGTCATTTTGGCTGAGTGAAATGTGCTAACAAATACTGAAAACTCTGGGCCTAGCTTCGAAAGGATGGACAGAATCAGTTGTTCCTCCTTCTTAACAATTCCACATTGTTGCAGTTGAAGCACCAGTGACTTGAATTTCGTGAAGAACTCCTGGATGGTTTCAAAATGCGCTGGGCTCAAGCTAATGAGCTCGTTTTCAAGCTGGTGGCCTCTCAGTTCATCAGTTTTCCCAAAGAGTGATTCTAGCTTCACCCATACTTCATTGGGAGTTGTCAAACTGTCTGTATGAAACAAGAGTTCCATTGAAATGCTCAGGCATAGCAATCCATAAGCTTCATCAAGTCGATTGTAGTACTTTGCTTTCTCCACAGCAGAATTTGGCTTTACTTCTGTGCCCATGGTCACTCTATAGAGACCCTTAGATCTCAGCTTGATGACCATCTCAGCCTTCCAATCGAAAAAATTGAAGGGTGTGAGCAACATTTGGTTTGCTTCCATGACTGCTGCGTTGATGGTGAGAAAACTACTGAAACACCTGCAAAAAACACTCAATTTTTGTCTGGAAATCCTCTCTAGAATGCAGTTCAACGCTCAATGTTGGCCTGCAACTCACTAACTCCACGATGGCTCTGATACCATGTGAGTATTTTGATCACAGAAGATCGAGGAGCTATGGAGAACCTCACAAAATCGAATTAATTTGCAATTACAGTGGAAAAATTTGAAAAAAGAGATAAATTTACACACAATGTATGCTCAAATCTTTGATTAACTGACTGTCTAACATGTGAAAATGTTAGTAACAGGTTTTTATTACATCCATGAGAAAATCGAGAGCATTAGGTGGCTCAAGCTGAGTGTACAAGTCATCAATGCCAAATTGGCCTCAATCCCCCCTAGGTGGGTCCAACTCAATCCCAATCACCCCAAACAGCTACGAATTCTGGTGTGGAGGTGGCTGAAGCATGCTGAGTCATTAATTAGCTCAAGGCAGGCGTGGGTGAGCAAATAGAGGAGGTTTGGGGGCCCAAGGGAGCATTAAATGCTCCAAATCTAGCCAAAAGTGGGCAAAAATCCACCCTAGCGCCCTTGGTCAACTAAATTCCCCAAAACAAGGAGAGAGGGCGCACCAGCAATAAATGAGGGCGCACTTGTGGACAAAACTGGAGGCTGGGTGAACTGGTTTGCTCAGAAGTGGGTGTGAACACTCTCAAAGTGGGTTTTTGACCAACTATAGTCACTTAATCCAAAACATGGTTTAATTAAGCACATGGATAATTAAAATTTATGGATTATGGTACTAAGTGTGGTTACTGTTCTAACACAATCAAAGGTTTTGTTTGAAAAAGAAACCACTATGTGATATGACTCTAACTAATCCATTCCAAGGACAAATCTTTGAATCTTTCTAAAGATGTACAAGATTGGTCACAGGATTCATTGTGCTAGTGTTCATCTCAGAATTATGTTGCATATTTTTCTTGGAATTTGTTTCAAGAATCATCTCAATATCCCTCTGAAGATGCTTAGGATTGGTCTTGGGATTCACCAAAGTAAAATCCATATGAAACTTCTTATACATGGGAAATCCATAAGATTGTTTGAAATATCATTAGCTCTGTCCTCCTTTTAGCTAGTTATATTATTTATGTTTCATACATGTTTAAAGAGTATTACTAGTTTAGTTTAGTTTTCCATTTCAAATTTTTCTAGTACTTGATATTACACAACCCTCAATATAAAACTTTCAAGACCATATCAATCATGTATGCAAAATCATTTAAACTGATGAGAAGAACCTCTTATCCTTCTTCGGAAGAAGACTTAAACAGATCAAATAATGGAATTGTAAAATTGTTCAACAACTTTTATGTGGCCCAGTAATGATCCTACCAATACTATTATTGTTCTTCTTCCCAGCAGTTGAACAACTTCATCTAGATCACAATAGTAGGCTCCCCACTCCATGCAACGACACATTACCCATTATTGATCCTCTTCTATTGCTTCCTTCAGACAGAGTACCATTTTAAGATTCCTTCATTCAGCTTCAAATGTTAGGAGAGATGCCACTTGTGTTTCCAATGCACCATGACATATTCATCGTTTTTGTATCACATATTCCAGATCCACTCCCCTTGTACATTTTTCTTCTGTATTGGCTCTTTGTACATCTGTCTTTTGGACTGACTCTCCATCTTTGGAGTTATCTCTTTTTGCTTTTCAGTTTAGAGTCTTACCTCTTGTTTTTTAATAAAATTTGTGTTAGCACTCCCACTTTGTATTAACATCATGGTGCTACACAATCCCGTTGACCTACTTTTGTTGTAATGTATTGTGCATTAATAAATATCTATCTATCTATCTTTGATCCTTTGTCAACGTATTTATTGATGATTCTTGCCCACACTCTCAACCTTCTAAGGCAATGGTATACTTTGGCCAAATAAGGTTGTTAATGGAATCTCATTGTCCTACCTGCTTCTTTTCAACTTTAATTCTTTCTTTTTCTTCATCCCTTACATCATCCAAACTTGATTAGAAGTAACACTTTGTTATAATGTTAGATTCGTATTGTGATTATATGTGAATCTATGTATATATAACATCAGTGAATAAAATATTTCATTTGGTTCATCTCGTGTATCACTCAAACTTGATTGCAAGACCTCCATCTTCATTAAATTAGTTTTTATTGTGCTTATTTGGATCTTTCTAAAACTAGAGGAGTTGGTTCTTCACATTTTCAAATAGTCTGAGTATTGAGCAGGGGCTTGTCGGTCATAATTTGCTTAGATTTTCTTTGGGTAAGTACCAAACCCATGTCTAGGTAACAAACATAACACTAGACATATTAATAGCTCATTGTTCTTGCTTAGAGTGAGATGATGTAGCAATCTTTTTTGTGTTTATTATAAAAAGTGATATCATATGTTAGGAGTTAATATCTTATTGAAGCAATGAGATTGTATTGGGTTTTCAATTGTTCTGTTGAGGTGTATGTGCCAACATTCATTCATTAAAGCAAATGATGAATGGTGAGAAATCTATTGATTTCTAGTGTAGAGATGTGAGTCTTGACTTCTTTAATGGTTTTATAGGTGTCATCTTTAGGGATAATTTTAGGGGTGAAATTTAGTGCATGGGCTAATTTTCAAAGGTTTTTTTCCGAAAAAAATATTCGCCAATTTACCTTTTTTCTAAAAGGATTCTCCCAAATTCCATATGATGAGTTTTTTAAATTTTTTACTCAAAACATCACCAAAATTATCCAAAAACTATATAAAATCCTTAGAAATTTTAAATTTTTTTTTAAATCACTAAATATTTTATGGTTGAGATTCTAAGAACTAGTAAGATTCGCCAAGATTTTCACAATTTAGCTGCACCTTTAATGTAACGTACCTGCACCTTTACTTGTGGGTATGACCAAATTTCTTACCTCTTTTAACTCTAATACTACTATGTAGTGCCACTTGAATCTTTCACCTAGCAGGGTCATAAATCAGCTAACTAATGCTATATATATATATATATATATATTCAAAAGGCTATTGCATAATGTTATCTCATTGTTTGAAATTACAAGAAGGTAGTAGGAACAGATTTGATGATGTCACTAAATAGTTGTGGAATCAATTGTAGGAGGACATATTCTAAACTGGTCCATAGGTATTCGTAGTTCAATGCTGCCCCCAAGCTGGGACAATATTGTGACAATAAGTAGACTATGGATATAGGACCAACTCTCACTATATCCAACATATTGGAGACAAATTTTGATAGCCTCCTCATAACATGAAGTGGACAGGTTGCAGTAGTAATAGCACAAGGTTTCAACAATGAAGACTACTGCTTTACACTATATACTTCACTAAAACTATGCTTCCTTTCCAAAACAAGGAAAGCTTTGACAAAACTGTAGTGACGAGCTTCCTCTGTACATCTCCCACCGCCATCCCCTTAAAAGGGGTCATATACATGTCCAGCGAATGCAAAAAAAATGTATGACATAACTAGTGTCACAAATTTTAGATGGAGCATAGGCAAATTGCATGGTTAGCATGCTAGTTTTCCTCACAAGAGAACTGTTGCATGTTATTTTGCAACCCCTCTCTATTCTTAAAATTGAGAGAATATAGGGGTACTACGGTTCTTGAGTAGAATTAGTGCTTATGTTTAATTCTTTGTTGAGGTGGTGGATACCACCTAAACACTTTATCTCACTTTATACTTTATTGATACACAAAATGTGACGTGGATGGGTAATATCAATATGCAATTTGTCATATCATGTCTCCCCTCCTATATGTATTGATTCCTAAGGCAATCAAGTCCACTTGTCTTTTTTATATACATCATATTAAAACCTTTGTTTTATACTGTTTATTTTAGGAAAGTGAAAACTAAAGCATACTCTTGTATCGGGACTTGGTATTTTAGATATGACACCATTCTTTCTAGAAAATTATCCCTCTTCTTGTGTGCTTTTTGCAACTACACAAACAAATGAAATGCTAGTTATACTCTCAAGACTATTATCTATGCGTCTAAACCAATCACACTCCCAGAATCGTCAATATTGGCTTTAAATCACCAATTATGATCCCAATATTGTTACCATGGGCTCTTTAATATTCTAGAGTGATAAGTGTAGGTTCTGAATGCTAATTATGCTCCCAAGATTGTTACTATGGGCTCTAAATATTAACTTCTTAGAATGATTCCCATTGAATCTTAACTTCAACTTACCAGAAGTTCCCATCTCTGTTGTGTTCCATGTTGAAAATTTGAGTAGTGGAATTCCATGGCCTCTGGTTATTCATGTTTCCATGTACTCTCTCAGGAGAGATAGCTTGCATGGCATATTTTTTCAAAATCATGTATTCAGTTTTTATTTATTTTAAAATGGAATCTTGGAGGGTATATGCTAATAAATGTTTTGGAAATAATAGTATCGGTGGGATGATTAGTGGTCCAAAGCAGAGCTGTGGAATGAGTTTGCAATTCCATTACTTGATCCGTCGAAGCCTTCATCTGAAGAAGAACAATAACAGTATTGGTAGGATGACTAGTGGGCCAAAGAAAAGTTGTTGAACAAGTTTACAATTCCATTATTCAATTTGTTGAAGTCTTTTTCTGAATAAGGATAAGAAGTTCTTCTCATCGGTTTAAATTATTTTGCACAAATGATTGACATGGACCTGAAATTTTTATATGGAGTTCAATCTCTAAACCCTTGTGAACTTTGTTTGTTAAATGAAAGTCAACTTGTATGTCCAGAAGTGGAATAAAGTTTACTTTCTCGTTTGCTATATTGTACACCATCTAATAAGGATTCTCTGGTACTCAACCTTGTCTCTTCCCGTTGACATATGTTGAAGTAAAAAGATTATACTTAGGAAAAAAACAATGTACAATATGACCTTACTAGTGTCTACATAGAGATTACTTTTCTGATAAGTTTTGAAAAAACATTGTTTTATGTTAGCACAATATTCAAGATCTAGAGCAAGCAGCCTCGCAATGTTAAACTTTGTGGGAAGAATCAAACAATAGAAAATCAAGTGGCTCCGAGGGGATTTTATCATCTTTCAGTTACACCTAGGTCTGTGAAAAATTTTGACCTTACTGTTTTCTTTGGGGATTACAGGAGTGTTTAGATTCGCATGTGTTTAGATCTGAAATTTTAAGTAGCCTTTATTACAGTGATGAAATCATTTCAACAAAACTTTTTTTTGTTAGGAAAAGACCAGTGATCGATCCATTTTGTTCTACGATTAGATTGCAGAAGACGAAATTGCTAGCGGCAGTGACCTAAACTTTTTTTATACGAGGTTGCATGGGCTCCAAACCACAAGATCCTATATTATTTTGAGTTTCCTCTGCAAAGTGGAAAATTTTCAAGGTATAATTGTCATTTCTTTTATAGCAATGGAGAAAGTTGCACTTTTTGTAATTGTAAGATGCAGCATGTTGCAAATATGAGGATGTCTCAACCTGGGTTTTTTCCAATGAAGGATCTTCGAATGGTTGTGATTTTAGATCAACGGGATAAATCTATTTTTTCTTGTTTCTTTGTCAAAAATATTTACAGGAAAATCAGATTTATTGTGTCACTGAATAAGGGTAAAGGAGAAAAAAATGGAGAAATAATAGTATCTAGGTGCTTGGTTTCTTCAAGTTGAAGGGTTGGTAATATCTATGTCTTTAGTATTAGCATGGAAGACAATTGAGCTAGAAAGATTAGAAAAAACACATATTTTACTTATAGTGGTACTTAAGTCCGCTCTTCCCACTACTCTGCTCTTTTTTCTTTTTTTTGCTTCAACATTTTTCCTTGGCATTCCACTCCTTTGGCAGCAAACATTCTTAATTAACTCGACATCTTTCATACTACTACATGTATATGCATCCACCCACAAATAGAATTACCTTTATATTGTGTTGGGAGATCTTTGCCTAGTGCATTGTCCATATTGGTCATGTATTAACCTGTTTCTACCCTCATACCCTGGGCTTAGTTCTGTATTCACAAGAAACCAATAAATATCATATTTCAATTAATTCCAATGGAAATTTGAACTGATGATTTTTGTTTAAACATAAGTCATATCCTTGAACATGGAAGGATACCATGACCCTTTGCTAAAGTTCATGGACTAGATCTTTGACAGGTTCATCTCAACTACTACATGTTATATCACATAAAGAATTAGTGATGTCGGTTCCATTCCATAGTAATACAATTCTTCGAATCAAAGAAAACTATAAGACCATTCCATTATGTGGTGTTAATCTTAAATCAAAACATTTCATGATTTCAAATCAATTACAAAGCCATAAATGATGAAGGTATTCCTTGTTACCAAAGGCGTTTCATGAAAGGTCATTTGTACATTCATTTCAATGTTGAGTTTCCACAATCTGGAGCACTCACCCAAGAACAGTTCAAATAATTGGAGTCTATCTTACCACCACTCCCAGCTAGTTATATCACTGATATGTCTCATGTAAGTGGTAATATATGTAACATTCAAATTATGTCGGATGTGAGAATGTTGTGTGAATTTATAATTCTTCATGTGACAGATTGTATTGTGGAATAATTATGCCAATGTTGTAAGCAATTATGTTGGATTTTGTTGTAGGTTGTCTGTTTTGTCCTCTTGATAAAGTATTTGTTGCTTTTTCATTGTTGATGGAAATATTTTTATATAACCTATAGGATTGTGGGAAACAGGCTTAACAGGGAGGCAAATTCCCTTGTTTGGGATTGGAATTCCAAAGTTGGACAACTGAGTGCTAAAGATGTTTATGAATCAATCTCTACCTCCTTAAATGCAACAGTTTCATATTCGTAGCATAGTAAATTGTGGAAGTGGAACTACCCATTGAATATTAAATGGTTTAGTTAGTTGTGCATGGAAAAAAGGATTCTTACTTATGTTCTCTGATTAAAAAAGGCTTCTCGGGACCAAATGCATGGTTCCTGTGCAAAATTAAAGAATAAAGTATTCATCATTTATCTGTTGAATGTGATACCTGTCAAAAGGTTTGGTTTGAGATACTTTTCAAGCTATGGGTTTCCTTCAAATGGTCTTCTTCTTTGTTGGAAGTGATGGGCATCGCTGAAAACTAGTTGTTGAAGGGGTCATATCATTTGATTGTTGGTTCTATTCTCTTGGAATTCCCTAAATGGAAAATGCATCAAAGTACTCTATACAATCCTAAACTGCATTGCTATAAAAATTTAATTTCTGATTTTTGTTCAAACATCGATCCCTTGTTGCACAAGTAGGCCAGAATCATCATTAACACTAAAAACATTGATTCACAAATATTTAAAGCCAAATTTAGTATTAGAATCAAAGTTCTAGTCGGGCTTAGTATTCAGGTGACGTTTAAAAAATAGTCATTATTGCCTCCTTTGGAGAAGAATGATACTTGACTAAAAAGACTTTGTAACTTTTATTGGGTTTGAATATCAAGTCATTGTTTTCTTCATGTTGAAAAAAATAAAGGATTGTGTTAATTACAGTTTTCCCTTTTCTTCATTTAATTAAATCCATGGTATTGTTTTATATATCTTGCAAGTAATTTTTTTATGGACATGAAGCATTTTTTATTGATAAAATTTTGTTGTGGTGTTTGCAGGTAGTGGCATACTATAAACTGGAGATGGGCATGCCATTGAGTAAAAATTACGACTTCCAAAACATTCGCATGGATTTCAATTGAAATTTTCTTTTAATTGCATGGAGTATTTGATATTTGGATGAAGTTTGGTTTCATATTTATAGAAGAGTTTGTTCAAGGATGTAGTCACTCCAAGAGGTCTATACAGATTTATGGTGGCCAATGTATCTAGACTTTTATTTATATGGCATGTGTATATATTTAAATTTATTATCAAATAATCATCATTTTTTTGTTGGGACCGTATTCATATGATGTAGTCTTGGAAAGTTTGGAGTTATGTTAAATATGTCCTCATAGTTTATTTTTTGCATGGTTGAGTTATGGCAGACCTCTAGCTCTTGCATTTAATGCAAATGCTTCTATTAATGACTTGGTACCAAGACCATACTAAGTTGAAGCATATCATGTGGTAAAATGAATGAACTATATTTTGTTTAATAAAACAAAGATTGGCATACATATAAATCCAAGTTGTTCAGATACCATGTAGATGTATGTTATGTTATATCACCTATAGTAGTAATTAAATCTCAATAGTTAACAAAAGCATCTATGCTAGCAAAAAAGGATGCAATTTATTTAATAGAAGAAGAAATACCAATAACAAATACTAGAGCTCGGTCACTATAGAAGAATATTTTTTGTTGCATAGCTTACAGTTTTATATCCTTTACTAGCAGCAGGAGAAGTACCCTATTTTCTCTAAGGTCTACTTTGGTCATCAACAACTTACTTTTTTCATGAGTTTTTTTGTTGAACTGATCAAATTTATATGTTGTCTGTTGCATGCTTGTTCATAAATGTTTTTACTTTGCACTTTGTTCCATCTTTAGATAGATGCAAATATACACAAATAGAAGCATAAATTATGAAAAACTAGCATTACAAAGATGAATTTATTAATAGAAGAAGAGGAATAGAATATGAGACAAATCTATCAATCCAAAATATTAATGGTTAGTGATTTAGAACAACATGGAGTTTGATATTTTCATTCAGTTGGAGTGGTAACACCTTCTCTCTTTAGGAAGCATTTTCATGACTTCTTTGTCAAAGTAAATATCATCTTTTACACAATCAATGGTATATACCATTTTCATGAATACAATAATTAGCTAATTAATATGATATGGTATATATCATTTTCATGAATATTTTAATTATATAATTATTATGATATGATTCCATGGATGCAATGTATTAATCCTAATTGAACCCACACCGGGAAATCAAATGGAGAAAGACTCATTGGAAAACAATTTGGGCCTTCAAATTAAGGAACACAAGAAGGACTTGCAGTTGTAGTTGATATTCAACACCTCTATGGTGGTATCAAAACACGAGAATTTATAGGACAAGTATATCCCTTTTTCACTCAGCTCAAGCACCATAAAGTACAACTCTTACTTGAGATCAATTAAATGAAGGTTATTTGTTGGCTTGTATATAATTACCTAACATTGTTAAGACCAAGGAACAACCTACACATTCAAACTACATGTTTGGATGTAAATGTTGAAATACCAAGCTTACCAAGTGTCATTGACCCCAACCAATGGACTAAGCTATACATTGAAATCCATAATGCTAATGAATTCTTGGATACTCTATCAATTCCTCTCAATAAGTGCAAGGATAAATTTGATAGTTTTGGTGAGTAATGATGAAGAATTATCAAGCATTGTAAAAAATGAACAACATTACCGAGCTTGATTGGACTATAGTGCAACAAACAAGAAAATTGTCCTAGATTAGGACAAGGCACAATTCTTTGCAGTTAAAACACCTATTTTTATCAAAATGGCTCTTTGAAATCCAAGACTTTGATAAGTTCAAGTCACTTGAAATTTGCAAGTGGTTCCAAAGTTGGCTCGTTTGTTTGAAAGGTGGCATTAGGGTCCAAGTTTTAACACTTATAAAAAAGTGGAGGTAAGTTAGAGTTGAGTAAAGCGAAAGTCAACAAGTGTGGTTGGGGCATGTTGGCCCCTTGATTTGAGTAAATTATGTAGTGATGCCTTGTCATGTAGTGTCGAGATTTATTCCAAACTCTTCCAACCTTCCAAACATTGACATGACATTCATAAATACGATTTTAAATCAATATCTTACCATACCTAAGTCATGCAAGTAAACAAAATATGTTTCTTATAATACCTAATAAAGGAGAACTAATTAAGCTGAAATTTTGAGAGTCCAACTTCAATTGAAAACTAAATCAAACTCAACAGGATTTTCCTGAAGATGCTCGATATTGGTCTCTAGATTCATTTTTTTCTTCTCAGAACTAATCTCGGGATCAAATGGGTCCTAGAAAATCTCCTTGCAAGTCCCCCAGTTCTTGGAACACTTGGCACAAGCTCCAAATTTGAACTCTGTTTATTTCTAAAAATAGGATGCTTTCCTGGTATGAATTCAAAATTTGTCTTAGTTGATATGGTATAAAAACCTCAACCATTGATCCACAAATTACATGAACACCAGTCTTCATCACAACTGCAATTTCACCTTATATGATATGATTTTTGAAAAGCTGAAGACTATTCATTTAAATTTAATAGGACAGACAACAAATCCATCATTTTCTCAAATGATGGAATGTTGCAAAAGCAACCCAGAATGCAATCCATTTGGTAAGGGATAACTTAAGAATCAAAACCATTTTTTATGGCCACGTGAAACAAAAAGATTATGGGTAAAGTAAATTTTGTTATGTCCACGTCAAAGAAAAAGATCATTTTACTTAAAATAATATCAATTATTATAAACCATAATACCCCAACTAGGTAATGGAATAATTTGTACACATAGAAATGGCGGAAAAGGTGACTTTTTCAGCAACAAAGACTCACGAGATCAAGTTGCTAGGTAACAAGGAAATTGGCAATTTTGATGAAAAAATTGGAATCTTTGGGTAAGTTGAAGCAAATAACAGTTATGTCGATGACATGCTAAAGAGATGCAATTTGGCGAAAATTCTAAAATTTTAACAAGGTAGATTTTGTTACTAATAGGGCATCTCTCTTCTCTTATATTAAAATAAGAGAAGAGAGATGTCACATAAAAAAATGTGTTAATTGTTCTATTAAACAATGTAATTGTACATGCACATATATATACATGAAGGCTTTGTCTCAAGATAGATACTCTACCGTATTTCAATCATAACTTGTAATGCCCCTAAAATGAATATGGACCTTAACGACACTTGTCAAGTGACCCGGCTGAACAATTACGATAAGATGGTCTCTTGATCCTTGATATGTCTTAAATGATTGAGGAAAACCTAAAGATGTGAATGACGATAATAATTTATAAATGAATTAAAGAATTAAACTATATGTATGGAGTGGTATAATTGATTGATTACATCTTGCTTAATGATTAGCCCTGATTGATTAAGTCAAAGTGCAGTAGGACAGTTACAGTCCTAGCTGTGCGACTTGGGAGTACGCAACTGAGATGCGTCATAACTTTCCATTTTTTTTTTTGAACTTCGGGACAAAGTTCTAAATAAGTAGGGGTGTATGTAGTGCCCCTAGACTACTGTAGACATTGAGGGCACCTGCTGAGTCACCCGACTGTTTGAAACATTAATAAAAATAACCCTATGATTTTATTTTGAGTATATTTATGATTACGATTGATTGATATATGTGCATTTGGGTAGTTATTGTGAATGGACGATTTCATGTTGTTTAACGATTAACTTTGATATGAAAATTGTACATATGGATAATGCTTAACGACTAGTTGTACGGTGATTATGTATTTGTCGACGAAATGTATATTTGATTAGAAGTTTGAATAAATCATAAATGTTTAACAATACTAGATTTAGAAATCAGATGATGATTATTGAGGACAGTTCTACTAATAAATTGTTGTGAGAAGTGTGTGTAGAAACAAGTGAGACGGTTCACCAACGGACACACAAAGGAACATGAAGGGTCATAGAGTACGGGTAAATCACACACAGGCGGAGTGACGACGATGTCGACTTCTGACAAGAATACCACGCATGAGCAGATAAGCACTGATCCGCTTGCTCAAGAGGAATGCATGAGGGCGTATGAGGTGGGCCATGATGGAGCTGGTCACGTACGAGTTGAGGGGCGCACAGTGAGAACGGACTCACTCCTCAGCGCCATTAGTCCCTAGATAGCATGTAGACGGAGGATGGATGGTAACGATTCCTAAAATCCCTACAAGAGTTCCCACAAGTCAAAACGAAAAGATGGTGGCAGAAGGGCCCGACGATGTGGTACCCTGTCGAGAATGAAAAGAATGGACGCAAGGACCCAACGATGCGGTACCATGCCAAGGAATGGAAACCATGGATGACTGGACCCGACGGAGTGGTGCCATGTCAGGGAATTAAAATTAAGGAACTAGGAGCCCAACGGCGCGGCACCGTGATCCTAGTGAGTTTGATTGTTAAATTTAACTGCATAAAAACTTATGAGAATAACTCTAGATTATTACTTAGCAAATGCATAAAAATAATTTAGGCATTTGCACATGAATAGTTATTTTTGTTGAGCATTTAAAATAATAGAAATCATTATTTATGAGCAAAATAGAATCCTAAGATTAGACACCTAGTCAACTAAAAGCTAGGAGTTAATTAAAATATCTGAGGGACAAACTAGAGCAAACTTAGGGGTGTTGGTGCACTTCCAAGAGAAACTGACACTTGGATGGGTGAGTGTTTTAATTAAATAATTAATTAAAAATATGTAATTATGCATGAAGCGACATGTGTCGCATGAGATTTTCCTTTATAAGGAAGGCTTGGGGAATGGGTAAAGGGCCCATAATTTGGATGATCGTCGTAATTTTCGAGTGCCTCAAAGACTTGCTGCTATCTAAGGGTTTGGCTTAGAAATCCTGGTGGGAAGGGAAGCCCAAGTTGAATTTCTGAAATACTTGTGTGAGCTCTATGACCCAAAGCTCGGGGGAGGCCATGCGACTGAAAGCATGAGCCTATGGTTGGGTGGCGAAGCTAACGGTTGCTTCGCCTATGGTTAAACGAGCTTTGCTAGAGGGATCCTACAGAAGACGCAGACGGCAGTGGACAAGATGGTATCAGAGACAGGTTATGGTTTGTTTTAATTTGCTAAGTTATTCATTTATTTAGTTTATTTATCTAGTCATTCTGCTATCTAATCTCTTTTGTATCAAGTGGTTGAGTTTTAGATTAAGCAGGAAGGACACTACAGGAGGGGCCCTACATTTGGTATCAGAGCCGGTTGAACCTTGAGGGAATTGGTCATTAGTGACTGTGGTGAATGATGGCTGAATTGGAGCTGCAACATTTGGAGAATTGCACCACGGACCCGAGTAGCTATTCTTTTTCAGGTTCTTATTTTTTTTAATGTTTCCTATTTATTTATTTATTTTGTTTATTAAGTGTTACAGATCTTGGGTTCCTAATAAATTATTAGATCTCTGTGCTATGTAATATTTTCTGGAAATTGTTATTTTACCTCTACTAGAACATTTGGAAGTATAAGATCTGTGTAGAGTTTATTTAAAGTTTATAATCAGATCTATTTAGTTATTCATTTTTCTGATCTCTGTCAAATATGCTCGAATCTATTTTGTATATCTCTGTTGAGAAGGTTCGAATAAATATTTCTGTTATAATGAATTCCTGCTACGCAAGATCTCCTAAGAATTACCTATGTTTACATCCAGAAGGACAGAGTGTTAGTTCGACTGATTTCCGACCTGTCTTAAGTGAGACGAGGGCTGTACCTTGCTTAGATCTATGTTCTTCATGCGATTATGAACTCTGTACTATACTATTTTAACCTTTTATTTTATATACCTGGGAGATGGAGTATGAATTCTTCGGATCCCTGTGACCTGGAAGAGAAAGCTTAAATCCTCTGTTCAATCCTAAGCGTTTTAGTATACACATTTATATATCAAATTTTGGTTCCATTCCAGAACATAACCGTGAGTCCATTTCTTATGAGATATATGTAAGTTAAAATCTTTGCCTTAACTCTGTCTACGATTGGAAAAGCAAATCGAATTTCTATACAACTATGTTAAATCCTCTGTTCAATCTTAAAAAGTATAGAAAGTAAAACTATGTATTAAATCTGTCTACTCTCCTGGAATACAATCGCGAATCTATGAATCCTCTGCTCTGCTTTTATGAAGAATAAGCTTCAGGTTTGGTCTTAACTGTGCTCACATTTGGGGAATACAATTCGTAGTTCACGATGCAACTTTGAGAGACGCAAACAACATTCTCCTTTTTATTTCTGTCTACCTTTAGAATGCAGACCGTGATATTAATTCCTTCAGGGACCTTTGGCCTTACGCTTAGAAAGTGTAGATTGAGTTATAACTGAGACCACGGGTCCGCTATCTCCTTCCAACAAAACCCTAAAGAGACCCAACCAGATTCATGCGACGACGCAGACGTGACCAAGCATCTTACTTGAGCCTTCCTCTCATTCTTCGATCTTGAAAACCTATCTGATCATGGGATATTTGCTTATACTTTACACTTCATCCGTGAATTGATCATTATAATGACAGGTCCTTGCGAATTCATGTTACGCTGTGTAATTTATGATTACTCAATCACTCACTTAAAGATCTTTGTGCGCCTTTAATCAAGGAACAGCTCGGAGTGCTACCTTTCATCCTGATCATTAAGTAAATGCCACATCCAGTCTACGCGTGAAGCACGATGGCTCATGAGATCATGGGCTCTGTCTCTTCAATGAAGAGACTTGGTCTTCAACCTATAGTATCATCACCCTTGATTAACTCAATCTAGGCGCGATTCTAGGAAATATCGGCCTGCTTAATTAACTCAGTCCTCATCCAACCTACGCACCAAGGCCGTCCCCTTGCAAACCTGTAGATTTCTTGTTGAAGAACCATCTTACTGGTATAGCTAGATTGTTTTTACAGTACTTTTGTTTACTCATCTCGTAGTCACCGCTAATTTATTTATGGGAGACAACGATCTATTGTTAGTCGACTACTTGTTATTTAGCTTCAAAACTACTACTCTAATTAAACTTTAAACATACGTACGGTGCCAGCTGTTGCATTGTTCATCATTCATTAACTAGGTGTTGATTACTTGTAGAATTCCTCATGATTGTTAGGTGTCAAAATCTGAAGAGTGCGTCGATTCCAGCTGTTTAACACCATGTTGTGTTCTCGCACTACCACTGACAGTCTCTCCGGGTATCCGCTCCGTTCAGTTGTAGTCTGTGTGGTAACGTCTAACTCCGGTATTAAAGACCTAAGACTGCGGTCCAACTTCAACCTACTGGTTGTGCTACATCGGTAGCTCGTAACGGTTGGGGAATGTCTTGTTGGCATATCCCTTTTATTTTTTTTGTTATGTGTCTCGATACGTATATATCACTAACTATGAGTTAGAGGAAGATTAATGCAATTTTCTTTTTGTGCTATGAAGCTTAATATCCGGAGAAGAACCTTCGGCCTTTTAGTTCTATACTTTTACTTTTACAATGAGGTATATTTGGACCTGTGATTCGTAATTATATCACCTTAGTAAAAATAAAAGATATGTTACAGAAATGGTAAACCATCAAGCTTTATAACCTCTTCGGTGCGGAAAGAATTAAATTTAGGAATATGTATACATTTACTTTCGTCTACTTCTATGCATTTACATTAGGTAAAGAGAAACATATTACTGATTGCATTTTTTCCTTTTTAATCTATTCTCACTGCCACCTATAGTAAATAATATACCTTCTCGATTTGAACGGGATGGGGATCATAGAAACCAATTGATAAGCTTTTTTTTCTTTTCCCTTGCCATCCATGTCTAAAAACATAAAAGTTAAACACTTTATTATTGAATCGAATGGATGGAAAATTAGATACTCTTGTATTTTCGTTTACTTTAATCTCAAAGGAGAGCCTCGAATCTTTATTATGTGAAAAATTAATACATTTATTATGCAGCTAAGTATCCACCTCATGTACACATGAACTTAGAGAGTTGTATACCATGATCTCTATATAATTGAAGAGGGCGTATGTTACATATGTATACATTGAGAGTTGAGAGAATTAAATATATATATTATATGTTTAGTTAGTATACATATCATCTTTATGCATAAATGGTTACATATTTTTAAAAAAAATGAGAATGGTTGGAGTAGGATATATAAATTTATGCTCATAGAAGGAGAACGATTAAGATTGAAATCGACGAATCTCGTTGAGAATGAGAAAATAATCTAGTTATAAATTAAAGGAATCCTTGGTGTACTTATGGTTAACATGTCAAAGAATTATATATATTTTTATATTGAATTGTAAATAGAATTATATACCTATTTTATATTGAGTTGTAAATAAAAGAGTTTTAGGTTGTATTTATAGTTCACTTTTTGAAGGAAATTTATGTATATTAGCTGAAGAATTGGGTTAAGGTTGTGCAATAAACAGATTTAAAAATATGAATTTGAGAAACATTTCTCTTAAGTGGAGAAAATATGTATATATATATTATTAAAAAGAATGAGATTTAGTGTGGAAAGTAAGAAGTGAGTACTTTATTTTAGAAAATAAATAAATTAAATTATAGTTAAAAAAAAAAAAAAGTTATATAGTGAACCTTGAATTCTTGTTCATGAAGGTTATATAGCTAACTTTGTTGTTATTTTATAAATAGTGTTATGGATATTTAATAGATAAAAATTTGACTTTATTAGAATTATGTATATATTACATATTGAGTGTTGATGAAAGTATTTTATAAATATAATCTAAGGTATTTTATAAATAGAATCTAAGGTTACTTAAAAAGGGTTTTATACATAAAAGATTGTGTTAGTTATTTAAATGCAATGACTAATGAGCAAAATCACAATTGAGATTAGGATTGTTATGTGGTTGAGTAATATGCACATTAGTTTCAATGTTTAAATGATATTTTATTGATAATTTTATAATAGATATTTATAAGGTAATTAACACCATATGTATTATAATTAGTGATTGCTATTATCTAAATTATAATTTAGGTATTAATAGACGTATAGGACCTTATAATTTAGACTCATTACAAACATGAGTCATAGGGTTACATGATTAAGTCACAATGACCTTATCTAGGTTAGGAGAAGGGTGGACAGAATTGCATCATAAATCTTTGATCACTTAAGACATTAAAGGTAGGATGCACCAATTTAGATGTTTGAAAGAAAAGAAAAGAAAAAAAGAAAAAAGAAAAATTATGTTATACATATTGAAAAAGAAGGACGTTCATATTTAAAATGTTCAAAGAAAGGAAGTTTTATAATTATATGATGAAGGAAAATTATTTTCATATTTATGTGTAGGAATGAAAAAGAGGTTTCAACTTGAATAACCAACTCTAAGTTGGGATTATTGTGGTGTCCTTTATATTGAGGGTAGAAAAGAAAGGGATTTATAATTATGTTTTAAGGGAAGGACCCTTTTATTGATGTGTGAAATGAAATTGAATTCATATATTTCACACTTAAGCATGGAAATGTAGTTATGATCTTTTGGTTGAGATGGTAAATTGGAATTGGATAAACCAATTTGGCATCTCAAATAATGAAATTGAAGTAGTGTTAGTTAATGATTGAACTAAAACTGAATGTAGTTGTTGTACTAGAGAAGTAAAATTATATATTAGAGTATAAGGAATTGTTATCCTTTGAAAGGGAAAATAAATTATGTCTGATAAATGAAGAAATAATGTTCATATCCTCATGTGTATGAAGTTGGAGTATTAAAAGGGTGAAAAGGAGATAGTAATGTATATAGGATTAGTATATATTTTATCCCCAAAAAAATGGAGTCTTGAGGAGGAAACTTCCTTGTGTCTTTAAAATGGAGAACATTGGCGTTTTCTTACAAAGGGAGCACGCCGTAGGTAGCTTATAACTTTACTACATAGCCTTGATAAGAAGACAAGTAGACGGATAAATATGTGGTGAATTTACTAAAAGGACGGAGGGTCAATAAATTTTAAAGGGTAAGACACCAAGATAATCAGATTGACGATACTTTAAGAGATTGTCGAGGGAGTGAAACGGACTTAAAAATTTGAAAACGAGATATCAATGTGATCAGTATGATGAGATGAACTCAATGACATGCATTTTTGCGTTATGACAAAACCATTTACGAAAATTCAATACTACGAACTTGAAATTTAACCATGGTATCGAAATGGTCAAATGAAGACAATGTTTTGTAAAAAGAAGTATGGAGACAATTAGCATAGTAAACCGAATGCAATGAAGCTAACCTTGGTCATAATCAAACTTGATGAAACGACAACTAGCCCTCGAGATGGAACTCGATGGGGTTAAGAAACACACACTTTGAACGAATTGAAGAAACTAACGAAGTGGTCTTATGAACAACATGAATGATATAATGAGGTAAGGATGTGATAATCTTGTTAACCATGAGTAATGGTACTGATGAAAGGACTATGAGATAAATTTTAATATGTTCAACTAAACCGTTAAGTTCCGACCCTAGGAATCCTATCGAATTGAGAACCGACATTTGGGGATTTCGAAGCAGTCTTATGGAATTTGGATTTGGGACAATTTGAGGGTCTCTCTTGATATGTTAAAACCATGATTGCTTGAGAAAAATGGAGACTGAAAAAAGATGAGAAAGGGAAATTAAAGTTAAGCCTAGTATCGGATGTACTAGAACACAAATTTAACTTCGGGACGAAGTTCTATATAAGAGGGGGTGTATGTAATGCCCCTAAAATGAATATGGACCTTAACGGAACTTGTCAAGTGACCCGGCTGAACAACTACGATAAGATGGTCTCTTGATCCTTGATATGTCTTAAATGATTGAGGAAAACCTAAAGATGTGAATGACGATAATAATTTATAAATGAATTAAAGAATTAAACTATATGTATGGAGTGGGATAATTGATTGATTACATCTTGCTTAATGATTAGACCTGATTGATCAAGTCAAAGTGCAGTAGGACAGCTACAGTCCTAGCTGTGCGACTTGGGAGTACGCAACTGAGATGCGTCATAACTTTCCATTTTTTTTTCTGAACTTCGGGACGAAGTTCTAAATAAGTAGGGGTGTATGTAGTGCCCCTAGAATACTGTAGACATTGAGGGCACCTGCTGAGTCACCCGACTGTTTGAAACATTAATAAAATAACCCTATGATTTTATTTTGAGTATATTTATGATTACGATTGATTGATATATGTGCATTTGGGTAGTTATTGTGAATGGACGATTTCATGTTGTTTAACGATTAACTTTGATATGAAAATTGTACATATGGATAATGCTTAACGACTAGTTGTACGGTGATTATGTATTTGTTGACGAAATGTATATTTGATTAGAAGTTTGAATAAATCATAAATGTTTAACAATACTAGATTTAGAAATCAGATGATGATTATTGAGGACAGTTCTACTAATAAATTGTTGTGAGAAGTGTGTGTAGAAACAAGTGAGACGGTTCACCAACGGACACACAAAGGAACATGAAGGGTCGTAGAGTACGGGTAAATCACACACAGGCGGAGTGACGACGATGTCGACTTCTGACAAGAATACCACGCATGAGCAGATAAGCACTGATCCGCTTGCTCAAGAGGAATGCATGAGGGCGTATGAGGTGGGCCATGATGGAGCTGGTCACGTACGAGTTGAGGGGCGCACAGTGAGAACGGACTCACTCCTCGGCGCCATTAGTCCCTAGATAGCATGTAGACGGAGGATGGATGGTAACGATTCCTAAAATCCCTACAATAGTTCCCACAAGTCAAAACGAAAAGATGGTGGCAGAAGGGCCCGACGATGTGGTACCCTGTCGAGAACGAAAAGAATGGACGCAAGGACCCAACGATGCGGTACCATGCCAAGGAATGGAAACCATGGATGACTGGACCCGACGGAGTGGTGCCATGTCAGGGAATTAAAATTAAGGAACTAGGAGCCCAACGGCGCGGCACCGTGATCCTAGTGAGTTTGATTGTTAAATTTAACTGCATAAAAACTTATGAGAATAACTCTAGATTATTACTTAGCAAATGCATAAAAATAATTTAGGCATTTGCACATGAATAGTTATTTTTGTTGAGCATTTAAAATAATAGAAATCATTATTTAGGAGCAAAATAGAATCCTAAGATTAGACACCTAGTCAACTAAAAGCTAGGAGTTAATTAAAATATCTGAGGGACAAACTAGAGCAAACTTAGGGGTGTTGGTGCACTTCCAAGAGAAACTGACACTTGGATGGGTGAGTGTTTTAATTAAATAATTAATTAAAAATATGTAATTATGCATGAAGCGACATGTGTCGCATGAGATTTTCCTTTATAAGGAAGGCTTGGGGAATGGGTAAAGGGCCCATAATTTGGATGATCGTCGTAATTTTCGAGTGCCTCAAAGACTTGCTGCTATCTAAGGGTTTGGCTTAGAAATCCTGGTGGGAAGGGAAGCCCAAGTTGAATTTCTGAAATACTTGTGTGAGCTCTATGACCCAAAGCTCGGGGGAGGCCATGCGACTGAAAGCATGAGCCTATGGTTGGGTGGTGAAGCTAACGGTCGCTTCTCCTATGGTTAAACGAGCTTTGCTGGAGGGATCCTACAGAAGACGCAGACGGCAGTGGACAAGATGGTATCAGAGACAGGTTATGGTTTGTTTTAATTTGCTAAGTTATTCATTTATTTAGTTTATTTATCTATTCATTCTGCTATCTAATCTCTTTTGTATCAAGTGGTTGAGTTTCAGATTAAGCAGGAAGGACCCTACAGGAGGGGCCCTACATAACTCTTTGAGAGAATATATTAGCCACACACTAGGAGCTAATGTAACTCTTATCCAACAAACTCCTAAAACCACGAGCAATAAGTTCATTCATGGAGAGGTACTCTATACTTGGTAATAACCAATACAATATCAAATTATGTGATTAAATACTAGCACAAAAGAAAATTATGAATTTAAAAATTATTCTAATAACCCCCCTAAATGATTAGTATTTGTCATGTCTAGTGATGTTTGAACATTATTCTCTAATCCCTTGCAAAAAATTATAAAATATATTAAAAAAAAAACTTGATATGCAAGTAACATGTCGATCATCATTATTAATATGTAAGTAACATGTATAAATTCGATTCATTATACATATAGCATATGCAACCTTGTAACACCATTCATAAACTATACATGTTTATCAATAAAACTATCATGCACGTACAACCTATTTTAAGTCTAGCACCTAGAGATACTAGATATTTCAATGGTAGTTTGATTAAGTATAACACCATGTCCATTATATTCATTATATCTACTTCATGGAACCAATTATTGATTTCATTCTTCACATCTCAAATTTTAAAACAATGAACTAGATGACTTATAATTTAGCAACCACTTCCAGACAAAGAAAATGTATGCAAGGTAGTAACCTATATAAAACACAATTAATTAAGTTATAAATACAATCTAAGAAGTATTTTATTTTTAAAGACTATTGACTACATACATTTTTTTTAACAATGATCAAATAAATAAAGTAAGCAAGCGATAGACAAGAAAATAAATGACACATCAGATTTATGTGGTAAATACCCAAATGGGAAAACATCCACAGTGCGTTGTGTAGTCTTCTAATTGTTTTGAAATATATGAATTCATAGTACACGTGCCATTCTGACATAAGCAGAGATCACAATCCATAGTTCACCAACAATACCACACAATTCATATCACAACGGATATTCCAACAGTAACAATTCTATGTTCTAACCCTACAATCAAAAAAAAATTTATTAATGAATTTGTTCCATTCACTTGAAATGCGCCAGTGGCACATTTTCAAGAATGGCATTATGATCTTCTATCGACAATTTCCATTGTCAATGCTTGTACTTTTTTCTGGTCTTAATTCGGTTTCAACTGCAATCGAGCTTTTATGACCAAATGACTATATTGAGCACATATAACATCTACCTGGTAGTCCTAAAAAATAATATGGTTAGTACATTTATTTACTTCTTCAAAGAAATGTCCCATTAAAACCACCGAGCCCACTGCATATGTATAATTTGATGGATCTTTAAATTCTTGCATCAATATGCCTTTCGACCTAGTGCATCTTAATAAGTAATAATGCACTTTTTCTGGATTATCTACCGATGCAATAACTGGAAATACATCGCCTTCTCTAACCATATCGGAAACACGATCATAATATTTATCAATCATAGCCACTTCATTGTCAAAATCTGCATTAGTGAAACTTGGAAATTGGGGAAACAGTGTCAGTTCTTTGTGTACCCAAGGTTTCACAAAATTGTCAATTTCATTTTGACACTCATCGATGGATTCCCCATTATCAATACATCTAAGGCAAAAGCAAGAGTACTTGCGTTTTTGAATTGAGTGTATATTTTCCACTTTCTCAGTCCTAATGGAATGTAAACTCCTTGTCCCGAGCATTGCACAACAATTATATGGCATTGATCTATCAACGTCATCCATTGGTATATCTCAAAAGTACTTGTTCGAGAAAAACATAAAACTCGTTAAAAAATCACATTTCACATATAAAAATACATGTATTTGTTTTATATATATATGTGTATATACATATGTGTATGTGTATATACACATGTGTGTATATATATGTATACATATATATATATACACATGTGTATATATATGTATACATATATATACACATATGTATATACACATATATATATGTATACATATATATCTGTCTATACACATGTGTATATATATGTATACATATATATATATATATGTATACATATATTTATGTATATATACACATACATATATATGTATATATATACATATGTTTGTATGTAAACATATACATATATATGTGTATATATATACATATGTATGTATATATATACACATATACTTATGTATGTGTATATATATACACATGTATATATATATATGTGTATATGTATATATATACACATACATACATATGTATGTATGTGTATATATATATACATATACACATATATATATATACATGTGTATATATATACACATACATATGTATATGTGTATATATACACATATGTATGTGTATATACACATACATATACATATATGTATATATATACACATATACATATGTATGTGTATATAGACATACATATGTGTATATATACACATATATATGTATATACATGTACATGTATACACATATATTTATATACACATACATATGTATATATGTATGTATGTATATATAGATATATACATACACATATATATATGTATATATATATACACATACATACATATGTATGTATGTGTACACATACATATATATGTATGTGTACACATACATATATATGTTGTATACATATACATATATACATACATATATATGTATATGTATATATGTATACATATACATATATAAAAATATATATATGTTTGTGTATATGTATATATGTATACACACATATATATATATATTATCTATATGTATATATGTATATGTATGTATATGTATACACATACACACACACACATATATATATGTGTGTGCGTGTGTATTTGTGTGTGTATATGTATATATGTATATGTGTATATGTATATATACATACATATATATGTATATGTATATATGTATATATATATATATGTATATGTATATATTTATACATATATATATATGTATACATATATATGTATAAATACATATATATATATGTATAAATACATATATATATATGTATATGTAAATCTATATATATATATATACACACAAATAAATCTATATATATATAAATATATATATATATATATATATGTATATGTATATGTATATATGTCTATACAAATATATATATATATATATATATATACACATATATATACATGTATATATATGTGTGTGTGTATATATCTATGTATATATATATGTATGTGTATGTATATGTTTGTATATATATGTGTATTTATATATATGTGTATATACATATACACATATGTATATATATATGTATATCTATATATGTGTATATAGATATATATGTGCATATATATATATGTGTGTATATATGTATATACACACATATATAAATATACGTATATATATATGTATATTTATGTGTATTTATATATGTGTGTATATACATATATATGTATACATATATATATGTATATTTATGTGTAGATATATATATATATATATGTATACATATAAATGTGAAATTGCTCACATAAGATTCAAAGAGATGTTGTAAACCTCACAATGAAAGAATTAAGAATAATAGAAGAAGAGGCAAGTAATAGAATTTAGATCCAAAGAAACTTTGATCGAGGCAAAATAATTACACATATTACATTAAACTAAATAGTAAACAGGTAAATATACAATGCTGAGTATGAGGATTCGAATTCACTAGGAGGAATTTGAATTGACCTTCATGCACAAATCCATAATCAGTGGAGAGTCATCAATGCCTAACTAGGAGTCCACCTTCTCATCAGTGAAGTCATCAATGCACAAGTAATGATCAACCGGGGGTCAAACTGAATCTAACTGAATGTGGTTGGTGTAACTGGCACATGGAAGCACTAATATAGTGAAGGAGGCTCAGTGGAGGGCGCCATAGGAGTTAACTGAGTCAGAATGGTCAATCTAGTCTCACTAGAGGTCCAACAGAGTGATAAACTCAGTAAAGAGTCAGTTAATCCTTAAATCAAGGAAATAATTGAAGATAACTCAATATAACTGAATATAACTGGACTGGTAGGTGAAGAAGGCACCCTTGTCATGCAGTGGAGCAAAGGAGGGCGCATTAGTCACTAGGAAGCCTAGAAATTATCTGAAAGAAGCTTCGGGGGCTAATTTGCTGAGGACTAGGTGTTGGGACTGATGACCTAGAATGCATGCAAAATGCATGCAAACCCTAATTTTTCATGCATGACTGAAAATAAAAATAACTCGAAGGCTAATAGGACTAAAATGGAGTATAGGAACATCCTAACAATAGATATACATATATGTGTATATTTATGTGTAGATATATATATATGTATACATATATATATATGTATGTATACATATATATATATGTATGTATACATATATATATTATACATATACATATAGATATATGTGTGTGTGTGTGTGTGTGTGTGTGTGTGTATGTGTATGTGTATATATATATACACAGTCCGGTGGGTTAGCTCAAGTGGTTGAGTGTTGTAAGTTGTGAGTAGAAGGTTTCAGAGTCAAATCATCGGGTGGCTATACATTGCTATATAAGGGTCTTACTTGATGTCTCCATCGGGTTAGCTCTATAATCAGAGTGAACGGGGTGTTCGAGTGGGCCCCCTGTGATTTCTTACCATGGACGTAGCAACTCCACTAGGGGGGTTTGTGAACCACATGTGGAAAAAAAATATATAAGCATCAAGGAAACATTTACACACATTCTCACACAAACCATCCTTTCATTGAACTCGTGACTTAAATTTTGCTTGCACCAGTTAACAACATTGAGTGAATTTACAATTTGAATAGCAAAGTGACTCAATTGATATCTTCTAATTGCATGCTTTACGTAGGCCTCAGCACCATCATGCTCTCTTTTTCCATGCCCTGTATCAAAAAAACTCCATGTGTGGTGAATATCCATTGTCTTATGAAGGCAAGACAACCAATGAAATGATCATGTTGATTTAAACTGACTAACACAACTGTCAGACCACACCCAGTGTTCTTTAAAAGTCACTCCTCATCTTAGTAATTCTTTATAAAGCATATTAAAAAAATGTTGAACAAAACATGCATCATGTGTACGGTCGTCCCTAATGTAGAAATGGTACTCTTTAATCACTTCATGATCATTTTCATTGCTATCAATACCATCAACATCGAGCTCTGCATGTCTATACAAAATGTGCACAAGTATAGACACTTGGTCTGAATGATAATATTCACTTTGTATTTCCTTTTGTGGTGTGAAAGTGTAATTCTCAGCAAAATCAACCATTGATACTATTGTTCCTTTTGGAAATACATCTCGTGATTGTTTGAACTGAACATCGTGTTGTCTGGGAGTGCTTAATATATCTACATGTTTGCTCCTTAAAATTTTCCATAAAAGATGTCATTGAAATCTCATCTTCAAGTAAATCATTGTTTTAGATGTTTTCGTCGAATCTGTAACAAGTGTATATTGAACATATCCATATCTCTTCCATTTCATAGTGACATTTGACAGTCTAGGATCATTTTGATCAATGGGATATTTAACATCAAAAAGTGACAAATTAGCACATTCATAGCATTATCTACCACCGACAGATTCTTTCTTATAAAATACTTTATCATTCTCTCGTTCACATAATATCTTGGAGACAAATTCACGAACACTCGAAGGAGGGGGATCGTTTGTCCAATATTGTATGCCAAAATTTACAAAAGTCTCATAATATAATTGAAATTACATGCTACCAACAACAACATGTGTCCTAAACAGTTATGGGCCTGACATACCATGGTTTAAGTTTGACAAATGTGCTAAGGGAAATTTTACATCAACATTACTCTCCATAAAATTGTTGAAAATTTCCACTTGAGTGACCTCTGTTATATGTTTGGCATGAGTTTCAAAAAATCCTTCAGATATTTGACGTCGCACAACATCCTTTTTATTTGGTAACACATGAGAGTTCAAATGCCAAAACTCTTTGACCCTATCCCTCGCATTATCTGGAAGTCTATCATGATAGGGTTTCCTACAAATAACATCCCAACATGACACTTCATCATTCTCATCTAATTGAATCTTAAATTTGGTATACTTAAATAAAAAAAATCTTGACGTGTTTAATATTTTTGCAATGATTGCCATCAACCGACTTGAGGCAGGTTTTTTTGCAACAACACCTGTTAGCAATGCTCTATGAGCATCCTTTTCAACACGAGATCGCCTTCTGGAAAGTGTGGCAAGGGCGGCAGTAACATTTTTTGATTCCATCTCATTTGTTTTAACCTCTTTGATACTTTTAATGCCCAATAATTTAACTGCATCTCTTACGCATTTTTGCTTCAACAATCTATGTAACAACTGAGCTTGTGCTATGATAGAATTACCTTCAAGATATTTTTTATTAATTTATTTTTCTCTATACCGAACTATATGATCCTGCATCGATGATCCCAATTCTTCAATTTTACTTGAATCCATATTCTCAAAAAAATTGTCATCAATGGCGATATTGCTGCAACTTCCAATTAATCTCTCTGAATTGATAGGTGTGGTAGGGTCTTGTTGTGAGTTGGATGTTGACCCTGCATATATAAAAAAGATTGTGAACTTTCAAATCAATATATAAAAATTAAATAACTATTTAAACTTGAAATATTATTTACTCTCCAATCATGGTGTCAATATCAACACTTCCTATCATTCCTTCGACATTTGTCATTTCCTCGTCACCTCCATATTCTTCATTTCTTTCAGGAATGTGTTCCTCAACATTTTTCATTTCTTTGTTGCACATTTTGTTCATTTTTTCTTTTTTCTCTTAAATTTCTCATGATTTCACATTGTTTCTCTTTCCTTGCCTCTCGATCAGTTCGGATGCGATCATACTTTATTTTACAATTCCTTTGGCTTCCCATGTTGAAAGAATTAAAAACCTAAAATCATATAATAATAAATTGGATATAAAATTGTACAATTAATGAAACAATTTGCAATATTTAAGAGTCAAATTGTGATATGCCAAAAACAACATTACATAAGTGATTTAAAGCAAATTGGAATATCCATTTTTTCATTGAAAAAAATTGCAGTATTCGTGGTTTCTCTTGGAAAACGAAATACATCAAGATAGAGACAAATTTTACAAGTCTTGACTGAAATTGCAATGTAATTCATTTTTCCTTAAAAAATGTAATTATATGCTAAACACAAAACATGATGTGGCCCTAGAAGAAAATAAAATATAATATACATAAACACAAATCCAATTTCAAAATATGTCCTTTATCTATAAGGAGTAATATGCCAAAACGAAAATCACAATATGCCCTTTATAAAAAATAGTGATATTCTAAAACCAAATTTAGAATATGCCCTTTATGAAAAATTGTAATATGACAAACTAAATTGACAATATGTTCTTTATAAAAAAACAATAATATGTCAAAACCAAATTGACAATATGTTCCTTATAAAAAAACATGAATATGCCAAAACCAAATTGACAATATGTTCCTTATAAAAAAATAGGAATATGCCAAACTTATTCCATAAGTAACAAAAACAAAAATACACAAGAAGAAAAAATTACCCAAACTTATTTTTCATATTTTCACTCTTTCAACAAGATTTGCATTGTAGTTGCACTTGACTCACACTTGACCCGAACCAGTATAGTCAAAATACTTTTGATTTATGTTTAAAATATCTCGTTAGAGTGTGTGTGTGTGTGTATCTCATGTGAGAGTTTAAGAATCTTACCATAGGTCGGCTAGGATCTTTGGCATTTAATGTGTCGGCTCAAAAACGATTCTCGAGGCGTTATGTGGTCAAATTCTCGTCCGAGAATTTAAAATCAACTCTCAAGCGAGAGTTTGGTTTGGGTGGAGTTATTTCTTTCACCCAGGGTTACTTTTTGGGCAGAGAATCTCTCGGGCGAGATTTTTTTCTCTCCCGAGAGTTTCTAGTTGAAACAAAACCAACGAGCATTTCTATAGTTTACAGGAACTTCTGACTCTAACGGCTTGAAACCCTTCAAAATCGCAGAGTTATCTGTCGAAGTTTATACTAATAGATTCATATTTGAATCTACTTTATCATGGTATAATTTTTTTTGAATTTCATTAAGGAGTGATATTTTATTTTATTTTTTTCCAAACTCCATCGTTTAAAAAATTAGGGAGTTGAAAATCAGTCAGAATGAAAAATCAATATCTTAACAAAGACACCACCAAAAAATTTAAAATATTCATAGGTATATTCCTCACCGTGTCCTCTTTAAAAGTGTACTTTTAGTTTTTTCAACAATGGTCACACTGAAAAGATAATTGAGGCTCACTAACATGTACCAATAATGCACCATTTTCTGAACATATTCTATTTCAAAAAATAATAAAAAATTGTTCTCAAGTCCAAAATACCCCAAAATATAGACCATGCACAAGTGCAGTGTGAGTATATTATGGCCAGATATTGTTTTCCCTAAAATGAATAACCATCTCTCAAAAAACTAGTGCTCACACAGGTCACTCATTATCCATACCTAAAATTTTCAAGTATATGTTGTTGGTGAGCACCAAATTTGTACCACGATATGTCCATAAAAAAAATTTAAAAATTACTAGTACGGATCTAATTCAATTATCTAAAACATTTGTGTTTAATTCAAGGTGGAATTCCTAAAGGAGGTATAGGTTTAAAGGGGTAGAAATTGAAAAACATAAAATTTTGCAATTTGTTTTGTCAAAAAACAAGCAAAATAGTTACCTAACTTCATGTTTTCACCCAGTATTTCTCTAATTATTTTGAAGATGTGAATGTGTGGCATAACCATTGAATGAGGTAGTCTACGTGTGGATTCAGTTGTGAGAAGTGTAACATGTTGAGGGTTCTATTTTATGTAGTTTCAATTGTGAGTAGTTGGCTTCACTATAGGAACTTTGTATGTTGTATGAAAAAGGATAGTGGAATGCCTCTATGGGGGACATTGACTCAATTAAATATGTGCAGGTAATTCATGAACGAGAAACACGTGAGAGGTGCTTGTGAAAGAGAGACGAAGCTTGAAGTAGTGGTACGAGATGGGTTGCAACATAAATCAAGATGCAAATTTGATATTTCCATGAGTTGTATCATTGCATATAGATATGCAGCAATGAGTATGAAGATAGAAATTGGGAGTTGAAGAAAGAATATGTAGCAAGAAGTTGGTGTATTGTATTATAGAGTTGGTGAAGGAAGCAGTGATGAAGGTTGTATTGGGCAGCTATACATTTGAAGAGTTTACCTCACAAGCATGAGGGCATGCTTTCTTAATAACCTAGGGAGTTTTTTTTTTACAAAAATGGTTAACATTTGTATTAAAAGAGGTTGTTGGATTTCCCCAAGCAGTAGAAGTGCATAAAAAAATAGTTCTTCTACCCAATTCAGTTGTCTTCAAAATACTATTAAAACAGTTATGAGACCACTTACATACCATATGGTTTAGCTAAATCTTACGTACAAGTCTTCTTGAAACAAAAATACTCAAGGCATTCAATGTAGAAACAACTTAGCAGAAGAAACTTGACACAGAAAGACTAACATGACTTGTTGCCTTCAAATGGAGTAGGAACCTGGAGTGGAATTATAAGGCTCTAGAGCATGGATTTTCGACTTGAGGACCGTCATCTCCATTGGGACAAACCACTGGTTGTTGTCAAAAAAGGGGTAGGAGGAGAAACCAAAACCAAAGTGTGCTTGGACACCTCCAATCTCCAAAAAACTAACTCGAATTTGCAGAACTGAGAGTGAGCTTCAATTATGGTGATTTTTGCTGAGAGAATCTCGTTCTTCTCATCTTATATCTCAATTTCATCTAATAATGCCTACTCTCTCTCTCTATTAATACCATGTTCATGGTCTCACGTTGCTTCCCCCTGCTCGGAGCATTGCTCCAGTGCTTGGAAATCATGCTCACAAGTTCGTGAAAGCCTTCTCAGTGCTCTATCAAAGTGGAGGGATTCATATTATAGCCTCTGCGGGCCATGGAAGAGGCATACTTCTCCCCTTCTATGTGCATGATTCCTTGGCATGGTTGGCCACTTTGCAACTATTTCCTTGGCATTCGGCTTTTAGCTCTGCAAATTTTTTTGTCTCCTATAATTCACTTGATGAAAGTCAAGTAGGGTTTCAGGGGAACATACTGATTTATTTCCTTGTCACCTTGATTTATTATGGTTGTGTGTCATATCCCCTCCCATCGATCCAATTCAAGGGAGAGAACTCACATTAAAACTTGGCTTCTAGCCCCATGATCATTAACAACATTCATAGAAAGTAAAAATACATATGCAGATGTATAAATGCAAGAAACACAGTGGAATTAAATTCTTGCTACACATACACATCTAGTATGCATAAAGAAGCATAATGATCACAGCCATCATTCATAGACACATATATAAATGTTCATTCCATTTTGCACTTGAATTTATAATGAATTACAGCACAACAAAGGTTTCATTGAATACTTATCTTGAAACGATGATGTCCCAAGCAACTGGCTATGCAACTGCAATGTTCCACCCAGCCATAGGCCAACTGTGCTCATCAATCTATCAACACAGTTGCCACCCCCGAGTTGGGCATGATTTCCACAAGGAAAGAGGGAACAAAAACTAACACATAGGAAAGCAATAATTCACAATTCAACCAAGCCAATCCATAGTTGGGTTATCAGGCTACTAAGGCAATGGAAGGGAATAAATTACTAATCTAGTGAGCTCAACCACAGATCTGTTGGTACCTCTACAAGATCTAGCTAGCTTGGCACCCACAATACCTACACACCCAACACAAGGAAGTATTCCTTCACTGCTACATAATCCCTTAGGCCATACCTTCCCTTCTAGTGCAATTCAGGGTGTGCATAGAAAAGTAACCAACAACCCTTTGATCTTCGGTGAGGTTACTCTCTTCACTAGGTTTATCAAGCCAATTCTAATCCTCTTCCACTCCAAGTTTCTTACTCACAAGTCAAACCAAAATAGGGATGCACATAACAATAAAACACAAGTGTTGGGCATGAAGAAACATGGTTTGACTGTGGGATACCCAAAATGTGGTTTCCATGAGTTTTCAAAATTGTGGGCACCCAAAAATGAACTGTTAGAGGAGGAATCAACCCTTGGAGAGAAAAATCGATTTCACAACACGTTTTTTGGGAATTCAAGGGGCAGGAACAACCTCTATAAACCCCCAAATCGTGACTCCCTTCCTCCCAACCACTCTGCAACACAAAAATGACTTCCTAGTTGTGGAAAATGAGGGAAAATGAGGGAAAATGATGGAAAAACATGACGAAAAACGCCCAGGAAGCTCAGACTGCGTGAGGGAGAAAAGATAATGGGTGAAGAATCGCTTGGGGGACAATTTCATGGGTGTTTTCTTGCCCAAGAAGCCAAAATACTATTTTCCAAATTGATGGCTTGCCCATACACGAAATTGGAACACCCATACTCTCCATTTCCCAAAACATTAACTACCTCAACCCACTCTTGAATAATTAAATGATTGGGTGCATAAGTCAAAATGGGTAGTTGAGGGTTTATGGGTTCTCTCATTGACACTTGGATTGACATTATTGGCTCAAGGGTTTGATATTTTTCCCTCCCTATTCCTTGTAAAAATCATGCCCCCATTCTCTTATTGCATTGCATAGCTAGTTGTGGGTATTTTATTAAAATGCATATTTACATGATGTTGTAATGCCTATTGTCCCTGGCTAGCACGAGAACCATATGCATCGATTTTTAATTGTCGATACATAAAACACTAAATCGATGGTGGGGTCTTGGCCTTGAGCTCCTCACCACTATTTTATAACGATATTTACATCATTTACCATTTTAATGCAATAGGGTCAAATCGGGATATTACATTGTGACTACAACAAGCATCATCTTTTGTGCCTCAAGACACTTAAAATGTAGTACAATAACCTAGGGAGTTTGATGCATGAGCATTGAGGCCAATTTGAAGATGTTGGTTTGAGGACACTATTGATTATAGTAAAAGCGTGACAGACTTGTCCGAGTGAAGATTGAGTCCAAAGGAACATAGATTTTGGATCCTTTATGAGCAATGAAGGGGTGAAAGAGAATACCACATGGTAGGACATTCTGAATGTACTTGTTGTGGAGTTGAGATGGCCATCAAAACAATTGATGGATAAGCAAGTTTTTGTGGTCATGGATCCTTGACTACGGATCATGTGGATCCTTTCTTGGTTACACATCATGTGGAACCATACTTGGGTATGGAACTCCCAAGTCAATATTGTGAAATTGGGAATTAGAAATTTGGGGTAACTACAAGAAAAATCTAGAGAGTGCACTACAAAAGTGTAAGATGGAAATGAAGAGGCATGGGTCTTGGTAGCTGAAGCAAGCATGCATGAGAAGATGAAGATGAAGAGTCTGTTGTAGAAGAATTAATACAGAGTGAACAAAGGAGAAAGATGGCATTGGAAGAACACTCAAGAGAGGGCTTCGGGAGAAGAGCAAAGAGGTGGAGCACTCAAAGAGACTTCCATGGTCTATGACCTTGCATCAAGTGGATAAGATAGCATTCTAAGGATGATAGAAACCATAACTATCTGGTTGACCAAGTGCTATAGAAGATGGATTTACAAGAGACCACTAAGGTGTGTCAATGTGCATATATATGTGTCTGCATGAATGCTACTGTGTAGTGTTATTGTTGTTATGTCGGACATTGTTGTAGGTTGAATCACTATGATTGAATGATGGGTTGGGTGTAGAGATAGGTGTAAGGTTGCTCTATAGCTTCCTTTTATTTGGTTGCGAATAAGAAGTGTAGTGGATGTGCAACTTTTGCAGTTGTAGCATCTCTATTTTTGTTATGCACTATAGGTCCTTTTATGGTCTATGTGACCTAACCTTGCTTACAAGTTTTGATCGGTTGTGAAATTACTCTGATAGGAAGCATTTTGTTCTATCCCATTGCATCAATAAGGTTGGAAATTGAAAAACTTTTTATGTGTCATTTTGATGGTTTTAACAATTTGACCAAATATATTTAGCAAATTTTCTTTTTAATTAACTATAAATATCGACTATATTTAATGGAAACATGCTTTATGGTAGGCATTTTTCCCATCAAATTCCAACACTAACTATAAATAAACTTGGGTAAGAGAATCATGAGAAATAAAGAGGGAAGATCCTTCCTATGAAAAGGCATATTCTTACACAATCTTGCAACAATGTGGTTGTCCATCAAGACACAAGGAAATGATGCATAGTAAGTAGAATGAGTAATGGTGTTTGAAAGAGCTCTAACCAAGGAAAGGCATTCTCCGATCAATTCATTGATAAAATTTTGGATCCTTCCATGTGGCTTCTTCTTATTTAAAGTCTTTCAAGGAGATGGAGAGTTTTGTGGAACAATTAAATTATGAGACTTTCAATGAAATGGGGAGTTTTTGTGGGAAAATTCTACTTATATACATATTTTTATTAGAGGAAGGAAGCATATAAAAAGCTTAATATCACCATATTATTGATTATATATTTTTAATTGGCTTAATCTCAGTACATTATTGCTCTATATTACATAAAAGTTATGGATCACAATTTAATTACACAAGAATAATATGATATTAAAGATCATTAACTTTGTCATATAAATAGTATTAATTTAGCATTGTTAGAATACTTCAAATTGCTAAATGCATCTTGAAAACTATGGATGCAAGACCATGCAGAGGTTTATGGAACACCAACTAATATGGGTAAACTAATTTTTGCCTCATTGAAATATGATGTATGCTGGGCTATTGTTTGGATATGGTAGATTGTGTTGTTATACATATTATTAAAAACAATTATAAATGTAATTTGTGTTTTGTGTTGTGTTTGAATGTAATTTATATAAATAATCAATGTTCCATGCACGGCTTACCATCCGATACATGTTTTGTTTGTAAAGATTGATGGCATGGAAAGAGGAGCATATGAATACAAAAAAATGTATATTGGTGGTATGACATAAGTGTTCGGGTACACAGGGTACTACCAAAGGACCGAACACCAAGAGCAACCACTTCACACAAACAGATCACAGATCAACACACCGATGTTTTGACGTGGTTTAAACCCTCTTGAGGGAAACACTCCATGGCCCCGGCCAAATAGCTTCTACGGGACAATTTATTATGCAAAGAAAGAAAGTTACAAATGAGCTTCTCATAATCGATCAACTAAACAATGACCCTCCATGCTCTTTAAATAGAGATCATGGACCAATCGGGTGTTAAGCCACGGATCTAGGTTAGGTTTGATCTAAGAGAAGTTGAGCCGTCGGATCACTCTATGTCGGAAACATATCGTGACCGTCGGATTAAGTATTTACAAATGCATACTAATGCATACTAAAGAAACACACTATCCCTAACGGATATATTACACAAGTTGATCTTAACTAACTCCTAAGTGTCTAAATATCCTAACAATAAGTAATGCATTTTTATTTCAGGAATATACATATTTTTTAATAGTATGAATAGTCTAACTATATTGAATGGTTTAATTGTATTCGATGTAGAGAATTAAATAGGGAAATCATTTTTGTTGGAGTTGTATCTTAGATATGAGGTTTTAACGCTATAAATGGATGTTGCAAAGCACAAACGGATGCGATCGGAAAAAAAAAATGATAGAAATAAGCAATGTCAAGGTGCACAAGGAGAAAGCAATGATGGCATTCTTAGTAAATATGCCACCAAAAATTAGTGACTTATCTAGGAGGATTTGAACCAAGCATTATTGGCATGGAATTAACCAATTTCTCAATAACATCGATGACAACTAATTAAGCTAATCACTTAGATTCACAAAACGATAAATTATATGGTATTTTTTTATATTATAATCAACCATTTTTAATTATCAAAACAATTAACGTGACGAAAACTAGTATTTATGTCCATTATTAATGAAACATACTCATCTAAAAAGAGTTTCACGATTAAACACTTTCCACACAACTAACAACTCATAATATTTTTAAGTTTTTTATTTTAATTTTTAAAATACTTAACCACCAAAAAATAACGCTACTAATTCAAACAAAAGATTTAAAAATATTTTAAAATAAACAAATAAATCAATTTTCTAAACATAAAATGAATTGATTACCAACATAAAATTCTATAAAACATAAGCTCAAGTTATTGAAAGAAGAGAGCCTTGTATGTTAAAAAGTAATGGGTCCATTCTTATCCATTCCGCATCTTATAAACAACACACTTTATAGATGTGACTTATTTACAACAATCATAGTGAAGCGATGCCATGATGTGTAAAGGTTATCTAATTTAAGGAGACAAAACTCGACTTTAATTGATGTCTATCTCTTATGAGAAATAATTCACACGTAAGAAGTGGTCCATATGTCAAACAAAATTTGAACTTTAATTGATGTCTATCTCTTACGAGAAATAATTCACACCTAACAAGGGTCCATGTATAAAACAAAATTTGACTAGTTCCAACTTAATCAAATTGGAAGGAAATACTTAATATTCATTAAGTGGGAGTTTTTTTGTTTTTTTTTTTTAATTTATAGGAATCGGGATTATTTAGGCAAGATTTAGATTCAAATCCAATCGACTGTTATTGTAATATCTAGGTCAGTTGCAAGCAGCCCGTAAGCCCTAACTAGCAGGAAACCTGACTTAGCAAAGGCCGAGATATCCAAAGACCACAGACGGAGTCTAAATCCCAAACTCCAAAGGGACGCATACCCTTCTAACCTAATCATAATGGGCACATGTCTCATTGGGGATTTGAACCTAGGTGGAGAGAGTGAAAATCACAATTCTCCACCTTTGGCCACCAACTTATTGACATGGGAACTTGCTTTTTAATAGAGGTTAAATGAAAATAAGTAGGAGCTACTCTCACACATTTAGTGAAGAATAAGGTTTATTGATACCTTATCAATACCATACAATAATTTATTTAAAGGCTTGATTGTGTTGCTTCACAATTTGGATGAGTCGTTTTTTTTAAGTTGTTATTAGTAAGATCACAATTCCTAATAAAAATCGTTGTATTGGTAATTTGTTGAAAACTTGAAATTTTAGGTTGATCTAAGATTATTAGAGTCCAATATATTAGCTAGTTGCATATTTTATTGTTTCCTCTAACAACTGCATGAATTCACAATATTTAAAATAATCAATAATTAGACAAACTCTATATAAGGAAAGAGTATATCCACCAAGATTTGAATTTTGATAATTATCAATACAACCACTTCAAATTGTCACTATACTAGAGCTTGGTGAACACATTTTGTCACATGTGTTTAAAAAACAAATATTATTTTTTGTTTATACATATCAAAGATAATAATGGTATTTTCGCCTTAACTTTGCCAACTCAAAAAGTTGACTTTCAAATGCAAGTATTTAAGTAATAAGTACTTACATTATTGACAGATTTGGGTATCGTGCTTATCTTCTTTTAATTTTATGTTGTTTTATATGAGATGTTTGTGTATCTTGTTTTTTTCATGTGGTTCATGGCATTGGATATCAGTGCTCACTACGTCTATGGATAACCTACCTGAAATCCATGAGAGAAAATGGGGTGGTTGAGCTTTTTCGGTATAGTGGGGACTCAACAATAAAAGCATCTTATAAACCCATTTAAGGGCTCAACATGTTACTTACAAAAAATTGAACTTAAGTAGGGAAGATAATATTCAATCTTCCTAACCACCCAAACTACATCAAATAGACATTTGTATATCTTATTATGTATCAAATAAATCTTATTTAACTTTATAATTATTACATTCATAATAATAGTAAATTTTACTATCAAAATGATATTTTTTTTATTAAAATTCAATTTTTATCAATATTTTTTTCTATAAAATGAAGTTGATCAGATCTACAAGGTAGGTTTTTCACATATATTTAAATAATATTAATAAGTAATATTTATTACAAATAAATATCAAAGATAATAATTGTATTTTTATCTCAACTTTGTCGATTCAAAAAGTTGACTTTTGAATGCAAGTATTTAAAGTCGATGGATAAGTATTTTTTTATAAGTGGATTTTGGCGTTATCTTTTACCTTTTAATTATGCTGTATACGATGTTTGCATATTTGCAAGTCTTACCAAATTTATAATTATTTTATTTTAACTTTTTGATATTTTATGTGCAATTTTCATGATAATTGTAAATCTTACTATAATAATGATACATTTTTATGGAGATTCTATCCCTGATTAATAACTTTCTTTTTAGATGAAATAGTATATGTAAAATATAAGGTAAATTTATCACATATATTTAAATAATATATTTAAATAATAATAAGTATATTTAGTTTTTAGACTTATATTTTTGGTTTACACATATCAAAGTTAATAAATAATATTAGTAAAATAATGGCTTAGTATTTATTTTTTAATAAAAATTTAATAAAATATAATTAAATATTAAGAAATTGAATATATTAGATTTTTAATAATAATTTATTAAATATATGACAATGACTAAGAAATTTATTAAATATATGACAATGACTAAGAATTTTAAGAAATTTAAATTACATTTTGAAAGTAACCATTCATAAATGTTAATGAAATTTTATAGGCATGTATTAATATTATATTATTGAGTTGTAACTTGCACCCTTGTTTTATATAAAAATATGTTCATTTGATTGAAATGTTTAAATTTAAAATTAATAAAATAATTATTATAAAAATATATATATTTATAAATATTTATAATAATAATAATAAATAATAAATAATAAAATGATTTTAAACACATTATTAAATTGAAAATAATAATAATAATAAATTAACTATAATAAATCAAAAATAAATATTATCAATTAAAATATATTTTTAAATTGAAAAAGAAAGAAAAAAATAGATATATCAAACGAAAGTCATTTTAAGACATAATTTCTTTTTTTTAATAGAAAAAGTCATAATTTATTCATTCAAAAGTAATATAGATTACATATTTCAGGTATATAATGCACTGTTCAAAAAAGCATTCTTTTACATCATAGTTGTTTCCAACAAAATATCAAAATAGTTAAAAATCTTAGAACATCATTCAAAAACATTCCCCAAAAAAGGAAATCTTTAGCTTCAGGCCATAAAGTCCAGAATTTTCCTTGTGATTACATGTTGTTCTCCCTTTTTCCTGCTCATCACACATTAACTTGTAGGAAGAAGAAGTCATTCTTTGGACAATACATTAGTAGTCTTGTTCTGCTCTCTGTATACATGATTACATTTTAGGACCAAAAAATTTTGTGCTATTAAGTCCAAATTTTGCCCTATAATTGTGAGATTCATATTTTTAATACTCTGCTCCTTTTTCATAAATTTTATCCAGAATTGTGAATCCCCAAAAATATGTAGAATCTTCATCGATTCCTCTCTTGCAATATGCATCATAGTTCTCAGTGCCAAGCCTTCTGCTCTATTATTAGTTCCATATCCCCCATTTGCTTTGAAATCTTTGGACTCCCTGTTCGGAAGAAAAATAATACCCCCTAGTCCACAAATTCTGTGAGGATCCTCACAAGCTCCGTCAAAATAACCTGTAATTTCCTCCTGATCTGTACTAATAACTTTCATAATCCTGGGTTTTACCTTACTTTCTTTGTTGATAAAAAACCTATAGGTAGCTAGCACATTTGAGATGAGAAAAGAAAGCAGGATAGTGTTTATTCTCAAAAATAGCTTCATTTTGAACCTTCCATAAACTCCATAAAACAAGATAAGGAATACATCTAATGGATTTCAAAAGCGGATTCACAAACCAGATTTTAAAATTTCCATCAATAGATTCAACTTCCCATAGTCGATCCAGATGGAGGATTTCTTCCAATCCTTTCCAAACTTGATTAGAGAAAGGACAAAAACAAATGTTCAATAGTTTCATCTGCTCCCCTACAAAAACAACACCAGCTGGGACAAACAATATTTCTTTTCCTCAAATTGTCCCATGTCAGGACCTTTCCTCGTAAAATCAGCCACATAAAGATCTTAATCTTTTGGGCTACCCGAACCTGCCAAAGAAGTTTCCACCACCAGCAATCGAGGGTATCTTGGTTATTCAAGAAAAGATTATAAGCAAGATGTAGTGCAAACTTTCATCCCTCCTTATTACCAATCCAAACCAAAGTATCTGGAGACTCCTTTAAAATGATAAATCCCTTATTCATGTCAACAATCCATAGATTCCATCTATCAGGTATTTCTAGGTCTAATGCAGTTCTCCAATTCTAGATGTAATTGTTGGATCTGCCAATCCCAGCTACATCCTGTAATGAAATAAATCCTCGATCGTTTAGATGCTTAATCAGACCTACTGAAAGGTTTCTCTGATTCATTAATCCCACTAATTTATCCCTCCCTGGAATGGAATTTTGGCCATCTCCAATAGCCCAATATCCGGAAAGACCCCTACAATGGCCTTCCAAAACATAGACCCTACTTTACATTCCTTAACAGAGACCCTGATCCATTCCAAAATAGTCAAATTCTTCAAATATTTAGCTTTGAGGATAGATTGATATTTACCTTCCTTAGTAATAAACTGCCAAGTAGACTTCGCTTCCAAGTATTTTCCAAAACGATGGAGTTCCTTCAATCCCCAAACTCCCAGATTCTTTAGTTTGGAAACTCTAGTCCATGATGTCCAATGAATTCCATAGTCTGTTTGACCTTTCCATAAAAATCTAAAGAAAATCCTCCTTAATTTATGTAACACTCCTTAGGAATAGATGCTAAAATCATCCAATAGACAGGGATAGCATTAAGTATTGCTTGTATAAGCACATATTTACCTCCTTGAGATAAATACTTGTTACACCAAAAGTTAATTCTCCTTTCCAACTTATTAATTAGCCAATACCAATCAACTTTGACATAGTTGTTTGGTTTTAGGAAAAAACCCAAATACTCAAAACCCTGTGTTAATGGGAGTTTTTCCATAGGCATTATACTCTAAAATGTCTGCATCTAACTGTCCTCCATCAAGCTATAATAGCACGCAGACTTTCCAAAATTTATTAGCCTTCCTATAGCCAAACCAAATGTTTTCAAAATCTCCCAAACAACCTAAGTCTCTAGTTCTGAATCGCCTAAGAACAACAGAGTGTCGTCTACGAAGAAAATGTGTGTAATAAATATCTCTTCAATACATAACCCCGTAATTATGTTGCAGTTCTTTGCTTCAGTCAGTGTCCGACTAAGTCCTTCCATTACAAGCAGAAAAAGGTAGGGGGATAAAGGTAAGCCTTGACGGAGCCCTGTAGAAGGTTTAAAAAAAGGAGAAGTTGCTCTATTGATCAGAATAGCAGAAACAACTGATGAAATACAAGACCATATCCAATTCACAAATTGGAACGAGAACCCAGTATGCAAGAGTACCAGCCTCAAGTACATCCAGTTGGTTCTATCATAAGCTTTTTCCAGATCGATCTTGAGGACTTTGGAGGGGATTTTCTTTGTTTTGATGGTATGGATGCACTCCTAAGCAGTTCCCACAGCCTCATGAATACTCCTATCCTCTAAAAACCAAATTACTCGGGGGAAATATTTGAGGCCATAAAATATTTTAACCTTTCAGCTATTAAGACATAACTTATTAGTCCATTATGGTGACTAATAAACATTTTTGTAATGACATATATTATTAAAATACATTAATTTATACAGTTGAATGTTTAAATATATACTAATTTAATATATACATAGATATTTATATGTAAATTTTCTCCACTCGATATAAATATTACAAATATAATATGTATTTAAAATTAATTTTAATATTTGATAAATGTAATAATATATAAATCTATGCTACTAAACAATAAAATAATATATAAATATTACAAATATGATATTGATTTAAAAGTAATTTTAATATTTGATAAATGTAATAATATATAAATATATGCTACTAAACAATAAAATAATATATTATATAATATTTATACTCTTATTTTAAAGTAGTCATGTTTGAAACTTTGGGTATTGGTTTTCTTCTGTTGGGTACAATTGTACCCCAGTAGTCTGCTCCGGGGGTTTAGTTTGTATTGTGTGTCGGTTTGCTTCGGAGGATCGTGGCTGGTGTCGTGGTTGCAGCTTGTGACAGGTGTCGAACTACTGCAGTTTTCTTCGACCGATCATCTGGTAACCCTTCTTTACACGGGAGATGTCATCCATCCCGCCCTATTGTCCTGGGGGTGGTGGCGGTTTAAACGAAAAGAAGGGTTTTGGGGCTCAAGGTCTTTGTGAAGGATGTAGAAGGGAGGAAGAGGTCAGTGCCCATGGGACTAGTTCTGCGGGTCTCAGGACTTTTGTCGGTGGTAAGAAGGAAAAATAGAAGAGGTTTTTAAAGTCAGTGAAAGCCGAGGAGGGTATGGACACACATACGATTTCGGATTCCACAAATTTGGACCGGGTGGAAATGCTAGTGGGAAGAGCCTTGGTTGGGAGACTTGAATACACTGCTGGTAATCGGGAGGAAGTTTTGAAATGGGTCAATCATCTCTGGACGCCTATAGTGGGGATTATGCCTAGGGTAAATTTCCTAGTCAACCGATGGATTTTGTTCATCTTTCGAGATTCTGATTTGATGACTCAAATCCTGGAGGGTATCTAGTTGTTTAAGGATGGTTCTTTAAACCTTAAGCAGTGGCATATCGAATTTGACCCGAGGAGAGAGGGTCAGGCTCATCGGCATCTTTGGATGCTCATTCCCAAACTGCCTATAGAACTTTGGACTAAGAACATTAATAGGGGATTTGCAAATACAGTGGGTAAATGTATCAGAGTCGAGAAAAATTCATTATTTGGTGTTGACAGACGTTTGGCCAAGGTTTTAGTAGAGTTTGAGATGGCTAAGGGTCTCCCAGTAGAGGTAGAAATCATTTGGGGAAAGCGGGCCTTTTGACAGAAGCTGGATTATTTCAAAATCCCTTTTCGTTGTTTTCATTGCAGAGAGCCTGTACATGTCATGGAAAAATGTCATTTATTGTTCAATTCGAATGCTTAGGGTTCTGCTAAAGGAGTTGATATTTCAAATTCGGAGCAAATTTCCCCAAATAGTCCTGAACCGGGTAAGTTACCTTTTAATGATTGTACTCCCTATAAAGATGTTTCAGTTGCTGAACTCAATTTTTATTTGGAAGCTGAAAAAGATCTGGATAAACGTATTTCACAGAGGGAGGTTGTTTTAAATTTAGAGGTTACATCTCCGTCGGTTAACCTGGTCGAGAAGGTTGACATTATGGATAGTTGTTCCCCTATTATTTCCTCTGATAGCGTTTCTTTGGATCCTAGTTCGGTTTTGATGGGTTCGGGTGAGCGCCCCGAGGTTTTCTCTTCCTACAAGACTGAAGAAGCACCTGTTTTTACTTCATAGGGAAATGTTATCTTGAAGAATAGTGGATATAATCTAGATTCTACTTGTGAGTTTTTTACCCATTTAAAGGTTTTTTCAAAGAATCCTTCAACAAATCCAGATGTGGAACCCATGCAATCCCTTCGGTTCCAGAATGTAACCATAAGAAAAAATAAATCCCGCTTGAAGAACCCTTCCTTGACTTCTGATGTTGAGGGTTATATTCTAGTTTCTATAATATTAGATGAGTCAATGAAGGATGTTTTTTTTCCTTTGGAGTCTATTAATGCTAGTGGGGTGCTTAGAGAGGAAAATCCCTTGAGTAAGGGTTTCCAATGACTATTGTCTCCATAAATGTCTGGGGCTTGGGGAAGGTCACTAGGGTTAAGGCCTTGTCCCATTTTTTTCTTTATACTAACCTTGAAATTATCCTACTACAAGAGACGATGTGTGAGGATTCCATTGCTTTGCTTAAGCTTGCAAATTGCTTGCCTAGGTGGGAGTTTTCAGCAATTAGTTCGGTTAGCATGTCTGGGGGTTTGTTGGTAGGGTGGAACCCTCTTTTGTATAAGTTCAAATCCTTTCGAACCAAGTGGGGCTTACTCATTGAGGGATCGAGTGGGAGTTTAAAGTTGAAGTTAGCAATTCTAAACTGTTATGGCCCCTATACTGAGAGGGTTTGTTTCTGGGACTCCCTTCAAGCTTCTGGTCATCTTAATATGGACAACTTGTTAATTGCAAGGTGATCTAAATTTTACAATTTCTTCTTCGTAGATTTGGGAGAAGGTTGCTAAGAGGGATGTGTTTTCAGGTTATTTTACTAAATGGATGAGCTCTGTTGACTTAGTTGATATCAAGCCAGTGTGTCTTGTACCGACATGGACAAATGAAAGAAAAGGAGACGAAGGTATTCTGAAGAGACTCGGCAGGTTTCTTATTAAGGCTTATTTACTTTAGCATTGTGTGTGATATAGAACTTGGGTGAGTGATTCAAAGTTTTCGGATCACTGGCCGATCTTATTGCAATTGGAGGATGTTGTTCAAATGCCTAAACTTCCGTTTAAATTTAATAGTTCTTGGTTGAAAAATGAGGATTTTTGTCAACTTATTAGGCATTTTTGGATAAATTTTGATACCGATGATTCTATGATACTATGGATGCATTAGTTTTTAAATTAAAAAAGCTCAAAGGCATTGTATCTAGATGGATAAAGAATCAGAAATTAAGGGACAAGCAGGTTTTGGATGAATTAGAGGACCAATTATTCTCCCTTCATCGAAGGAATTTGGACAACCTTTTAAATGAAAGTGATTTTGTTCATTTGAAGGACCTGGAGCACAAGAAGGAGCAGATCCTGCTTCAGGAGGAAATGGAGTGGATATTAAAAAGAAGGGCCCTTTGGATTGGTCTAGGGGATAAAAATACAAAAAAAATTCATTCCTATGCTTCTTCTCGGAGGAATTTCAATTCTATTTGGGAGATGGTGGATGATGGTGGGAAGAAAAATAGTGGTCATGAAAGTTTACAGTCAGCGGCTAAAACTTTTTTCTGTAATATGTTTTCTGATTCGAGGAAGGGTGAGCTTTGTGATCAGTTGAATATAGCTCGTTTGTTTCCATCTTTCTTTACTGACAGTGAAGCTACAGTTTCAGGAAAGCTAGTCACCTTGATTGAAATTGAAGACACCTTGAAGTTTTTATCGAAGGAGAAGAGCCCTGGGCATGATGGTTGGATAGTTGAGCTTTTTTTTCATTTCTTCGATCTTATGGGGATGGATTTGCTAAAGATGGTGGAATTTTCTAGGACTGAAGGTTACATCTTTGGTGCCATAAATTCTACTTTCATCACTTTAATTCCTAAGTGCAATAAACCTTCATAGTTTGGAGACTTTAGACCAATTGCTCTATGCAATTTGGTGTATAAGCTTATTTCAAAGGTCATGGCATTTCATCTTAAACCAGCACTTTCCAGACACATTTATGTTGAGCAATTTGGGTTCTTGGAGGACCATCAAATACTGGATGCAGTTGGAATCTATCAGGAACTAATTCACTCAATTAAGAAGAGGAACCTGAAGCCTTCATTGCTCAAGATGGACTTGGAGAAAGCTTATGATAGAGTGGATTGGGTTTACTTGAGGTTGATCCTGATTCAAATCAGTATTCCGCCCTTGGTTTTAAATTGGATCATGGCTTGTGTTTCTATGGGGAATTTTTTTGTTTTGGTCAATGGAGATCCTACTATTTTCTTTAAAATATTGAGTGGAATTCACCAAGGATGTCCTTTGTCCCTGCTTCTTTTCTCTTGGTCATCAAAGGGTTGAGCAGATTAATTAATAAAGCTAAGACTGAAGGAAAAATTAAAGGTATAAAATTGAGTCGTGACCTTTCAATCTCTCATGTGCTTTTTGTAGACGATTTTTTTCTAGCTGGAGTGGATTCTATGGATGAATGGATGGCTTATAAAGACATTATATCGGTATTTTCTAGAGCATTAGGTATGTTAGTAAGTTCTAAAAAATCTTGTTTCTACCATCTCAGAACTGAAGATTCAATGTTTAATGTGTTAAAGGATATTATGTCGTATCAGATTTGTCAATTGGAGAATGGGTTTAAATATCTGGGTTTTTTTTTAATCCCAGTGACTACAGATTTAAGGATTGGGATTGGCTCCTAACCAAAGTTGAACGCAGAATTCATCCGAGGGGTTTTATGCAGGTTTACAATTGGATGGCTAAGGACCTCGTTTGGAAATTCGGTAATGGCACTTCGATTTTGGTTGGTATCGTCCTTATTTTGGGTATGGCTGAAACTTACACATTGTCAAATGATGTTCTGGTTTTCCTTAAAGATAGAGGCCTGTACACGCTAAACATTATCAAGAAATCGATGAACAGGTCCGGTTATTCCTCTTACTAGTTCTCTGCAACGGATATGGGTTTTAGTAGTAATATGGTTGTGGAATGGGATAGGTATATCCATGATCTAAAGTCAGCAAGGTGTCGGCTCTCGAACGATTGTGATTGTCTTGTTTGGAATAGTAATCCGAGCACTGGATTAATCACAGCAAAATCAGCTTATAAAGCTATCATTAAATCCATGTGTATTTATCCACGGTAATGGTGGTATAAGAAGCTCTGGAAGTGGAGACTGCCATTAAAACTTAAGTGTTTTATGTGACATGCCTTATCTAACTGTCTACAAACTTGGTATAAACTTATGGTCAGAGTGCTCGTTTTCCAGATTGATTTGGAACAGGATTTTACAGGCACTGAAGATTGAGGTTGTTTGGTCATCTTATTTTTTTTATAAGGGCTGTCTGGATTGGAATAGGAATTGCAAACTCTATCCTAAGCTTCCTACTATGATTTCATGGCCTATTTGGCATTCGCGCAATAGAGTTGTCTTTGATAATTTTGTTCCTGATAATGATCTTATTTATTTTCAAATTATCAAGCTGGTTAAGGAGAATTGCAAGGAGACTGGTGCACAGAAGAAACCAAAGGTAAATAGTTTCAATTTCCAGATTAGGAAGACGGTTGATTATTTCGATGGTGCTGCAAAAGATGGTTTATGTGCTGCATGTGGAGTTATCTTTCTTAGAAATGCACATTATTACACTCTCAAGTTTAATTATGGGCATGGTACTAATATGAAAGTTGAACTTATGGCTTTGTGGTGCATTCTAAAAGTTGTTAACATCTTCAGTATTGTTGATCTCAAAGTCTTTGGAGACTCTCAGGTGACCATCAAATGGGCATGTGGTCTTTACAATTTGCAAGTGGCGTCCCTCAAACATTGGTGTTGTCAGATAAAGACAAAAATGAGATTGTTCATGTCCCTATCTTTTGAACACATTTTCAGACAACACAACTCGATGGCAGATAAATTATCAAAATTAGATCTGAATGGAAATGAAGGATATATTTATTAGGAGGATCTTCAGGATGGCTACAGGATCGCAAATGGTTCTGTATATATTTATGAAATATAAAGTTTTGGTAGTTATCCTGTTCTTTTTTATTTTTTTTGTAATCTGGAAGCTAATGTTAAGTACTTGAACAATGATAATTTTTTAATGTCTCTCAAAGACTAAAAGCCATGTACTATTTGATTCCTAATGAATAACAATAATACGTTTTTCTCTGCTGTAAAAAAAAAAAAAAAAAACAACAAACTTGTTTGAAACTCAAAACTCTGTTTAGTATAAAGATTTTTTATATAGGTTATGCACTTTATCTAGTGTGTGGTATTTATAGCCACCAAGAAAGGTAAAATGCTTTTGTAAAAGCATCAACAATATGCTAAGTTTAGAGTGTAGAATGTTTATAATCACAAAAAAAAGTAAAATGCTTTTGTAAAAGTATCAAAAATTAAATTTAATATATTAACTTTAGTTTTTAAATATTAATGTCTAATAATTATAGTTTTAAATAAAACTATTATGTCACTGTCGATAAGTTTAGTAAAAAAATTACATTTAATTTATATTTAATTATCTTCTTGCTTAATTGTAGTCCTTGAATGGGAAAGAAGATGAAGGGAGTTACTTCTTATATAAAAGGAAAAATGGAGGATCAAAAGCAGAGCACTTTGGCTTGCCAAAGGAGACGAGAACACCAAGTTCTTTCATCACTTTTCAAATCATAGCAAGGGAATAAATACAATTTGGAAAATTAATACTAAAGGTGGGGATCAAGTTAAAACTTTCAAAGATATAGCAGAGCTGGGAGTAAAGTTCTTTGACTCTTCGCTCACAAAAGAGGAAGAAGAAAAAATTGCAGATATTGTTAAGATAGTTGGATACTTCCCGTCTATAGTAAACAAGGAGGACAACATTCAGTTGATGAAGGAAGTCTCAAGCAAGAAATTAGAGGAGACTCTAAAACTTTTAAAAAGGGAGAAAATCCTTGGACCGGATGGAATGCCAGTGGAAGTATTTATCAGTTTATACAATGTGTTGGGAAAAGACCTCCTTAGAGTAATCTAAGACTCCAGAAAGAGTGTTAAAGTGTTGGAAGCCTTCAACACAAAACTTATAGCACTGATTCCAAAGATAGATAATCATGTCAGCTTTGATCAATTCAGGTCGATGTCACTTTGCAAGTCCATTTACAAAATTATAGCTAAAATAATTGGTCAAAGAATAAAAACATTCCTATCAGTTGGTATATATCAAGAGCAATTTGGGTTTTTACTTGGTAGGTAGATCCATGAAGCTGTTGGTTCTGCACAAGAAGGACTACATTCTATTAAAACTAAGAAAACAAATCAATCATCTTAAAAATTGATTTGAAAAAGGATTATGACAGAGTAAGCTGGACTTATATTAGAATGATACTCTCTCAATTTGGGTTTGGTGTACCATTCACTAAATGGATAATGGAAACCATTTCCTCAGTTTCTTTCAATATTATGATCAATGGTGCGACTTATTCTTTCTTCAATCCTAGCAGGGGTATAAAACAGCAATGCCCATTATCCCCCCTTATGTTCCTTCTTGGAGATGATGGCTTAAGCAGAGCCTTAAACCATGCAAAAAATCAAGTTGAATTCAAAGGCATCCTAATAGGAGGAACCTGCAGACTATCTCATATCCTATTTGTCAATGATATGCTTATTTTCTCAAAAGGCTCGTGCAATGAACTGAAGACGTTCGCAAAAACTCTTGACATGTTCTATTAAACTACAGGTATGCAAGTAAACCATTTGAAATATTCCTTTATTGAAGAAGGAATTAAAAATGAATATCATCTCATTTTAAAGAGTTTATTTCCTTTCAAATAATAGTCACTAGATAATGGATTGAAATATTTAGTTTTTCTTCTAAAACCTGTGTCTTATGGAAAAGAAGACTAGAACTGGTTAATTTCTAAGCATAAAAAATGTATAGCAAACTAGAGTCTTAAATGGATTTATAAAGCAGGAAGACTGGTTTTAGCTAAATATGTACTAAAGGCAACCCCTGTTTATTGGATCTCTATCTCGTGGATCCCTAGAGGCATTTTGATCGCTATCAGGAAAATCATGTTCAACTTCTTCTGGTTGGGAGCTTCAGAACAAAGGAAGATTGCTTGGATAAAATGGAAGGACCTCACCATTCCAAAATCTCAAGGTGGATGGGGTTTGAAATACCCTTTAATGTTCTCAAAAGCTCTTGCAGCGAAAAGTGTGTGGAGGTTAATAGTAGGGACAAGTTTATGGAGAGAGATCATACTCCACAAGTATTTAAAACCTTTAATAGTTATCGAATGGATCAAGATCCAGATAAAATATATACATAATGTCTCAATTATTTGGAAATTAGCAGTAAATTATTACAGTGTTATTGGAGATTGCTTGTCATTGAAAGTGGGAGACGGTCGTAGTGTGTTGGTAGGGGAGGAAGCCTAGGTAGGAACCGGGAATCATCTCCTTCTTCTAATCCATATGATTTTTCAACTCAAATTTAAGGGACTTTTCACCCTTAGCTAGCTTGCAGAAAACATAAAACTGCTCATGTTTTGAACAGAGGTGGAAGAGTGTCAAGAACTTGGGTTTTAGAGGATAAGAGGAAGTTGTATGGAAAGAATTTACAAAGCAGATGAATATCAATCATATGCATTTAAATCCCAAGGAATACCAATTGGTTTGGTCATATGATGACCACGACATCCATACTCCAGAAAAAAGGATATAATTTTTTGATGGGAGTGGACCTAAAAAGTCAGACTTGGTTGTGGAGGTCAATTTGAAAATTTAACTGCCCACCAAAATCTAAGTTGTTAATGTGGTTCTTCTTGAGAGTTAAAGCTTTAACTTGGGATCAGCTTCAAAGAAGAAGCTGGGAGGGTCCTAGAAGGTATTGATGTATATGTAACTTCAGAATGTATTTCATCTATGTATTTCATATATATTTCCTCTATAAGGAAGTGTCGTCATGTGTATTGACAAGTGTCGCAAGTGTGTGTACTTGCCGATGGGTTATTAGACCACCAGGTGTGGGGTCGGCCCTGAAATATATATTATATTGTGGATGTACCTAGCTAGACAAGTCGGCCCCATAGTGTAACTGGGCAAATAGGTTAAGTATAAATAGAGATCGGGAGATCTCTATTTGATCATTCAGAAACTCACACTTCTCTCACTCAGAAAGTGGCGCACTAGTGAGGAGGAGGATCATCTGCTACTAGGAGACTATCTCTGTGTATTTTGGTTGTACTTTGGTTGAGCCATTGCTCTCTCTATCTCTGAGGAAGTTGTGGGGCTTTTCACCTTAGGGTTTTCCCCATGGAAACTTTGTGTCTCTTGTCTCTCATGCTTTTGATTCTTGTGATGATTGACATGCTTGTTATGATTGATATGCATTGATATATTGTACATGTTATTCTCTCAGTAAAGATCCTAGAGTATTGTGAATTAATGCTCAAAATTTAACATGGTATCAGAGCTAACCTGAGAAGAAGACATTGTGCAGTGACGGAAACTAGGGTTTCTTGTTTATTGGGTTCCTCTCCACATAGTTTGGAAAAGCAGTATAGTATATTGACTCTACTCATCACGGAGAATCTATCTGTCCAATCAGAATTCAATTCTGAGCATTTTCAGATTTGGCCCTAAATATTAGGGTTTCCACAAAAATAGGAATTTTTGAAATCTGAAGACATAGCTAGAAGCTCCTTGCAAAAATTGAATTTTAGAGCTTTGGATGGAGATTTTTGGCTGGGTAGATCTCCAGGAAACTCAAACCCTAATTCAGGGATCTCCTCAGTGAATCTAGGAAGACAGAAAGGTAGTTTTGAAGGGTGTAGCTTTGCAGATCTCAATTTCTGAATACACCAGGTTGATCACCTCATCAAGGCGCATCTTTCTACCATTTCAGAAAGTTGAAATTCAAATTTTGAATTTTTAGGGTTTTTCCAACAAACCCTAATTCAGGACTAGATCCAGTTTTCAGCAATTCAATTGGTAAGACCTAAATCTTTTCTATTTCCATTTGAAGTACTCTTTAAAATGTATCACCACACCAAGCTTGAGGATAAGCTTGAAGGGGCTAATAACTTCCGATCCTGGAAGTATAGGATTGGGTTAATCCTGGAAGAGAATGAGTTGGACTCATATATAAAAGAAGACATCCCTATCCCAGAGGATGAAGAGGCTAAGATATTGCATAAGAAGAACTTGGTCAAGGAAAAGAGAATCATTGTTGATTCTATCAAAGACCATCTCATTCCCCATGTGTCATCTCTGAAGACACCCAAATAGATGTTTGACTCCCTGACCAAGTTATTTGAAGGGAAGAACATAAATCAGAAGATGACTCTGCGGAATCAATTGAAAGGGGTCAAGATGTTGAATGGAGAAACCATTCAATCTTACTTCTCCAAGGTATCTCATATCAAGGAACAACTTGAAGCTGTGGATGAAGTAGTGGACAATGGTGAAGTTGTTATGACCACTCTAAATGGCCTACCTAGGTCATGGGACTCCTTTATTCAAGGAATTTGTGCAATAAAGAAATTGATCTCTTTCAATAAATTGTGGGAGGAATGCTCTCAAGAAGAAGCTAGAATTGTAGCTCGTAAGTAAAAGATGGGAGGTGAAGATCAAACTCTCGCAGCTCACACCAAAAGAAGCAAGCCCAAGAAGGAGCACTCTCGCTACAAGAGATCCTATCAAAAGAATAAGAAGGATCTAAGATGCTTCACATGCAATGAGAAGGGTCACTTTGCTTCAGATTGTCCCAAGAACAAAAGGGATAACAACAACAACTCCAGCAAGAAGAAGAAGGGAAGCAAAAGAAAGTTCCATGCTCATGCTGCCGAGGATGATGAACCTCCAAAGAAGAAGGCTAGGGAAAAAAGTGATGATAGTGATGATGACTCATCAAGTGAAGAAGAGTGTGTTCTAATCTCTGCTCTCACAGGTACTATCTCCCATGGTTTTAATGATTGGTTAATTGACAGTGGGGCTTCCAAACACATGACTGGGTTTAAGGAATCTTTTGTAAACCTATCTAAATATGAATCACCCCATAAGGTCAAACTTGGGGATGATTATCAATACCCAATCAAAGGAAGTGGTGAAGCCTCCTATAACCTAGATTCTGGAAAATATTTGAAGATGAAAGAAATCCTTTATGTACCTGGGCTCAAGAAGAATCTTCTCTCCATCTCTGCATTGGATGCAAAAGGCATGAGGGTTGCATTTGTAGATGGCCAATTCCTAATGTGGCCAAAGGGTAAAACAATCGATGATGCAGTAGTGATTGGAGAGCAAGAGGGAGGATTGTATAAACTGAAGGGTCAACCTAAACATGCCATGGTACATGACTCCATGGAGCCAAGTGAACTTTGGCATAGAAGACTTGCTCATATGCATTATAGGGCACTTCCAATTGCAAGCAAGGTTGTAGAGGGTCTTCCTGAAATCAAGACCAAACATGAAGGTGTTTGCAAAGGATGTGCAAAGGGTAAGAACATTAAGAAGGCTTTCCCAAGCAGTGAAAGCAAGGAAAAAGGTATCCTGGAAATCATCCACTTAGATGTATGTGGTCCTATGTCATCCAGTTCTCTGAGTGGGTATGTTTACTATGTCTCGTTTATTGATGACTTCTCCAGGAATACTTGGGTATACTTCTTGAAGAACAAAGATGAGGTGTTTGATAAGTTCAAGGAATTCAAAACCTTGATGGAGAATCAAATTGACAAGAAGATCAAAACATTCAGATCTGACAATGGTGGAGAATTCACCTCAGGTGACTTCAAGAAGCTTTGCAGTGATTCAGGGATTAAGAGGGAGTTGACTGCTCCTTACAATCCACAACAAAATGGAGTTGCAGAAAGAAAGAACGGAACAATCATGGAAGCAGCAAGTGCAATGATGCATGACCAGGATCTACCTATGCATCTATGGGAAGAAGCAGCTAGAACATCTGTGTATGTGCAGAACAGAACACCCCACAAGATATTGGACAACAAGACACCAAAAGAGGTCTTTTCTGGTAAGAAACCTGAAGTCAACCATCTTAGAATATTTGGTTGTCCAATATACACTCATGTCCCAAAGGAAAAGAGGACCAAACTAGATCCTTCAGGAAAGAAGGGTATCTTTGTGGGTTACAGTGAAAGCTCGAAGGCTTACAGAATATACTTTCCAGGGTTCAAGAAGATTGATGTCAGCGGGGATGTAACATTTGATGAAAACTCATCATTCATCAAATCAAGGAAGGCACCTATCGAAGTTTATGAAGAACCTAAGGAAACTAGATTTCAAGACACTACCCTGACTGAAGCAATTCCAGAAGTTGTTCGTGAGTTTGAAGATCCGCAAGAACCTGTAGAACCACCCCGTGAGGATAACTCTCACAAGAGGAAACCTGCATGGGCTAGAGAGCTCATTCAAGATGCGGAAAGATTTGGCATTACAGAAGAAGAACACAGAGCAAAGAAGAGAACCAGATCACATACCAGCTATGTTGCTTTACTCTGTGACATCATGAATAAAGAACCTTCCAGTTGTGAAGAAGCAGTGGAAAAGAAAGAATGGAAGGATGCCATGGTCAAGGAATACCAATTAATAATGAAGAATGATGTTTGGGATGTTGTCCCAAGACCTAAAGAGAAGTCTGTTGTGACTTCCAAATGGATCTACAAAATCAAGCATGCTACGGATGGTAGTGTAGAAAAATACAAGGCAAGATTCGTAGCTCATGGCTTCTCTCAGAAAGAGGGAATAGATTATGAAGAAACGTTTGCACCTGTAGCCAGGTATACTTCCATCAGAATAGTACTTGCCCTGGCTACAGTGATGAAATGGAAAATACACCAGATGGATGTCAATACTGCTTTCTTGAATGGTGTAGTTGAAGAGGAAGTATATGTGGAGCAGCCACTTGGTTTCGAAACACATGACAGGGAGTCATATGTGTGCAGATTGAAGAAAGCCTTGTATGGCTTGAAGCAAGCTCCCAGAACTTGGTATGGTAGGATGGACAGTTTCCTATCTAGTTTGAGATTTACCAAGAGTAAAGCGGATTCCAACCTTTACTACAAGGTTGAGGAAGGGAATCCGATGGTTCTACTCCTGTATGTCGATGACTTGTTTGTAACAGGAGATGATAGATTGATTGCAGATACAAAGAGGAAGCTTCCTGCTGAGTTCAATATGAAGGACCTGGGGATGATGCACTATTTCCTAGGTATGGAGGTGTGGCAGAATACAGATGGGATCTTCCTTGGACAAGGGAAGTATACTGTAGATATCCTGAAGAGGTTCGGGATGATGGATTGCAAGGCCATGGCCACACCTATGGCATCGAATCTGAAGCTTCTTTGTGATGCTTTATCTGAGCCGGTTGATGTCTCTATGTATCGTCAGATGATTGGGTCCTTGATGTACCTGATGAACACGAGACCAGATATTTGCTTTACAGTGAACACATTGAGCCAGTTCCTGATGGATCTGGGGAGTGTTCACCTGGTTGCTGTAAAGCATATTCTGAGGCACCTAAAGGGTACAGTTGATTATGGGCTCAAGTATAAAGTGAATCAAAAGTTTAACCTGCAAGGTTATGTTGATTCAGATTGGGCAAGAAGTGATGCAGATAGGAAGAGCACATCTGGGTGTTGCTTCAGTATGGGATCAGGTGTGATCTCTTGGTTTAGCAGGAAGCAGTCCTGCGTAGCACTGAGAACAACTAAGGCAGAGTATATTGCAACCTTTTCAGCTAGCTGTGAGGAAGTATGTGTTTGAAAGCTACTGTCTGAGTTATTTGATCTTCCGTTGGATGCTACTAGTATCTTCTGTGATAACCAGAGTTGTGTGAAGCTGTTTGAGAACCCAGTGTTTCACGACAGGTCGAAACACATAGAGATCAAATATCACTATATCAGGGATATGGTGTATAGAGGAGCAGTAAAACTCTTGTATGTTGTGATGGACGAGTAGATTGCAGATGTGCTGACGAAGCCACTAGCCAGGGTGAAGTTCGAGTACTTCAGGGAGAGGCTTGGTGTTCTTCAGATCGACGACAATTCGAGGAAGAAGTGATGGGAACATTTGCTGAAGCCATTCCAAGCATGTTGGAAGGAGGATCCTTCACATGACTGTGGATGTAAGCGTTGGATGATGAGCATCAGGATGATGCTCCATTTACTACTCTGTATATGCATTAGGAGGATGCTGGATATGATCAGTTGGATCATTTATATGTATATGTATGTACGCATCATGTTGGATGTTGGATATGATCAGTTGGATCATTTATATGTATATGTATGTACGCATAATGTTGGATGTTGGATATGATTGGTTGGATCATTTGTATGTATTTTGATATGCATCATGTTGGATGCTTGGACCATGTATCTGTATTTGTATCAAGTGGATACAATATATTATCAGGTAGATCATGTATGTTGATATGTATCAGGTATGATCAGATGGATCATGTATTTGTTTGTATCAGGTGGATACATTGTATGATCAGGTGGATCATTTATGATGATATGTATCAGGTAGATACTTGGTATGCATCAGGTGGATGTAATGTATGATCAGGATGATCATGGATGACGAGCTTCAGGATGTTGCTCTAGATGATATGCAGTAGGATGTTGCAGTGATGATGATCAGGATGATCATGTGTACATCAGGATGATGTATGGTGAGTATCAGGTTTTATACTCTATGGTCATGGATCAGGTTGTGCAGATGAGCATATAATTTGGCCCTGGGAGATTTGCAGATAGTCTTTCGAGGTTTTTCCTATGGCTTGTAATTTGGCCCTGGGATATCTGGCAAATGCTCTTTCGAGGTTTTTCTCTGTCCCTGGGAGATCCTATAGGTAGAGCTGTGTGCTCGTAATAGCCTGGGATGCTCTTGCAAGGTTTTGTAGTGAGGTCACATATAATATGGCCCTAGGAGATCCTATAGGTAGAGCTGTGTGCTTGTAACATCCTGGGATGCTCTTTAGAGGTTTTGTGACCCACGTAATAAGTCCTGAGGATTCCACAGTATGGCCAGTGATGATGAAGACCAGCAGGTGGTGGGCCTACATCCAGTATGAAAAAGGACTGGCTCTGTAGAACTTCCTATGACGAGTAGAGTCAGAGATTGGTTGAGATAGCAGCAGTGACGATGATGATGATGATGCATCGATGACGATGATCCCGAGAAGAAGACTTGTCTAGCAGATCTGTGTCGAGAAATACCTTCCTAGTTAAGAGGGAGTGTTGATTTATATGTAACTTCAGAATGTATTTCATCTATGTATTTCATATATATTTATTATACCCTTATAAGAGATGTGTTATTCCTCTATAAGGAAGTGTCGTCATGTGTATTGACAAGTGTCGCAAGTGTGTGTACTTGTCGATGGGTTATTAGACCACTAGGTGTGGGGTCGGCCCTGAAATATATATTATATTGTGGATGTACCTAGCTAGATAAGTTGGCCCCATAGTGTAACTGGAAAAACAGGTTAAGTATAAATAGAGATCGGGAGATCTCTATTTGATCATTCGGAAACTCACACTTCTCTCACTCAGAAAGTGGCGCACTAGTGAGGAGGAGGATCATCTGCTACTAGGAGACTATCTCTATGTATTTTGGTTGTACTTTGGTTGAGCCATTTCTCTCTCTATCTATGAGGAAGTTGTGGGGTTTTTCACCTTAGGTTTTTCCCCACGGAAACTCTGTGTCTCTTGTCTCTCATGCTTTTGATTCTTGTGATGATTGACATGTTTGTTATGATTGATATGCATTACATGTTATTCTCTCATTAAAGATCCTAGAGTATTGTGAATTAATGCTCAAAATTTAACAGAAGGTGTTCATTGTGCCTTGAAGCTGAAGAGTCAAACATGCACCTGGTAGTTGAATGTAAATTCACAGCTCAAGTCTGGAAAGAAATTGAGGTCCTTCTAAATTTTGAGTTCAATTGGAATGGAACCATTGTGCAGGACTATTTGAAGATATGGTCTCTAAACTCTTATTACAAAGATAATAAGAGCTTGCCTCTAATAATTGCATGGATAATTTGGATAGTGAGAAATCAAACAATCTTTGAAGACATATACCAAGTTCCTTTATTTTTTGCAAAAAATATTGTTGCAATCTTAAAATGCTTTCCTCGAGATGAGATAAAAATTAAATTAAGACAGGTGGAGGTAGAAGTAGTAAATTAGGCTTTACCTTGGTCTTTCTTCGATGGGGCATGCTAATGTAATTGTAACTTCGGAAGATATTCACTTTTATATTTTATATTGTATTTGTCTTTTATTATTGTACCTCCAAAGGATATGTTTATTCCTCCAGTCATAGAATTCATTATTGTATTTGAGTCATGTAAAGTCATTGAGGTTAACCCTCCATTGTATTTCGGGGCATTAGACCCCAGAGTGGAGTCATCAATGGGTTATTAGACTCTCCTAGAGAAGTCGTCCCAGTCAAGTACAACTAGGGGCTGACCTAGTTGGGTAAAAGGTCAAGTGAAAGATAAAGTATAAATAGAGAGGGTGCCTGTCTCATTTGGATCATTCACCCACTCACTCACTTCACATTAGTGAGAGAGAGGAGAAGTTCGCACAAGTGGAGAAGAGAGAAGCTATTAAAGACCATCTCTATTTTTGGGTTTTACTTTTGTGACCTTGTATTGGTGATCATTCTATCTCTAAGGAAGTTGTGGGGTTTTCTACTTTATGGTTTCCCTGGGTAAAATCTTTATGTCTCTTGTGTTTATGATGTGCTTGTTATTCTCTCAGTAAGATCCTAGATAACTATTGATTAAATTGTGAAAAACTAACATGGTATCAGAGCTAACCTGAGAAGATGACACTGTGCAGCTATTGAAGCTAGGGATTCTTATTTTTTGGAATTCTCTCCACAGATCATCAATAAAAATAGGCTAGGATAACTCACCTTTGGAGGGCGCATCTTTCTGTCGAAGCAGAAGTTGATTCTGATCATTTTCACTTTTTGGCTTCTCACTATTGCAAGAAATTAGGGCTTTTCACAGATGTGGAATTTTGGAGTGAAATCAGCATAGGGAAGTGCTCCTCAACAAAATCAAAATTTAGAGACCAAGATCGAAGTTTTTGGTTTGGTAAAACTCCCAGAAAGTCAAACCCTAATTTGACTTTGGACCTGAAAAACCAAAAAAAGCCAGAAATTGCAGATCAGAATTTTGCAAGTCAATTTTCAGGGGTCGATTTTTGGAATCTTCAAAAACCAAGTGTACCAGCCTGCTCACCTTAGTTGAGCACATCTTTCCATCCAGACAGAAGTTTCAAATTCCAAATTTGAATTTTTAGGGTTTCTTTGACAAACCCTAGCCAGATCCAAAACCAGTTTCAGTAAATCCAAGTGGTAAGACCTAAAAGCTTTTCTATTTCCATTTGAGTTTCTCATTAAAAATGTCTCACCACACCAAGATTGAGGATAAGCGTGAAGGGGCTGATAACTTCTGAGCATGGAAGTATAGGATTGGGCTTATCCTAGAAGAGAATGAATTGGACACCTATGTGAATGAAGAGGTTCCAGTTCCAGAGGGAGATGAGGCTAAAGCCTTACATAAGAAGAACTCGGTTAAGGCCAAGAGGATCATTGTTGATTCTATTAAGGATCACCTCATCCCACATATGTCTTCCTTAAATACACCCAAAGAGATGTTTGACTCCTTGACCAAGCTATTTGAAGGAAAGAATATAAATCCGAAGATGACCTTGCGAAACTAGTTGAAGAATGTGAAGATACAAAATACAGAGACCATGCAATCCTATTTTACAGGGGTCTCTCAACCCAAGGAGCAACTTGAAGTTGTGGGAGAAGATGTAGAAGATGGAGAAATTGTGATTACCACCTTGAATGGTCTTCCTAGATCATGGGACTCTTTCATTCAAGGGATTTGTGCTAGAAGGAAGTTAATCACATTCAGTAAGTTGTGGGAGGAATGCTCACAATAAGAAGCTCGACTTGTAGCTCGAGAAAAAATATGGGAGCAAACGACGATCAAGCTCTCACAACACACTCCAGGAGGAATAACAACAAGAGGGAGAACCATCATCACAGTAAGAAAGAGAAACACCACCACCAAACTCAGAGGGAGAAATTTAGAAGATCCAGAAAAGATCTATCTAACATTAGATGCTATACATGGGATGAGAAGGGACACTACTCCAAAGATTGTCCCAGAAATAAAGTGGCTCCAACAAGAAGAAGACTAATAAGAAAAGACACTAGGCTCACACCGTGGAAGATGATGAACCTGCAAGAAAGAGAACCAGAGACGAAAGTGAGGAATATTCAAGTGATGAAGAATATGTATTGTAATGAAGGTAACTAGTTACATGGGTTCATTCAAAAGGTTCCACCTCATAAGGTGAAACTAGAGATGACTTTCAGTATTACATGAAAGGAGTAAAATAAGCTACTGCAGAGTTGGACTCAGGAAAACAAATAAAGATCAATAATTTATGGAAGAATCACTCATCCATTTTCAACATTGGTTAAGGAAGCAAAAGATCAAGAGGGAGCACACTCCAGTAGTTCTTGCAAGGAATCAAATATTGAGAGGGAGTCCACCCAACAACTAAAAAAAGATAAGTATTTGAATTTTAATTTCTTGTATATCTGATTACTTAAATAATATTGTTCAGTCATGTACATACTTATGCTCCTAGATTTAGGATGTATATCATGCATGTTAGAAAAGTTGCATTAATGAACAAGATACTACTAATATGCAAGTAATGGGTAAGTGGCCTATGGTATTGTATGTAATGTCCCCATTCAAATAAATCTCAAGTAGGGAAAATTCCACCAACCTACTAGTTTCCTAGGTTGGTGATCCGTGTCGTGTCCAGGAAGCATGAGGGGGACAACAATTCGACTGAATGAGTTGGCTCTATTATGGCGGAAGCTTAATAAACAGAATGATTAAAAGCAGGATTACGCAACATAGATCAACACAAATATGCATAGACAATATGCAGGAATGCAAACTGTTCTTCTATTAGATGTAAACAAATCAAAACTAATGTATGTTACAATAGTATAAATGATTATATATAATTTTGAGACGCTTGGGTGCCTTCCCGTTACGTTCAATTAAAAAGAAGAAGTTAGAACGGTTTCAATAGTTCAACCGTTACAGTCGACTCGAAGATAGAGAGACGGTCTATTGAAGTTCAATGGTCGCTAGTCACATGTCAACATTGCTTGTCGATGTCGTGAACTGTGAGGTTTTTGAACATGTCGAAGGTGCGGAATGTGTCGCGGTATGTCGAAGTCGAGACTCGTCAAAGTTGTGTCGAATTCAGAACCTGTCGAAGTCATGTCGAGTCGAAACTTGTCGAAGTTGTATCGACATCGATGACTTGCCAACTATGATGCGGATCAGACCTCCTTCCTTAAGAAACAATGGTCTCCATTATTTGCTCGTAAAGGTGAGGAAACTTGTCAGACAATTCAGTAACATAGTACCACTTTCCTTGAGATGGGAGCTGGCCATCTTTAGCAACCTGAAACAAGGGAATTGTGTTCGTCCTTGTAAGTCGTACTCGTCGTCCCACAATGGTGTAGCAAGGAAGAGGCTCCTAAACATTTGGATGGATGTCTTCGGGTTCTACTGTTGATAAGTCGTTGTGTTCCAACAAGGGTGCATGGTATGGTCGAAGTAGATCCATGTTGGAGACTGGATGCAAACCCAGACATGCAAGAATGTCGAGTGGGAAAGCATTTTCGCCAATCTGTCGAAGAATACTATATGGACCATATCACAAAGACCTGAGCTTCGTGAAAGGACCTGTGAAGCGCTCCTTCTTAAGATGTATCCAGACCTTATCCCCAATTTGGAATGTATGAGGAATACGATGCTTGTCGTGTCAGTCCTTAGCTTTCTTGTTTGCTCTGTGCAACATATACTGTGCTTGTTGCTGGATATCACAAATCTGTTCTCAAAACTTGAATGCTTTATCAACTTCTCACTGGCTGTAGTCGGTGTCAGAGATCAGCTATGTCAAGGAGATGATTAAGTCGATAGGCGTTGAGGGTTGAAATATGTAACAAATCTCAAATGGACTCTTTCCTATAGAGTTCTGTTGAGCACGATTGTAAATGTGCTATATGTATGGAAGACTATCATCCCATGTGAGTTGATGCTTGTGATTGTACATGCGAAGTAGTTGTACTACAAGGTGATTTACAACTTCTGTCTGTCCATCGGTCTGAGGATGGAAAGCTGTCGAAAATGAGAGTCGTCTGTCCAGATGTTACCAGAGGGTCTTCCAAAATATGCTAATGAATCTGGCATCTCGATTGGAAATAATCGTTGTGTATAAACCAAACTGTTTCCAAACATGTGTAAAGAAGAGCTGAGCGGTCTGATGCTCTGTCGTGGTCTTCTTACATGGTATGAGAATGGCCATCTTGGAAAATCGGTCGAATACTACTAATATCGCGTCATGTTGATGTCTGGTAGTAGGATAACCCATCAAGTAGTCCATAGAAATATATTCCCATGGTCGACTAGGAACTGGCAGAGGTGTGTACAATCCCTGTTGTCAATTAGGCAGATTAGCAATGGCACAAACCATGCATGATCGAATGTTCTTGTTGACGTCAGATTTAAGTGTAGGCCAGAAGAAATACTTCTGCAGAATAGCAAGTTTCTTTGCTACTCCAAAGTGTCCTGCATTCTTGCTGTAGTGTACGTTCCAAATGAGTTGTTTTCGATGCTCACCAGTCAGTACATAAAGCTGTCCAATCTTGTATAGCAAGGTATCTTTTAGGAAGTAGTCATAGGTCGATGACTTGTTAGTCTGTAACTGTCGATAGACTGCTGAGAATTCACTGTCATCCTTGTACAACTGTGGCTAAGTGGTCGCGTTGTATCCCTGCGTACTCATCACTGTCAAAAGGAGAGTAATAGGTGGTTGACTGAGGAAATCTGTGACAACATTAGCTTTTCCTTTCCAATACTTAATCACCAACTAGAATTTTTGTAGGTAATTAATCCACTAGAGTTGTTGGTTTGTCTGCAACTTTGATTGTGTCGGAGTGAACTATAGAGGCTTGTGATCAGTGAGAATGACCATTTCCTTGCCAAGGATGTAATGCCTCCATTGCTTGAGAGCTTGCACAATGTTGAATATTGTAACTTCTAAGAATATTATATTTGTATATTATTTATTCCGGAGATGTTCCATACCTCCGATGTGATTATACTATGAATCTGGAGATGTTTATTCCTCCGGATTGGTTGTGGTAACTAGGGTTGTTAGACCCACCATGTGGGGGTCGGCCCAGTCAGTTATAATAGGGTATTTAACCTAATGGTTAAATACGAGCCTACATGTACTTGTGTAAAATACATGTCAGTGTAGTGTATAAATAGAGGAGGTATGTTCCTCATTTGACACACTCACTCACTTAAGAGAGGCGCACTTGTGGAGGAGAGGTCTACTATGGTGGAGTAGGAGATCATGTCTTTGGTTTGCATCTTTGTATATTGTTGGTCATCTATATTGAGGAAGCTTTACTGGTTTTTCTACCCCATGAGGGTTTCCCAGGATAAATCTGTGTCTCTTGTGTTTATGCTATGCTTGTTGTTTCTTCAGTGATCCTGTATATGCTATTATTGTGAAATGGAATGTAATGCTGCTATTTTCTGTCTTAGCATATTGAATTTTAACATGGTATCAGAGCTAAACTGAAGGAAGGCAAGGTATGGCACTTACGACACTTGCTTTACTTACGACAATTTGAAGGTTAGGGTTTTATATAGAAAAAACCAGTCATCGTGGAACATTCGCTATAACTCCATTTTGGCGAAGTTTCAGGATCTAAAATCTTTACAGGTCGCAGATAACATCTCCAAGTATCTTTTGTCCAAAGGGAACCCTCCGATTCGTTGTACTTTGTAAGTTATGATCAGTACAAGTTAGGGTTTCTGCCTCTTCCAGATCTCAGTCAAAATCAAGTGACCTAGGGAAAAAGGTCATAACTTGGGCTAGGAAGCTCCAAATGAAATTTCGTAAAAAGTTACAAGTAGTACACAGACTGCACTATCTCAGGAAACGTTTTCAGAGGCCGAAGCTGAACCAGTGACACGTGGCATGCCGTACAAGTTAGCTCTTATGTTTAATCCCATAAACAGGTCACGTTGCAACACTTGGCATAACTCTCTCTCAGAGAGTCCAATTGAGTCCAGACCTATCAGGATGAAAAGATAACAGGGCAATATATCTCAGGAAAAGTTTTCAGAGGCCGAAGTTCAAACAGTGACACGTGGCATGCCGTACAAGTTCGCTCTCCTGTATTATCCCAAAACAGGTCACGTTGCGACATTTGGCATAACTCTCTCTCAGAAAATCCAATTGAGGTAAGACCTGTTAGGATGGAAAGATGACAGTTCAGGATACTGTAGAAAAAAATTTCAGACCCTGTGGAGCAAAAATTTCGGAGTTATAGCAGAAACAATCAGGTACATATTTCTGACAAAACAGAATTATTTTTGGAGCACCTTTATTCATGGCTTCCGGAATTTAGGGTTTCGGAGAAAGTTAGAATTTTTGGAATCGGAATCCACGGCTGAATGCTACTCAGGAAAATCGAAATTTAGAGACCAAGATCAAATTTTTTGGTTGGGTAGAAGACTGGGCTTGATCAAACCCTAGCTCAGGATTTTGATCGGAAAGATGGAAAATTAGGGCTTCAGCAAAAGTTGGAATTTTTGAAGTCTGTAACCACGGCTGGAAGCTCCTCAGAAAAATAAGAGTTTAGAGCCTTGGATCAAACCTTTTGATTGAGCAGAAGAGTGGGCTTCATCAAACCCTAGTTCGGGATCCTGTCTAGAAGATCCAGAAGTTTCAAAGGCAATTTTAAGGGGTCAAATTTTGGAATTGAAGTATGCTAGTTTGATCAGCTCAGCAAGACACATCCTTCCATTCATTCGGAAGTTTGAAAGTCAAAGATTGAATTTTTAGGGTTTCTCTAGCAAACCCTAATCAAGCTCCAGATCAAGTTTCAGGGGGGGTTGAGGCTAAGGCCTTACATAAGAAGACTACAAGAAGTCTCAACAGGTATGACTTAAGGAGGTTCAGGTATGTCTTGAAATCTTATTCTTGATTAAGTTCATGATGTGTTTGTCTTCATATTATTTATTAGTACAATCTTGATTAATGTTAGAATTGTCTTATCACCCTAGTAACAGTATAAATGCATGAAGACATTCATTGATTAGGGCTATATGATTGTACTAATGCATTATGGTGTTGTGTGAGGTTGATGTTGTCTGCTAACAAGATATAGGTACATCACAAAAGACAATTCAAGTTCCATGACCATGACAACATGAAGACAAAGACTCACGAGGTATGTATGACTTTGTTATATTATGTTTAACCTATGAGACATGCAGGTTCTAGCTCAGGATCTCTAAATCATTGAAGAGATTGTTTAGGTATGTTGTACATAACTAAGCAGGTATACTAATCCAGGTATGTTTTCCTATGTCATGTTAGAATCTTACCTTGTGTTAGGATCCCTTATGTAAGTATACTTGGTATGATTGGCTAGTAATCAAGGGTTTATGCATATTATGTCTCTTATCTTGGTTGATGATTTAACTAACTAGATCAAACAAGAATATGCATAAGTAAAAGAAGACTTCCTTGAAACCATGAATACTAATGATCATGACTGTACATATTCAAGATTATTTAGAATTAGAATGTTTTAATAATATTGAGAATATACTAATGAATGTATGTTTGTGTATGAGATCATGAGGATGACACTAGTGTACACTTGAGCATGCACAGTGGTACAGAATGAATAGAAGTTTAGGAGATATATAGAAGATCAAGCAGGAGGCAACCACACAAACATAAAAGATAAGTATTTGAGTTGTTATTAGAAATAGTAAATGATATTGCTTGTATGCATATTTGTATTCCTAGAATATATCATGCTGAGTGTAAACAATCATAAAGCATTGAACAATATACTACTAATATGCATATGATTGGTAAATTGGACAATCATTCCATTGTTGCTTGTCTAGAATGAAACCTCTTTGCTGACATGCTGAGAGTTGTGCACACTCTCGATAGTATGTTCTGGTAAAGATGGAAGGCATCTAGATAGCTACTGTATGCATACAAGATATGGGAAAGTGTTGTGCCAAAGTATTGGTCAAAATAGTTGCATAACTATGTAAATGATATATGTATGCATAATAGGTTATCATGTCAATAAGATTTGATGATTATGAAGTATTACTAATCATGTACTTAATTTTGATTTGTAGGAAGAGAATCATGATGAGATGTTTTTCTCCAAGGGACTAGATAAGACCATTCTCTTAATGATGTAATTAAAGAAGAAGTGTGAATCAGGTTCTCTATGGGTACCCAGGATCGGTAGTCAATTGATGAGCTTAATGATCATCATGGGTGATGTGGATCTCAACCTTTGCTACAACGTTGAATATGGCCTCTATACACATATGACATGGATGCAAGAAGGAACTCACCACAGAGTTCGAATGATTTTGAGGCTCATATTAGTAGAACCATCTGACGAGAGATGGCACAGATAGATATGCAGAAGATCACTCAATGCAGAGTGTGAATAATGGACAATTGACAGCTTCATGACAAAGCTCGGGCTTTACCAGAAGTAAAGTTGTTCCTAACCTTTACCTTAAGGTTGTGGATGATGAACCTATCATACCATTATTGTATGACGATGATCTCTTTCTGACAAGGAATGAGAAACAGGTCATGAAAATGGCTGCAGAAATGAAAATGAAAGATCTCGGATTAATGCACTACTTCTTAGGTCTAGAAGTATGACAAGAACCAAAAGGAATCTTTTAAATCAAGGTAAGTATGCTGTGAAGTTTCTAAAAAGATTTGATATGTTGGAGTATAAAGCCATGGCCACTCCCATGGACTCCAACTTGAAGTTATTAGTTAATGACTCATCGTATTTAGTGGACCTAACCCTATATAGACAAATCATTGGGTCATTGATGTATTTAACAAATACTAGGCCAGATATATGCTTTGCTGTAAATACCCTAAGTCAGTATCTAGTAGAACCTAGAAAGGTTCACTTAATAGATACAAAGCATGTAGTGAGGTACCTAAAAGGTACATTAGATTTTTGGTCTATATTATCTTGGAGGTCATGAACTCCGTTTACATGGTTACTCAGATTCTGATTGGGCAAGAAGTGTCTCAGACAGAAAGAGTACATCAGGTGGATGTTATAGTCCTGAATCTGCCATGATCTCATGGTTCAGCAAGAAACAATCTAGTGTGGCTCTCAGTATTGCTGAAGCAGAATATATGGCTGTCTGCTCTGCCAGCTATGAAGCAGTATGGCTTCAGAAGCTTTTATATGGAGTGTTTGACTTAGAAATGGATCCCGCTGTGATTATGTGTGACAATCAAAGATGCATTAAGATGACTGAAAATCCTGTGTTCCATGATAAGTCAAAACACATAGAGATCTGATACTTCTATATACGATATATGGTGCAAAGAGGAGTTATCAAGCTCGAATATATAAGCATTGAGGATCAGATTGCTGATATCTTGACTAAACCTCTGTCTCGAGTGAAGTTTGAATACTTTCGAGACAAGTTTGGTATAGTTCAAAAGAACTCTCCTCGAAAGGGGGAGTAGCATAGTATCTGATAACAAGTCTGCCTCATCAATTATGAGGTTACCTATTCACTACACTTAGTTACCTAGAATTATTTAGATTTAGGACTCTTATATTTTTACTTTTGATGATAGATGTATTAGTGAGAATACATGCTTTTGATGATAGATGTATTAGTGAGAATACATGCTTTTGATGATAGATGTATTAGTGATATACATGTTTTGATGATGATATACATGTTTTGATATACATGTTTTGATGATGATATACATGTCTCGATGATGAGGATACATGTTTTGATATACATGTTTTGATGATGAGGTTACATGATGCCTTGATGTATTGATACGTGTTTGTACTTGTATGGATGAAGATACTTGTACCCATAGTGATGTGGGGATTGGATCATCCCTGGACTTCAGTCCTAAAGAGAGCCGTAGACGTATGTCTTCGAGAATGAAGTCCTTGGTGGACTTGAGGGGATTGGATCATCCCTAGACTTCGGTCCTAAAGAGAGCCGTAGACGTATGTCTTCGAGAATGAAGTCCTTCGTGGACTTGAGGGGATTGGATCATCCTTGGACTTCAGTCCTAAAGAGAGCTGTAGACGTATGTCTCCGAGAACAAAATCCTGAATGAACAGGTAAGGGGATTGGATCGTCCTCGGACTATTAGTCCTTTGAATTGAGCCGTAGACATGATGTCTCCGAGAACTAAATCCTGAATGAACAGGTAAGGGGATTGGATCGTCCTCGGACTATGGTCCTTTGAATTGAGCCGTAGACATGAGGTCTCCGAGAATTGAATGATAGGATTGGATCGTCCCTGGACTTCGGTTCAAAAGGTACATGATAGGACTGGATCGTCCCTGGACTTCGGTTCAAAAGGTACATGATAGGACTGGATCGTCCCTGGACTTCGGTTCAAAAGGTACATGATAGGACTGGATCGTCCCTGGACTTCGGTTCAAAAGGTACATCATAGGACTGGATCGTCCCTGGACCTCGGTTCAAAATGTATGTGACAAATCCTAGAATTGTTCTAGGTTACATCCAGCATGAAACAGGGCTGGCTCTGTAGATGTGATACATCCAGCATGAAACAGGGCTGGCTCTGTAGATGTGATACATCCAGCATGAAACAGGTCTGGCTCTGTAGATGTGATACATCCAGCATGAAACAGGGTTGGCTCTGTAGATGTGATACATCCAGCATGAAACATGGCTGGCTCTGTAGATGTTATACATCCAGCATGAAACAGGGCTGGCTCTGTAGATGTGATACATCCAGCATGAAACAGGGCTAGCTCTGTAGATGTGATACATCCAGCATGAAACAGGGCTGGCTCTGTAGATGTGATACATCCAGCATGAAACAGGGCTGGCTCTGTAGACATGACACATCCAGTATGAAAGAGGACTGGCTCTATGGTGGTAAATCCTAGATCTGATCTAGGTCACATCCAGTATGAAAAAGGACTGGCACTGTGGTTGGGATTAGATCGTCCCTAGACATGAGACTTGTCTTAAAGAGATAAGGATTGATCATCCTGGAACTTGATCTGGATTGTATCATCCATGGACCTATGTCCTAAAGAGAGCAGGATTGATCATCCCGTAATATGATCGTGTGATGATGATGCTGATGATCATGTGATGACGATGCTGATCGTGTGATGACGATGCTGATGATCGATGCTGATGATCGTGTGATGACGATGCTGATGATCATGCGATGACGATGCTGATCGTGTGATGTCGATGATGATGATCGTGTGATGATGATGTTGATCATGTGATGGCGATGCTGATGATCGTGTGATGACGATGCTGATGATCGTGTGACGATGATGTTGATCATGTGATGGCGATGCTGATGATCGTGTGATGACGATGTTGATGATCGATGTTGATGATCGTGTGATGACGATGCTAATGATCGAGTGATGTCGATGTTCCAGTAACTAGTTGAGTTACTGATGATGATGAATTGAAGAAAGCTTTCGATGATATATAGATGTATCATGTATGATGTATGACTCGTTGCTCCTGCGTATGTTGTTATAATATCCTTCTCGTTAAGGGGGAGTGTTGAATATTGTAACTTCTAAGAATATTATATTTGTATATTATTTATTTCGGAGATGTTCCATACCTCCGATGTGATTATACTATGAATCCGGAGATGTTTATTCCTCCGGATTGGTTGTGGTAACTAGGGTTATTAGACCCACCATGTGGGGGTCGACCCAGTCAGTTATAATAGGGTATTTAACCTAATGGTTAAATATGAGCCTACATGTACTTGTGTAAAATACATGTCAGTGTAGTGTATAAATAGAGGAGGTATGTTCCTCATTTGACACACTCACTCACTTAAGAGAGGTGCACTTGTGGAGGAGAGGTCTGCTATGGTGGAGTAGGAGATCATGTCTTTGGTTTGCATCTTTGTATATTGTTGGTCATCTATATTGAGGAAGCTTTACTGGGTTTTCTACCCCATGAGGGTTTCCCAGGATAAATCTGTGTCTCTTGTGTTTATGCTATGCTTGTTGTTTCTTCAGTGATCCTGTATATGCTATTATTGTGAAATGGAATGTAATGCTGCTATTTTCTGTCTTAGCATATTGAATTTTAACACACAATGGCATACAGTTCTTTTTCGTACGTCGAGTATCTTCTAACTATGTCGTTAAAAGTCTCGGAATGAAAAGCGATTGGGTGACCAGACTGAGTGATCACTGCGCCAAAGGCATAGTCCGATGCATCCATCTCAATCTCAAAGGGCTGATGCAAATCAGGTAACACAAGTATTGGTGCAGTGCAGAGCCTGTGTTTGAGCTGTTCAAAACCTGCTTGTTGTGTTGTTTTCCACTGGAAGGAAATTTTCCCATTTCCCTTCGTCAATTGATTCAAGGGCCAGGCTATGTGACTAAAGCCGAGTAGGAACCATCGATAGAAATTCGCCAAACCATGAAAACTTCTTAGTTCTTGAATGTTTCTAGGAATGGGCCAATATTTGAAGATCTGTACTTTGTCTGGATCGACGTGAATACCTGCAGAGTCAATTACATACCCCAAATATTTGATGTTGGTCATCGCAAAAGAGAACTTGTCCATGTTCAGATAGAGTCGATGTTGCTAGAGAGTGTCAAGGACTTGTCGAAGATGTCTGACATGTTCTTCCCATGATAGACTGAAAATAAATATGTCATCGAGATAGACAATGACCCATTTTCCGATGAAAGGTCAAAGAATTTTATCCATATGTCGCATGAAGGTCGCAGGTGCGTTGGTTAAGCTGAAAGGAATGACTAACCATTCGAACAATCCTTCCTTGGTCTTGAAAGCAGTTTTCCACACATATGAGGTCTCGATTGGAATCTAATGGTATCTTGACTTTAGGTCGAGTTTAGTAAAGAATTTAGCACCTTTCAGACAGTCGATGAGCTCGTCTATCCGCAGTAGACGGTAGTGATTCTTTACCAAAATTTTGTTGACGGATCTGTAGTCGATGCACATGCGCCAAGTCCTATCTTTCTTCGAAACAAGGACGGCTGGACTTCCACAGGGAGAGGAGCTCGGGCGGATATGGCCTTTGTCATTTAATTCTTGGATTTGTCTACGAATTTCTTCATTTTCGATAATGGATCTTCTGTAAACATATGCGTTAGGCAAAGAAGAACCAGGAACAAGTTCAATGGAGTGTTTTACCTCACATTGTTGAGGTACTCCATCTGGAGCTTGAAAGAGGTTCTGCTACTCATCGAGAATATGATCGACTTGCTGCTTCTGTCGAGAACTACATTGGTCGATGACTTGACTCGTTGTTGTAGTCTTCTTAGAATGTTGTGGCTTGATCATGATTAATGTGAACTTCTGAGCATGATTGATGAGCTTCTTTGCCTGTTTAGCAGATATCAGTGGAACCGTCGGTGTAGCTTGATGCTCTAGTATGCTGAACCATCGATTTTAGATTCTGACAATCACCTTCTGAGGCCGTGACTGATAACTTCCATGTCTATCCCATAGGTAAGGTTTCTTAAACAGGGCGTCGGCTACGGAGAGTGGTTCCACGTCGCAAAGTACTTCATCTTCAAACGGATTTATGAAGTAGGCGAGTTTACATTGTCGAGTGATCTGTAGTTCTTGTCCATCCTTCATCCAAACGATGTTGTAAGGCTGAGCATGCGGAGTGGTAACAAGACCTAATTTCTTTATGAGATCTTCGAAAACGAAGTTCTTCTGGCTGCTATTGTCCACAATCAGATGTAATGGATTTCTCTGGACCCATATCATTGTATGGAACAGGCGTTCTCGTTCCTCCTTGTTGACGATAGTCGATGTTGTTGGAGTGGTCGAGGTAAAAAGGGTCATCCTGTCTGGATCAGATTCTTCCACCATCTTGTCGAACGCGTCAGAGATCGCACTTTTGCCAAAAATTTCTTCTGACCTTTGCATTCAGACTTATCATGCCAAGATGAGTGGTGGTAATTGCACCATTTTCCAGTCAGCGGTTGTTTGCTATGTTCCCTTTTGTGAAAAGGCTTCTTACCTTGGTATGGCTTTGGCAGTGTCGGCTGAGAAGATTTTGACTTGTCGAAGTCGGCTGGTGCCTTCTTGTCGGGTGGTCGTCCTAATGTCAGCTTTGTTGCGAAGCGTGCTTTCAAATTTTTGCTTGGTTTCCAGTTTGCTGGCATAGTGGAATGCATCCATAAGCATATTGACAATCAGAAATTCCATCTCTTGCTGTATGTACTGGGACAAACTGCTGATGTACATCAAAACAAGCAATTTCTCTTCTTCTTGGATGCCAAGTCTTTCCATGAGTTGGTAGAACTCGTCGATGTAACTCTGTACTGGTTGGTCTTTCCATTTCCTTAGGTGTTGCGACTTCTTATACTGCTACTCGAGATATTTAGGTGGGTAAAATTCCTTTCGGATGTGTTCGACGAATTTATCCCATGTGTCAATGGGGTTTCCGCTTTTCTCTATCTTTGTCGAGAGGTTCTCCCACAAAAAGTGCACAGAGGTTGACATCTTTAAGGCTACAATGGTGAATTTTTAAGCTTCAGAGAGTTGATTTACAACGTAATAGGATTCCAATTGTTGCACCCAATTGTCGATGGATTGCGCGTCAATATTACCTTCGAGATTCGGTATGTCCAGATTCATTTTCACTTTGAAGGGGTTGATTTTATTGGAGTGAGTTCTCATCGAGGATCCTCCGGATGTCGAAGTGAATCACAAGAGAATCTCGTTCAATTGGGAGAACATTTTAGTCCGCTGTCGAACCAGAGCTTTCTCAATAAGCTGTGTTGTCTCGTCAACTACATGTCTATCGTCTGTTTCTTTTGTCATTTCTGGAGTTAGTGTCTGCTTGGATTGCTGAGATTGCGAGCGACTTTAAACCGGCATAAGTCAGGTAACTTCGAGAGAAGTGTATATGCAGAACTTAAGCATGAACAAAACTGAGTGCTCTGATACCAATGATCTGTGTCGTGTCAAGGAAGCATGAGGGGGACAACAGTTCGACTAAATGAGTCAGCTTTGTTATGGTGGAAGCTAAATAAACAGAATGAGCAAAAGCAGGATTACACAACATAGATAAACACAAATACACACAGACAAATTGCAGGAATGCGAATTATTCTTCTATTAGATGTAAACAGATCAAAATCGATGTATGTTACAATAGTATACACGCTTACATAGAATTCTAAGATGCTTGGGTGCCTTCCCGTTACGTTCAGTTACAAAGAAGAAGTTAGAACGGTTTCAACGGTTCAACCGTTACTGTCGACTAGAAGATAAAGACGGTTTGTCGAAGTTCGACAGTCGTTGGTCGCATGTCGACCCTACTTGTCGATGTCGCGAACTGTGAGGTTGTTGAACATGTCAAAGGTGCAGAATGTGTTGCAGTATGTCGAAGCCGAGACTCGTCGGAGTTGTGTCAAATTCAAAACCTATCGAATTTGTCGAAGTCATGTCGAGTCGAAACTTGTCAAAGTTGTATCGACATCGATGACTTGCCAACTATGATGCAGATCAGTTGGGGTGGAGACATTAAAAGTGGAATAAGGAGACTAATAAACCCAAATGGACTTTGGTTTGGGCATAAATATATTAATAAGGGAAAATAAATATTTATGGTGAGAAAATAAGATGGCACTTGGTCATGGAGACACATTGGTGGTGTGGGACCCCAAAAATCTAGACTCCCCATGCCACATGGCATTCCACTCTCACCCATTTGAATCCAAGGTGGATTCCACTATTCTTGGGGTAGTTGGAAAAGAATATTACTTGGAATGACTCAATGAGGTCGAAATGTAGAGGAAGAGTAACTCCCATGGGAGAGGAAGAGGCATTTTGGAGCTAGTGGGACACTTGGGCTAGATTCCCTAGATTCTATGACACCAATGATGAAAATGCCTATGAAACTTATGACAAATCAGACCGGATGGATGACATCTAACATACATGACATGTTACGACTAAAAATAGCCTCCAATAAGGTGCACAAGTGATTTAGGGTAACCAAAGAGACACCAAGTCGAATTTGGGGAAGGAGGAGGCTAGATTTGGAGGGACAAGTGGCATACTTGGGAATCTCTTCCCAAATTGAGTTGGAATGAAGCTCATGGTTGGAATTTGAATTGGGGAAGCATTAGGAAGTTTATAAAAGTCAGGAACAAAGAAGAAGAGCATCTTTTGATCATTTTACATTTTGCATTTGCATTTGGAGAGAGAGCTAGTAGAGAGCTAGTCTACTTGCCTTAGCACCAATTTCGAGGGTGAAAGATTCCCATCCTAATTGGAAATTGGAGAGTCCACTCAAACCTTTCATTTGGAGCTACAATGGAGTCTTTAGTTACAGGTTGAATCTACAAGGTAGCTCGTGGTTCATTCAGCTACAACTCATTCTTGCATCTCTTTCACATTTTCTTACATATTTGGGCCCCTGGAGGAATTGCGCCTTTAGTTAGATGCTGATATCTTTGTGAGAGTCTAAGAATATCCATTTATTTGTATTCTAAAATATATATACTCTGTATTTACTGCTCATGAGACTCTCAGGTCGAAATACCAAGTGAAGTATGTAAAATTACCAAACAATGCATAAATGATGCCATTTCCCCTAGATCTTGTTGTTGGAGTTTGAAGTGACATTATTTCGAGTTGCATCAGTTGATATCTATGATTTTGTTGATGTATGTATTGTATTAAAGTTCTGAAGAAGTTTCATTAACAGATCATAATCCCTTGGCACCTAAAATTCGAATTTCATAACACATGGTGAAAATTACTAGCGTTTCACCCTATGTGAAGTATTGCCCTTAAACATCTTATGCAAGTGAGTTGTAGAAGGCCATAGGAACTAATTAATGATACATTGAGGATCTCATTAAAGCCATTTATGAGTACCATACCTTTGTTCATAAATTTGGAATTTTTTAATAGCATTTGGAGAGCTATCTTTGTCCACTTCCCTTGGGGGTTTTGAAGCTCGATTTGACTAGAATTATTTCCTACTTTGTCCACTGCCCTTGGGGGTTTTGAAGCTCGATTTGACTAGAATTTGGGGGTTACACCTAAAATATTCCCATCATGAGATTCAGTGTATACACCCCTGAAGTTACCCTGATTGAGTGATTGACCTGGAAGGATTTGTACCCATTTGTACTAAGTTTTGAGAGGTCGTCACAGGCTGAACTCATGCAACATGCAACACCGCAGCTTGCTTCATTACAAGGTGCAACGAAGTCAGATAATGGGAAAAACTAGCTTCTTTGAGCTTCTTCTCGAAGCCTGCTGACTTGGGACCCTATCCCTGACCTCTAGGGGAGAAGGTACTCAATTCCTAACACCTTGGAAAGATCCCTTAAATCTCTCCTATCATATCTCAACCTATCTTATCCATACCCTATCCACTTAGTCCTATTTAAGTGAAGCTCTACCCCTCTCCAAGGGGAGGAAGTCTATGGTACTCTCATGCTGGTGAAATCAAGCCCAATAGATCTGATACCCTAGCTTGGAGAACATCCACTTCTCTCTAGGAGCTTTGGCATGGCTTGTCGGAAGGAGATTGAAGTGTTAAGGCAATGGTTGTAACCCTCTTTTCTGTTGTACTCCTCACTCTTCAATACAGTTAATATAATTGCTTTCCATAAATGTTGTCTCTTGGATGATGTTTAGAGTTTTCCTCCTTAACTGTTAATTTAGATTTGTCATATGAGATATATGCTTTCACCTCTCGTAGTCTGTCACATGTTCAACAAGGTTTAGCTGCTTGCGATCTGGCAGCGTTAGAGCAATGGATCAACGAAGGAGAAAGGGATCTACAAATCTAAGGTAAATGATCTATCCTTATGCGTGTATTTCCATACGATCTAGGAAAGTATTTTATTTTCTATCCTATTTCTTCTAGACTCGCATTGAGCTATGGATATTAGGCCTTGAGTCCGCTCTCGGTAGATTGTCCGTCAAACAAATCTGGCGACCATACTGGGGATTTACTTGTCTTGTTTTGTAGTTGTCAATCTGAGAGTCATTTTTCAGTTGATTGCTTGACACAAGCCTTTTGTTTGTCATTTGCTTCTCAAGTTGATTTCAGTATCATATCTTCATCTTGAAGACTTTGATCTACTTCCTCTAAGTTCATACTACTCATTCCCAAACCATTTCATGGTTCATTGCTTGGAGATTTGACCCATTTTTGAACTTAGATCTCGCCTGTCACACCTGGTTAGTGAAGACAGAGCGACATTATGTCATTTCTGGTCTTTGTTCTTTTCCTGTTAGTCACTCATCTCAGTCCTTTCATTGGTATACTGCGACAGCATCGCACCCCCCGCGTTGGTAAAGTGCGATGTCGCACTGTGTACAAGCACAAAGTGCGTCGATTTGACAAATTTGGCATGCAGCCATCTCCTCTCCATCTGTCAATCTAAGTTTTGGTTTGTTGTATGAACTCCCTCTCCATCTATCAATCTAAGAACCGGTAGTGGTGGACACTCTTGTATCCTCCACCTTCATCTGCTCACCCTTGCATTCCCTCCTCTCCTTGACTGATCTGGCCACTGCACTAGATCAGCTCCCAGACCTCATTCACATCATCTTTTGAGCTTTGCTTGCTTGGTTTGCTTGCTACTCTGATTTTGAGTCTTGTGTGTCTTTCAACTCGACTAACTGCTTGTCTTTTCCTGCGTTTTCTAAGTGTACTGAGTGTTGCAAGTAGTGTTTTATTTTCAATCATTTCCATCTGAAAGTGTATTTGTTATCAAGTTAATCCTTTGATGCATCCATTGAAAAGTTAAAAGTGCTTCTTTCCCATCATTTCTCAAGCTTTGTTGAAGGAAATTGTTTGCGCATTGGAATGCTTTGCTTGTACATATTTTGGAAAAGTTGGATGAATATGTGATCAGTTGTGTTTTTCTTGAATTGTGAATCGCTCATCTTCTTGAAAGACTCAAAGTATACTTCAATTTTTGCAAAATTGATTCCATGCTAAGGAAAGATAGATGCATTTTTAATTTTTCTTGCTTTTAGGTCATTACTGAAAAGCTTGCATTCTCCATCTTAGAATTCTCTCGTTTCATTGTCTAGTGTTATTTTTCTTTGAAAAGATAAGAAAAAGGAAAAAATATTGTGATTTGAATTAGTAGTGTTGTGATTTTTTATGTTTCCCACAAAATGAAAAGAATGCTTTCGTAGTCAAACTTGATTGAATTAGGAATTAGGTTGCATTGAGTTTGTTTTGGCAATACTACTGGAAAAAGTTTTCTCCTTCCCATAGTTAGAATTCATCAAAAGAAAAGAATATTTCGTGCATGTAGCTAGGACTTGCATTATGCTTCCGATTATGTACTCACCTCATGCATTCACCTAACCGTCCAGATAAAATTAACGGTAGAACTAGGTAAAATTTTATCGCAACTTGTGTGTAAGTTAGAGACGTGTTCCTGTCATGTCCCCAATTTTGGCTCATCCAGTACCATGGGTGAAAGGGGACAAGATCAACCCCTAAGGGAATTAAATGGTATTAATTCTATTTGCTTAGAATTACTTTTAGCCTAAGTCTCACAAATTGGCAAATTTATTTATTAAAGGTAATTTTGATAAATAAAATTAATGGATAGTGAACAAGTGGGCCAAGAGGGCACCCATGTGGAAGATGTTGCCAAAAATGGAGTAGGGTGTATTTTTGGAGGAAATTAAACCACAGGAGTTAATTAATCATTAATTAATTGATTAAATGATGAAGATGGAATTAATTATGAGTTGTATTATCTTTTATTAATATCTTTATTTACTATGCTGAATAAATGGAGAACATGGCCTACTAATTCGAATTGGTGGATAAGGGTGGAGGAATTACTTGGAGTAGAAGTCAAGTAAACACTAGAGTCCAAAAATGTTGCCAAAATGGAGAAAAGAGGCTTATTTTAGGAAAAGCAGCATAAATCCTAGAAAATCAGAAAAGTTGGAAAAGCAGGAAAGTTTTGAAAGTAGGAAAGTTTAGAAAAGGAAGGAAAATTAGAAAAAGTGGAAAGAATGGAAATCCAAAACAAAGCAAGCAAGCAAAGTAAGGAAAGTATGTACACTCATGGGTGACCTATTCTCACAGGTCACCAAGCTAAGTGACTTGCTCAACAAGTCAACGTTATTTCTATTTAAGAAGGTTTCCAACTTCATTCAAGAACTTTTGTCATTTGCAATTTTGGTTTGAGAGCTCTGAGCCTCTCTAGTTGAGTGTTGTGCCTCAACAAGTTTGCTTGGGTGATGTGCCCCAAGACTTTGTGAAATATCTAAGAGTGTTATGCAGGTTCAGCAAGTTATATTACAACCAGTAAGCTCCAGTACAGTTCATCCATGGATTCTTAATATCATCTTGAGGAGGAGGCCACCTTTGGAGAAGAACTACAGCTAGTTTTGGAGGAGGATCATTAGCAAAAGAAGATAGTTGTAGAGGAGCATGCCTAGGACCTCCAGTGAGCTCTAGAAGTTGTTATCAGCATATTTCATAGGCTTCCATGTCCAGAGGTCTAATTCGTACATGATCTCTCATTCCTCTCTCATTGCTCCAGCTTGCTCAGCCAAATTTAGAGGCGTTTCCCCTGGTGGAGACAACTAGTGAAGGAGGGTGTACCAGTGGAGTTTATCAGCAGAAGGAGCAGCCAAATCATACCTATGATCCATATAGGTTCTGATCATTACATCAAGAACAGATCTACTGTAAAAATTCTTCTCTCTATTCATCTTCTCCACCAATGTAATGCAATTTATAGCCTGTGAGGCACTATGTTTTGAGAAAGAAGCCACTGAAATAAAAAGAAGAGTTTTGTTATGTCCATTTTGATTTATTGTTGTTATTAATATTATATCAGATCTGAATGACATATCATAATAGAGAAATCAGTTAATGGAAGTCATTTATCAAGTTAAATCCCAAGACTAGCTCATTGAGAGGTTTTTCTAGACTAGTTTTACTGTTTTGTTTGTAAAATGCAATTTGTGCATCCATTTGACCTCCCATCTATTGCAGTAGGTTAATAAATCAATATATTAACCATATCCGCCCTTAAAACCATAATTTGGAAGCTTTTTCCTTATGTTTGGGAAACCAGCAAAATTCCTAGCTCGACAATCCCTGTTAAGCACCTGTCACACAATTCTTTCCAAACTTTGTCCAACCTGCTCCAGTATCTTCCTGAATATATCCAGCCATAATTGGACTGATATATACACTGTCATTAACTCCTAGAACCCCTACATGTCTAGTATGCATATGCCAGCTACCTAGGAAGCCTCGAAGTAGGCAATAGACTAGCTCTATTGTCGAAAAGTGAAAGGTACTGGTAGATGGTGCATAGGACATATCCAATCTGAATTTTGACCTGCTCCTGCACCTAATCCCATATAAATTCCAGAATTGAACTTTCATCCCACCATCCTCAGTCTTTAACCCAGTACACCTCACTTACTCCTTGCACGATTCGAAGACATTAGCAGAAAATGGACTAATGGAGTTTAAAGTAATTTGGAATTGAGTTAATATTCTGGATAAATTGTTCCAAGGATATTACAGTGGTATCAGAGCTCTTTCCTCTACTCTTGTGGAAAGAAGACTCTTAATTTAATGAATTGGCAGTCATGTCAATCTTTAGTGAAGAAGATTCTCACTCCGATGAGTATTTTTATGAGCAATATGATGATGAATTTGTTGAGTGATATGAAGAGTATTGTAGACAGTATGAGGAAGAAGAATTCCAAGAAGCACCCTCTACAAGTATGACCCATGAAATCATGATTGGTAGAATAATTTATGGTTATTCTGATAGCTATATGCAGGAAAAGGTTGCATGTTCTACAGCCAAATATCAACCTACTTCTGAAGAGTACCTAAAAGAAGAAAGAGCTTCAATGGATGGATGTTATTTACACCTCACAAGAATGTTTGGATCCTCTTCCAAAAGAGCCTCCAAGAATCTTGACCCTAAAACAACCAAGGCAGAAGCTTCACTATTTTTTGGGGGGAAGCAAGAACCAAAGACTAATCATGAGGTTGTTGATAGATTGGGAGCAGAATCTACTGCAAGATTCTATGTAGAGGATTCCAAGATCTCCTCAGAGGAGCTTAGTAAGCTTAAGGATGATAATGCATGCTTTGTATCAGATCCAAAAGAAGAACCTAAATCAGATCCAAAGACACCACATGAGCTTCACAAGGAAGTAGAAATTGACCACACATTAGTTAGATGTGAACTAGTAGAATCAGTGTTAGAACAAGGCACCATAACCCCACCCATTGAAGAGAGAAGCATGATGCAAAAGATGGACCACTTTCAGATTTTTGTACTAATTTGTGTCATGATGACAATTAATGCATGATGGATTCCCTGTATGTTGAGTTTCATATCCTTGGTGATGGGGGTGAATATAGTGACCAAGCTTAATCAGTAGAAGGGTATTTGCAGGATGCCTACATAGACAGAAGAGAATCTATTGAGGAATGTTTTAAGTGTGAGGAAGCATCTAAAGATGTGTACTCTCACATATTTGTGGCGGACATGGAGATTCCCATTAATGAAGGTGTGGTGGATGAAATATCCATGGGGAAAGAAGAAGTTCTTGCAACAACAGAAACTGAAAATGAGAAATTGATGGAAGGCCAAACCACCAACACTCCACCTCATAAGGAGGATAACATGACACCTGGTGAGTTATTAAATTCTGATTTTTATGTGTCATTATTTCAGTCTGATATGGCAGCCATTTCCATTAAAAAATTTAGAATGGTTGATCCCCATAGTGATGAGGTTGAGAATTCTGGTGTTAAAAAGGAATGTAGTATGAAGGCTGAAAATTTAAGAGAAGATATTTTTGTTACATCAAGGATGAATGAGCACTTATGTTGCAGCCCAAATTATGTTTTTGAGGACCTGAAAGATGAAAATATTGCAGCATAAACATATAGATCAGATTTCAAAACTTCAAGTGCAGCGCATGAAATTAATTTGGCGATGGGAAATGAAGGGGAGAAACATCTGCAAGGACCTCATCTTCTTGCAGGATCTTTAAAGATGGATGAACAGAAGATCCAAGAATCCCTTCACACCCTCAATTACACACATTCCTTAATGAATAACCTTTGTTGGAATTTGGGGGATCAATCTTCCATGAGAGACATGGAAGAATTTCAGGAAGCCATGGCAAGCATAAAAGGTAAATTCTTGAACCTACTTTCTGATAGAGATAGTTTATTGGAGCTTCTAAAATTGTTTCATGGTACATCCTTGAGGGATGTTGAAGAGATCAGCAAGCTGAATGATGAATTAATGGCCACCCAAGATTCTTTAAGAAGCGCTCAAAGTGCCCTCCAAGAATCTAAGACAGAAATATTGCAACTTCATGAAAAGTTGCAAGGATCCCCCCTACCCTCCTACACACCATTCAATCAACTTCATTAGGCTGAAAGCATTCATGATCATATGGAGGAACCTCATGAAATTGTGGATCATGAGGATCATTTATCTTTATATGTGCTTGAGGAGTGTGCAGAACAGTTTGATGAAAACCAAGCACTTGATCATTTCCTAAGGGAACTTGAGCTGTTCCTTGGAAACAGTCACTCTCCCATGGAAAAGTGGGATGAGAGCACCCAATTTGGGCCAGCCAATAATGAAGAAGTTGCAACCATAAGTCTGATTACTAAAGGTTGCAGACATACCAAGAAGGTTCACATTCCTTCCCCACATGTCATGGATTCAGCAATAACAATGGGGAATGAACAGTGGGTGAAGAAGTTTTTCTTGTTGATGCCACATGTACCACAAGTGGATCATGATCTGCTCCTATGGGAGATAGATCTTAGTACAGAAGAGATGGTTGACTTCAGCTCATATGAATCAGCAAGCAATATATTCGATTCATCCATTAGACGGATGGATAGAGGAATCACAAAAAAGGGAAATCTCGGAGGTAAAAGGTTTTCTTGTTTCTGCAATAAATTTCTTATTATAACTGACATTGTCTTGAATTGTAAGCAGCAACAAAAATATATTTTGCAGCCATTTGATGTCACTCATCCACATATGGATTGGGTGAAAGATTACCTGGCAAGCATGAAACCTCATTGCAAAAAAATTTATGCTCATGGTCAAGGGACGATAGCTAAGCAGGCAAGTTTCCAAGAAAAATTAATGGAACATTTTACTTGCAGAAGTTGGCCTATGTGGAGGGAATCCAAATGCTGGGAGGGATGCTTGAAATTTTTCTCCAATGGCAGAGAGTTGAGCCTTTGGATGTTTTCACTGGAAGAGACATTCTGCTCCCCACTTGGTTTGGTTGGAGGCAATGCCCTAGCATTTATTCCCTAGATGAAAAGGCACATGTTTGATGACAGATTCTTTAAAATTATTCTGATGATGGGGAAAATGCAGTTGATACTTTGGGATCCTGGCATACACTTGAGTGACAGAATGCCAAAGATGACAGGAGAATTTTTCTCCTTGCAGGAGAAACAGTGGGACCCAGGAATTTTGCTCAGTTATCCTAACTGGGTTAAAATTCTATTCATTTGTTGGTTAATTGCAGATATAGATTACAGTGCAGTTTTTCTTTTCTTCCATAGTCATTTTTTTGAAGGCCCAAATTTAATTTCCAGCCTGTTCAGTGGATGGGAACATTTATAATTAGAGTGGTGCACAGAAGCTTGGTGGAGTCCTAACATTGCTTGAGGACAAGAAATCTTGGGAAGGGAGGACTGTCATGTCCCCACTTTTGGCTCATCCAGTACCATGGATGAAAGGGGACAAGATCAACCCCTAAGGGAATTAAATGGTATTAATTCTATTTGCTTAGAATTACTTTTAGCCTAAGTCTCACAAATTGGAAAATTCATTTATTAAAGGTAATTTTGACAAATAAAAATATTGGATAATGAACAAGTGGGCCAAGAGGGCACCCATGTGGAAGATGTTTCCAAAAATGGAGTAGGGTGTATTTTTGGAGGAAATTATACCATAGGAGTTAATTAATCATTAATTAATTGATTAAATGATGAAGATGGAATTAATTATGAGTTGTATTATCTTTTATTAATATCTTTATTTATTATGCTGAATAAATGGAGAACATGGCCTACTAATTCGAATTGGTGGATAAGGGTGGAGGAATTACTTGGAGTAGAAGTCAAGTAAACACTAGAGTCCAAAAATGTTGCCAAAATGGAGAAAAGAGGTTTATTTTAGCAAGAGCAGCATAAATCCTGGAAAATCAGGAAAGTTGGAAAAGCAGGAAAGTTTTGAAAGTAGGACAGTTTAGAAAAGGAAGGAAAATCAAAAAAAGTGGAAAGAATGGAAATCCAAAGCAAAGCAAGGAAAGTATGTACACTCATGGGTGACCTATTCTCACAGGTCACCAAGCTAAGTGACATTCTCAACAGGTCAACATGAATTCTATTTAAGAAGGTTTCCAACTTCATTCAAGAACTTTTGTCATGGGGGCAGCAGCCTATTTTACAACATGGACCCCAACCAAATATCCCTCAAGCACCACCACCCCCGATCGGTCCACCCCCACCTCCTGCTGGAGGCAGCGAACTCCCACCTAACTTTGGAGGAGTCGGACCTCTACCTTCTGGTGGAGTTCCAACTCATTCTACCAACAACGGCCCCCACCCTTCCAGCGGTGACGGGAGTGGTCCTCCACCTCCCCCCAGTGGAGGCGACGGAGGACCACCCTATTATGGTGGGGGAGGACATTTCCCTTCAGGCGGTGGAGGTGGTCCACCACCCCCTCCAGGCGGAGGCGGTGGCGGATCTAATTATTATGGTGGTGGTGGTGGTGGTGGAGACCCTCATCCTTCGGCGGTGAAGGTGGTGGGGGCCCCCATCCTTCTATCGGTGGAGGTGGTCCACCACCTCCTCTAGGCGGAGGCGGTGGCGGGCCACCTTATTATGTTTATGGACCTCCACCGGCCCCCGGCGGTGGCGGCGGACCTCCACCTCCTCTGGGTGGTGGAGGTGGAACACCACCTTATGGTGGCGGACCCCTTTACGGTCCGAGCGTCACACCCCCCTATGGTCAGTTTCCTCTGTGGTCACCTTTTAATCAGTTGATACGAGGCCCTATTGGTCCTTACATGCCTTACCAGTACTATCAGTACCCACAGCCCAATCAACAACTGCCCTTTTTGGCCACTTTGGACTTGCCCGATCTATCTCGACTGACGAATGACCACATCTACCACGGAACTAACTGGCCCCCAATTCTGGTGAAACTTCCATCAGATATCGCCAAGTTTGATGGAAAGACGGACGAGGATCCTAAACACCATGTGATGACATACCATTTATGGTGCTCATCGACCTCATTGATGGCCGACTCGATCCGTCTACGATTATTTCAACGGACTCTCACTGGTTCGGCTGCAAAGTGGTACATCGAATTACCACCTCATTCTTTTCATGATTTCGGGTCTCTTGCTATGAACTTTTTGACCCATTTCCAGTTGCCTATACGGTATGAAACTGGTACGGACCTTCTCACCTCTCTCCGCCAGAATACCGCTACTCATATCTCTACTCATATACATGAGTGGCAAAGGAGAAGACGTTTGATTAAGGCTCCCATTCCAGACCAACTCCTAGCAGATTGGTTTACAAAGTCTCTCATTCCTCACATAGCTCGAGATGTCGCCATGGGCGGTGTTGTCACCGAAGAGCAAGCTATCGTTCGTGCCCGTTACTTAGATTTAGCCTATGCTCAATCGGGCACGTTGTTTGAGATCCTTCCTGACGCACCCCGTGACACTTATGACCCCACGAAACCTCCTAAGGGACCCCAAATTGATGGCATCATCAGAGCCCTTAACACCCAGCCTGCTACCAGCACTATTGGACCGTTGAACCTTCATGGTTCCTCCCCATCACCAACTCCGGCTGGCAACAGCACCACCAAATCAACTGTTCCTGCTGTAACTGAAGAGGTGAATTCTGTCCTATCAGCTTCATCTCAGGAGTCTGGTGGTAAGAAGAAGATCAAAGGGAAATCCAAGAAGTCTTCCGCCCAGCAGGAACAAAAGAGCACTCTTGATGATACCAAACAGAAATGGAAATTAAAGTATCGTTGTTTACTGTGCGGAGATGATCACTTCTCTAAAGAGTGTCCCCATAGAGACGAAGTCCAAAAGTTTCTTAGAGGTAAACCCACTCCCGCAGTCCTCAACGATCTGTTTCCCACTCAGAATCAGCAAATGATTGCTCAATCCCCCCCAGCCCAGGCGGAACCATCCAATACCGCGCATGTTCTCATGGTGCGTAACAAGACGATCAATTTGAACACCCGCTCGCGATTATATGACTCGGTCTCTTCGAAGGAACCTGTTGGAAGTAATTCTGAAAAAAGCTTCCAGGTCCTTACCTAATATCACTATACCATTAGCTTCTCTCACCGTTGAGAAGCCATCTTTAGACTCGATATTTCGACCACCCAAGAGCACGATTCGGAAAGTCGTTTTCAATCCTAATGCTCAGGTGGCACAAAATTACAATATCGTAGAAGACTTGGCACAAGCTCCTTGCGCCATGTCTACCCTAGAATTTTTGCAGAATTGTCCTAATCAATGCAAAACTTTCTTTGTAGCCATCGATGCAGTTGACCCCGATTCTTCGAATACCATCATGTTATGACTTGACTACTTCAAGCCGAGGCTTTCCCATCATCTCTCATTCCAATTTGCTGCGAACATTGCTAGGAATATTGTCCATCATACCCTTTTGGATGAAGGTGCCTCTACTTCTATCATATCGATCTCCTGTTGGAGAGCCATAGGCTCTCCCAAATAGAATCATTCCCCTACCACGTTGAAAGCATTTGATGGACATGGCTTTTAACCTCATGGGATCTTACAAGCTCTTGCAGTCGAGTTGGGTAGAAAGACAGTAACCATTAACGTGGAAGTGGTCTCGGCCCCAATAGATTATAATCTCTTGCTTGGTCGCAATTGGTTTTATGCCATGCAGGCGGTAACCTCTTCAGTCTTCCGCATAGTACAATTCCCCCACCAAGGCCGAATTGTCACCATTGACCAATTAGATTTTTGCACACCGGACACTACTACTCATCCTGGTGACCACATTACTTCCATTGGACAAACGTCAAAATAGTGTGAGAGTATAGGAGTTGTCCTATTGAAAGATTAATCTCTCATGGACATTTTTTCGATTTTGGACCCCCCTTATCATGTTGCCTCGGTGAACATGATCTCCACAGAGATTTCATCTCACCTCACTGATACTTGGCTTGTACCTGACGAAGCCACAACACACCTGATTGGAGACAGAATGCCTCTTTCACCCACTAAACACATCTACGAGGCTATCCAATCAGCACCGGAGGACCACTTGACTATGACCTCCCCATCTTGTTCTCTACAATGGGCATCATCTCTACCTGATCTCTTACTTCGTACTTTTCATTCAGACGAGTCCATCATGGAAGTTATGAATGTTGATGATGGTCCGTGGGATGACCTCCACCATAGGTCGTCTTTTCTCCCGCCTTTGGAGTACATAGAGGACAACATTAGCACCATCTTCTCACCGGATATCTACCCGTTCCCTCATTCCCCCATACTTACATGTCTTTTAGACACTGATGGCAACCTGGCCAACATTTAGCCTACCACCCTGGTAGACATTTCGGTGAAACCTGGTATAGTGGAACATATTCGCATAGGCCAGAAGTGTTCCCTTGAAGAAATAGCTATTGGTAAGGCCTTATTTAAGCGATTCCGAGATGTATTCGCTTGGTCCTATGAGGAGATGCTTGGGATAGACCCCGCAATTGTTTCTCATGAAATGAAAACCTATCCCGACATCAAACCTGTACGTAAAAATTTACGATCGGTAAACCCCCGGAAGACTGCAGCAATCAAGGCAGAGATTGAAAAGCTCTTAAAGGCTGGCTTCATCTATCCTGACTTGTTGACAGATTGGGTCTCAAACGTCATCCCTATGAACAAAAAGCAGGGTACCATTCGTGTTTGTGTCGATTATCGGGACCTCAACAAGGCTTGTCCTAAGGACAACTACTCGACCCCGTTCATTGACCAGATTATCGACAATTGTGCCGAAAGCGTCATCTTTTCATTCATGGATGGTTTTTGTGGTTACAACCAGATTGAGATCAACCCAGTCGACCAACATAAGACAGATTTCATCTGCCCGTGGGGAACGTTTGCATACCGCAAACTCCCGTTTGGCCTTAAAAACGTTGGCACCATGTTTCAGCGGGCCATGTCATATGCCTTCCATGACATTAAGGACTTTGTGGAACCTTACCTAGACGATCTCCCTGCTCATTCAAAGCAACGTGAGTTCCACATGGATCATCTGACAACCATTTTCCTCAGATGCAGATAGTACAATATCTGTCTGAATCCTCATAAGTGTATCTTTTGCATTGAGTCCGGATGCCTCTTAGGATTTATCATCTCGAAGGATGGGATCCGTATTGATCCCTTAAATGTGGATGCCATCATCAACCTACCACGCCCGATTGATGTGACGGAACTTCAAAGTCTCCAAGGGAAGGCGACTTATTTAAGACGTTTTGTTTGCAATTTTGTGGAAAATACTCAGGGGTATATGAAACTGCTTAAGAAGTACAACCCATTCATTTGGGACGATCAAGCTCAAAAATCCTTCGACAATATCAAACATGCCATCATGCATGCATGCCCCCGTGCTCCAACCACCCAATTATTATCGAGATTATATCTTATATCTCGCTGCTTTTTTTACCACTATCGTCATGGTCTTGGTACAGGAGGATCAAAACGCCCAGGAACATGTAATATACTATGCGAGTAAGGGTCTCACTGACATTGAAACTAGATATTCACATGTCGAAAAAGTTACTTTCGCGGCGGTCATCGCCGTCCAAAAGTTCTAACACTATATCTTGCTCCGCACCACCACCATCATCGCAGACTTGAACCCCATGTACCACATATTGACACGTCAGGTGCTTGGGGGCAAGTATTCACGTTGGATTGTGATACTGCAAGAATTTGACCTTCTTTTCGAGAAATCCAATTCTAAAAAGTCTTTCGTGTTTGTTGAGCTTATCTATGACCTTCCCCGTCCTGATGCAGAAATTGAGCACAATGATTCTTTTCCAGATGAATCGTTGTTTCTCATCAGTACGACTGATTCGTGGTATGGAGATATTTCATTATATCTTCAAACCCAACACTTCAACCCTCAACTATCTCGTGACGACCGTCGTAGAATACGTCACCATGTGAAGTATTATATGATCTTCAATGATACTTTGTACCGTCGTGGCATCGATTCAATTCTTCGATGTTGTCTAACTCACGATGAGGCTGAACGCATTCTGAATGACTGTCACGTTGGGGCATGTGGCGGTCACCTCTCTGGGATGGCTACAGCCTAGAAGATCTTGGGCGGGGGATATTTTTGGCCTACTATCTTCAAAGATTGTATTAAGGCCGTGAATAAATGTCCTCCATGCCAACACTTCCATACAAAGAAGCGCACCCATCCCGCCCCGTTACACTCGGTTATTGCCATGGGCCCCTTCGCAAAATGGGGCATCGATTTTATGCATTGTAAGCCTACCTCGACTGGGGGGCATAGTTACATCATTGTAGCTATAGATTACTTCACAAAGTGGGCTGAGGCTATGCCTACACACCAAAACGACAGCAAAACTGCCGCACTCTTCATGTTCAATCATGTAATAGCACGGTTCGGAGTTCCTTAGGCAATAGTTACTGATCATGGTTCTCACTTTCAAAACCACATGGTTGATGAACTGTGCGATAGGTTGGGTTTTCTCCATGAAAATTCAACACCCTACTACCCGCAGTCCAATGGACAGGTCGATGCCATTAACAAAGTCTTGAAAACCATGGTCCAAAGGATGGCAGGTTTGCATAAGTCCAACTGGCATAATATGCTCTTTTCAGCGTTATGGGCCTACAGAACCTTCATTAAAACCGCCACAGGTTTCACTCCTTTCCAATTGGTGTATGGATTGGAGGTTCTCCTACCCATAGAGTGCAAAATTTTGTCTCTACAACTTGTTGTCAAACTTCTTCCTAACACTACTGCCGAGGAAGAACAACTCCTGCACTTAGCAAAACTCGACGAGTCCCACCGAGATGTTGCTCTCGCTAATGAAGTGCATAAGAAATGCATCAAAGATCAATACGACAAGTCAGTTGAACCTCGTATCTTCAACGAGGGTGACCTGGTCCTCACATACGACCAAAAGCATGATAAACTAGGAGCAGGAAAGTTCGAGTCTATGTGGCATGGACCTTACATTGTCAAACGTGTTTTGGAAAAAGGAGCTTACGAGCTTAAAGACTATGACGGAATCTCTTTGGGTGAACCTCGTAATGGGATTTACCTGAAGAGGTACTATGCCTGAACCTGTCATGCATAGATTTTCTTGTATATACTGTACATGGCGTGTTTTTGTGTTTTTGTGTGGTGTGACACGTTTATTTTTTGTGTCGTTAGATCTTGTTTCTGCTTCTTATACCATGTTCTATCTGCATGTGCAGATGGAAACGTGCTACGGATTCACGGACGGCGCCAACCGGCATACCCGTAACCTTGCCTCGGTATCCTGGGTACTATATTCCCCAACAAGTGAGCTCATCAGCTCAGGAGGGAGTTGCCTTGGATTTGCAACCAACAATGCCGCAGAGTATCAGGTGGTAATTGGAACCCTAACCAGTGCTATTTCCCTGGGTATGAACCACATTGTCATCCACATGGATTCTCAATTAGTGGTTCCCACCTTAACCGGGTCTACGCTGTCCGTGATCCTACCTTGCTCTGTCTCTTCAGACGAGTACGTCTCCTGGAAAGGTCATTTGAATCCATTCAATACCTGCACATTCCACGAGAGTTAAACGCAGTTACTAACTCGATGGCCAACTTCATTTTGGATTAGTACATCGCACACACATAACACTCATAATATGTAAAAGCATTCACAACATGTAAGTAATATACTGTATAAAAAGATAACATATGAACAAGATCACATCATTCATCATTTTAAAACACATAATGTATAAATCGCCGAGAATGTCTGTATATATATATCATCAAAAGTAGTGATGGTACAAAAATCTGAAGCACGAAGGCTTTCAGTGAGTCTCTACAAAAATTTGAAGCCTCGTAGCTTTCAGTAGTACAAAATCTGAGGCCTCTAAGCTCTCAGTACAAGTATAATAACGTCATCAGGCCTGATGCCTGGCCCGTACACCCTTGGGACGGACAGCTCTCTATCGCTGAGTGTGGAAGCAATCCACGATCCTCGCTACCTTGCGGAGTAAGCCGTTGAAGTGTACCAACGCTCCAACTCCAAACCTCTGCATAGGTCTCGGTAAGTCATCCACTGCTGGCTCAAGAACATCTACTGTCAGCTAGTACAAGTTCCTGTAACCTCCTCCATCTCCACGATGGCAACATGAACACCTGGGGGCACAACTGCTTCCCCACCTCTATCTCTCCTCACCAATAGAGAGACTCCTACCGGTCGTATGGGACCCACATCTGCACACACATGTCATATACTTGTTGGCACTGCATCAAAAAAAAAATTATAAATATAAAAAACTAAAAAGTACAAGGGTTTTTTTCTTACCCATGTCTCCCCATGCTGCACCCTCGGGCAGCACCAAGTCAGGATCCTCTTTGTAATCCATACCATCGTACGGGTAGTCCTCAACCATGAGTAACTAGCCTTCCATCCAACTTGAGAACTCGACACCAAAGCTAATGATAGGACCCCCACCATGGAGGGCCATCACCTCTGCCCATATGAGCATGTGGGGATCCCTGGGCTCCCTGTCATCCAGTCGTACCTGTGGGCGCAAGAGGGGGATCCGCTCCAAGAGGAACGATACCATGATTGATCCATATCCAAACTGCTTGAGCTCTCCCCGCCGACACTTGGTCAGCTGAGCTCGGACGTTTGCGAGGAGACCCTCGCACCAGTTGAAGATCCTGGGGGACATACAGTCCTCCACATAAAGCATCTGAGCCCGAGTGGCCATGTGTGGGGCTTGGCTCCCCGCCACTCTAGTAATAGTGAACAATATGGTACGCAGTGGGCGGTTCATGACATCCCTAATGGGAATATTCCCACTGGAAAATCGAGCAAGAGCAGTACAATGCTGTGACACCATGTCATCGATCGTGCGGTCACTAGCCCGTGATCCGGTGAGAGCTACAGGGTCCCCTCTTCGAGACAAACCAGTAAGAAAATAGATGTCCTCAACATTTATAGTGAGGATGTGCTCACCGATCACAAAGTGTTGTTGGGCCGCATCCCAACACCGGAGCATATGTGACAATAGCAGGATTTGGGATCTCATCCCCTGAATCTCAAAGAACTTGAGCAAACCGCAGTTTCTCAAAGCATTCACACATTCTCGATCATTAGCAGCTTGTACGTCTTCCACCTCGTGTTCTCTTTCTCGCCACTCTAAAACCATGTTTGCTTGCTGGCAACCTGCCAAACTGGGCATTTAAACACTGTTAGACCTCACTTCAACCACAAGAAGTTCCTTTTTTGGGTTTAATTTGATGGTTGGGAAATGTATCTTCGCCGTCGTGCTGTGCCAATGTATACAGTGCGATGACGTCGCACCCCATGCATTCGGGACTTGCACCGAGTCGATCTCGTCGCAATTCCTGAAAGGGCAAACTGCGACAAGCCGAGGGCGCAATAGCCCTCCATGAATTCATCAAAAAACCCAAAAAAATGAACCTAAAATCAAAATGTGATCCACTAGAAAGTTGCTGGATGAATTTTAGGCTAACCTGCTCCAGACAGCGGGTCAAATCGCGGCTCGTAGCTCCCGGAATCGGCAAGAGAAGTTTTGGCTCCAAATTGGTGCTTCTGCTCCCAAATTGGCAAATGAAACAATGGTGACTATTTTTGGCCCATTTTTCTATTTATAAATGAAAAAGAATATTCCTTTTTCAAATATTTGATGCGCTAGGGTCATTTACCATAGTTTTATTTATTTTTTATCATATTTGGGATATTATTTGGCTATTTGACCTAGTTTCCGAGTATGCAGAAGTTGTAAGCGGTCTTTCATGCCGTTTCTCACATTACAACAGTCATTTCAGGTATGAACACTCCTTTGAATGTTTTGTCGTTATTTTTTGCAACGGTTAGATTGTAATTATTGCGTGATGATGAGCTCACTCTTTGTTTGTTTTCATGCTCTTGAAACTATGAGAATAAGTACCAAGTTGTGATTTATCACTTTTCCGAGCTCGTTAAACTCCCACGGAAAAGGACACCCCCCAGAGTCTACCGTTAAGCTCTTTTCAGGCTCTCAAAAAATCAAAAGATTGCCAAGTAAACTTGTCGCGTTCACGCTTGTTAAAGTATTTGAATGGTCATCTTCCTGGTGATAATTTACCCCTTTTTCGGACCAGGGGGCACTAATTATGAAAAAAGGTATACTCCAGCCAATCATGATTGGAAGAGTCCTCTCCAACGTTGTTTTACCCTTTTTCGGGCGATGAGGCTAACTTTACAAAAAAGGACCATTAGAGTCTTCTTTAGTTCTTTTCAAACTCTCTAAACATGAAATGACGACTGAGTATACCTTCTATGGACTCGTTAAATTTTTACATTGAAGGGCCCATCATGGGACAAAACCCTCCTATTCCATGTTCGGAAAATGTTTTGGATTTGACTCATCTATGAGATGAGCTATATCGAGCATCTGGTTACCCTCATCAAGCTCATTAAAAACACATGAGGCACTCATCATTCATGATGGGGAAAAAGGAAAGCTTTTGTATTTACACCTTTGTCAGTGGCAGTACATAGTCATTCTTGAACATGGCACTCATCTGCATTTGCATACAATACTTGGATCATCTGTTTGACTTGTTACTCCTTTGAGTCATTCAAAGAAAGCTTCCATCATCAGTTGCATTAAAATTTGGTGTCGTACTCGTCAAGTCAATACTACCAAGTCATGCCATGCCCATGTTCAAGAACATTTTAACTATTTGCAGTTAGTACACCTTCAATAATGTCGGTCCACTCTGAGTCAGTCTCACATGTTACTGTACCATCCAATCCACTCTACACATCTTTTGTCGTGTTTAGTGTCGATGATGGGGGATTCATCATGGCCCTCCTTCGACGGATTCATCTTTGTCGACTTCAACACATCATCCAAAGATTGAATCTAGAAACCAACCAAGTACCTTGGCCCTGCATGCCTCAATGGCAGGTTACCTCGCTTTCAACATGAGTTTACATCATTGACTCCTAATTGAAAGATTTCATCTTGCATTCGACTTCAACTCACTTATTCACGCTTGGTGATATGTACTATGATACCTTGGGAATCATTGGCATTAATGGTGATCTCCCTCACGCTTGTTAATGGTTTACCTCAATGACCAACAATCAAGTGGTTTCTACCATGTTCAACGTTAAGACATTTATAATGACATGGATAGATTCGTTTCATTGTGGATTCGGCCTTAAGACCCTGGGGAGTCATCATTCACCCAGGTTGCGATGGATTTTGTATTGATTCATATTACACGGATCCACATTTGTATTCGTCGTGGTTGTGTTATCATTTCATCATGGATCTACACTTGTGTCTAGTAGCCATGATTGTGTTCAGTCGGTCATTACTACCATGGATCTGCAATGTATTGGTCGGTAACCATGTTATATGAGATTGTCAGTTCAGAGTCAGTTGTACTGCAGCAGTGTCCTTCATCCGACAATCCTATTGCCATTCCTTCTATCAAAGCATTTCACCTCTCTATTTTTCAATAGCTTCATGCTTTGGGGGGAATTCTATTACACCTAAAATCTTCCCATCATGAGATTCAGTGTATACACCCCTCAAGTTACCCTGATTGAGTGATTGACCTGGAAGGATTTGTACCCATTTGTACTAAGTTTTGAGAGGTCATCATAGGTTGCACTCATGCAACATGCGACGTTACAGCTTGCTTCATTACAAGGTGCGACGAAGTCAGTTAATGGGCAAAAATAGCTTCTTCGAGCTTCTTCTCGAAGCCTGCTAACTTGGGACCCTATCCTTGACCTCTAGGGGAGTTGGTACTCGATTCCTAACACCTTGGAAAGATCCCTTAAATCTCTCCTATCATATCTCAACCTATCCTATCCATACCCTATCCACTTAGTCCTATTTAAGTGAAGCTCTACCCCTCTCCAAGGGGAGGAAGTCTATGGTACTCTCATGCTGGTGAAATCAATCCCAATAGATTTGATACCCTAGATTGGAGAACATCCACTTCTCTCTAGGATCTTTGGCATGGCTTGTCAAAAGGAGCTTGCAGCGTTAAGGAAATGGTTGTAATCCTCTTTTCTATTATACTCCTCACTCTTCAATACAGTTAATATAATTGCTTTACATAAATGTTGTCTCTTGGATGATGTTTAGAATTTTCCTCCTTAACTATTAACATAGATCTATCATATGAGATATATGCTTTCAACTCTCGTAGTCTGTCACATGTTCAACAAGGTTTAGCTACTTGCGATCTAGCAGCATTGGAGCATTAGATCAACGAAGGAGAAAGGGATCTACAAATATAGGGTAAATGATCTATCCTTACGCTTGTATTTCCATACGATCTAGGAAAGTATTTTATGTTCTGTCCTATTTGTTCTAAACTCACATTGAGCTAGGTAGATCAGGCCTTGAGTCCGCTCTCAGTAGATTGTCCGTCAAACAGGAGGCTAGATTTGGAGGGACAAGTGGCATACTTGGGAATCTCTCCCCAAATTGAGTTGGAATGAAGCTCATGGTTGGAATTCGAATTGGGGAAGCATTAGGAAGTTTATAAAAGTCAGGAACAAAGAAGAAGAGTAGCTTTTGATCATTTTACATTTTCCATTTGCATTTGGAGAGAGAGCTAGTAGAGAGCTAGTCTACTTGCCTTAGCACCAATTTTAAGGGTGAAAGATTCCCATCCTAATTGGAAATTGGAGAGGCCACTCAGACCTTTCATTTGGAGCTACAATGGAGTCTTTAGTTACAAGTTGAATCTACAGGGTAGCTCGTGGTTCACTCAGCTACAAGTCATTCTTGCATCTCTTTCACATTTTCTTGCATATTTGGGCCCCTGGAGGAATTGCACCTTTGGTTACATGTTGATGTCTTTGTGAGAGTCTAATAATATCCATTTATTTGTATTCTGATATATATACTCTGTATTTACTGCTCTTGAGACTCTCAGGTCGAAATACCAAGTGAAGTTATGTAAAATTACCAAACAATGCATAAATGATGCCATTTCCCCTAGATCTTGTTGTCGGAGTTTGAAGTGACATTATTTCGAGTTGCATCAGTTGATATCTGTGATTTTGTTGATGTATATAGTGTTATTAAAGTTCTGAAGAAGTTTCATTAACAGATCATAAGCCCTTGGCACCTAAAATTCGAATTTCATAACACATGGTGAAAATTACTAGCGTTTCACCCTATGTGAAGTATTGCCCTTAAACATCTGATGCAAGTGAGTTGTAGAAGGCCATAGGAACTAATTAATGATACATTGGGGATCTCATTAAAGCCATTTATGAGTACCATACCTCTGTTCATAAATTTGGAATTTTTTAACAGCATTTGGAGAGTTATCTTTGTCCACTTCCCTTGGGGGTTTTGAAGCTCGATTTGACTAGAATTATTCCCTACTTTGTCCACTGCCCTTAGGGGTTTTGAAGCTCGATTTGACTAGAATTTGGCGGTTACACCTAAAATATTCCCATCATGAGATTCAGTGTATACACCCCTGGAGTTACCCTGATTTAGTGATTGACCTGGAAGGATTTGTACCCATTTGTACTAAGTTATGAGAGGTCGTCGTAGGCTGCACTCATGCAACATGCGGCGCCGCAGCTTGCTTCATTACAAGGTGCGACGAAGTCAGTTAATGGGAAAAAATAACTTCTTCGAGCTTCTTCTCGAAGCCTACTGAATTGGGACCCTATCCCTGACCTCTAGGGGAGTTGGTACTCAATTCCTAACACCTTGGAAAGATCCCTTAAATCTCTCCTATCATATCTCAACCTATCCTATCCATACCCTGTCCACTTAGTCCTATTTAAGTGAAGCTCTACCCCTCTCCAAGGGGAGGAAGTCTATGGTACTCTCATGCTGGTAAAATCAATCCCAATAGATCTGATACCCTAGCTTGGAAAACATCCACTTCTCTCTAGGAGCTTTGGCATGGCTTGTCGGAAGGAGCTTGCAGTGTTAAGGCAATGGTTGTAATCCTCTTTTCTATTGTACTCCTCACTCTTCAATACAGTTAATATAATTGCTTTCCATAAATGTTGTCTCTTGGATGATGTTTAGAGTTTTCCTCCTTAACTGTTAACTTAGATCTGTCATATGAGATATATGCTTTCACCTCTCGTAGTCTGTCACATGTTCAACAGGGTTTAGCTACTTGCGATTTGGCAGCGTTGGAGCATTGGATCAATGAAGGATAAAGGGATCTACAAATCTAAGGTAAATGATCTATACTTATGCTTGTATTTCCATACGATCTACGAAAGTATTTTATGTTCTATCTCATTTGTTCTAGAATCGCATTGAGCTAGGGAGATCAGGCCTTGAGTCCGCTCTCGGTAGATTGTCCGTCAAACAAATCTGGTGACCATACTAAGGATTTACTTGTCTTGGTTTGTAGTTGTCAATCTAGTCAACAACCTATGTTAGTTCAACCTTTGTTTAATGGTCATCCTATTGTGGCTGGGGGGAAACCCCCGTTTCCTAACCAGAACATAGGCAGTGGAATCCCCAACGGACCTCCCGTTGGACCTCCCCAACCCGTTAGACCATCCACCATGGGATTATCTCATGTTGGGGGGGCATCCAATGTAACTCAACCCTCATGGAGTCAAGCGTATCCAGGTTCCTTTAACCCTGTGCCAGGCCAATCTAATCCCGAAAATGCACCATACGGGATACCCTATCCCGGAAACCCATACACTCTATGGGGGCAGCAGCCCGTTTTACAACATGGACCCCAACCAACTATCCCTCAAGCACCACCACCCCCACCTCCTGCTAAAGGCGGTGAACCCCCACCTAACTTTGGAGGAGGCGAACCTCTACCTTCTGGCGGAGGTCCAACTCATTCTACCAACAACGGCCCCCACCCTTCAAACGGTGGCAGGAGTGGTCCTCTACCTCCCCCCGACGGAGGCGGCAGAGGACCACCCTATTATGGTGGGGGAGGACATTTCCCTTTGGGCGGTGGAGGTGGTCCACCACCCCCTCCAGGCGGAGGCAGTGGCGGATCTAACTATTATGGTGGTGGTGGTGGTTTGAGACCCTCATCATTCTGGCGGCGGAGGTGGTGGGGGCCCCCATCCTTCCGGCGGCGGAGGTGGTCCACCACCCCCTCCAGGCGGAGGCAGTGGCGGGCCACCTTATTATTTTTATGGACCTCCACGTCCCCCCGGCTATGGTGGCGGACCTCCACCTAATACCGGTGGTGGAGGTGGAACCCCGCCTTATTGGAATGGACCACCTTATGGTGGCGGACCCCTTTACGGTCCGGCCGGCACAACCCCCTATGGTCAGTTTCCTCCAGGTCACCTTTTAATCAGTCGATATGAGGCCCTACCGATCCTTACATGCCTAACTAGTACTATCAGTACCCACATCCCAATCAACAACTGCCCTTTTTGGCCACTTTGGACTTGCCTGATCTATCTCGACTGACGAATGACCCCATCTACCACGAAACTAACTGGCCCCTGATTCTGGTGAAACTTCCATTGGATATCCCCAAGTTTGACGGCAAGCCGGACGAGGATCCTAAACACCATGTGATGACATACCATTTATGGTGCTCATCCAACTCATTGATGGACGACTCGATCCGTCTACGATTATTTCAACAGACTCTCACTGGTTCGGCTGCAAAGTGGTACATCGAATTACCACCTCATTATTGTCATGATTTCGGGTCTCTTGCTATGAACTTTTTTACCCATTTCCAACTGCCTATACGGTACGAAGTTGGTACGGACCTTCTCACCTCTCTCCGCCATAATACCGCTACTCATATCTCTACTCATATACATGAGTGGCGAAGGAGAAGACGTTTGATTAAGGCTCCCATTCCAGACCAATTCATAGCAGATTGGTTTGCAAAGTCTCTCATTCCTCACATAGCTCGAGATGTCGCCATGGGCGGTGTTGTCACCGAAGAGCAAGCTATCTCTCATGCCCATTACTTAGATTTAGTCTACAATCGGGCACGTTGTTTGAGATCCTTCCTGACGCACCCCGCGACACTTATGACCCCAGGAAACCTTCTAAGGGACCCCAAACTGATGGCATCATCGGATCCCTTAACACCTAGCGTGCTGCCAGCACTGTTGGGCTGTCGAACCTTCATGATTCCTCCCCATCACCAACTCCGGCTGGCCACAGCACCACTAAATCAACCGTTCCTGCTGTAACTGAAGAGGTGAATTCTGTCCTATCAGCTTCATCTCAGGAATCTGGTGGTAAGAAGAAGAACAAAAGGAAATGCAAGAAGTCTTCCGCCCAGCAGGAACAAAAGAGCCCTCCTGATGATACCAAACAGAAACAGCAATTAAAGTATCCTTGTTTAATGTGTGGAGATGATCACTTCTCTAAAGAGTGTCCCCATAGAGACGAAGTCCAAAAGTTTCTTAGAGGTAAACCCACTCCCGTAGTCCTCAACGATCCGTTTCCCACTCAGAATCAGCAAATGATTGCTCAACCCCCCCCCCCGGCCCAGGGGGAACCATCCAATACCACACATGTTCTCATGGTGCGTAACGAGACGATCAATTTGAACACCCGCTCGCGATCATACGACTCGGTCCGTTCGAAGGAACTTGCTGGAATTAATTCTTAAAAAGCTTCCAGCTCCTTACCTGATGTCACTGTACCATCAGCTTCTCTCACTATTGAGAATCCATCTTTAGACTCGATATTCCGACCACCCAAGAGCATGATTCGGAAATCCATTTTAAATCCTAATGCTCGGGTGGCACAAAATTACAATATCGTAGAAGACTTGGCACAAGCTCCTTGCGCCATGTCTACCCTAGAAGTTTTGCATAATTGTCCTAATCAATGCAAAACTCTCCTTGCAGCCATCGGTGCAATTGACCCCAAAGTGAAAGTAAAAGCACTTTTGTTGAAGAGGAAGAAGTAGGAGAAGAAGAGTATTTTGTTGAAACTATGACTAAGGATGAGAAGGGAACCTCAAAGGATAGGGAGGATTTTACTAAATTCATGAAACCATTCTTTGAAGACATGACAAAACAGACCATGAAAGTGTTCGAATTGTTGGCTAGTCAACTTGGGAGCAAAGGATTAATAGGAGGTAACAGTAGTTCTCATTCTAAGGAAAAGAGGGCAATGGTTGAGCATATTTTCTCAAGCACGGGACCCCATAATAGACCTAATGAATTTCAGATCACACCAAGGCCTACTACACCTAAATTTATTGAGGTCAAAGAAGAACCTTACACCCAATTTGATATTCAGGAAGTGGTGACAGAATGGGAAAATGATCCGGATTTATGTGGGAACGAAACAAAAGATAGCATATATCGAATCATATACAGATATATATTGCAAATAACACAGTGATACAGTAAACACATATTCTATTAAAGAGCGGAAATATACCAGACTATAAAATACAATAGCTAGAATGGTGGTAGCTATCTCTGAAAAGAGATGTGGCCGCTATGCTCATTCGTGCCAAGATGAATACAAAGAGAGACCGAAAGGGCCTATTTATCATAAGCATGAGGGAAAGAATCCCAAACATCCAAAAACCTAACCCTAGAAGATGAACCGTCATAAAGTTTGCGGCCCCAAGGTGGTTAGTTGAACAGTCAACTTCCCGGGGTCATAACTTTTGCATACGATCTCTGTTTGGGGCGCTCGGTAGCCCGTTGGAAAGGTCTATCCGAGATTTACAACTTTCGAATAAGATCAAATATATGTTGTTGGCAACCATTTGGTCCCCCGAATCGCCAAAAAATGTCATTTAGGACCTCAAAACGGCTCCGGAAGTTCAGGACCCGAAAAACTGCTAAAAATAGTAATTTACCAAAATTGCCAGAAGACTGTTTTGAGCCAGTTGGAAGAGGTGGGTCGCCACCGATATCCACCTGGATCAATCCTCCCTCCTTAGGAATCAATGGTATCCATTGCGTTAAATCCCTTATCATATGTCAAGCTGTGTGTTGAGTTGAGCTCTTGGTGCAACATTCGCTGAAGTGGAAAGGTTGCCTTACTTTGACATCTTCAGAGGGTTGTAATTGTTGTTGATGGATGCGCTGGAGCTGTTCAACAGTTTTGGTTGTTGTGGTATCCTTGGTATGCACCGATGTGGATGGTTTCTTTTTGGAGGAGCACCTTGAATGCGTGGCCTTGCACTGTAGAGGTACCCGAATAGGCGATGCGGCACTGAATTTGTGTTCTTGTTTCTGTTGAGTAGAGGGATAATGGGCAGAGGTTGTGGATGTCTCTGCGATCTGATGTTCTCCTTCAGTGGCAATTGCAAATAGGGAAAATTTCCCAGTGTGGGAGATTATCTTCCTTCCCTGCTCGTTTGGGGTAGGTTCAACTATCTCTGGTATCCGATAGAGTTGTCCTCCCAAAGTGACAATGACACTGCGAGGTCGTGATTCATATACAGCATGACGCTTCCACATATATGGTTGTCCTAAAAGAACATCACATACTTCAAGTGGGGCCACATCACACAATACCTCATCTTTGAAGGGCTTGATGCCATATGGTAGGCGACATTGGTGACTGACGCGGATCCCTCGTCCTTGGCTTAGCCATCCAATGGTGTATGGTTGTGGGTGTGGTGTTATTGGTAGATCCAATCTCTTGATGACTTCAGTTGAGATCGGGTTCTTCTGGCTGCCACTGTCCACAACAAAGTGTAGGGGAATTCCCTTCACCCACATCTGTGAGTGGAAAAGGCACTCCTCTGCCTTCGACTCTTTAGGCTCCTCTGGTTGAATCTGTGTGGTGGCGACAATGGCACTGGGTTCTGCATCAATGATTTGCTTCCCTTTTCGCGCAGCTGTGAAATTAGGTTTTGAGTCAGAATCGAAACTGGGATCTGATTTTGAAGCTTTGATCTCATCCACTAATGACTGTTTTGAGCGACATTCATCAATGTTGTGCCAGGGGCTTTTGTGGAACTCACACCACTTCCCGGTGTCCTTCTTTGTCTTTTCTTTACCCTTCTTCGCTTGTGGTTGGGACTGGTTGTCCTTTCCCTGCCCCATGTTCTGCGATCCAGAGTTTCCCTTGCCTTGCTTCTGCGCAGGTCCGAAGTCACGCTTGTTCTTTTGCTGAAATTTCTGCTCGATTTTGACAGCATATCGATAGGCGGATCCAAGTGAAGAGATTTCCAGGAAATCCATCTCTGTTCATATGTACCGGTGTAGGCCACTGCGATATTTTAGTACTAGATGCCACTCGGAGTCCTTGATACCCAGCTTTGTGCGCAAGGTATGAAAGTTGTTGGTGTACTCCAACACCGTTTGGTCCCTCTCTTGGTGCACAATGGTCCATTTTGTGTACTAGTCATCATAGTTTCCAATAGGGTAATATTGTTCCTTGACGGCATCTATAAAAGAGGCCCAAGTTGGATTGTAATATTCAAACAATCCTGACTTGTCTGATGAGTTTTGCTCACAATAAGTTTCCCACCAATTTTTGACATGGGGGACGGCCTTAAGGAGCGCAAAGATGATCTTTTCCCTGTCGAAAAATTGGTGGACAGAGAAATACCCTTCTAGTAGATTCAACCATTTATCTAGGGCATCGGCATCGATATGGCCTTCAAATAAAGGAATATCAAAACTAACTTGTACCTTGAAGGGAGTCGTATCTCCGAAATGCCTGCTCGTTGAGGGTGCATTTGCCATTGTTGGCATGCATCGAAGGATCTCGGTGAAATTATCCATCATCTCGTTCCTTTGTTGCGCGAGGGCTTCCTCGAGCAACAACTTGATAGGATCTACTGCTCAGTCGTCTCTCTTTTCTTCCACCATGGGAGGCCGTTTGGGGCGGCGAGAGTGGTCTTCCCCAAGTGAAACTAGTTCGAGACCCAACTCTCTGTATTCTGACCTCGTCGAGGACATGCACCGAGAAACAATCAAAGAGCAGACCGCTCTGATACCACTGATCTGGATTTATGTGGGAACGAAACAAAAGATAGCATATATCGAATCATATACAGAGATATATTGCAAATAACACAGTGATACAGTAAACACATATTCTATTAAATAGCAGAAATAGAACAGACTGTAAAATACAATAGCTAGAATGGTGGTAGCTATCTCTGAAAAGAGATGTGGCCGCTATGCTCATTCGTGCCAAGATGAATACAAAGAGAGGCAAAAAGGGCCTATTTATCATAAGCATGAAGGAAAGAATCCCAAACATCCAAAAACCTAACCCTAGAAGATGAACCGTCATAAAGTTTGCGGGCCCAAGGTGGTTAGTTGAACAGTCAACTTCCCGGGGTCATAACTTTTGCATACGATCTCCGTTTGGGGCGCTCGGTAGCCCGTTGGATAGGTCTATTCGAGATTTACAACTTTTGATTGGGCCCAAATGCATGTCGTTGGCAACCATTTGGTCCCCCTAATTTCCAAAAAATGTCGTTTAGGGCCTCAAAACGGCTCCAGAAGTTCAAGACCTGAAAAATTTCTAAAAATAGTAATTTACCAAAATTGCCAGAAGACTGTTTTGAGCCAATTGGAGGAGGTTGGCTGCCATCGATATCCACCTGTATCAGAAAAGTTGAGTGAAGATTGTAAAAGAACTCTACCATTTGACCAATTCTTTAATGTATCAAGCAAACTCAAAATGAGGGAAGGTAATAGGACTCCATTTCATAATAAAGAATTGAATTATGCCATTGGTAAAATGCCCCTTCCCACTTTTGATGGCTCATCCCAAAGTTCTGCAAATACTTGGGTACAAAAACTAGATGTTTATTTTCAATTAAATCCAATGGTGGGAGATGATGCTTTAAAAATGGCTATTTTGCATCTAGAAGGAGATGCCAATGATTGGTGGTTCCATGGTCTGAAAACCTTGGGACATGATCAGGTTACAACCTATGGAGAATTTGTTGGCAGGATATTAGAAATATTTGAGCAAAAAGATCCAGAATTGACTTTCAAAGAACTAGCCCAATTGAAGCAAGTTGGAACCCCTGCTGAGTATATGATGGAATTCCACAAATTATCAGTCAAGTTGGCTAATATATCTATGGTAAGATTAGTATTTTTGTTCACTAAAGGTTTGGTTGAACCCTTAAAAGTTTTATTTAAGGACTACAAACCCAATTCATTAAAGGATGCTATGAGTTTGGCAAGAGATCTACAAAATGTGCCACCTGGGACAAAGTTTCCTCCCAATCCCAACTTGCCTTCCCAATTCAGATATGAAAAGAAGCCATGGAAAGAAGATGAATGTGGAAAGGATAAGAAATAGGAACTAAGCAGGGAAGAACTCAAAAGGAAGAAACTGTGTTACTCATGCTTCCAACCATGGGTACCAGGGCATAAATGTGCTAAGGGAAAGGCCCAATTCATTGAAGTGTTTTGTGATGATGAGTATGAAGGGGGCATGGAGGAAGGAGGACATATTTCAGCACAAGAAGAGGGATATGCTACAGCAGAAGAAGGAGAGAGAAAAAAAAAAGATCATCCATTACCTAACAAAGGAATACTAGCAGTGCTTTCAAGAGTGCCTCGTTTCCACACTATTCGATGCCAAGGAGCTATCGAATAGTGTGGAAGCAAAGATTCTATATTGCATTTAGAGGAAGGAAGCATATAAAAAGCTTAATATCACCATATTATTGATTCTATATTTGTAATTGGCTTAATCTCACTACATTATTGCTCTATATTACATAAAAGTTATGGATCACAATTTAATTACACAAGAATAATATGATGTTAAAGATCATTAACTTTGCCATATAAATAGTATTAATTTAGCATTGTTAGAATACTTGAAATTGCTAAATGCATCTTGAAAACTGTGGATGCAAGGCCATGCAGAGGTTTATGGAACACCAACTAATATGGGTAAACTAAGTTTTGTTACATTGAAATATGATGTGTTATTGTTTGGATATGGTAAATTGTGTTGTTATACATTTTATTAAAAACAATTATAAATGTAATTTGTGTTTTGTGTTGTGTTTGGATGTAATTCATATAAATAATCAATTCATTAAATAATGTAATTTAGGAAAGATGTTCCATGCATTGCTTACAATCCTATACATGTTTTGTTTGTAAAGATTGATGGCATGGCAAGAGGAGCATGTGAGTTTAAAAAAGTGTATATTGGTGGTATGACATGAGTAATGCATTTTATTTCAGGAATATACATATTTTTTAATAGTATGAATAGCCTAACTATATTGAATAGTTTAATTGTATTCGATGTAGAGAATGAAATAGGGAAGTAATTTTTGTTGGAGTTGTATCATAGATATGAGGTTTTAACGCTATAAATGGATGTGGCAAAGCACAAACGGATGCGATCGAAGAAGAAAAAATGATAAGAATAAGCAATGTCAAGGTGCACAAGGAGAAAGCAATAATGACATTCTTAGTAAATATGTCACCATAAATTAGTGTCTTATCTAGGAGAATTTGAACCAAACATTATTGGTAAAGAACTAACCAATTTCTCAATAACATCAATGACAATTAATTGAACTAATCACTTGGATTCACAAAACAATAAATTATACGTTAATTTTTTATATTATAATCAACCATTTTTAAACTAGTATTTATGTCCGTTATTAATGAAACATACTCATCTAAAAGAAGTTTCACAATTAAACACTTTCCACGCAACTAAAAGTTTTTTATTTTATTTTTTAAAATACTTAATCACAAAAAAAACACTAATAATCCAAACAAAAGAAAAATAACTAGAATTTTTAAAAATATTTAAAAAGAAATAAATAAATCAATTTTCTAAACATAAAATTAAAAGATTACCAACATAAAACTCTTTTTTTCAAGCGATTCCAACATAAAACTCTATCAACTCAAGTCATTGAAAGAAGAGAGCCTTGTACGTTAAAAAGTAATGGGTCCATTCTTATCCATTCCGCATCTTACAAACAACACACTTTATAGATGTGACTTATTTACAACAATCATAGTGAAGCGATGCCATGATGTGTAAAGGTTATTTAATTTAAGGAGACAAAACTCGACTTTAATGGATGTCTATCTTTTATGATAAATAATTCACACGTAAGAAGTGGTTCATATTTCAAATAAAATTTGAACTTTAATTGATGTCTATCTCTTATTAGAAATTAGTATAGATCTATCTTAAATTCGTATCTATCATGCATTGAGAGAGATCCAATTTCTTGAGGTGTATTTCTTTTTTTAAATTTAAACTCAAGAAATTTGATCTTTCTTGATTGATAGATCCGGGTTTAAGTTTTAAGTTTTTATTTTATAAACGAACATCTATTTTTTAATTATTTTTATAATATTTTATTTTATGAACCAACATAGATTTTTTGTTTTAAATATTTTCCATAATTTTTTATTTTATGAGCCGACATGAATTTTTGTAATTCTTTTGTTATTAACGTTATGACGTTATATCACGTTAGAGGATCTCTCCCATACTGGGCTGTAGAGCACCTCGTTTCACTCGGTGCAATAATTCACACTTAACAAGGGTCCATGTATAAAACAAAATTTGACTAGTTCCAACTTAATCAAAATGGAAGGAAATACTTAATATTCATTAAGTGGGAGTGTTTGTTTGTTTTGTTTTGTTTTGTTTGTTATTTTTTTGTAGAGAAATCGATAATTGGTCGGGATTATTTAGACAATATCTAGGTTCAAATTCGACCGACTGCCATTATAATCTCTAGGTCAGTTGCAAGCAGCCTGTAAGCCTCAACTGGCAGGAAACCTATGACTTAGCAAGAGCCGAGACATCTGAAGACTACAGACGGAGTCTGAATCTCAAACTCCAATGGGACGCCTACCCTTATAGCCTAATCATAATGGGCACATGTCTCATTGAGGATTTGAACCTAGATGAAGAGAGTGAAAATCACAATTCTCCACCTTTGGCCCACCAACTTATTGGCATGGGAACTTGCTTTTTAACAGAAGTTAAATGAAAATAAGTAGGAGCTACTCTCACACATTTAGTGAAAAATAAGGTTTATTGATACCTTATCAATACCATATAATAACTTATTTAAAGGCATAATCTTGTTGCTTCACAATTTGGAAGTCGTTTTTTTGAAGTTGTTGTTAGTAAGATCACAATTCCTAATAAAAATCGTTGTATTGGTAATTTGTTGAAAACTTGAAGTTTTGGGTTGATCTAAGATTATTAGAGTCCAATATATTAGTTAGTTGCATATTTTATTGTTTCCTCTAGCAACTGTGTGAATTCACAATATTTAAAATAATCAATAATTACATTTAACAAACTCTACATAAACTCTACATAAGGGAAGAGTATATCCACCAAGATTTGAATTTAGATATTTATCATTACAACCACTTCAAATTGTCACTATACTAGAGCTTGATGAACACATTTTTTCACATATGTTTAAAAAACAAATATTATTTTTTGTTTATACAGATCAAAATAATAATGGTATTTTTGCCTTAACTTTGCCAACTCAAAAAGTTGACTTTCAAATGCAAGTATTTAAGTAGTACGTACTTACATTATTGAAAAATTTGGGTATCATTTTTATCTTCTTTTAATTTTATGTTGTTTTATATGGGATGTTTGTGTATCTTGTTATTTTTTTTCGTGTGGTTCATGGCACCGAATATCAGTGCTCACTACGTCCATGGATAAACCTTGAAATCCATGAGAGAACATGGGGTGCCCGAGCGCTTCGGTATAGTGGGGACTCAACAATAAAAGCATTTTATAAACCCATTTAAGGGCTCAACATATTACTTACAAGAAATTAAACTTAGGTGGAGAGGGTAATAATCATTCCTCCTAACCACCCAAACTACATCAAATAGACATTTGTGTATCTTATTATATATCAAATAAATATTTTTCAGAAGAAAAAAACTACTATTGATATTCTTTAACGAATCAAATAGTACAAAGAGTATCCTGGTTCGTATGAAACCAAAAAACCAATAGCAGAAAATACAAATTCCTGTAATAACATAGTCCATTAAAAGACTAGCTGCACAATAACTTTTCTTAGAAGATACAAATAGAATAATAACTGAAAAAAGTCAAAAGTGGAAAACTATCCATAGCTAAAAGTACCATATATAGCCCTCATCTGCAGCACTCCTCAAAAGACAGTACCAAAGACTAGTGAAAAAAATAAATGTCACCCTGATCTTGGATGACATTGTCCAACCATTCCTCCCAAATCAGAGTACCTTTAGAACCTTCAAGAGCTTGTTTAGATAGTTTGTCATCCATAGAGTTGTGTTCCCTATATATATGCTCAAAAGAAATGTTTTGCTGCAGTGAAATTTCCTTTTGTGTGCGAATACACCAATGGCAAAGATTAGTGGCATTTAACTTGCAATCCCCTACTGCCCATTTGATTGTAACACGCGAGTCACCAAAAAAATTGACATTAACTAAGCCAAAGATATTTGCCATCCTTAAAATGCACCATAAAGCCATAAGCTCAACTTTCATGTTCCTTCCCACTCCACAATTGAGACATACAGAAAAATAATGATTTTCATTGAGAAAAATCACTCCTCCAACTGCACACATCCCATTTTGTGCAGCGCCATCAAAAAAAAGTATCGGCTAAGTCACTTTAAAGGAGAAAAGACTGACTCTATCAACCGGAAGTCTGAGCTTCTCATCCTTGTACAAATGAAACATTTTCAATGCAATTAAGCTACATGTCATCGAATCAAGTTGTAGATACTGGAAATTTGCACAATTTCGAGAGTACCAAACTGCCCAGGCAATAAAGTTTGATAATGGAAAGAAAGGTTTAGAGTACCTATACCAATTCAACAAGCAATAGCTGAAGTCTCCAACATCCCAATTTCTATTAATACTCAGCTTAGAAGAACAAAAAGTCCAAACTTTTTTTGTAAAATTGCAATCCACAAATAGATGTTGAGAAGTTTCAGCAGCAATTGAACATAGACTGCATCTGTTTGGCCCATTCCATCCACGCTTCATAAGATTGTCCCAAGTCTTAAGCTTATCTTGGAGAACTAACCTTAAAAAACATTTAATCTTTAAAGGGACTTTCAACTTCCATAATCTCTTGTACCACCAGTTTTGTGGATAGATAAATCTGTCCTGAATAATTTTGTGATAAGCAATCTTTGTTGTGATAATCCCAGAGCTAGGATTCCCCCTCCAAACCAAAAGATCACTGTCCTCATTAATTTTGACTCTTGCTGAATTAAGATTTATGATATAATTGTCCCACTCCCGAGCAAAGTGGCCAGCAAGCCCGAGGTCCATAGAATTCATCCAAACATCAACATGGGGAACATTATGTCTGCGTATAAGTATTTTGTTTAGGGTAGGATGACCAAGAGCATACAAATAATGAACCAAAATGTTTGAGAGAACATGTGTATCCTCCAGCCCAATGATAGGATCCATCCCAACTCTGATATTTTCACCAGTACTTACCTGCCAGCAGATGTCCTTTGCAACCCAATTGAAAACTCTCATAAAGCCTCTCCAGATTGGAGAGAAATTCCAACCAACTAGCTTGGGGTTTCTTAGCCAAACATAAAGATTTGGAGAGAGATACATAGAGTGTATAGTCTTGGACCAAAGCGTGTTCCCAAATAAACACCTCCACAAACTTTTTAATCTGAGTGCAGAACTGAAGACTCCCAAGTATTTGATTCCCCAACCACCAAATCTTTCCGGTCTTGAAAGTGCCTCCCAAGAAACCTTAGGAAACTTGGCATGATCAGAACTTCCAATCCACAAGAAGTTAAAAAAATACTTTCGAAGAGCTTTGATTATAAACGAAGGAACTTCAAGGAGCGAAAACCAGTATACTAGAATGCTAGAGAGCACAACTTTAACTAAAATAAGTTCCCCCCCAATTGACAAGAGCCGATATGTCCAATGGGAAATATGGTTTTCTACTTTTCGGAGGAGCCAAAACCAATCCTTAATAAGATAATTATTTGGTTTCAAATAGAAACCCAAATATTTGAAACCTTCATCCAACGGTAAGCATTTAAAAGGAAGAAAACCAGTGATTTGTCTCAAAGTATCCTCATTCACATCGAACTGATAGAAGTTGGACTTTGTATTGCTTACCTTCATTCCATAGACCCTACAAAAAGACTTGATAATGTCACTAAAATGCTTCCATTCATCCACAGAATCCATTCCCACAGCCAATTCATCATCAGCAAAGAGGACATGTGTCAACACACAATCTTTGGCCAATTTAACACCTTTGATCAAACCTTGATCTGAAGCCTGCTTAACAAGTCTACTAAAACCATCCATGACAAATAAGAAAAGGAACGGGGAGAGTGGACATCCCTGATGTAATCCTCTGGAGCAACTGAAGAAAGCAGAGGGTGTACCATTTACTAGTACAGCAATATTCATAGAGGTAACACATATCATTATCCAGTTGATTACCAAAGGAGGAACACCAATTTGTATCAAAACCAACCTCGGAAATGACCAATTTACCCGATCATATGCTTTTTCCATATCCATTTTTAGAAGTAAGGCCTTTCTCTTTCTAAGCTTAATAGTATGTAGGAGTTCCTGAGAAATGCCAATTGCATCATGGATTTGTCTACCAGATAAGAATCCAAACTGTTCAACGGAGATGTGCTCAGATAGAGAAACCTTTAATCTTTGAGCAATGATTTTTGATATTAGCTTGTATATTAAATTACACAAGGCAATCGACCGATATTCACCAAAAGAAAGGGGCTTATTACTTTTGGGAATTAGAGTGACAAAGGTAGAATTGAGAGCTCCGGATAAATAGCTAGTAGTTCTAGAAAAGTTAACCATAGCTTTGATATCTTCCCCAAAAATATCAAAAAAAGTGTGTATACAGCTCAACCGGCCATCCATCAGGCCCAGGGCTCTTTTATTTCGCAAAGAGATTCAAAGTATCTTCAATTTATTTTAAGGATACTTCCTTACCTAATTCAGAGGCATCTTGATCGTTGAAAAATCATGGGAACAATCTAGCTACTCTTATCTGCTCAAGTAAATCAATATCTCCAGACTCATTATAAATATTACCAAAATAAGTAGCAGCTTCCATCTTTAGTGTCTCCATTCCTGACACCAAAATACCCTGAGAAATTTGAATTTCCCATATACTGTTCAGGTTCTTTCTAGCTGAAGCAAAAGCATGAAAAAATTTCTTATTTTTATCACCATTGGCTATCCAAATAGCCCTACTTTCAAGTCGCCGTTCTTTCTCTTCCTGCAGCAGTATCTCTTCCTTCTTTTGTTCAAACTTTTTTAAATTTTCAAATGCTTCATAATCAATTGTCACAAAAAATTTCTTCAAAAGACTTCTGAATTTTCTTTTCCAAAAAGGATAGCTCTAATCTATCAACATCTTTTTTGTTCTTAATCCAGCCAGAGACAGCAGCTTTCAATTTCCTCATTTTTTGATAGAAATAGTCCACAGGATTTGCAGCTTCTACATGGTGATCCCTCTAAAAATCTCTTACCATGACACAAAAACCACCATCAGTCAACCAAGCACTATTAAACTTAAAGGGATAAAATCTCTTTTGTCCATAATCATCAAACTGTTACAAGATAGGCCAGTGGTCAGAAAATTTGGTCTCAAATACCCAGGACCGATATCTTTGAAAACGCCCAAGCAGCTCAGTCTTCACTAGAAAACGATCAAGTCTTTTGTGAATGCCATCTTTACCAAATCTCCCATTGGTCCATGTAGGCTTCAACTTTGCAGGCATAACATCCACAAAATCATTATCCTCAATAAACTTTGCAAAGAAATCAGACAAAACATCCAAGGTAGCCGAAGAACCCCAAACTTCAGATGCCGAGCAGGTAAAGTTCAAGTCTCCTGCAATGATCATATTATCAATGCTTACTAGTCCAGAGTGCATAAGAGCCTCCCAAAATTTCTGTCTATCCTTATATGGTGCGTAGCAATTTAAGATAGTGAGAGGCAGTTTCAAGCTAACAAAAAAACCTTTCATTAAAATACCCCAGGGGGTTCTAAAAGTCTTGAAGGAAAATAAGGCCGGATTCCAGCCACAGCTAATCCACCCGATAATCCACAAGAATTCACTACTGCAATCTCCCACCGGGGAAGAACATTACAAATTAGAGCAACAACACAGGCAATGTCTCACATAGTTTCCTGAAAAAGTACAATTCTAGGGCCAGTAACACTAAAAAGATTGGATAAGGCCTGAGCCCTAGTTACCTTACCCAGTCCCCTCACATTTAAAGATAGAATGGACATTAAGAACCTCCCAGAGAGGGATTCGCCGCTATAAGGCCCTCAATAGAATCACAGCTAATCAAACCAATATTCTCCAATCTTTTAGAGACTGGGGTATAAGACTCATTCTCAGGAAACATAGGTTGGGTAATACCCTTTTTCTTCTTTCCTCTTCGAATTGTCACATTCTGGAATTTATGTGAGTGTAAGGGAATAGCATCGGAATTCAAACCAGGGTTCTTGGAAAAAAATGGGAATTGGTGAGAATTCCAAACCCTTATCAGGGATGTTATAACCACAACCTGCTAGGATAGACGTATCTTCAGTAGTTAGTGACTTTGAAGCAGCACTAGAGGGGACTTCAACTAAGGTATCCTCAGAAATATGAACGGAATGCAATTCTTGAGAACCAGCAGAGGGAATCACAATGGGAAAGGAAGGGCTCAAACCCTCAGTCAGCAGAGGCTCACAAGACTTATCAGGGGATGGTTTGGACTCCGAACTCACAAATTTCAACTCACTTGACAGGTTGCAACCGACCAAAGGAGATTTTGCTTCACAATTTTTCTCAATCAAGAGACCAGTAACCAAATCATGACGCATAGAGATTTCACCTTTAGAAATACGTCGAGAAATATCCTTTTCAAAATTTTCTAAGAAAACGAGCTCTTCATTAGTGAGAGCAAGAATTAATGCAGAAGGTTGAGAAATTAACTTACCAGGAGTAGAGATCAAAATCTTTGAAGGCGAGCACTTAGGGGTCGAAAAACCAGAGTCATCAAAATGAGAAACCCTGTGTCCCCGCAAATTAGGGCATTTGGCCTGAATATGCCCAATTTCACGGCAGGAGAAGCAACGAAAAGGGATTTTGTAAAAATCCAATTTATGTCGCCAAGCCCTATGACCCCAAACCATCTCAATCTCAGCAGGTAGCCCGAGACTTAAATCCAACTCAAACATTACTTTGGCATATCTTTTATCCATCCCAAACAAAGTCTGCTTATCAAGTCGAACAAATCTGCCAATAATGACCTCCTCTGACCAGAGCTCGATCGGTAAGCCTGGAATGAGCATCCACAGATGTATTTTTCCTTGCACCTCCTTAAGTGGATCAAAATTTACAAGCCAACGTTTAAGGAATAAGGAACCATTCTTGAAAGGCCAAAAAGATGCTAAGATCTGCTCCATAATTTCTGAGTCCTGGAAGACAAACATAATCCACTAATTCATGAGAAGGTTTATGCGCGGCGCCAAACCAATCAATGGAACCCAAAATTTATTAACCCATTCAGAAATTTTGAGTTTTGATCCAAAGGTAAACTCTAATTTACCAACAAGGGCACGCTCAACAACCATTCCAATTCTTTCCAAGTTGAAATCAGTAATGATCTCGTATCTATCAACGAAATCCCTAGCTTTAACAGTTTTGGAATGTCTCCTCTGCTTAGCCCTAGCACCATATAGATTCTTATTGAGTGAGAACACTTTACTATCAGAAGGAGCTAATACCCCGGACTCACCAGGGTTTGGTTGGGAGAAAAGCACCCGAGAAGGGGGAGACAAATCCATAAGTGAAGGTAACTGGAGCCTCCAGTAAGCAAACCCACAGCTAGCTCAAAGGACCGACACCTAGACACGAAGCCGCCGCCTGTGTTCGAGGGCATGCAGAAAATGCCACTAGTGCTTTTTGCTCCTGCGGTAACTCGGTCCTACCAAAAGAGGGAAATACCACGAAAAGAAAGAAAGGGACAATCAACCAAAACCTAGCACCTTCGCACATAAAAGCTAAAAAGTATGAGGTAAAAGAGACGAAAAAACGCAGCAAACGCACACTATCATTCCCACTTTTTTAGACTTGGCTGGTACTGGGCTGATTTGGAAGAATCAGCTTGACTCCAAGTTGTTGCATACCCAATAATCGTCTATTCACCACACATTTTCAGCAAAAAGGTGAGGAAAAATCGAAAACCCTCATCTCCCCATCTCCATAAATCATATCAAATAAATCTTATTTAACTTTATAATTAGTATATTCATAATAATTATAAAAAATTATATTTTTTTAATTAAAATTCAATTTTTATCAATATTTTATTCTTTAAAATGAAGTTGATCAAATCTACAAGGTAGGTTTTTCACATATATTTAAACAATATTAATAAGTAATATTTATTACTTATAAATATCAAAGATACTAATTGTATTTTTATCTTAACTTTGTCAATTCAAAAAGTGGACTTTTGAATTCAAGTATTTAAAGTCGATGGATAAGTATTTTTTTATAAGTGGATTTTGGTGTTATCTTTAACTTTTAATTAATTATGCTATATACTGTGTTTGCATATTTGCAAGTCTTGCCATATTTATAATTATTTTAACTTTTTTTTATCAATATTGTATTCTTTAAAATGAAGTTGATCAAATCTACAAGGTAGGTTTTTCACATATATTTAAACAATATTAATAAGTAATATTTATTACTTATAAATATCAAAGATACTAATTGTATTTTTATCTTAACTTTGTCAATTCAAAAAGTGGACTTTTGAATTCAAGTATTTAAAGTCGATGGATAAGTATTTTTTTATAAGTGGATTTTGGTGTTATCTTTAACTTTTAATTAATTATGCTATATACTGTGTTTGCATATTTGCAAGTCTTGCCATATTTATAATTATTTTAACTTTTTTATATTTTATATGCAATTTTCATGATAATTGTAAATCTTACTATGATACATTTTTATGGAGATTATATTCCTTATTAATATCTTTCTTTTTTGCGATGAAATGATATGGGTAAAGTATAAGTTAAATTTATCACATATATTTAAATAATAATAAGTATATTTTAGGTTTTAGACTTTCTCATAAAAATAAGTATATTTTTTTATGTATACATATCAAAGATAATAAATAAGATTAGTATCATAATTGCTTAGTATTTATCTTTTAATTAAAGTTTAATAAAATATAATTAAATGTTAAGAAATTGAATATATTAAATATTTAATAAGAAATTTATTAAATATATGACAATGACTAAGAATTTTAAGAAATTTAAATTACATTTTGAACCTAACTAATCATAAATATTAATTAAATTTTATAGGTATATATTAATATTATATTATAGTGTATTATATGTCAAAGACAAGTTGCAACTTGCAACTTTTTTTTTTTTTTTTTTTTCAGCAGAAAAAAACATATTATTGGTATTCATATGGTGAATCAAATAGTACAATAAGATTAAGTCTAAGGCGACTTAAATATATTGATGAGCTTTCACTAGCTTTCTCGGCATGATAAAACCCCCTAACCATTATCACATTGTGACAGTCCAAAACTTTCAAAAGTCTATAGCACTAAAACATACAACAAAAAAACCAGTATAGTATAATTAGAAATCAAAGATCCTGACAGAGCCTTGCTCTATAACCTGATCATCCATTAGTTCATTCCAATAAATAACACCTTCATCACCTTGGTATGCTTCTTTAGAAAGCAGGTTTGCCCTTGAATTGTGTTGTTTGTATATATGATCAAAGGTGATATAGCTAAAAGTCTGAATTTCCATCATTGTTCTTCTGCACCATTGAGAAAGAGCAATAACACTTAAATTATACTCCTTCTCTACCCATTTTATAATCACTCTTGAGTCCCCATAGACAGCCAGTTCTTGCAACCCGAAAGTACTTGAGGCTTTTAGTACACACCACAGTGCCAAGCTCAGACTTCATGCTATTGCCCTTCCCACAGTTGAGTTTCAGAGTGAAAATATGATCTCTACTAAGATAAATTATACCCCCAGTCGCACAAAGTCCATTTTCAGCCGCCCAATCAAAAAGAGCTACAGGTATGGAATGATTTAGGCAAAAAGCACCAATAAACTTTGGCTTCTCCATAATTTTTTCGAAGCATTAATCTTTGATCACACAAAGAATTCTGTTGGAAGTCTTGTATTTATCAGGAGTAACATAAATGTATGTTCATTTCATTGAAATGTCTAAATTTAAAATTAATAAAATAATTATTATAAAAATATATATATATACAAGTATTTATAATAATAATAATAATAAATAATACAATTATTTTAAACACATTGTTGAATTGAAAAAATAATAATAATAATAAATTAACTATAATAAATCAAAAATAAATACTATCAATTAAAATATATTTTTAAATTGAAAAAGAAAATAAATTTAGATATATCAAACTAAAGCATTTTTAAGACATAACTTTTTTTTTCCATAGAAAGAAGTCATAATCTATTCATTCAAAAGAAATATAGATTACATCCTTCAGGTACATAATGCACTGTTAAAAAAATCATTCTTTTACATCATAATTGTTTCCAACATAACATCAAAATGGTTAAAAACCTTAGAACATCATTCAAAAACATTCCCAAAAAGAGGAAATCTTTAGCTTTGGGCCATGAATTTTCCTTGTGATTACTTGTTGTTCTCCCTTTTTCTGCTCATCACACATTCACCTATAGGAAGAAAAAGTCCTTCTTTGGACAAGACATCAACAGTCGTGTTCTGATCTCTGTACACATGATTACATTTTAGGACCAAAAAATATTGTGCTATTACGTCCAAATTCTTCCCTATACCTAGGAGATTCATATTTTTAATACTCTGCTAATTTTTCATAAATTTTATCCAGAATTCTGAATCCCCAAAAATATTTAGAATCTTCATCGATTCCTCTTTTTCAATCTGCATCAGAGTTCTCAGTGCCAAGCCTTCTACTCTATTATTAGTTCCATATCCCTCATTTTCTTTGAACTCTATGGACTCCCTGTTCGGGAGAAAAATAACACCCCCTAGTCCACAGATTCTGTCAGGATCCTCACAAGCTCTGTCAAAATAACTTGTAATTTCCTGTTGATCTGTACTAATAACTTTCATAATCCTGGGTTTTACCTTACTTTCTTTGTCGATTAAAAACCTATAGGTAGGTAGCACATTTGAGATGACAAAGAAAGCATGATAGTGTTTATTCTCAAAAATAGCTTCATTTCAAACCTTCCAAAAACTCCATAAAACAAGATAAGGAATACATCTAATGTATTTCAAAAGCAGATTCACAAACAAGATTTTAAAATTTCCATCAATAGATTCAGCTTCCCATAGCCGATCCAGATGGAGGCTTTCTTCCAATCCTTTCCAAACTTGGTTAGAGAAAGGACACTTTAGAAACAATTGTTCAATAGTTTCATATGCTCCCCTACAAAGACAACACTAGTTGGGACCAACAATATTTATTTTCCTCAAATTGTCCCATGTCAGGACCTTCCCTCGCAAAATCAGCCACATAAAGATCTTATTCTTTTGGGGTACCCGAACCTGCCAAAGAAGTTTCCACCAACAGCAATCGAGGGTATCTTGGTTATTCCATAAAATATTATAAGCAAGATGTACTACAAACTTTCCTCCCTCCTTATTACTAGTCCAGACCAAAGTATTTGGATACTCCTTTAAAATGATAAGCCCCTTATTCATGTAATCAATCCATATATTCCAGCTCTCTACCCATCTATCAAGTATCTCTAGGTCTAATCCAGTTCTCCAATTCTGGATGTATTTGTTAGATCTGCCAATCGCAGCTACATCCTGTAATGAAATAAAGCTCGGATCGTTTAGATTCTTAATCAGACCTTCCGGAAGGTTTATCTGATTCATTAATCCCACTAATTTATCCTTCCCCGAAAAGGCATTTTGGCCATCTCCAACAGCCCAATCCATTAAATCCCCAATGATCATAAAAGACCCCTACAATGGCATTCCAAAACATAGACCCTCCTTTGCAGTCCTTAACAGGGACCCTGATCCATTCCAAAATAGTCAAATTCTTCAAATATTTAGCTTTTAGGATAGATTGCCATTTACCTTCCTTAGTAATAAACTGCCAAGTAGACTTCGTTGCCAATGATTTCCAAAACGACAAAGTTCCTTCAATCCCCAACCTCCCAGATTCTTTGGTTTGGAAACTGTAGTCCATGATGTCCAATTAATTCCAGAGTCTATTTGACCTTTCCATAAAAAACTGAAATCATGCTTAATTTATGTAAAACTCCTTTAGGAATAGATGCTAAAATCATCCAATAGACAGGGATAGCTTTAAGTGATCCACTCAGCAGTTGAAATTGTTGTCGAATGCTAACATCAACTGCGACAAGTCATCGACTTCGACACAACTTCAACAAGTTTCGACTTCAACATGACTTCGACAAGCTCAGCAACTTCGACAAGTTCAACGACCTTAACAGTATCGCGACGTCGACATGCAGCATCGACTTGCAACTTGCGACTGTCGAACTATGACAGATTGTCTCTCTGTCTTCCAGTCGATTGTAACGGTTGAACTTCCGAAACCGCTCTAACTTCTCTTGTAACTGAATGTAATGGGCAGGCACCAAGTGTCTCAGCATTCTATATAAGCATGTAAAATATTGAAATATACATATAATCAATCATCTATCTTGTTACCAGTAATAGAGAAGAATAGTTCGCATTCCTGCATATTGTCTGCGTGTTTATATATTTTTGTGCGTAGTGTATTCCTTCTTTGTTGATTATTCTTATGCTTCCACCATAACAGTGTCGATTCCTCCAATCGACTGTTGTCCCCCTCGTGCACCTGGGCGTGTGCGAATCATTAGTATCAGAGCTCATTCAGAGCTTCATCGGAGCGCATCAGCTTTGTTTGTGCTTAAGTTTTGTGTGGACACTCCCATCGAAGTTACTTGACTTATGCCAGTTCAAGCATGCTCGCAAACTCAACAATCCAAGCAAACACTACCTCTAAAGATGGCAGAAGAAACAGGCGATAGACATGCAATTGACGAGACAGAACAACCCAGAGAGCAAGCGCTGGCTCGACAACGAACTAAGATGTTCGCCCAGTTCAATGAAATTCTCATGCGATTTTCTTCAACATCAGGAGGATTTTCGACGAGAACGAACTCCGACAAAATCAGCCCCTTCAAAGTGCAAATGAATTTGGACATACGAAATCTAGAAGGAAAGATTGACGCAAAATCCGTCGAAAATTGGGTACAACAATTGGAATCCTATTACTCTTTGAATCAATTCTCGAAAGCCGAAAAGATCACCATTGAATCCTTAAATATGTCAACATTTGTGCATTGATGGTGGGAGAACCTCTCGACAAAGATGGAGAAAAGTGGAGACCCCATAGACACATGGGAGAAATTTTTCGAATACATCCGAAAGGAGTTTTACCCGCCTAAGTACCTTGAACAGCAGTATAAGAAGTGGAAACAGCTAAGGCAATGGAAAGATCAGTCCGTACAAAGTTACACCGACGAGTTCTGCTGACTCATGGCTAGACTTGGCGTTCAAGAAGAAGAAAATTTTCTTTTTTCTGAAGTACGTCAGTGTATTATCCCAGTACATTCAGCAGGAGATGGAGTTTCTTACTATCAATATGCTCGCGGATGCACTCCACTATGCCAACAAACTCGAAACCAAACATAAGGGAAAATCACGCTTCGCGACTAAACCGTCAAGACAACCACCCGACAAGAAGGCACCAGCCAACTTCGACAAGTCAAAATTTTCTCAGTCGACTCCACCAAAGCTAGATCACAGCAAAAATTATTTTCACAAAAGGGAACGTAGCAAACAACCCCCTACCGGGAAATGGTGTGATTACCATCACTCATCTTGGCATGATACGTCTGAATGCAAAGCTCGAAAGACATTTTTGGAAAAAGTGTTGACATCTGACACGTTCAACAAGACTGTGGTAGAATCTGACCCAGAAGCAACGACCCTTTTGACATCGACATTGACAACTCCAGTAGCCTCAACTGTCGTCGAGGAGGAGGAACGAGAGCACCTGTTTCATTCACAGATATGGATTAAAAACAATCCATTACATCTGACTATGGACAATGAAATCCAGGAGAACTTTGTTTCTAAAGAACTTATGAAGAAACTAGGTCTTGTTACCTCCACATCCTTAGCCTTACAACATCGGTTGGATGAGGGATGAACAAGAGCTAAGGATCACTCGACAATGAAAACTCACCTACTTCATAAATCCTTTTGAAGATGAAGTACTCTGCGACGTGGAACCACTCTCCGTAGCCGACAACCTATTTGGGAAACCTTACCGATGGGATCAGTCACTGCCTCAGAAAGTGATCGTCGAAATTCAAAATAAACGGTACAACATACTAGAGCGACAACCTACACCAACAATTGCAATGATATATGCCAAACAGACGAAGAAGCTCATCAACCATGCACAGAAGTTCGCATTAATTATGATAAAGCCGCAACATTCTAGGAAGACTGCAGCAACGAGTCGAGCCACCGACTAGTACAGCTCCCAACAGAAGCATCAGATCGACAATATTCTTGATGAGTACCAGAACCTATTCCAAGTTCCAGACGGAGTACCTCGACACTGCCAGGTAAAACACTCTATTGAACTTGTTGTTGGTTCTTCATTACCTAACGCATCTGTTTACAGAAGATCCATTCTCGAAAATGAAGAGATTCACATACAAATCCAAGATTTTATCGACAAAGGTCATATCCGACCTAGCTCCTCCCCATGTGGAAGTCTAGTCATCCTCGTACCGAAGAAATACGGGACTTGGCGCATGTGCATCGACTACAGGGCCCTCAACAAAATTTCGGTAAAGAATAGCTACCCTTTGTCGCGGATAGATGAGCTCATCGACTGTCTGAAAGGTGCAAAATTCTTTACTAAGCTCGACCTCAAGTTGGGATATCATCATATTCCAATCGAGCCCTTAGATGTATGGAAAACTACTTTCAAAACCAAGGAAGGATTGTTTGAATGGTTAGTCTTGCCTTTCGGCTTAACCAATGCACCTGTGACCTTCATGCGATAGATGGACAACATTCTTCGACCTTTCATCAGCAAATGTGTCATTGTCTATCTCGACGACATAGTTATTTTTAGTCAATCATGGGAAGAACATGTCGGACAGCTTCAATAATTCCTCGACACTCTCCAGCAACATCAACTCTACTTGAATATAGACAAGTGTTCCTTTGCGATGAACTGTTTCAAATATTTGGGGGTTGTAATTGACTCTACAGGCATTCATGTCGACCCAGACAAAGTAAAAATTCTCAAAGATTGGCCCATTCGTCAAAGCATTCAAGAACTAAGAAGTTTTCTTGGTTTAGCGAATTTCTATCGACGATTCATACTTGGATTTAGTCACATAGCTTGGCCCTTGAATCAGTTGACGAAAGGAAATGGGAAAACTGTCTTCAAATGGACACCGACACAACAAGAAGCTTTTGAATAGCTCAAACACAAGCTCTGCACTGCACCAGTACTTGTGTTACCTAATTTGCATCAGCCCTTTTATATTGAGACAGACGCATCGGACTATTCCTCGGGCGTAGTGCACTCAGTTTGGTCACCCAGTCACTTTTCATTCTTAAGCTTTTAACGGCACTGTTAAAAGATATTCGACATATGAAAAAGAATTGTACGCCATTGTGCAAGCTCTTAAGAAATGGAGGCATTACATCCTTGGCAAGGAAACAGTCATCCTCACTGACCACAACCCTTTAGAGTTCACCCTGTCCTAATCGAAGTTACAAACAACTCGACAACTCAAGTGGATTAATTACCTGCAACAATTTCAATTGGTAATTAAGTATCGGAAAGGTAAAGCTAATGCCGTCGTCGATTGTCTAAGTCGACCACCCATTACTCTCCTTTTTACAGTGATGAGTATGCAGGGATATGACACCACTACTTGGCCTCAGTTGTATCAGGAAGAAATCAATTTTTCACCAGTCTACCGACAAATTCAAACTGACAAGTCCTCGACCTCCGACTATTTCCTAAAATACACCTTGCTATACAAGCTTGGAAAACTTTGTGTACCGACCAGTGAGCACCGACAACAACTCATACAAGAAGTTGAAACCTTTGCGATATGGTCCATACAACATTCTTCAACAGATTGGGTAAAACGCTTTCCAACTCGACATTCATTCATGCCTGGGTCTGCATCCAGTATTTAATGTGGATCTACTTTGACCATACCATGCACCACTGTTGGAACAGAATGACTTGCATACAGTAGAACCCGAAGGCATCCATCCAAATGTTTAGGAGCCTCTTCCTTGCGACACGATCGTGGGATGACGAGTACGCCATACAAGGACGAACACAATTTCCTTGTTTCAGGTTGCTAAAGGCGGACAGATCCCATCACAAGGAAAGTGGTACTCTGCTACTGAACTGGTCGACAAGTTTCCTCACCTGACCGAGCTAACAATGGGGACCATTGTTTCTTAAGGAAGGAGGTCTGATCCACTCAGTAGTTGGCATTGTTTTCGAATGCTAACATCAACTGTGACAAGTCATCGACTTCGACACAACTTCAACAAGTTTCAACTTCGACAAGCTCAACAACTTTGACAAGCTCAGCAACTTCAACAAGTTCAACAACCTTGACAGTCTCGCGACGTCAACATGCAGCATCGACTTGCAACTTGCGAACTGCGACAGATTGTCTCTTTGTCTTCCAGTCGACTGTAATGGTTGAACTTCCGAAACTGTTCTAACTTAACTGAACGTAATGGGAAGGCACCCAAACGTCTCAACATTCTATATAAGCATGTAAAATATAGTAATATACATCTGATGAGTTTAGGATCTTTACATCCAGTAATAGAGAAATTAGTTTGCATTCCTGCATAGTTTTTGTGTGTTTATATGTTTCTGTGTGTAGTGTGTTTCCTGATTTGCTTCTTATTCTTATGCTTCCGCCATAATAATGTTGATTCATCCAATCAATTGTTGTCCCCCTCGTGCACCTAGGCACGTGAGGATCATTAAGTATCACCTGTATAAGCACATATTTACCTCCTTGAGATAAATACTTGTTACACCAGAAGTTAATTATCCTTTCCACCTTATTAATTAGTCAATCCCAATCAGATTTGACATAACTATTTGGTTTTAGGAAAAAACCCAAATACTTAAAACCCTCTGTTAATGGGAATTGTTCCATTGGCATTATATTCTGAAATGTTTGCATCTAACTGTCCTCCATCAAGATATAATAGCACGCAAACTTTCCAAAATTTATTAGCATTCTTGTAGCCAAACTATTTTTTTCCAAAATCTCCCAAACAACCTAAGTCTCCAGTTCTGAATCCCTAAGAACAACAGAGCATCATCTACGAAGAAAATGTGTGTAACAGATATCTCTTCAATACATAACCCCGTAATTATGTTGCAGTTCTTTGCTTTAGTCAGTGTCCGACTAAGTCCTTCCATTACAAGCATAAAAAGGTAGGGGGACAAAGGGAAGCCCTGGTGGAGCCCTCTAGAAGTTTTAAAAGAAGGAGAAGTTGCTTCGCTGATCAGAATAGCAAAAACAACTAATGAAATACAAGACCATGTCCAATTCACAAATTGGAGCGAGAACCCAATATGCAAGAGTACCATCCTTAAGTACATCTAGTCGGTTCTATCATAAGCTTTTTCCATATCGATGTTGAGGACTTTGGAGGGGAATTTTTTTTGTTTTGATGGTATGGATGCACTCCTTAGCAGTTCCCACGGCCTCATGAATACTCCTATCCTCTAAAAAAACAAATTTCTCAGGGGAAATATGTGAGGCCATAAAAGATTTTAACCTTTCAACTATTAAGACATAACTTATTAGTCCATTATGGTGACTAATAAACGCTTTTGTAGTGACATATATTATTAAAATATATTAATTTATACAGTTGAATGTTTAAATATATACTAATTTAATATATACATAGATATTTATATGTAAATTTTCTCCACTCAATATAAATATTACAAATATAATATCTATTTAAAAGTATTTTTAATATTTGATAAATGTAATAAGTGAAATTAGCAGCAACACTGCTTATTACCTGCCTCTTAAAAATAAGAAAAAATAATAATAAAACTAATTTACAAACAAATAATATTTTATTGCATTAATAATAAAAATAATTAGTAAAAAAGAAACTAGTTGTATGGTAAGGATGTATAACTAGGTGATATAATTGTTGGTCTGGCTAACTCGGTTGGGCGCTTTATTCGCATTGACAGAAAGTCTTTGTTCGGTATGGATCGTAAATATGCTAAGGTGATGGTTGAGATTGATATGGAGGCCGGTTTGCCGGCTGAGATTGAAATGGTTTGGGGGAGTAGGTGTTGGAATCAGTGACTGGATTTTTTCAGAATTCCCTTTCGTTGTTTTGTTTGCAAAGACATAGGGCACACTGCAGCAAAATGTCCTCTACACTTGAAGAAAGAGACAGTTCAGTCTGGTTCTTTGGCTCGTGATGATCGTCAGATTGCTCCGGGTAAGTCTGTATCTGTTCCTGACTCTGTCTATTCTGATATTATAAAAGAGGACATTGATTTGTTGGAGGTCACTGAGAGGGATTTAGATGCTCGTATTGCATCTGGAGATATCATATTGAGACATGGTATTCTTCCGTCCGTTGTTGGGTGCCAGTATTTGTCGGGTGAGTTGTCAAAACCCTCGGTTGTTCGTAACCTTTCCTCGGAACTTTCCTCTGTGGAGGATAGGGTTGTTATGGGTAAGGACCCTATTAGGAACCTTGTAGAGGAAGATATGACTAGGGTTTCCACCTCTGTGGAGATTATGGCTGTTGACCCTATTAGGAACCTTGTAGAGGATGATGTGACTAGGGTTTCCTCCTCGGTGGAGAATATGGCTGTTGGTGATGGGGCTAGGGTTTCAAAGCCTTCGTCTGGCAGTAATTCAGGTGATTTTGGGAATCCGGGACATGTGCTGCCAAGTTTGCATACATTTGGTGAATCTGGAAAAAATGATTTTTGTGACCTGAAGATTGATGGGGTTTTAAAAACCCTTGCTCCGGTACCCACATTCTCAAAAACTCCATCTGAAGGTTCTGGTGTTCTTCTGATTCAGGCTGTTAAGTTTCAAAATGTTACTATTAGGCGGGGGAAAAAGAAAAAGGGTGATGGTAGGGAGCCTGAATGTGTTGGTTCTGGTGTTCTGGAAGGTTTTGGGATTTCGACTACTGGTGCTTCTTTGAATTCAGCTGAAGAGGGTCTTAGAGCAAAGACACCCTTTGATGCTGGTTTGTGATGTCTATTCTTTCTTTGAACATTCGGGGATTGGGGAGGGATTCTTGGGCAAAGGCCTTCTCCAATCTATATTCAGCTATTTGTCCGGGTATTGTTCTTCTACAGGAGACTATGTGTTCAAGTTCTGTTGCGGTGGTGAAATTAGGGGATCTTCTGCCTCGTTGGGAAGTTGCGGCTTGCAGTGCAAATGGTCTTTCTGGTGGTTTGGCAGTGGCATGGGATCCGTCTCTTTTTTCATTCAAAGTATTTTCTACTACATGGGGTCTATTGTTGATGGGATTTTGTATCAGTTTGAATTTACAGTTTCATGTCTTAAATTGTTATGCTCCATATGATGGTCGCCGCAATTTTTGGGAGGCTTTGGCAGACTCTGGGTTATTAAATCTTTCCCACTTAGTGATTGCTGGTGATTTAAATTTTACAAAAGTTGCTGCTGAGATTTGGGATGTTGGGGCAAGAATGGATCCGTTGGAAGATTTTTTTGTTGATTTTCTTGGTCGACATGATTTGGTTGATATAGCGCCTGCTAAACTTATTCCGACATGGTCAAATGGCAGGTAGGTGATTGCTGGAGTTCATAAACGACTAGATCGTTTTTTAGTTAAGACTTCCTTTTTAGGTATTTTTCAACAGTCTCGGACTTGGGTTCATGAAGTGAAGTTTTCCGACCATTGGCCGATTGTCATGCAGTTTGAGGAATTCGGTCCTAAAGTTTGCTATCCTTTTAAGTTCAGTTGTTCATGGCTTTTGGAGAAGGATTTTTGTGACCTGGTGAGATCCTTTTGGACAAATACAGATGTTGAAAATTTAAATCCTGTTGATTTCTTTTGTCAAAAAATGTTGATGTTAAAAAAGGATGTTATTGCATGGATTAAGATGAGAAAAAAGGCGGATGTAGCAGAGTTAAAAAGATTGGAGAATGATATACAATATGCTTACATAAAAAATTGGGATGGTTCTTTGGATCAGGATGAATTTGACCTCCTGAAAATTTATGAGAAAAAGAAGGAGGATATGTTATTGATGGAAGAAAAAGAATGGAGGTTGAAAAGCAGAGCATTGTGGATTAATCATGGGGACAGGAATACTAGATTTTTTCATGCTTATGCATCTGCAAGAAGGAATTCTAAAAGGATTTGGGATATAAATGATGATTATGGAAACTCTATCAAGGGTTTGGATTTAATGAGTAATGAAGCTGTGAGGTTTTTTGGAAATATATATAAGGAGGATGGTGAACGTGATCTAATGGAACAGATCAGATTGGCAAAACTTTTTCCTCGGTGCATAAATGAAGATGGCGCTGTCGCTTTGGGAAAAGAGGTCACATTAGAGGAAATTGAGCAGACCTTAAAATCGTTTGCAAAGGACAAAAGTCCTGGGCCTGATGTTTGGCCTATGGAATTTTATTTGCATTTTTTTGATCTTCTGGGGAAGGACATACAGAGTTTGGTGGAGTACACCAGGATTCATGGTTTTATGACTGGTTCTCTGAATTCGACTTTCATTACCTTAATACCAAAATGTAACAAACCTGTTACATTTGGGGATTACAGGCCCATAGCGCTCTGCAAACTTATTTATAAACTTGTCTCAAAAATCATAGCTGTGAGATTGAAGGAAGTGTTATCATTTGCTATATCTTCAGAACAGTTTGGTTTTTTGAAGGATAGGCAGATTCATGATTCTATTGGCTTATCACAAGAGTTGCTTCATACTATTAAATCTAAGAAGGTGAAGGATTTGGTATTAAAGATGGATTTAGAAAAGGCCTATGATAGGGTCAATTGGTCTTTCCTCAGGCTGATTCTGATTCAAATTGGAACTCCACCTTTGGTGCTCAACTGGATAATGGCATGTGTGACTACCCCTTGCATTGCTGTTTTGGTTAATGGCAATCCTACATCTTTTTTCTAGTGTACCAGAGGCATTAGACAGGGATGCCCACTGTCGCCCTTGTTATTTATTCTTATTATGGATGGACTTAGTAGGTTGATTCATCAGGCTAAAGAATGGGGTTTGATCAGAGGTATTAAAATGGGTGATGATTGCTTCCTGACACATCTACTGTTTGTTGATGATGTCCTGCTTGCGGGGATTGATTCGGTTTCAGAGTGGAAAGTCTTTTCAAATATTATTAAGTTCTTTTGTAAAGTCTCGGGAATGAAAGTCAGTATATCCAAGTCTTGTTTTTATCATCATCTGGTGGAAATTGATAGAAGGAATGAAATTTCTTCTTTTTTACCTTATAATTGGTTGGATCTGAATGAGGGATTGAAATACTTAGGTTTTTTGTTAAAACCTAACTCATACCGGGCGAATGATTGGCGGTGGATTATCAACAAATTTGAGGAAAGAATAGATCATTAGTCTTTTCGATTACTCTCTACAGGTGGTAGACTTGTTCTTGTAAAATCAGTGCTATCTAGCATTCCGGTTTTCTGGCTTTCTTTACTGGAGATTCCGAGCTATATTATAAATAGGCTCAGAAGGCTCATTTTCAATTTTCTATGGTCTGGCAGACGTGAGGGATCAAATTTGGTGATGGTTAAATGGAATGTTTTAGCCCGGCCTATTAAATTTGGGGGGTGGGGGATCAAAGATCTTAGTATCTTCAGTAAAGCCCTTAGATTAAAAAGCCTTTGGCGTGGTCTTTTCAGTAAATCTCTATGGTCGAAAGTGCTGCATCTTAAATATATCAAATCAGATATTATTAATTGGTTAAGGAAGCCAAAGAGTTTGTCGGGATCCATGTCGCCAGTATGGAGGGGTTTCTTAAAAGTTTATGATTGGATTGCACAGGATATTTGCTGGAAAGTTGGTGATGGAAAAAGTGTACTTATTGGGGTGGATCCTGTCCTCGGGATGGATGAGCAGTATTGTTTTTCTGAAGGAATGATATCTTGGTTAAATTTACAGGGATACAAAACTCTTAGTGATATATATGATTTGAATCTCAATCAGAGTCGGGGTAATGGATGGTTATCTGAGATTGGTTGGTTGTATCCGGAATATGCAGTGAAATGGGACTCCTACACCTGGGCTCTTCGCACAGCTGGCATTATGCTTTCGAGATCTCCTGATGCGATTATATGGGCTGGTAATTCAGCAGAAGGTATTGTTACTGCAAAAACAACATATGAGAAGATTATCCAGAAACAGTGTATTTATCCTTCACATTGGTGGTATTCGAAAATATGGAATTGGTCATTTCCTTTGAAGATTAAGTGTTTTCTATGGCACGCATTAAATGGTAGCCTTAAGACTTGGGAAAATTTAATCAGACGTGGCTGGATTGGTCCTAGCTGGTGTTGCTTATGTAACTCCTTTTCTGAAACTGCAGACCATCTTTTGATGAAGTGTTCTTTTGTTCAAAAAATTTGGAATTATTGTTGTTCTGAGCTTGGTATTCAGCTGGTATGGGAAGATATAAATTTTGGTTCGGGACTTCACAATTGGGTCAGAAGTCATAATAAGCCTCTTTTTCTTCCAATCTTTATATCTTGGATCATATGGTTTACAAGGAATGAAGTGATTTTCCAGGATATAAAGCCAGATGTGTTAAAATGTGTAAAGTATGTTTGTATCTTATTACAAAATTATCCAGATGTGGAACATGGGATGAATGCTAGGAATGAGGGTTCCTTTACTTTAGTAGTATCACAACCGGTTCTATTTTTTGATGGGGCCTCTCAAGATGGTTTGTGTGCTACCGGTGGGGTTATCTATATTAATGATCGACATCACTTCTCTCTTCGGCTTAATGGCGGCAGGGGTACAAATATGAAAGCTGAAATCATGGCACTCTGGGTTGTTCTTTTGGTGGCTAACGTCTTTGGATTGGTGAATCCTATTGTCTATGGAGATTCCAGTGTTACAATTAAATGGGCAAATAATGAATATTCTCTAAATGTTTTAGAACTTGAATACTGGTGTGTTCGTATTCGACAGGAGATATCAAAGCTGGAGCAGATTACTTTCAAGCATATTTTTAGGTCACATAACACATTTGCAAATCAATTATCCAAAGAAGCTTTTGCAGGTCCTGTAGGTGTCCTTTCTTGGGAAGAATGGATGGAGGATTTTCTGATAGATAGGGGTAATTTAAATCTCTTTTAAGAAGATATGTAAATCTAAGAGGATCTTATAGTTTAGACTAAGTTATCATATTTTTTGAGGGGCGATGATATTTATGTATAAGAGGTCTGTTTGAAGAACTTTGAAGAATTTTGAGACTATGTATTATAATGAATATCTGAAGATAAGGTATTCCCACTATCTTTGTACTATTTGATTCCTTGGAATAGCAATAATACGATTTTTTTCTGCTAGAAGAGGATGTATAACTAGATTATAGTGATTTTTAACCTCAAGTAATTATATATATTTTATAAAGTAGGTTATTAATATTGTTATTATTATTATTTGCATAAATTTAATAGAGATTCATTTATGTGAATTTTTTTTTATAATTAATTATTTTATTAAGAAATAAGGTCTTTAAAAATTTATAAAAAAAATTATGTGTTATTTTCCTATCAAATAGAAATTTACAAAATATATACATATTTTGATGAGCCTTTGCTTTTACATATGCCATGACTATATATGTTTTGAAACAGGCGTTTTTCCAAAATCAATACTTTTTAAAATAAATAATTATGTGTTATTTTCCTATCAAATAGAAATTTATAAAAATAAAATAAATAAAAATTAATGAGCATTTGTTTTTGCATATGCCATGACTCTATATGTTTAGAAACAACGTTTTTCCAAAATCAATATTTTTTAAAATAAATTCTAATCAAATCAATAAAATAATCATTACTTTAAATGAAATATGTATTAATTTAAATAAACTTTTAATCGGTCAGATCATGATTAATATTGATTTACATTTTGTTTATAATAATATAATTTAATGATTGATTTTAATAGTTTATTAAAAATTCATAAATTTTAAGAATAACATGATTTCGAAGTATTTTTCAAAATCAGTATTTAATAGGTTATTGAGGCACAGTAGGACCTGACGGAAGCAGGGCTGAATGGAATTTGACAGGATGGAAATACAGATGAAAAGGCTCTTAAGACAGTGGAGTTTGAAAATAGAAGACATGATATTTAATGTCATTAATGAAACATAAAGTATGAAAACAAATGGCAAGCAAATGTTTTTTTTGAATTTTGAAATTTGAAATTATATTTTATTTTTCAAAATTTCACTTCCGAGGCAAGGGTAATTAATCAATTCATTATCAAATCATGGTTTTAGCCAATCATAAAATAAGAAATTTAATTTTAAATATTTAATAAAATAATTTTCATTTTCAAAATATTAAATTTAATATACAATTATTCAAAAATATTTAAAAACATAATAATTTAAACATTTGAAAACATAATAATTTTTAAAATAATCAAAACAAAAATAAAACTTACTAAATAATAACAATTCATTACTATATTATCTAAATATATAATATAATATTTATACTCTTATTTTAAAGTATTCATGTTTGAAACTCAAAACTTTGTATAGCATAAAGATATATAATATAATATTTATACTCTTATTTTAAAGTAGACATGTTTGAAACTCAAAACTTTGTATAGTATAAAGATTTGTTATATAGGATATGCACTTTATCTAGTGTGTGATATTTATAGCCACCAAGAAAGGTAAAATGTTTTTGTATAAGCATCAAAAATCTGCTAAGTTTAGACTGTAGAATGTTTATAATCACACAAAAATTAAAATGTTTTTGTAAAATTATAAAAAAAAATTAATATATTAATTTTAGTTTTTAAAAATTAATATCTAATAATTATTGTTTTAAATAGAATTATTATGTCATTTTCAATAAGTTTAGAAAAAAAATTATATTTTATTTATATTTAATTATCTTTTTGTTTAATTGTAGTCCTTGAATGGGAAAGAAGACGAAGGGAGTTACTTCTAATATAAGAGGTAGGATGGAGGATCAAAAGCAGGGCACTTTGGCTTGTCAAAGGAGACAAGAACACCAAGTTTTTTCATCGCTTTGCAAATCATAGGAAGGGAATAAATACGATTTGGAAAATTAATACTAAAGGAAGTAAAGTTCAAGTTAAAACTTTCAAAGATATATCAGAGGAGGGAGTAAAGTTCTTTGACTCTTTGCTCAAAAAAGAGTAAGAAGAAAAAATTGCAAATATTGGTAAGATAGCTCGATACTTCCCGTCTATAGTAAACAAGGCGGACAACATTCAGTTGATGAGGGAAGTCTCAAGCAAGAAATTAGAGGAGACTTTGAAACTTTATAAAAAGGAGAAAAGCCCTGGATCGAATGGAATCCCAGTGGAATTCTTTATCAGTTTATACGATGTGCTGGGAAAAGACCTCCTTAGAGTAATCTAAGACTCTAGAAAGAATGGTAAAGTGTTGGCATCCTTCAACACAACACTTATAGCACTGATTCCAAAGCTAGATAATCCTGTCAGCTTTGATCAATTCAGGTCGATATCACTTTGCAACTCCATTTACAAAAGTATAGCTAAAATAATCGGTCAAAGAATAAAAACATTCCTATTAGATGGTATATCTCAACAGCAATTTAGTTTTTTACTTGGTAGGTAGATCCATGAAGCTATTGGTTCCGCACAAGAAGGACTACATTCTATTAAAACTAAGAAAATCAAATCAGTCATCTTAAAAATTGATTTGAAAAAGGCTTACGACAGAGTAAGCTGGACTTATATTAGAATGATACTCTCTTAATTTGGGTTTGGTGTACCATTCACTAAATGTATAATGGAAACCATTTCCTCGGTTTCTTTCGCTATTCTGATCAACGATGTGACTTATTCTTTCTTCAAACCTAGCAGGGGTATAAGATAGGGATGCCCATTATCCCCCCTTTTGTTCCTTCTGGGAGTTGATGGCTTAAGCAGAACCTTAAACCATGCAAAAAATCAAGTTGAATTCAAAGACATCCTAATAGGAGGAACCTGCAGACTATCTCATATCATATTCGTCAATGATACACTTATTTTCTCAGAAGTCTCTCATGCAATGACCTGAAGACACTGGCAAAAAATCTCGACCTATTCTATTCAGCTACAGGTATGCAAGTAAGCCATTCGAAATATTCCTTTGTTGAAGAAGGGCGTAAAGATAAATATCATCTCATTTTAAAGAGTATATTTCCTCTCAAAGAATAGTCACTAGATAACGGATTGAAATATTTAGGTTTTTTTCTAAAACATGTGTCTTATGTAAAAGAAGATTGGAACTGGTTAATTTCTAAGTGTGAAAAACGTATAGCAAACTGGAGTCTTAAATGGATTTCATACACAACCTTCATTGATCAAACCAAGTAATTAAAAAAGTAAAAGCTACAAACTGCCATACTTCATAGTTCTAGACAAGCAATAAAAAGGAATAGAGTTTCAATCTGCCTCGAGGGGAAACTAGACTATAGAACATTGTTTGTAAAATCAAAATGATCAACGAAGAGAGTAGGGTTTGATTAACATTTTCAATATATAAAAGTTGTATGCAATCTATTAAGTTCTATTACTAGAAGACAAAATGTTATAGAGGCTATAGAAATAAAACATAGATTATGGATTATCTTCATCTAGAATTTGGATAACCTAATTTCTTGCAGCTTGGACTAGCTAAGTCTGCTGAGCGGAAGGAGTGGAATGGAAATTCATGTCTATAGATGCCTTGGATACTAGGTTGAGCTTATCTTCAAAGCTTGACATTACTTTGATCAGGGTAACCATTTTTCGAGTTAGGTTCCCCATCCGAATTTGCATCTAGTCCATTATGGCGTTCAGGTTCCCCATCTAAGTTTGCATCTGGTCCACTCAGGAGTTCAAGTTCCCTATCTGAGCTTGCATTTGTTCCATTCTGACTTCTATTTGATCCATTTGGATGTTCAGTTATGATACCTATTTACAGTGGTTATGCATATGATTCATGTAGTTAAACACAATTATACACAAAGCAATGACACATACACAACACATCAACATTGTACTCATAAATTACCTTGGAAACCCCTATACCGGGGGCAAACTAGAAAATCAGTGAGCTTACCACTCATTTATTCATCAACAGTGTTAACAACCATGATTTACTAGACCACAAATCACACTTCATTACATATTTCCATTTCCATAACCATTACATCTTATTTATAGATGCATTACAACCAACTAATCATTAATGACAATCCATAAGTTTCTAACCACTTTTCAGTTATTTTGTCAGAGTAGACTTGACTAGGTAAACATTGGTCGATCACCCGTTGAGCTTCTGGTTCTTCTGTCCAATTATCTTCGACCAAACAAACATTCCAGTTGGATAGTTGACCAAACTTCTACCATTTGTTGACTTTCAACTCCAGTCGACTTATACTATTTGACTATCGACTTTGACCGTCGATATCATGCAAAGAATATAACATTCCCAACATTCTCCCATTTATTGTCTTCTTTGCATAAAAATGAGATTTAGAACTTCAGTTCACTTAATCAAGGCTAACGAGCGCATCGTTTCCCTACACTAGGAAAACTTCTCGGTACTCACTGACTTGGTCAATGAGTCTGCAACATTCTTCAAAGTGTTTACCTTCTCCAGTGACAGCTTTTGGTTCTCCACCATTTCTCTCATAACATGGTACTGTACATCAATGTGATTTATATTTGAATGATACATTGGTTTATTTTCTAGGAAGATTGTGCTTTGAATGTCACAATGCAACCTAACAACATGCCGATCACCCCCAACCTCTAAACACAATCTCTACAACCAAACAACTTTCTTACATGCATGAGCAGCTACCATGTATTCAACCTCAATCATCAACAGTGAAACAACCGAGTGCCTTCTACTCATCCAACCGAATGCTCTGTCGAATAACTTGAACACATATCCGTTGGTCAACCATCTGCGGTTGAGATCTCCAGCCCAGTCGGAATCGACAAATCCATGTACATTGATTTCCTTGGTGTTCTCAGGTTCCCTTCCATAACATATTGCATAATATGTCATGCCACGTAGGTACTTGAATACTCTCTCAACTGAGGTCCAATGCTCTTTTCTAGGTGTCAATATGTACCTACTAAATACTCCCATTACATGGGAAATATCCAGTTGAGTATAGACCATAGCATACATAAGACTACCTATAGCACTAACATAGTGCACATGTGACATCTACTATATTTCTTCATATGTCTTAGGACATTGTTCAACATATAGCTTAACTTCTACAAGAATGGAAACCTTGACTGGTTTGTACCCCTTCATGTTGAAGCATTTCAAAATGTTAGAACATTTTTACACCTATGTAAATTAATCATGTATTAATTGATGATTAATTAGCCCAAGTGATTAATGATTACATCCCTAAGTTGATTAGATTGGTAAATGGTCAAACTGTCTTGAACTAGTTAGCAATGTGAACAAGTGCTGAGTCAAACCAGCTATGTGGAGCGCTCCCCAGGGCAATTAATGCACTCAGCATGCCTAGAGCGCCCTCCTCAGGTCATTTAATGCACTCAGCATGCTTCTCTTCTACCTAGGGCGCATTTGCTCAGTTTGTGGACAATCTTGCCTTGTTTTGTCATATTTTTGACCAATTTTAGACTCCAAACCTCTAACCAACCAGTTTCTTCACATGTGTGAGGTCACATGGGCCTGTCCAGTCATTCCCAGCATTCACACTGCAGATTCGAACCAGTTTGGGATGGTTTGGGATATTTTGGTCAACCTAGGGGGGTTTGAGCTTTTTCTAAGCTAGATCAGTGTGAACACTCCAGATGGATTTGAATTCTTCCAGATTTGTATATATGAGTGTTCTTAACCTATGTTAAGGTTGGACAGTTAATAATATTGACATTATTCACCATTTCATGTGTATTGTTCTTCATTCATTTAAATTTTTATGCCATTCTTGCAAATGTTGTGCAATCTTTCACCAGTGAGGAATCCACAGTAGCTAGATTCAGCTGTGCTTGAGATTTTACATGGTATCAGAGCTCTTGGAGCTAGAATTCGAACCAGCAAGACTGTTGTAGTGGATTGCCAGAAGCAGTGGAGAAACCACATAACTCCTGAGGCCATTTCCTTGAGCTTACTGGAGAAATCTAGTGGCTCCTCTCAGGTGTGATGCTCTCCCGAATGCACCCACTATCCATACAGGGTTCGAATCTGTTAGTGTAGATCCCTCTAGAGTGATTTGAGAGTTGTTTGCAGGTATTGAAGATCAGCATTGTCAGCAAGTGCGAATTGCAGCAGAGAAGAATGGAGCCATCTCACCCAAACGTGCTCACACCCTTCAACTATTTCGATTGGAAGGCAGAAATGGTGATTTTGTTGAGATCCAAGGGTCTCTATAGAATCACGATGGGCACTGAGGTTGAGCCAAACTCAGCTGTGGAGAAATCCAAGTTTTTTAACAGAATGGATGAGGCATTTGGCCTCCTTTGTCTCAGCATTTCGAGAGACCTCCTGTTTCATGTAGAAAGTCTAGCAACTCCAAATGAAGTGTGGCTCAAGCTTGAGACACTATTTGGAAAGACTGATGAGATGAGAGGCCACCAGCTCGAAAATGAGCTTGTCTCACTGAGCCCAGAGAATTTCGATTCCATCCAGGACTTCTTCACCAAGTTCAAGAACTTGGTCTTGCAGATCAGACAATGTGGCATAGAGAAGAAAGAAGAACAGTTGGTGTTGTCCATTCTCTCCAAATTGGGTTCTGAATACTCAGTTTTTGTGTCTTCCTTCAACTCCACAAGGCTCACAGTTAGAGGTTGGAAGATGCCATCCTTGGCTGATTTCATGGAGATGCTAACTCAAGAGCAAGACAAGCTGGTCTTGATGGGCTCCATCAAGCAAAAAGATCAAGTTCTTGCAGCTGGAGATTCGAAATGTGGAAGAGGCAAGCAAAAACCCAGGGGGTCGAAACCTCAAGAGAAGAAGAAGAAGGATGAGAGGCCCAAATCCTCTGAGGGGGTTTCAAATCCTGTCAAGAACAAGGGAAAGAAGGCTGAGAAGACAAAATGTAGCTACTGTCAAAGAGGTTTTCATCCAGAGAGCTCATGCATGAAGAAAACCATAGACACCATGACCCATCTCCTACAGAAAAATAATATTCCTCTTCCTGAAAGTTCCAAGAAGAAGGAGTGCGTTTCTGAAGACAAGGAGAGCTGCCATGCTTTGGTGGCTAGCTCATCTCATTCACCTTTGTTCATCATTGATTCAGGTGCCTCAAGGCACATGGCTTCCTCAAGAGACTCGTTTTCTGAACTTGCTCCCTACAGTGGCCTCTCAATTCGAATGGGAGATGACTCAGAAATCCCTGCTCATGGCATTGGGAAAATTTCTATGGAGAATGGCTTCTTCTCCAATGTGTTGTACGTGCCAAATCTTGCAGCAAACTTGCTCTCTGTATATCAAATGACACATACTGGAGCAGCAAAGAAGGTGGTCTTCACTCAGGATGATGTGGAGATATCAGAAGTTTCCACCGGGAAAATTGTTGCAAAGGGCGTTGCAGACCATGACATGAAGATGTACAAGTTCTCCCACTTCCTCGAATTCTCTTCACCAAGTGTGCTTCTGTCACATGGGAATGAGACCAGCAAGCTATGGCATCAAAGGTATGGGCACCTAAACTACAGATATCTTCAAGTTTTAAGCAAAGAAAATATGGTAGAAGGGCTGCCCCAAATCAGTTTTTCGAGTGGAACATGCAAGGGTTGCATGGTTGGGAAGCATCCTGAAAGGAAGTATGACAAAGGGAAGGCAAGGAGGGCTGATCAACCTCTTGGGATAGTGCATTCTGATCTGATAGGGCCACTCCCCACTCCCTCCTATGGCTGCAGCAAATATGTGCTCACCTTCATCGATGACTACTCAAGGTACTGCTGGTTATTTTTCCTTAAGCAAAAATCTGAAGTCTTTGAATGTTTCAAGATTTTTAAGAGCATGGTTGAGAACTTCAGTGGGAAGACCATGAAGGTTTTGAGGACTGATAATGGTAGAGAGTATGTCAACAACAATTTGCAGCAGCTCTGTCAAGAGCATGGCATTCATATGCAACACTCAGTGCCCTACACACCTCAGCAAAATGGTGTTGCAGAGCGCAAAAATAGAGCACTGAAAGAGATGGCAACTTGCATGTTGCAAGCAAGGGATTTGTCTCCTAAATTATGGGCTGAAGCTATGAATTGTGCAGCATATGTTCAGAACAGAGCACCACACAAAGCATTGCAAGGAATCACTCCATTTGAAGCTTGGATGGGCCACAAACCAAATGTCTCACATTTCAGAATTTTTGGCTCAAGGGCTTGGGCCAGAATTCCACCGGAGAAGAGAAAGGCATTGCAGCCACAAAGCAAGGAGTCAATCATGGTTGGGTATGCAGAGGATTCCAAGGGCTACAAGCTCTTTGATCCATCCACTCACAAAACTTTCATTGAAAGAAGTGTCAAATTCGAAGAGGAGGAATTCTTGCAAGCTAGTGAACAAGGTGATGGGGAATGCTCATTCCCTCGTCTTGATGATGAAGTAAGTAGTGATTCATTCTCTGATATTTCTGATTCTGATATTGCTGAAGATGATGTTGATATGGATTCTGAACATATCCCCCCTTCAAGGCCCAAGTGGGCAGAGAAAACAATTCAAAGTGCCGGAGAGCTTGTGGGAGATCCCCAAGATGCTAGGAAAACTAGATCTCAATTTCACAATTCCTTTGCATATAATAATTCTGATCTGAGTGAGGCATGTTATTTGTTGGTTGGATCTGATCCAATGTCATATTAAGAAGCATGTACAGACCCAAGGTGGCAATCAGCCATGCAAGAGGAGATGAACTCACTCCATGAGAACAAAACTTGGGATTTGGTCCCTCTTCCTCCCAAGAGGAAACTAGTGCAATGCAAGTGGATTTATAGAACCAAAATTGGATCTGATTGCTCTGATCTGAATTATAAGGCTAGGTTGGTGGCTAAGGGTTACTCTCAGGTCCAAGGAGTGGACTATACAGAGACATTTGCACCGGTGGCAAAGATGGACTCCATAAGACTAGTTTTGGCCATTGGGGCTTCCAAGCGCTGGGAGATTCATCACATGGATGTAAAAAGTGCCTTTCTTCATGGGGATCTGAATGAGGAGATTTATATGCAGCAGCCTGAAGGTTTTATTTCTGATCATACACTTGTTTGCAGGTTGAACAAGTCACTCTATGGGCTCAAGCAAGCTCCTAGAGCATGGTATGCAAAAATGGACAATTTTCTGCTATCTTTGGGGTTTGAGAGGTGTAAGTCTGATCCAAATGTGTATATGCAGCATGTTAGTGATCTGATATTGATTATTGTACTGTATGTTGATGATCTTTTGATCACTGGTAGCTGCACCAAAGAACTTGACTCAGTTAAGAGAGCATTGCACAGTGCATTCTCCATGACCGATCTAGGATTGCTAAAACAATTTCTGGGTTTGGAGATTGATCAATCTGTGAATGGAATTTCTGTATGTCAGTCAAGGTATGCTTCAGATTTGCTGCAGAAATTTAAGATGGCTGAATGTAAGTCTGCAAAATTTCCATTTCTTTCAGGAGTTAAGCTTACAGAATGGGGTTCTTCACCACTAGTTGACAGTTCGTTGTATAGGCAACTTGTTGGAAGCTTGCTATATCTTACTCATTCTAGACCAGATTTGTCATATGCTGTTGGGGCTGTTGCAAGGCACATGCAAGAGCCTCATGAGATCCATTGGAAGGCAGCCAAGAGGATCCTTCATTATGTTCAGGGTACTAAGTCTTTTGGTATCCATTATGCTGCTGGTTCATCCCTTGAACTAGTAGGATTTACAGATTCTGATTGGGCCGGTGATTGTATTGATCGGAAGTCAACTTCCGGTTATGTATTTATGCTTGCACATGGACCTATATGCTGGTCAAGCAAGAAACAAAGCACTATTTCCTTATCTTCAGCTGAGGCCGAGTACAGGGGAGCAGTTAATGCAGCCACACAATGTGTTTGGTTGCAAGGTATTCTTGCAGAGTTCGGGATTGTCTTTGATTCACCCACTATTCTTTGGTGTGATAATCAAAGTACAATCAAGATTTCTACCGATCCAGTACAGAGACAGAGGACCAAGCACATAGAGATACACATGCATTACATTCGGGGGTTGGTGCATGACCGGACCATAGCATTGCAGTATTGCCCATCCAGTGAGCAAACTGCTGATATCTTCACCAAGTGTTTTACCGAGAAGACCTTCACTCACCTTAGATCTTTGCTTGGGGTGAGTGATGCATGGTGATGATTGGTGTATTTTGATATATGCCACATGTCCATTTTAGAGGGGAGGTTTTATTTCCCATGTGGTTTTCCTCCTTACCTTGGTTACATGGACAAATAAATTTTCATGATGTAAAAGGTGACTTGAGCCTAGTTGCCAAGGCCTTAATTTTTGATATTTCACTAAGTCTAGCTTAAGGGGGGGTGTTAGAACATTTTTACACCTATGTAAATTAATCATGTATTAATTGATGATTAATTAGCCCAAGTGATTAATGATTACATCCCTAAGTTGATTAGATTGGTAAATGGTCAAACTGTCTTGAACTAGTTAGCAATGTGAACAAGTGCTGAGTCAAACCAGCTATGTGGAGCGCTCCCCAGGGCAATTAATGCACTCAGCATTCCTAGAGCGCCCTCCTCAGGTCATTTAATGCACTCAGCATGCTTCTCTTCTACCTAGGGCGCATTTGCTCAGTTTGTGGACAATCTTGCCTTGTTTTGTCATATTTTTGACCAATTTTAGACTCCAAGCCTCTAACCAACCAGTTTCTTCACATGTGTGAGGTCACATGGGCCTGTCCAGTCATTCCCAGCATTCACACTGCAGATTCGAACCAGTTTGGGATGGTTTGGGATATTTTGGTCAACCTAGGGGGGTTTGAGCTTTTTCTAAGCTAGATCAGTGTGAACACTCCAGATGGATTCGAATTCTTCCAGATTTGTATATATGAGTGTTCTTAACCTATGTTAAGGTTGGACAGTTAATAATATTGACATTATTCACCATTTCATGTGTATTGTTCTTCATTCATTTAAATTTTTATGCCATTCTTGCAAATGTTGTGCAATCTTTCACCAGTGAGGAATCCACAATAGCTAGATTCAGCTGTGCTTGAGATTTTACACAAAACTATCTCAACATATCTACCTTGGCTTAACCATAGGCTTATACCTATTCGATCTCTCTTTATTTCCATTCCAAGAATGAAATTTGTTGCACCGAGATCCTTCATGTCAAACTTGGAGGACAGCTGCAGTTTTACCTCCTTAATCAGATTCATGTTATTTCTAACCAACAACATGTCATCAACATACAAAACTACATATACAAAGTGATCGCCGACTTTCTTTTCATACACACAATGGTCAGCTTGACTTCTCACAAACCCTAGTTGTTGGATATACATAGCAAACTTCTGATACCACATCCTGGGTGATTGTTTTAGAACGTAGAGAGACTTCCCGAGCTTGCAGACCAACTCCTTTTATCTTTCCACTGTAAAACCTTCAGGTTGCTTCATATAGATTTATTCTTCGGGTCACCATGAAGAAATGTTGTCTTTACATCCATCTATTCTATCTCAAGATCAAATGTTGCAGCTAAATACATTAGTACCCTTATGGAAGTTAACTTAGCAACATGAGAGAAAATATCACCAAAGTCATCCCTCAACTTGGGAATATCCTTTCGCACCAGTCGATAAGTATACTTCTCGACTTATCTTGCCACATTCAAATTTTTCTTGAACACCCACTTACTAATGGCAGGTTTCCTTCCATTTGGTAATGCAACAAGATCCTATGTTTCATTCTTTCTCAAGGATTCATTTCTTCTTCCATGGCCCTTTTCCAGAGCTTACCCTCTGTCAAGTCGATTGCTTCCTTTACCGACCTACGATCATCTTCTATGGTAGATAAGACAAAAATAGAGCAAAATCCAAGTGGACTATACCTTTTTTATTGTTTCCTTGCTCGACCATACCTCTTGATGACTAGATTTTGTTGTTCCACCTCTTTGTCAAATTTAGTTGACTCACCTACATCCAGAATTTTGTCGTTCGTTTCAAACTCTTGTTTTTCTAGTTACTCTTCTCTTTTAAACTCTTCATCCCTAGAAGTACCTCTAGATTCTCCGAAGATCACACCTCTACTATAAACTTCCTTCCTTGTGACTAGATTCCACAACTTATACCCTTTCACTCCATCCTTGTACCCATTGAAGATGCATTTCTCCGACTTGTTGTTGAGTTTGCTTCTTTTCTCCTTTGGTATATGCACAAAGACATCACACCCAAAAACTTTGAGATGTGTAAGAGAGGTATTTTTATCATCCCATGCCTCATATGGAGTCTTGTCGACTAGAGTTGTTAACAACGACCTATTCACTAGGAAAAATGTCATGTCCACTGCCTCTGCCCAGAATTCTTTTGTGATGCCTACACCATTGAGCACTCTTCTCGCTTTCTACATCAACGTTCTATTCATTATTTTAGCAACTCCATTATTTTGAGGCACGTATGAAGTTATGTTTTTTAGAGCTATATTTTGTTGTCTATAGCACTAGTCAAATGCCTTCCCACAAATTTCTTCTCCATTTCCAGTTCTTAGCACCTTGATATTTTTACCGGACTGATTCTCTACAAGAACCTTGAACTCTTGGAACTTCTCAAAGACTTCATATTTCTTCCTAAAAAAATACAACCATGTCATTCTAGAGAAATCGTCTATGAAAGAGATGTAATACTATGATCCTCCTAGTGAAGGGATCAACACTGGTCCAAACACATCAATATTAACTAACTCCAGTATTTCCTTAGCCCTAGTAGCACTAGATGAGAAACTAACATGACTATGTTTACCATAAATGCAATGTTCACATAAAAAGACTTCTTCAAAGTAGATATGGATATCTTCGACCATACCTTTACTATGCATAGCACGAATACCTTTCTCACCAATATGTCCCATCCATTGATGCCACAATGTGATCAAGTCGACTAGGAAAGAAGATATGCTATCATATTCAGGATAGACTACATTAGCACAACTGTTAGTGTATGTTCTTCCCATTAGCTTGTACATGGTTCCATTCTAAACTCCTCTCATCAGTACCATCGTTCCTCGCACCATATTGCACATATCTTTCTCAAATACAGACTACACACCTGCATTCCCCATTGTATTAAACAAGATCAAGTTTCAATCCAAACATGGGATATGCAGTACTCCTGGAAGTGTTTATATTCTTCCATCTTTCAGTATCAGTTGAACTTTTCCTCGTTCGACTATCCTGGTCGGTGTATCACGTCCTAGAAGAACATCATTGCCATCAAACTTCTCATATTCAAAAAACCATTCTCTTTGAGGTGTCATATGATATGACGCATCAGAGTCAATCAACAAGAGTCACAATTCGACTATGTACTCATGGATGCCAAATACACATCACCTTTCTCTTCTTTCAAAAGCTTACTATTACATGACTAACCTTCCTCATTCCCTTTGCTTCTCTCAACCTTTGTTGTCTTATAGTTTCAACTATAATTCCAAAATTTACCGCGTCACCAGACCAATTGATTTACATCCATCTTAGATTTGCCTCTCAACTTCGATCTTCTACTAGAGGTTTTTCTTTTTCCTCTATCTATTGGTCAGCCTCTTACCATAAAGGCGTTGTGGGCCAAACCTTCCATGTTCTTTCGTCTCATCTCTTCCAACAATAAATATGTGACTACATCGTCGATCTTTAATGTGATATTATTGCTTCCAATAGCCACGACCAGGATATCTCAGGAATTTGGAAAAGAACACCAACAGGCTGATACATTTTTCCTCCTTAGTGATTTTAATACCCACAGACAACAACTGACTGATCCTCCTCAGTGAATGCATTCAAGTGCTCTGTAACTGAGTCACCTCTTCACTCATCCTCGTAAGATGTAACTTCTTCCAAAGAAACAACTTGTTAACTAGAGATTTCAACTAGTACAAGTTCCCCAAATTTTCCCATAACTTATTTGCAATGTCTTCTTCTGAGATATTCAATAATACAAAATCTACCAAACAAAGTTATAGATTATACTCCTTGCCTTCCTATTGATTTTTTTTCCAATATGCCTTCGACATGCCAGGCGGAGTTGTTTCTGGGTTTATTGCAACCCATTATTCTTGATCCACGAGGAGATCCTCCATTTTAAGCTTCCAAAGCTCAAAGTTCTACTCATTAAACTTTTCAATTTCTATCCCTGACGTGTTTGCAATTATAACTATAAATCAATGTTTCCATAAACTCCCAATGAAACAAGTATACACTATATCTAGGACCAAGCCAAACCCTCAGCAACAAAGGCCCCCCCATGTATCCAACTATAGCTCTGATACCAATGGTTGGGTTATGATACCTATTTACAGTGGTTATGCATATGATTCATATAGTTAAACACAATTATACACAAAGCAATGGAACATACAAAACACATCAACACAATACACAAAAATTACCTTGGAAACCCCTCTACTGGTGGAAAACCATCAAACCAGTGAGCTTAACACTCATATATTCATCAACACTCTTAACAAGTGTTTACAACTGTGGTTTACTAGACTGCAAATCACACTTCAATACATACCACCATTTGTATACCTATTACATCATATTTATAGATGCAATACAACCAACTACTCATTAATGGCAAGCCATAACTTCTCAACCACTTTCAATTATTTTGTTATAGTCAACTTGATTGGTTCAACCTTGGTCGATCACACATTGAGATTTTGGTCGTTCCGTCAACTTCTCGTCGACAAGTCGTTTCTCTTCAACCAAACAACTATTATGGTTGGCTAGTTGACTAAACTTCCATTATCTGCTGACTTCCGACTCCAGTCAACTTATACTAGTCGATTATCAACTTTGAATGTTGATATCATGCAAAGAATATAACATTCCCAACACTAGAGGAGAATTTCTTCCTTTTCCTCTTGACCATATAGCATAGTTTTTCCAATTAGGGCTTTAATTTGCCAATATAACAAGATTGTTTTGGCATGCTTGGTTTCTCATGTGCGGGAGGTGTTGGGATCTTGAAACCAAGCCTGCATTTCTAATTTCTGAGCTTCAGCTTCTGGAGTATCCTATTTTTCTTTTACCCATCCTTCGTCTTGCTTTATCTTTATCTTTATTTCTTCAGGGATGAAGCTATTGTAACGGGCTTGTGCCTCATCTATCTCGCCCTGAAGTCTAGGCATGTTATAGCTCATTTTCCTCTTGCCTACTTCCTATCAAGTTCGAAATATTTTTTCATCTTCCCTAAGAGAAATAGGTTTGTTGGATGGGTGGATGCTTGCAATTATATTGTGAGCGCTACATTGTTTCCCACTGTGGAGGAGATCTTTACTAGAGTGGTCTCTCTAGTCTTTCTAAGAACTAAGGCTAACAAATTGGAGTCTCTGCAGTGCTCTTAGATGAAACCTTTTATTAGTAAGCATAAAACTAGCAAGCCTAAGAGGAATGATCTCATATTAGATGTTTGAACCAGAACTGCTCGAGAATTTCCTGGAAATCTTCTGCAGAGTGAGACCTCTTCATTAATGTCTGAGTTTGCTTGTACTGATTGAAATGTCTTCCATGCTTGATGGAGTGAGTTGATTGATTCGTGCGGACCTTCAAAATCACCATTACTATATGCTCGAGTATTTCATAGTTAATGAAGAGGGGTGGTGATATTACTCTGCTTAGGGGAGTTGTTATATCAGTTGTTATGATGAGATGGTGCTTAGGAGTGAATGGAGGCTTGGCCGATAAATTGCATGAGTCTTCAACTACCATCGTAGGTGGAGTTATTCTCTCGCATGAATTTGAAGTGGGATTTGAGTTGGAGGGATCTGAGTTATTTATCGATGCCTCATGGTAATGGAGGTCATAGCTAGTACTTGGAGATTTTCCTTGGGTGGAGTTATGGATTTCGTACCATCTTTTCTTGGTATGATGCATCCATGATCTCTTTCTTTTGCCATCTATTTATTCCCACTTTCAACTGGGTTACTATGGTGATGATTGTTTTCCATGTGGCGTATCTTATCCTTCCAAATAAGGATAGGAGTGTTATGCATTGACATAGACTTAGATGGGATGAGAGGATATCCCCCCTTTGTGTTGTTGACCTGGTTGATGCCAGGTGTTATGGTTCGGTCATACGAAGTGTAAGTGTCTACCAGATAGATGTTGTGGGTTGATCCAATGAAGTAATGGGTATCATGATTTGATTTGGAGCATCCGACTCAAGGAATTTGGTAATTTATTTAAAGAAATGTATTGATTGGATTATTATCTACTACGACTAGACTCATTACCTTCACCTATCACTAATAATTGCTTCTACTCCCCTTTTTGTTTAACTACTTATTCCTAGGAAAGTTGTTGTTCATAGCACTTTACTACATTTTGTGAATATTGCATCGTAGCCATATTGATTATTGTCTTCCAATGTGGCACAAAATTATAACTGTGACCATTAAACTTCCCATGGATTGAAGAAATTACATGTATAGTGTGATCATTCCCACCCTAATTTATATTATTACTATCATAATTCAAATGGACATTAGATTTGAAACAGCAATTGATTTATGACTTTGAATATTTGGCAATTGTCTTTGTGTAATGCTTCTCACGTTCAACATATCGAGGAAAGTGAATGCCTATCTAAACATGCCCAAAGTATCGAAGGCATGGACTTGACTTAATTCCCCCTAATTATGATTTGACACACTAAATGCATGAAAAAATGACAAGAGAAAATCCCTAGGTTTGGCCACATATTTGTAGAATGTGTTTGATGAAACACTCTATCAGTAACATAATTAAATATTAAACTAGTTCATATACTTATTTAGAAGAATAATACCCATACCACACTTATTACATTCAACGGGCATGGATTGGGTTTTGGACACCATAACCTTTCAAAGATCAAGATTGACCACATCAACCCAATTATTGAAAGTAATACTGGCGTGAAATTCCTTAATGAGTGGTTTCCTTGCAAACACACTTTGATGTAAAAGACCTTAATGATGCAAAGTAGATTTAAGCTCACACCCATGAAGATGTCTCCAACCACCAAAGCTTGGTTGAAATATCACAACGAGCAACATGAAGATTGCATGGGATTATCACTATGTGGGGCGGATTCATGTAGAAAATACATACAAAGTACTATTCATTGAAACATAGAGAGGACTAACGCATGAAATGATATAAATTGTGTCAATGTTGTGATTGATTTTTCGACGAGTGCAAAAACCAATATAGATCCATTTTAACTCTAGATCTATAAATCATTGAGAATGATCAAATCTCTTGAGATGTATTTTTTTTATCACAAAAGATGGATATAAGCACAAACAGAGGGATAACATTAATTTTATGTAAAAATCATATCTATTAGTATTTCTATTTATGTAAATACATATCTCTTTTTTTATCTCTCTCTATATAACAATTTTTATATTAAGTGTACATATCAAATCTCTCACTTTCACACATATAGGGATATTTTTAATTTTTAATTTGTTTAAGTTTGTACCTATATTTGGTTAAGATACAATATTACTATGAGTTCCTGACTTTCGTGTCCAAATACGCCTGCGTGAGCTTGCTGAAGATTTCAGATCCTGATTGGAGATCGATCAGAGGATTACGGTCGATTGGGGATAATTGATCGCGACCTCTCGGCTCCTGCATCTACTGCAAACGCCCGAATATGGGCCTTCACTCCCTGTGGATTGGGATCGGCCCTCGAGATCCTTGCTATGGCCTCAGGAGCTGAGGTCCCTCCCCCCCTTCTGATTTTCCTGAATTCCCGAAACTCTTAGCAGCCCAAGGAAAGAAGACTCTCTCAGCCTCTCAACAGAAATTCGTGAAAAAACTCAATGAGATTCTCACCGTCACACTGCCAATAGAGAAACCTTGCAAAACAAATCTTAACTTGTTGGAACGAGGATTGATAGGCCAGTTCATAGGTTTATGGCCTTCTTCGAAAACCACTAAAATTTGGGTGCAGAAAAATTGGAAACCCATGATCTCGAAGGATGTAAAATCTTATGTTCTAGGAAAGGGATTCTTTTCCTTCGTATTCGAAATCAAACAAGATTGGGAACTTATATTCAGGAACGGGCCATACTTCATGGGTCCACAAGAGATTTACATGAACAAATGGAACCCGTATTTTGATCCATCCCAAGATATCCCATCTGTTGTCCCGATTTGGGTGAGACTCCCGCATCTCCCCTTCATTGCTAGAAGTCATCGAAAATACCTTCAGAAAGTACATAGATAAAACAAATCGAAAAGAACAATTTTCATGTGCAAGAATCTGCATGGAAGTAGATCTAGAACATGGCCTCCTAGAAGAAATAAATCTCACCGTGGCAGATTGGTATCATATACAAGAGCTAGATTATGAACAAATTCCTTTTAAATGCAGGTTTTTCCATGAATATGGTCACTTCGCTCGATCATGCAAGAAGAAGCCCACAGATCCGGAAGCAGGAGAGAAAAAAGAACAATGGACAGCCATTCAAAAAATACCAAATCCGGAGCAAAAATCCAACCAAAAGGACAAAGTTCAAGGAAAGCAGATCAACAGTATCAAAATCCTACGGATACTAACTACAAGAATAAATTCAAAATCCTAGAAGTTAAAAAAATCCAAGAAACCCCCGAGGCCCCAAAAGAAGGAGAAATCCATGAACAACGGGAATCTCAAGAAGTACTCCAAATCCAAGAAAATCCGAAAGAACTCCAGCCCCAGAATACCCCAATCCCCAAAAGACCTAACTTTAATAAAGACTCACTTTCCTATGCTGAAATCACAAAATCCAAACCATTGACCTCACCTGCATCCTCAGAAGAACTTACCGACATATCTTCGAAAAAGCTTGGACAGAAAACGTGCAAAGACCAAAGGGGAGAAGAAGCTGAGCGTGAGAAAATACAAGGATCTCAGGCCACAATAGACATGGCCTTCAACAGGAATACCAGAGCTAGAATAACAGGGAAGAAAATAGGAGATTCAGCAAGGGGAGGGCTCTTCTCAACCCACAATACTAAATGATGAATATAGTCTCTTGGGATTGCATAGATATGGGCAATCCCAACAAACTTGAAGCAATCAAATATCTCCAAAAAATGGACATGCCAGACATCCTCCTACTCCAAGAGACCAAACTCGATGAGAAGGATGTTCTAGCTATTGGAAAGGAAAAATGGAAGAAAAATACAGGTTTAGCTGTCAGGGACAGAGGGGCCTTCGGTGGCCTCGCAACCTTATGGTCTTCAGACAAATTCCAACTTCACAGCTCCTTCACCACACAACATTGGATCTACATTGAGCTCCTTCATATCCAAAGCAACAATCAAATCACTCTCTTCAATCTATATGTTCCTAACCTATACTCCAAAAAAAAAGATTGTTGGAAACTTCTAGAAGATTTCCTTGATGCATATGCTCCACAAAATATCATCCTAGTTGGTGATATGAACATCATCCTCTCCACAAATGAAAAATAGGGAGGACTCACCGGAAAGGACATCTTCATATCTCAGGTAGAAGCCCTTATTCAGAGATGGGACTTGCTTGATATCAAACCCAAGAAGGGGAAATTCACTTGGTCCAACAAGCGAATAGGCAAATGAAACATTACAGCCCGGTTAGACAGATTTCTCGTCCAAAGCAGTATTTTGACTGATGGACAGACAATCATGTCAAAAGTTATGGCAAACTTAGCCTCGAATCACAAGCCGATCCAACTCCAAATTCAAGAAAATGAATATCTCGGTCCAATCCCGTTCAGGTTTAGTCCCCAATGGCTTGATCACACAAACTCTTGGGATATACTGTACAAATCTTGGAGAACCCCCATCTTAGGCTCCCTAGGATATGTTTGGGAACATAATCTTATCATAACCAAAAAATCCCTAAAGGAATGGGCCAAATCTAACTGTCCCTCGCCCTCTAATCCCATAAAGAAAGTTGTTGACAAATTAGAATCCTTCCAGAATGCAATGGATGAGCTTCCAATCGAAAATATCACGCTACAAGAAGAGGTCACACACCAGATTAAGGCCCATCAAGCTTTCTATAAAGAGGAAGAATATTGGAGATTGAAATCTCGAAGCACTTGGCTCAAAGCTAGCAACAGGAACACCTCCTATTTTCACAAGCAAACCGAAGTTATACACTCAATCAATTATATCTCATAAATTAAATTGGATGATGGATCGATTGACAAAGGTCAAGCAATAATTAAAAACACAGCACACAATCACTTCTCAAATATCTATACTGAGATCGACAACGCTGGGAATGAAGGAGAGCTAATCCTCCTTGAGCACATCCCCAAGAGCATCACGACTGAATACAACACAGAACATCACACGCCTTTCTTTGAGCAGGAAGTTATCAACACCATCCGGTCATTTGATCCTAACAAAGCACCTGGGCCGGACGAATTCTCAATAAATTTCTACAAAGCTTGTTGGCAGTATATCAAAAAATATTATATGAGAATGGTCAGGAATTTCCATTCAAAGGCTAAGATCGGTGGTTGTACCAATTCCACATTCTTGGCTCTTATCACTAAAGAGATAAACCCCAGCTCCTTCGACAAATTTCGCCCAATCTCATTATGCAACTCATCATAAAAGATAATATCCAAGATGTTGGCAAACAGAATGAAACCTCTGCTCAATAAAATCATCTCAGACAATCAAGGAGGCTTCTTAAAAGGGAGACAAATCATCGACAACGTCATCCTTGTTCAGGAAGCCATCCACTCCAGCAAGATTCACAAAGAAAAAGGTATGTTGATCAAACTCGATATGGACAATGCATTTGATCGATTCAAGCATTCATTCCTATTTAAAGTCATGAAAAGATTTGGATTTGGAGAAACCTTTATAAGTTGTATCTCAGCTTGCATACGAGGACCTTGGAACGCTCCCTTAGTTAATGGCCGCCCCTCAGATTTCTTCCAATCCACGTGGGGAATTCGACAAGGTTGTCCCTTGTCCTCCTTTCTGTACATTCGTTTGGTTGACTCTCCGAACTGGAAGTTAAAATCATATTTGAACATAGTGTTGCTACCAGGCCTCAATTTAGCCTCTGACTCCATACCTCTCAACCATACACTCTTTGTCGATGACTCCATCTTATTGGGTGGAGGCTCTTCCATCAATGCCGAAAAATTCAAACAAAATCTGAATTGGTACTGCAATGCTTCAGGAGGAAAGACCAACCTTCACAAAAGCGCAGTCTACAATTGGAATCTGAACAATGCTTTTGTAGCCAACATTGGCAGAATACTTGGCATCAAAGTTCACAAACACTGGGACAAATCCTCTATTTGGGTCTCCCAATTACACACGGACATCCAAAACCAGGGAGCTGGGATGATACGATAAGCAAAATCAATTCCAAAATTAGAAGATGGGGAGGACAATGGCTTAGCAAAGTTGAAAAGATGATCCTAGTGAAAGTCATCCTATCAGCATTACCGATTTACCAATCCTCCATACTTCTTGCGCCTAAAGGTGTGTCAGAACAAATCAACAAAATTATGAGATCCACTTAGGAAAAAATAATGAAAATGGGATCCACTTAGTGAATTGGAATATTATAAAGCAACCAAAGATTTCGGGCGGCCTCCAGATCTGCGATCCCTTCTAGGAAAACTTGGCAATGGGAGGCAAACTTCTCTGGCAAATCCTGCACATTAGACACCATCGTGAAAGTCAAGAGCTTAAAAAGAAATACCTATTGGGAAATAATCTGAGATGTCTCGATAGCAAGCTGTTGGGCCTGGCCCAAGGGGGTCAAATTTTGAACACATTAAGTTTTGGGAACTGCAAAGCTAAGCGCAGCATGGAAGGAGACTTTTTGTGAAAATCGGCTTTTGGAAGTTGCGAGGATAAGCACAACATAGTTTGTGTATGCTGCAAAGTTGAGCGCAACGCAGTGTCGGAAGCACTGCGAAGTTGGTGTTGCAAGGATTACAACACCGCGATGTGCCACGTCGACGAAGATCCAGCTAAGCAAAGCCTTGGATGGATGACGACAGTTATTTCGGTTAGGTCACAGGAGACTTATTTTTAGCAAAGATCGTCGATAAACTACCAAGAGGTGGGTAGGTGTAGATTGAGATAGACAACTGGTCACACAAACAAAGAACTACTAGTTGAACCAATTGTCAAAGACCGTGAAAGAAGGAACAACTTGGCGGAAGCAAGCTATTGACGCGCATGATAGGGGAGTAGATAGCAACGTGTCTGCACAGAGGATAGCCACAACTGAAGATCCGCTACCAGACACCAGTAGTCCGGTTTTGGGAAACCATGACAGTTTTGTAAACCTAAGAGTTTTTGCCTTCGTAATGTAAAGACATGACCTACGGGCATGATATATATATATATAAGACATTTTTGTATGGGAAAGGGTTACGCTTTTTGTATTTGGGTATATTGAATATTGTTAGAATCTTTGAGCAAGAAGCCATTGTAAAGGCTCTGCAGCTGAGTGCGTAGAGACCTAATTTTGAGGAAGAAGCACGTCTACAGCTGAGTGCACAGACGAAGAACTGTTGTACCCTTTCCTAAGATAATAAAACAACAGTTCTTGTGGACATAGCTTCCCATCGGGGGGAGTGAACCACGTTAAATCTAGTGTTCTGCGATTGCTGTGTATGGTTGCTATTATTCAGTTCCTTGAATTATTTACAGTATGAATGCTTGAACTTACAATTATCTGATATGTGTTTACTTTTATCTGTATTCGTCGTGGAAGGGATGGAATAAGATGTTAGGTAACTCATATATGGATGAATGTTAATGACCAATATCTCTAAAATATTTGGGTGCATGAACCTATTGAAATAATCACAGAGTTAATAATAAGAAGTTGAGTGCTACATCAGGGTGCACAGCATTCCACAAATTATTCCATTACATATGTTTGAAATCGGTCTAAGTATGTATGAATGATTAAGACTGTTAAGCAAGATTGATTAGTTTGGTTAAGTCTTGTAGTGAACTTGCCGTCTGGTTCACGCGTTGATCCTTGATAAGAGTTGTGATGTCTCGCCGCAATAGCATAATAGTACTACGCAATCCCATTGACGCAAGATATAAGACTCCGCACAGTCCCTTGCCCGCAGCGTGGAAGCTCCATACCGCGTTGTGCATCAGTTAGTTAAGCACTCACATCACCAGGTTGTGGAAACCTGATTTCGCAACCACTCCCTCAACTTCGCCTCGGGTGAGACTTCAGACTGCTTGCAGTCTGTTGTCGAAAGGGCCGGTGAATAGGGGTTTTGTTGGTATTTTGTACCGCGAAGTACCTGGGTCTACATTGGAAACCTCTAGAACAATATTGCGACCAACAAATGATTTCGTTGCCGCGCTAAGACTCAATGATGCGATAGTGAGTTTGGAAAAGTAATGTGCGAAGAAGGAAACAAACTCCCATTAGGATTAGACAGTTGGCATCCATAACAAAAAGAGATATGGACTTGGTGCGATAAGATCGAAAGACATTTTGCAAAGAAAGAAAACAAACACCCACATCTATCTGACGTAGAGTGGTTGAATAGATATTTGTGGGTGGACATCCACGAAATTTTATGGGCATTGTTTCCCAACGAATTGCATGAGTGGATATCGTGCCTAGCAGAAAGAAAGAATTGTTCTCAAGGAGGAGTACCTACAGACTGGAGTCCAGAGCTTATTGAATAGCTCGAAGCAATAGACAGCCCACTGTCTTGAGCAGTCGACTTTTGGGTTGATCGCATACTTGAAGGATTTGTGATCGAGTTTGCTGTAGACACACTCAAATTCTACAGCCAAGCTAAAGCATACTTTTTTGAAGGATTCAGAGGTAAGTTTCTGAACAATCTCAGTCTATACATTAAAATGCTTTTAGCTAAGAAAGGTGTTTTAACAATGCAATAATAGATTTGAATCTTTCATGGTAGAAAACACATACATTGATTATGATGAAGAAAACCATACTTTGCGAAGTGGAAAGAGATATAGGCTTACTAACGAAAAGAAACCTAAAGGATCTAGAAACCACATAGATACCGCAATTCCATGTGACCTCAATAATCAGAACACGGTTATCAGCCACAATCCAGCGTATTACACCGCAGAATCCACCGGGTGTGAATACCACGCCGCCCCTATCTCAGATTTCAGTAGCCCAGGACCCACCTACGATAAGTGTCACGCAGCAGATCCCACCGATCATCAATACTAGTAGCACAATAGGAGCAAGTGCTTAGACCAGTACAACTGAGACCATTCTATAGAATATTATCCCTGGCACAACCCAGCAGCCTGCATCTACTTTCGTCGCAGGGAACCCATCACAAAACCGTCCACAATCCGGAAGGAGAATGGCTGATAACTATATCAAGTTGCCGATATTCAAAGGAACGGGAATGGAATACCCTGATCAGTATTGGTTCCTTTGCGAAGCCGTATGGAGTGTAAAGCAAGTTCAGGATGACGCTGTGAAGAGAGAGCATCTCATCACTACTTTTAGAGATAGAGCATTACACCCAGTTTATGAAGTATTCCCAAGCAAAACCGAGAACCTTAACAAACATCAAAGCCGCGATGTTAGCAGAATTCAAAAATCCGAAGTCAGAATCACAATGCATAACCGAGTTGAAAGAAATTAAACAGAAACATAGTGAACCGGTATGGGGATTTGACCAAAAATTTAAAACATTGTTGGACTAAGTGAGCTTTGTTATAGCTCTGCAACAACACCAAGAGTGGTTCATTGCTGTGTTGTTGCCCCATATCAGACAACCATTGATGGAACAAAAGGTTGTATCACAGGTTGAGGCCTTGGAGATCGCGATGAAGTTAGAAGCTTCACCAATTGGAGAAAGTAGTTCTGGGATGTTACAGATCCAAAACCAGTTGGCTACCTTGACACTAGAATTGCAAGGCATGAAGAATGGAAAGGAACAAATACATGAACAACGACATGAAGTTTGGTGCATAGGATGCAAAGGAGAGGGCCACACCAAAGAACATTGTCCCTTATTTCAAGATTATCTTAACAGTGGTGCACCAAACCCAATGAATATGAATCAAAACCAAGCACCGTGGTGTGAAATTTGTAGAAGCAGAGGACACTGACCTGAAGACTATTACCTGATACATAAATATGTAAAAACATCTAAAAACTTATAATGTGATTTATGTAATTCAGTTGGACATGATGAGTCCAACTGTCACGCTTATGAACTGATGAATGAAAGAAAGCGAGATATGGAAGCAATGCGAGGTGCTGGAATGTACTGCGTGCAGGAAGAAAATCAACCAAAGCAAGAGAATACCCAATACAATCAGGGTGGATATAGAGGCCGTGGAGGTGGATACCGCGGGAGAGGAAGAAATGGTGGCCCAGCTCAAGGAAGGGGCCGAGGCCAAGTAATTTGTTATAACTGCGTCCAACCAGGTCATGTATCTAGAGAATGTACTAATCCATGCACCACATGCAACTACTGTAAATCATCTGATCATGTGATTGAAGACTGCCCCGAACTTGAAGTAGAAATGCAAAAGCGAAGAAGGACAAAACCTCCGAACACTAACATTCAGTTCATCGCGGCAGAGAATAGACCTACAGATCCAAGTGTAAATGCAGTAACGTGAAGCGGCGCTGATACAGGAAGAGACAAAATCGCAGAAGCTTCCACTTCTGGAACAACTGATGCTAAAAAGACCCCTGGAGATATAGTAGGAGTTAGGAAAGCTCCTGGAAAAGAACCTCCTCCGAACTTACAAAAAAATAAAGAAGTATTTGAAGAGGCACGGGACATGTTCAAACAACCACCACCTACTTCACCAAGAATCCAGCTCCGTAGTGAAGTACCTCAGATAGAAGACATGCCACTAGCATATGGTCAAACGCGTACTGCACCAGATACACCCACTTTTGTTGCACAGTTCCTAAGGAGTTGCATCAAATTATTAAAGAACAAAGACACACTTATGGAATTTGAAAAACTTGTAAATTAGTATGAATCACACAGAGAGAGGAGGACTGTCCATGGTGCAGTTCATAACATTAGAAGTCCGAAAAGAACCGGGAGAGAAATGTGGTTCACTGCACAGATTGGAGATTACGAGATGGACAAGATCATCCTTGATCTCGGATCTAAAGTAAATGTATTGACCAAGCAGACATGGCAGGCGATGGGGAAACCTAAGTTACAATGGTCACCTATACAGTTAAGAATGGCTAATCAAGGCATAGTTATACCTTTGGGGAGGTTACCCAACACCATTGTCGACATTGATGGAGTACAAAGTTATGCAGACTTCGAAGTAATTGAAATTGTGGATGATAGTAATCCTTATCCAGCACTGCTAGGTATCGATTGGGAAATGAAAAAATCCACAATCATAAACCTGAAGACAATGAAAATGATATTTGAAGGTAATGACATAAGGGTCATCGCACCACTGGACCCTTCACAAGGGGAGCGATATGTTGAACCGATTCAAGAGGAGTACAGAGCTCAAGATCTCGACCGTATCTATAAGATGACAACAAATGCCGCTGATTATACTCATCCTATTACAGATGGAACGCTCAGTTGGCGCTACGATAGTTCTTGCATCTCAGACTCTGAGGTAGGATTAGAAAACTGGCAACATAGAATGCATGAAGTATCTGCCAGGAGATGCGCAACAATTACAAAGTCACTCCATTGGATTGGAAAAAGGGTAAGTCCAATCCCCACTTATGATGGTACAACTAACGTCTATTCATTTATCAAAGAATACACTGCAGCAGTTGCAGATGAACATCGCATCTTAGCATTAGACATGGCACTGCGAGAAACACCTGCCAGATGGTGGGCTATGCATAAAAAGACATTGACAACTTGGGAACGGTGTATAATAAAACTACAGATCAGATTTGTTGATAAGGTCACACTACCATTTGAGAAATACAATGGTCATATGGATCCAGGAGATCATATCGTAGCTTGTGTAGAAGCTTGGAAGGAAAGACCACAGACATAATGGGTACATCTCTTTGTGCATACACTAGAGGAGACTATTCCAAAGAAATGGTATCTAGAAGAGGAGTTGTGCACAGGAACCATGGATTGGTCTGTCCTCACTGCGACCTTCCAGAAGGATTTTAGTTTTCAATATCACCATCTGACTATCCATGATGCGCTGCAGCTGATCAAGCAAAAGATATTTAGCCCACATCGCAAGGAGGAAAACATAACACTAGAAGAGTTTTTTGAAACAAACATGTACTTGCGAATCTACAACCAGATTGGTCAGAATAGATAGAGCAGGCCTTGGACTGCTACAACATAGCTGAAGAAGTTAAAGATAGCGACGAGGAGGACCCGCGCAACATAAAAATCCCAGAATCAGAAGGAGTACGCGAGGTAGAAGGACCTCCACTAGAAATTCCAGATATGAGTGGACCGGTTAAAACAAAGAAAGTGAACATCGACACCCGTGAAGAGCCGAAGTTCGCAGCAATAAGATATTATTGGGATGATAATACAGTTGCAGAGATCACGAGTATATTACAAGAATATCAGGAAGTATTCCCGACCAAGTTCATCGAGATGAAAGGCATTTTGGGAGACTTAGGAGTGATGAAAATCCCTCTTAATCCTGGCGCTAAAACTGTGAAACAAAGACCATATAGATTAAATCCGTGCTACAAAGAACGAGTTAAGGCAGAACTCGACAAGATGCTTGTTGTAGGGATTATTGAGCCGGTTGAAGAATCTGAATGGATAAGCTCGATGGTTGTCCAAGATAAGAAAACAAAAGGTGAGATCAGGATCTGTGTTGATCTAAGAAAACTAAATGATGCATCAATGGATGGCCCATTTCCTACTCCTTTTACCGACGAAGTACTTGATAACGTGGGAGACAACGAGGCATACTCTTTTACTGATGGGTTTTCAGGATACCATCATATTAGAATTGATCCAGTAGACAGACACAAGACCACTTTTGCAACAGAATGGGGTTCGTTCTAGTATACAGTAATGCCATTTGGTTTGAAGAATGCACCAGCCATATTCTCTAGAGTAGTGATCGCAGCATTTAAAGAATTCACACACAAGTTGTTAGAGGTTTACTTTGATGATTGGACCATTTTTGGATTACTGAAGAATCATGCCGCAAACCTCAAGATGATGCTAGAAAAATGCAGACAACACCATATTTCTTTGAATTTGAAGAAATGTATTTTTTGTGTTCCTTATGGGATTCTGTTGGGACACATTGTGTGTAAGCAGGGATTAATGGTTGACCCTGCGAAGATCGCGGTTATTGTAAATTTGCCTACACCAAAATCAGTTAAGCAATTGCGCACTACACTAGGGCATACCGGTTACTACAGGAAATTCATAAAAGGATATGCCCAAATAACCGCAGCAATGGAGAAGCTTTTAAAGAAAGATGCATCGTTTATTTGGAATGAGAACTGTGAGAAAGGATTTGACACGTTAAAAAAGAAGATGGTCATTGCGCTGATACTAGTTTGTCAGACTGGGAAAATCCATTTCATGTCCATTTTGATGCTTCATGTATAGCATTGGGAATTGTTCTTGCCCAGCCAGGGGAAGGAGGCATTGATCATCCCATTGCATTTTCCAGCAGAAAACTATCATCTGCTGAGAAGAACTATACCACTACTGAAAGAGAAGAACTCGCAATGGTATATGCACTACAGAAGTTCAGACACTATTTGCTTGGTGCCCACTTCTCTATGTTTACCGACCATTCTGCATTGAAATACCTAGTCAATAAGCCAGTGTTAGGGGGGCGGATATGCAGGTGGCTACTACTCTTCCAAGAGTATGATTTTGAAATAGTGGTTAAGCCAGGCAGGTTAAACCTAGGACCTGAACATCTGTCTAGGATCAAGTCAGGAGAAGAGCCAAAAAATCTTGAAGACACCCTGCTTGATGCGCAGCTGTTCGCTATACAGGTAGCCGATGAGTATTATCAAGACATCATCAACTTCTTAACTACAAGATTTGCGCCTGAAGAATTCACTACGCAGCAGAAGAAACAGCTGGTACTACGGGCCGCGGACTTCACCATTATCGTAATTCAACTGTACAAATTAGGACCTGATGAAGTACTGCGAAGGTGAGTATTAGACCATGAAAATACATTTATACTAGCTGATGCACATTCAGGAGCAGCAGGAGGCCACTACGCAGGAAGAGCTATTGCGCAGAAGGTATTGCGCGCAGGGATATGGTGGCCAACAGTCCATAAAGATTCAAAGGAACATTGCCAGAGCTGCGATGTCTGTCAGAGGACAGGAAAATCATCATGAAGAGATGAAATTTCGTTGAATCCTCGGATGAACTTACAGGCATTTTAAAAATGGGCATTGATTTCGTGGGACCCATCAACCCACCAGGGAAAAGAATTGGTGCGAGGTACATTATTACTGCAACTGACTACCTCACTAGATGGGCAGAAGCAAAACCAGTAAAAAACTGCACTATAGCCACAGCTGCCGAGTTTATCTTTGAAAACATCCTTACACGATTTGGATGCCCAATAATTTTGATGAGTGATCAAGGTACTCATTTTCTGAACAGAACTATTGAAGCTTTAACTGAAGAATTCTACATCCATCATCAGTGCAGTACACCTTATCACCTAAAAGCGAATGGAACTGTTAAAGCGTTCAATAAAGTACTCGAGAATGCGCTAACCAAGATATGCAACGTAAGCCGCGACGACTAGGATCTGCGCATTCCATCTATATTATGGGCATATAGAACAACATGCAAGAAATTAACTGGACATACACCGTTCAAATTGGCTTGTGGGTAGGAAGCAATAATGCCAATGGAATATATTATTCCCAGCTTGAGAATAGCTGCATTTACAGGAATGGCAAATCATGCAACACTAGAAGAAAAACTGTTACACTTGGTTAGTCTGGAAGAAGATCACTTCATCACAAGCTTCCACCAACAAGTACAGAAAGAGCATGAGAAAGCATGGCACGATCGCCACATCAAGAACAAATCTTTCCAGGTAGGTGATCCAGTCCTCCTGTACAATAGTAAATTCATGAAATTTCCAGGGAAGTTCAAAATGCATTGGCTTGGACCATGTACTGTCATACATGTTACTAACGGTGGCGCAGTCCAGTTAGCTACTTTAGCCGGTGATACATTACCGAATCTGATAAATGGAAGTAGACTAAAGCTTTACCGCGATAGTCCTGCTTCGCAGCATCCAATATGATCAAGAAAAATGGGAAAATTTTCTAAGTGCCAAGTATAGTGGAATTGGGCACTAGAAACTACGAAGAGTCTATACACAAAGTGTAAGGATAGATCAATGTATTGCACAGCATTGTTGAAGCTGCGTGACAAAAAAAAAATGATGAAATACTGCGAAGCAACTGCGTAGAACCTATGATCACCTACTGCGTCGCTTGATGCAACATTCCAAAAAAATAGCCGTTACAGTGCCAGTCGAAAACAATAACCGTTATACAGTACTTTCCTATTGACTGCTTGGGCATTTAAAGCAAATATAACCATTCTGAACAGGTTAATGATGGAAACGACCGATATCTTTCATAGATTTGGCTAACAGCTACACCATTTAATGCTTATCTAACCGTTAGAAGGAGCGGAGGAAGGTTAGCTGCGCCTATAAATACCGTTGTATTCTGTCTCGCGGGTGTTACCAAACACTTAGAATTTCTTGCGGACATTATTTTCTAAGTTATTCTGCAAGCTAGAAGGTATCCTATTGAGAAAGCCCCAAGTGAATGTCTGAAAAATCTTCAGTAGAACAAGAACTCACGCTACCAGAAGCTGTGAAGGCATTTCAATACGGAGGTATTGAAGGGTTAATGAGAACCCCTGTGAAGAACATTGTCAAAGATAAGCCCAAAGCATCCCGAAGATCACCGAGGCACGCTGTATCCATGGAGCCCAAAGGAAAAGAACAGCAGCAGAAAGTGAAGATACCACCGATAAGATCGGTATTGCAGAAGGGTCCGCAGACCACTAAGGAAATTCCACTCACATTTATGCCTGACTATATCTCACCGAGGGTAAAGCTACCAAAGAACATAAAATACGATATTCCACTGTCACCAATTTCAAAGCATGTGAAGTTGGCAGATAATCTCCTCGGTAAAATACAAGAATGTAAATGGGAAGACTATGACCTACTACAAATACAAAAGAATGACAATGAACCAAGGTTTCCACAGTTCCAGCCAAATAGGTATACGTGTTGGAAGAAAGATGTAAAAGGAAACCAGAACTTAGTCGCGGAAAGCTGGTTATCTGGAGTTGCGGAGTCGGGACTGTTAAATCTATTACGACTCCTGCATTTTGACAGGTCGCCGAAAATCAATGCAGTAGTGCGAACCTTAATGGCACACATGCACTAGGGATACCTGTGACTCGACCGTAACGTCAACCTCAACATTGATTTGATCCATCGCATAACAGGTTTGAGCAAGAGAGGCGCAGACCCAAGGAAATTCTTCCAAGGAAAAAGTAAGGATAAAGAAGTAGCCACATTAATGAAACAGACTACACCTGTTGCGAAGGGAAAGAGAGGTTATCAGTCTGATTATATAAAGGACAATGCAACAAAGTTTGTCACACAACTATTAGCTGGTAAAATTCTAAGAAAATGTAGACCACTGGAAGTAACTGAAGGCACTATATTACTAGGAGCAAGTGTCATAGAAGGAGAGAAGTATAACTGGTGTCAGTACCTACTGAATGAATTCCTGGATGAGCTACTGGAAGTACATGTAAGTGGAACATATTTCCACTTCACATGGCTGATAGTCCTAATGGCGTTCGTCGATTGGAAGGAACCAAAGGATTACGTCGGCGTGATCATTGATAGAAATGACTGCAGAGGACCACGCTATCAAAACCTATGGGCGAACCTAGATACCCAGAAGCAACATGCAACGAATGCGGTGTTCCACACCTACTATCATCAACTATGCGATGTCATCACCGTCACGCCGCGCATATCAAAAGAGGTAACAAGCAAATACATACAAACTATAAATTTTTATGCTAACATGTGTTGCATTGAAATCTCAGCAAAGGCGCAAAGGAAGAACATAGAATGGTTCGAGGGACGCTATCACATGACAGAGGAAGATATTGATCTTCTCATGAAAGAATGGCCTGCGCAGTATCGGGTTGAGATATTTGACGTCCTAAGCGATGATGGGGAGGACAATCCAATTCCATGCCCCATTACTGAAGAACCCGCAAAGAGGAAGGAACCGGAAAGTCCACTACACCAAAAGGGACAACGGAAAAAGTCCAAAGCAAGTAAGGAAAAAATTGATACAGTCCTTAAAGAGGACGATTATGAAATAATCGCTCAGGTCGTCAATGCAAAGATGGAAGACATGATGATCGAGAAGGAGAAGAAAGAAAAGGTGCTTCACGAAACCTTGAAGGAGAACATTAATAAGTTGGAGGTGATTACAAAGAAATTTGAACATGTACAACAGAGATTACCTGCACAGAAAGACGCAGACTCCGAGGCAAAGTCAGGAGGCACTCCGCAGATACGAGCACCGCAGTTGACTCTGGAGGCACCGACGAGGTCCCGCATTGTCCATTTACAACCATTAGCAGTGAGGTTGCCGCTACCTAACCAAATAATCTTGGATACAAAGGATATAGACTGCATGGAACTCAATCTTGCGAAGATCACATTATCGGGCCTACATTACTTGCAGTTGCAAGTTTTTGAAGAGATGCATGAGAGAACCACTGATGTGGTGAAAGGGCAAGCAGAACTGCAGACAAGCTACAAAGAGTTGGAGGAAACTAGCTCGCGGAGAGCTATGGAGCTTCAAGATGAACAGGATCGTCGGAAAAGGCTAGAATCCACGATCATCGCGATTGCGGATGAGATACCAGAATTTGAAGTACAAACGGAGCCTGCGGATACTATTATCAAGATAGGCCAGATGGTGAAACAAACTTAAGGAAGACATAGACGATATGGAGATCAACCATGAAGCTGATATTTTTGCATTAAAAGGTCAACTTGAGCAAAAGATAATACCAACCGAAGCAGAAATAAGGGCAAAGGAAGTAAAAGCAGTGGCAGAAAGCATAGCCAGGGAAGTATCTAAATGTGAAATTTTATTAGAAGCAACTTCTAAGGCATTCAATACCCTTCGAGAGGACCCAGAGTGGCTAGAAGCAAAGAATACTCTCAAAACTAAACAGACATAATTCAAAAAATTGGATGAGGAAGTTAAAGCGTTACCAGCATGGTAACGACTCCACAGATACAAGGAAGCCAACGCGTTGAAGAAAGAAGTGCAAAATTTAAGAGAAAGAGAGGCTGCAATTGGGGATAAAACACAACCCCTCCTAGAGAAAGGCAACCTCATGTCACAGGAGATCGAGGAGAAGCTGAAAGAGTTGCGAGACGGTCAGCAACAGGTAGAAGAGTAAGAAGGACAAGAGATAACACCTGAAATGCTCGACATAGTAAGGCAAGTAAAAAAGGACACCAAGGAAGTAGTGAAGAAGTTGATTGTCGAATACAATGACTTGGCTGCGTCGACCGGACCACCGGAGGAGGAACAACTAGAAGATACAGAAGTTGCAGGTGGCTCGAGGGTGAGCCACATATAAGTGTTAGGGGCCTGTTGGGTCTGGCCCAAGGGGGTCAAATTTTGAACACATTAAGTTTTGGGAACTGCGAAGCTAAGCACAGCATGGAAGGAGACTTTTTGTGAAAATCATATTTCGGAAGCTGCGAGGATAAGCGCAGCACAGTTTGTGTATGCTGCGAAAGTGAGTGCAGCGTAGTGTCGAAAGCACTGCGAAGTCGGTGCTGCGAGGATTACAACACCACTATGTGCCACGTCAACAGAGATCTAGCTAAGCAAAGCATTGGATGGATGACGACAGTTATTTCGGTTAGGTCACATGAGACCTATTTTTAGCAAAGATCATCGATAAACTACCAAGTGGTGGGTAGGTGCAGATCAAGATAGACAACTGGTCACACAAATAGAGAACTACTAGTTGAACCAATTGTCAAAGACCGTGAAAGAAGGAACAGCTTGGAGGAAGCAAGCTGTTGGCGCGCATGACAGGGGAGCAGATAACAACGTGTCTGCACAGAGGATAGCCACAACTAAAGATTCGGTACCAGACACTAGCAGTCCGGTTTTGGGAAACCGTGACAATTTTGTAAACCTAAGAGTTTTTGCCTTCGTAATGTAAAGACATGACGTACGGGCATGATATATATATAAGACATTTTTGTATGGGAAAGTGTTATGCTTTTTGTATTTGGGTATATTGAATACTGTTAGAATCTTTGAGCAAGAAGCCATTGTAAAGGCTCTGCAGCTGAGTGCGCAGAGACCTAATTTTGAGGAAGAAGCACATCTGCAGCTGAGTGCCCAGACGAAGAATTGTTGTACCCTTTCCTAAGATAATAAAACAACAGCTCTTGTGGACGTAGCTTCCCATACGGGGGAGTGAACCACGTTAAATATAGTGTTTTGCGATTGTTGTGTATGGTTGCTATTATTCAGTTCCTTGAATTATTTATAGTATGAATGCTTGAACTTACAATTATCTAATATGTGTTTACTTTTATCTGTATTTGTCATGGAAGGGATGGAATAAGATGTTAGGTAACTCATATATGGATGAATGTTAATTACTAGTATCTCTAAAATATTTGGGTGCATGAACCTATTGAAATAATCACAGAGTTAATAATAAGAAGTTGAGTGCTACATCAGGGTGCACAACATTCCACGAATTATTCCATTACATATGTTTGAAATCGGTCTAAGTATGGATGAATGATTAAGACTGTTAAGCAAGATTGATTAGTTTGATTAAGTCTTGCAGTGAACATGTTGTCTGGTTGATGCGTTGATCCTTGATAAGAGCTGCGTTGTCTCGCCGCAATAGCCTAATAGTACTACGCAGTCCCATTGACGCAAGATATAAGACTTCGCACAGTCCCTTGCCCACGGTGTGGAAGCTCCATACCACGCTGCGCGTCAGTCAGTTAAGCACTCGCATCACCAGGTTGTAGAAACCTGATTCCGCAACCACCCCCTCAACTTCACCTTGGGTGAGACTTTATACTGCTCGCAGTCTGTTGCCAAAAGGGCCGGTGAATAGGGGTTTTGTTGATATTTTGTACCTCGAAGTACCTAGGTCTACATTGGAAACCTCTAGAATAGTATTGCGACCAACACAAGCCTACCTCCAAAGGATCCTCAATCTGGTCCTTGTGCAGAGCCGCATGGAACTTCTTCTCCCAAGAACTCTATTGGATTCCTGGGGATGGAAGAAAGATAAACATCTTCACATATAAAATTATGGGAAATTGACCGCTATAGGACCTTCAAGAGCTCCACGAGTTAGCACATTGGTTTGCTCAACAAGGAATTAAGAGTCTAAACGACCTCAGTTCTTAGGACACCTCCGACACTTGGCAGAGTTGGAAAAATATATTAATTCCAGCCAATCTCGAACCCTCCAGAATCCTCCCCCTTGACAATTTGAATGGTTGTGCTCCCACTCATTTTCAAGACAGAGATGAACGTGGATGGGGCACAAAGGGAAACTACACTACGGCCTTGGGTTTCAATACTCTCCAAATCTATGAAGATGCAAGAAAAAGTTTATGGAAGTTAGAATGGAATCCATTTGGAGTCCCCAAGATAAATTTCTTCATCTGAACTCTTGTTCACCTAAAGGTGCTTACCGGAGACAACCTTATCAAAAGAGGAATCATTGGGCCACATTGGTGCCCTCTTTGTCGTAAGAACTCTGAAACTATAGAGTATTTAGTCCTAGATTTCCATTTCACAAAATAGGTCTGGAAGCTCATGCTCCAAGATCTCAATTTAATCATGCCAAAGTTCAATACAACCACCTGCCTATTCAAGGAGTGGAAATCCATCTACCCTCTTCCCCTTTCCAAAAAACAACTATGGTTCCAAATATGGATAACCATCCCCAAGTTCACTTGTTGGAAAATATGGATCCCAAGGAATAAAGCCATTTTCTATGAAACGCACTACACCACCCTGCAAGTTGCTGGACAAGCCAAAGGTCTACTGATAGAGTGCCTGAATCTCTCCAAACTCAGATCGGATACAAACCTCAACACATATGAAAAGAATTGGATTGGAATCTATTCCCCGAGCCCTAACAAAAATATAAATTATCGACCTCGATATTTAACACCTTGGAAAATAAGATTCTCCAAATCTGATTTTTAAGAATGGAGGAATAAATAGAAAATGGATAGTTTACATTTTGACGACGCATCCAAAAGAAACCCTGGAGCAGCAGGGGGGTTTTGTGGTCCATCGGAGGACTGCCGAGAATAATTTATAGATGGGGATTGGGAATCCGCTCAAACAACTCTGCAGAAGCCTTAGCTTTGCTAAAAGGTTGTCAGATTGCCAAAGAACAAAACATTGAAAGATTACAGGTGTTTGGAGATTCTCTTGTAATCATCAACGCCCTCAATGCGAATACAGATTTCAACAATCTGGCACTAAAATGAATTGTCCATCGAATAAAACAAATAGCAAACACCTTCACCCAATTCAGAGCTTTCCATATAATCAGAAATCTAAATCACGATGTAGACTTGGAAGCTAAAGCTGGAACTAGTCTCAACCCCGAGAAAATTGAATTTTCCAACAATGAAGCCAGCTACCATCACATCCCCTGAACGATCATGCAGCAAGAAGAAGATTAGCTTTCCCCAACTCAATTCGTGGACTATGAGTGGAAGAGTCTATACTTTGCACCTGCACGCAGAGGTTTTCAGAAGACATCCATGTCAACTGTTCGTTGAGACATCTAATTCGTAATGGATTTGCAATTGCCATATAATTCAAAGAGGGAAGCATGCAGTGTGCTTACAGCATGCACTGCCTGCTTAATTCGAAGAGGGTAGCATGCACTGTGCTTACACGCACCTGCTCATCGATTTCTCCAGCTTCAATTCTGGAATTGAATATGCAAATTTCTTCAAAGAGAAAAAACGTATCATTTTGGACTTAGAAAGTGTCAAAGGATGAATTATTCAGCTGCATTACTGAAAATGAAATCACAGCCATACAACCAAATGCAAGGAATGGATTACCAGCAAGTAGGTTGATTTGATGCAAGAGCAACAATGTGAATTTTGAAAGTGAACTCAAACAATGAAAGAATTTTAGTTTCCAGTGCAACATGTTGTTGAAATTTCTAAATATTGTATTCAACCGGATTTGGCATTAGCCACGGCTCACCCATTTTTTTTTAATATTATTATTCATTTTAGTTAAAAAAAAGATACAATATTACTATTATTTGATATAAGTATTATATTTTTTTAAGCCAATATGTAAGCATTACCCTCATGACAAATCCGACAACATCTCTATCTTATTGGGCTATAAATGCACCTCGCTACTCTTGTTGCAATGGGCTTCATACACCCATGGCTTGTTTGAATATTAGAGAAGAAGAGACAAATATCAACGGGTTTTTCCAATTTTATTAAATATTTTCAACCTGTACTATGGATCTTTTTTCAAAGAAGAGACAAATCTACTCCTCGAGTACATAAGTGGTATAAATTAGTACAATAAACAAATATACTCAGAGACATAAAGAGTTGCAATAGATTCAACAAAATCACAAGTCCAGGAGGTGCATCAATTCCTTTGGTGATCATCATGGCCAACTATGCAAAGTAACACATGGTGATGGTAGTAATCCAAAAATAAGAAGGCTTGTCACAATCCATACAACACTTCATAATCTTCCAGACTGCCAATGTAAACAAAAGATGGTGAAATGAATAAGCCTCAACAAAAGAAGAAAAACGATATTGGTAAGTGCTACAACACCCACATGACTTCTAGTTCTAATCATGGTAATAAGGAATGTAGTCTCCATAAATCCCATTTAATGCAATTTGTAAATCCTTGTGCATATGATTGGGACAAGGGCAAGCAACACATCTATAAGGGGAAAATAAGAAGATTAGAAAGGGGAAGAAATGCATCACATCTATATGTAAAGGAGAAAATGCCAAGCAACTTGTTGACCAACTCATAAAATCTACCAGTTAAGCCATTTTCCCCATGACACTCTTAGTGGTTTCCTCTCCAAAATTATATATAAAAAACAATAAATTAAAATTATTTATTTATTTATTTTAAATTGAATTTAAAATTTTAGCACTCGAATAACTTGCATGTTTTTTAAAAGTATAAAATGTTCACTCTATATCCAAGTTATGAGACTTGACCTGACTTGGGCTTGTTTTGGCCTACTTGTCAAACTTAACTTGGGACTCAACACGATTCACCAATGAACTCACTGATAACTCAACATATATAAAAATGCAAAAATATATTTTTTCTCTCAAAATATATCATTTTGCATTGAATTTAGATTAGAATGAAAATAAAAATAACATATTCAAGTCTGTCAAATGATTATATCAACATACGCTAAATTGATTCTCGTAATTACCAAGGAAAAATTGTTAAACATAAGCTTCAAATAACCAAACAAAATTTTTATAAACTTTCTAGATAAGTCAAATTAGTCAAATTGGTTGGACAAATGGATCTCATTGTTAAGTCAATGGATGAACCGATCATTGGTTGGGTCAAATTGCTTTGATAAGTCAAGGCCAAGTCTCGGCAATACTGAACTAAATCAACCTAGTTAGGGAAGTAGATTGAGTAAAACTAATGGATTTGTTGTCATGTCCCAAAAATTTGCATTAGGTCACATTGGCCTAAGCCCCCTGGCCATGGTCATGATAGTTTGTCAAATTGATGCTAAGGGTCAAATAATTGCCAAGCATGATGTCCAAGTTGGTAATAATGCCAAATTAGATCCAAATGGACAAGGTTGGTCACATCAAGAGAAAATTCCCAATTCAAAGTTTGTAATATTCCCATCCAAATGAACTATAATGGAGGAAAATTACTAGTTCCCTAGGTTGGGGGTGGAAGCATTACAAGTTGGAGTAAAGGAGCGACAAGACCCAAAATGCCCTTAGACTTACAAATTCACATTAAATGGGTCAATAAATAATAATACAAAGAAAATAAGGTGGCATTGGATCATGAGGGCACATAAGAGGTTGTGGGACCCACATGTGGCAACATTCCTCACTACACTTGGCATGATTCTCTCACTAATTCGAGTTCAAGATGAAGGGTAACGTACTTGGGGGAGTTTAAGAGGTATTATTCATGGTATGAGTCATGTAAGGTCGAATTGTAGTGGAAGAATAACTCCCACGAAAGAGGAAGAGGCATCTTAGAAGAATTGTGACACTTGGAGCTAGATTCCCTAACTCCTATGACAACAATGATGAAGATTCTAGGACACCTATGACAAAGTTCAGACCTGATTGCTGACATATGACATATATGACATGTCAAGGCTAAAAATAGCCTCCAAGAGGGCGCACAAGGGAGTTATGGAATCCAAGAAGCTCCCTCATTCGAATTGAGGGAAGATGGAGACCAGGAATTGTTGGACAAGTGACACACATTGGAATCTCTTCCCAACTTGAGTTGGCATGAGGATTTTGGAAGGAATTTGACCCATGGAGGACTTGAGAAGTTTATAAAAGACAAGAACAAAGAAGGAAATGAGATTTTTGATCATTTTTTATTTGCATCTTTGCAATTTGGAGAGCTTCTAGCTTGTCCATGCTAGTGGAGTGTTTACTCTACTTGCCTTAGTACCAATTTCGAGGGTGAAAGATTCCCATCCTAATTGGAAATTGGAGAGGCGATTCAGACCTTTCATTTGGAGCTACAATGGATTTATTTGTTTCAGGTTGAAGCTACAGGGCAGCTCGTGATTCTTTCTTCTTCAACTTGTTCCCATCTCTATCTCACATTTCTCTGCATATTTTGGCTCTTGGAGGAAGGGCGCTCATGGTGAGATGATGATCTCTTTGTGAGAGTAGAAGATACACCATTTATTTTTAATATGATATATTTGTTGCTCAGAAGATCCTCAGGTCGAAATACCAAGTGAAACTATGTAAAAATACCAAACAATGCATAAATGGTGCCATTTTCCCTATATCTTGTTATGAGAGCTTGAAGTTGCTATATTTCGATTTGTATAAGTTCATCTCTGTGATTTTTATGATGTATGGAGATTCATTAATGTCCCGAAGAAGTTTCATATACATTACATAATCCTTTGGAACACAAATCTCGAATTTCACAGCAAGTGGTGAAGTTTCCTATAATTTCCCCCCATGTGAGGACATGTCCACAAACCTCTGATTTATGGGAGTTGAAGCAACCTTTAGAAACTGATTAATGATGCATTTGGGTTCCCATTGAAGTCCTTTAACTAATCCATGTCTCTGTTCTGAAATTTGGGAGGGTCGTACTGCATTTGGGAAGCCATTAGTGACCTATACCCTTGGGGGTTTGAACCTTGAATTTACTAGTAAATTTTCCTATTTTCTCCTGAAGTTAAATTAATGTTGCAGAAGTCTTTTGAGAGTTTCCAAGGATCCATCAACTTCATTTTTATGTCTTAATACCTTTCAAACACTCTCAGTCCCAATTCGAAATCCTTAGGAGTCTTTTGGAGCCATCTACCCTTGGGGGCTTCAACATCGATTTTCCTAGTAATTATGCCTTTCACTCTCTAATTGTAAATGCAAGTTGCCGAAGTATTTGGAAAGTGTCCAAGCATATAGTAGCTTCTTTAATGTGTCCAAATACATCTCAATCCATTCCATACACCATTCGAAAAGATTTGGGATCATTTGGGATAGTTTGGGGCTTTACTAGTCCAAATTTCAAAAATTGACTAAATTGGGAAAAATTCCAAATTTGGGACATTGCATTTGCATAAACTTGATCGACTTGGAACTATGTTATATATTGAAAATCCAAGAAAAATTCCTCCTCATTATCAAATAGTTTTTTATTAGCGAATATGAGGGTGCTAAGCTAGTATTAATCAAGTGCAATGTCGCTCATAAGCATATAGACAAGTACATAATTTGATATAATAGACTCATTTTAAAGTATGCGATGAAAATCACTTTCTCTTGGAGTCCTTGGCCTATAAAGACATTACTTCTAACTTTTAAAACATTTGTAGTAAAATCGTACTACATAACTTGTTAACTTAAAAAAAACGATTAGAACTTGGAAATTTCATCTACAAGTAATTTGATAGAGAGAAAACATGATAAATCGAGGGAATTAATTTAATGCATAGGTTCAATATACAAAATTTACCTTAATGGATGATGATCATTATCATCATCAACTAGGGAGCAATGTGACAATCGCTTTCTAAATGTTACAATAGTAATTGGCTCAAAGTCCAAGAAGGCATGATCCCAAGAAAGTTGGTTAAGCCGCAATAACCACATCCCACAAATCCCATACAAGTAGGAGCACATATGTCAAGATTTAAACATGTGTTAGGTTTACAGTAACCAATTTGAATAAGGGTCATTTTCTCCACAATGACTATATAATTTAGCTAAACCATAGCACAATGGTAACTACACTATATTCATATATTTTATTAAAAAATACATTAAAGCATTTTATTAAAAAAACCAACTAGAGGGTACAATTTAGGCTCCTTATTGCACGTAGCCAAGTGCTTACAATCCAGTGTGGGGATATGTTGTGATCTGATGTGATGTAAAATGACATATTTTAATAATTATAATAAAATAAACATGTCTATTATAATTTTTTTACATATGTTTTAATGAAATTAAATATATATTATTATGCTAATCTAATCATCATATCATGACTATTCTTTGAATTTTTTTATCTTAAAATTTTTACATCTCAAGAAATTAGATTCATCTTAGTTCGAGTTTTAAGATGAATTTATATTAACAATAAAATCAACTTAAAATTAAAAAAAAAACTAAATATTCTAATTTTTTTATTTTTTATGATTAGTATCATTAATAAACTAAAATTGAACTAAATAATCTTTACTTAAATTATAATTTTAAATTGTTAAAATTAAAATTTAATAATATAAAAATTAATAAAATTAAAATTTAATAATGTAAAAATTAATAAAATTAAAATTTAATAATATAAAAAATAGATTCAACACTTTCCAATATCACTATTACAATATTAGCATCATTCTGCACAATTCCATTAGTCCAACTTTTACCCACAAAAATTCCATTAGTCAAACTTTTACCAACAAAAATGAGCGGAGTAACCACTTTCCAATATCACTATTACAATATTAGCATCATTCTGCACAATTCCGTTAGTCCAACTTTTACCAACAAAAATGAGGGGAGTAACCCTCATTTTTCTAGCCGCCATAATATGCCAACTCATCACATGTTTACACTGCTAGTCTTTAAAGGTTTTTTTTTTAAGATCTAAATCTCGAAACACGTAGAAAAATTGAATACCCAACGGCGCCTTCGTCAATCAACAATTAATCACTACCGCTAACTATGGAAATGCACATGCCACCCTGTCACAAACAACCAACATTATTAAAATGATATGACATGTTTAAGATAGGGATGGAACCTGAAATAAAATGGATGTAGATAGGCATTAAGTTTTTGTGTGGAACATGCAATGCGATCGGTTTAGTACGTCCATGCCGTGCTTCTCTCAGTCCCATCCCATCGCATCTATTTATATTCGCATTTCTTCGCTGCTCCTTCCATCATATCCCTTAACATAACAGAATGGACGGGAGGTCAGAGGATCAAGACTCTGTGGCGCCCCTGCGCCTGACATTTGCGTATTATGTCACAGGCCATGGATTTGGCCACGCCACCCGAGTCGTGGAGGTATGTTTTTTTTTTGCCCCTGCAATTTCACGAGGATTCTTCACCCAGGGTATCGCATGCAGTTTCCATCTAGGATTTGTTGAGTGGCCCTTGAATATGCTTTGAGGAAATATTGAGTGACTTTGCTAATTCAATTTTAAAGCATTGCGATCTCCGAGCATGTCCAGAGACAATACCCACCATGATTCTTGAGTCGCTATCGAATTCAATTGAGGAAATATCGAGTGGTTTTGCTCATTTAATTTGAGCTCTGAGCATGTCCAGAGTCGATACCCACCACGATTTTGGGCCACCCTAGAATTCAATTGAGGAACTATTGAGTGGTTTTGCTAATCTAATCCGAAACCATTTCGAGCTCTGAGCATGTCGAGATAATTCCATACTAACCACGTTTTTTAGTTACCTTTGAATTCAATTGAGGAAATATTTAGTGATCTTGCTGGTTAACTATAAACCAATTCGAGGTCCGAGCATGACCAGAGACAATATCCACTGCGATATTCGAGTCACCCTCGAATTCAATTGAGGAAATATTGAGTGATTTTTTATAAACCAATTCGAGCTCTGAGCATCTCCAGAGACAATATCCACCACGATTTTTGAGTCACCCTCGAACTTCCTTTGAGGAGATATTGAGTGGTTTTGCCGATTTAATTATAAAATAATTCGAGCTGTGAGCAACTTTCAGAGACAATACCCACCACGATTTTGAGTCACCCTCGAATTCAATGAGCAAATATTGAGTGGTTTTGCTAATTTGATACCTTCTACCAGTGCAGTTCATTCTGCCTGGTTGTTTGTTGCAATCCCATTGTAGGTCGAGGAAAAGCCTTCATATTTCTTTTTCTGTCTCTCGTTACTCCTCTTCTCCTATACCTACCAGGATTGAGTCTTAGAGGCTTTGTCGAAATTCCGTTTGAAATCTCGAGTTTCTGGTGGTTTCCAGGGGGTTTTCACCTGCCTGTTAAATGAGATCTGTTAACTACGGGAAAGGATGAGATGTCCTTAAGTGACCCATGAGCTATTGCCCGAGCCTCAGTGGCTGGGATCTTGTAAAGGGCTTTGGGATAAGATATTGTTGAGATTCCCTAATCGAGTATTGCATCTTCATCCAGACCTTGTCTGGTGTAGGGTGAATATCAATGAAGATCATCTTATTCCTGGCATGCCATAAACCCCAAATAATGACAAAATACTGCCCATATTCCTTGTCCCTTTCTAAATGATTTTAATTTGAAATCTTTCTGAATTTGGTTTAGCAACATGGGCTATTCAAATTGTTTTAGAAAATTTAGTCATCAAACCTAAGCTGCCTCTAAACATGAGACAAAATATTTGAGATTTCCAACTGAAAAAGCATCTATTCCATTCCTTATTGCAAGGCGCATGTTTTTGCAGCCTTAGGACTAGTATTTGCTAGATGCCTCAGAAGAATACTATGAGTAGTTGAAGGACACCACAGTAATATCCATAAATGAACAAAATCAGAAAATGCAACTGATTAGAAGACTACGATCATATGAGGAAGCGCATCACGCAATATCTACATAGTTTGTGTCTGCAACATCAGAATAGATCAAAGTAATGAGAAAATAAAGTCCTGAAATGGTAGTAAACGAGATGCAAACTGAGTAAAGGTGGGAAAGGAGGATAAGAAGCTTAAGATCGTCTAAAGGGGAAAAGAATTGAGCAAAGTATAAAGAAACCGCTAATGGAAAGTGTGAAATGGGAATCTTTATATGTTTTTGAATGCCCGTGACCAATACAAGTTAAATGTCACAGCGGGGAGTTTCTCTGAAGTTTTTTCATATAATTATGGGATATGGCATGATTGCGCTTGATAGTTTGTGATTTCTTTTCATATGCACAATGTATAAATTTTAGCATAATCACTGTTATGTACTGTTTGTGTATGTAGGTGGTACGACATCTTGTTGCAGCGGGACATGAAGTTCATGTGGTCACTGGGGCTCCAGACTTTGTCTTCACCAGTGAAATAAGTTCTTCTAACTTGTTCCTTCGCAAGGTTGGTTCCATGTTTTATTTTTTATATTTTATAAGCTGTCTTCTTTGTCTTTGGCTTATTGTTTCCCACACAACAATATTTTTCTCTATTTTCCCTTGTCAAAATACCTTCCTTATATCTCTAAACACCCTCTGTTAATTTCTTTAACTGATGTTTATAATTATAGTAATTTAATTTTATCGCAAGTGGATACATCCATAAGGGCATTCCTTCAGATTTCACGGAGCTGTCCATAATGAATAAAATATACAAATAAACCAGGTAGTTTTCATTTCACGAGCTTGATGTCCATGTGACCATAATGCATTTCAATTCAAAACATCATTGTAGTGATTTTTCTTACTATGGATTGCGAATATGCAATATGCATGCAATAATTAAAATCTGCATGGATATTAAAGGATTAAAAAATATTTGCTACGTGTTCCAACAAAACGAGACAAAACATCAGGGTAACAAATATCAATACTATGATCCTTATACACTATAATGCAAAGTTAGACGAACCATGGGTGTGATTGGAATTGGCAGAAGAATCTGGTGCAGGTGCAGCACTCGTCCTGAAATTAGGAATTGGGGAGGTGGAATTTGGAACCCTAACCCTAATTTTTTTAATATATATGTATATGTGTGTGTGTGTGTGTTAAAATATGCCAGTTTATCTGCAGATGGGTTTTTATCGACAGATTAGTTTTGTTTGAGAAACAAAACTAATCTAGCCATTATTTTCAACACATTGAGTTTCATAGTATGAGGTATCTTGTTAGGGTAAAAAGAATTAATGAAGCAGACATTTTCGACATGGGTCTCATAGCATCAAGCATAACATATTAATTAACCATTATAATGTGGTAACCTGTTTAAATATTATTCAACAAGCGAATACTATAACATGATTGCTGTGCCAATATTTATGAGTGAGACTTAAATGGAAACCCATATCAATGTATAGTTGTGATATATCTTTTGATCTATTGCAAAATATAATTTTTATTATTTGAAGCAACTTTTCAAAGAGGTTCTAATAGACTTTCCCTTTGCATGTATTTTGTGTTTTTTAAGTAAATGATAATTTTGTTCCTCCATGAAATACATATCCTGGTGATACCTGCTGGGCAGTTCCCCTCATTCTGAAAATGGTACCCCATGTAAATTGGATTCCGCAGAAGCTTGAGGCTTTGTCAACACAGGGCTCAAGGCTGTTGCAACAATATACTCATTAAGATCTCCACAATATACTCATTAAGATCTCCACATCTCACTTGTGGGAATTGAAGCTGGGTGGGGAGAATGAAGGTGGCTGCATATAAAAAAAATTCTACTAAAATCACGAAGGAGATGGTGACATCAGAAGGCCGATGGAAATCGTGAAGGCAGCTAGCGGCATCAAAAGGCGGCTCTTTTAAATTTTACGGAATCGTGAAGGCAGCTGGAGGCGTCAGAAGGCAGCTCTTTTAAATTTTATGGAATCGTGAAGGCAGTTGGCAGCATCAAAAGGTGGCTCTTTTAAATTTTACGGTAGACAACTAAGATGGATCAAATGACTATAGAGACGACAGCTCGATAGTAAGGCGGTAGCTCGATTGCTGGCAGTTTTGACAGTGAAGGCGGCAACATTAATTGGTTGGCGACTATGGATAGCAGTGGCAACTCCCGACGACTTAATCGATTGCTTGAACAACAACTTTGCTTTAATGGCTCAGTTAATTTGTGGGTGGTTGCTTCATTTTAGAGGGCGACTTCCTTCTTTCGATGATTCTTCCTCCTGCTATCCACTAAGTTGCACTTAGGTGGATTTCCAGTGAGCAGTCAAAGACTTGAACAATTCAATTGTTCATCACTTATGTTTAGAAGTTCACCAACCCATTTTTTGGCCCTTTTGTAAATTTACATGTCTAGACCCCCTGGGGGAAATTGTAATAAGTTGGTCTATGCATGGTATTTTTGTAATAGGCTTGGCTTACCTTAGGTTTATCTATCAAGGGAATACTCTGGAGTGTTTTTTCCTTAGGAATTATGCGTTGCGCTTCAGTGACATATAATTCCTGAGTTTTTCACTCACACCTCCAAAGTTGGAGTATTTACCATGGTGGTCAAACCTTAGGAAGTTATTAAAGCCTATGTGTCTATGTATGTTTTACATGCTAGCCATCAATAATGAGTCGTATGGACATGTACTAGGTCCCCTAGGAGTTTTAGTCAGTTCCGACAAAAATTTTATTTTCGTAAACTTAGGCTATTTTTTAATAGTTTAATTGGAAAAATTAAAATTATTAAAAAAGTGTGGTTAGGAGAAGGAATTAGATATGGGGGTGCTAGTTTTCTAACTCAGAGCACCCACTTAACTCCTAAACCCACTTTCCTAAGTTTTCGAGTAATTATTTATCTCCAAAATTAAATATTACTCGAAAATAGTAAAAAAGACCAAAAAAATGGAGAAAATAAAGAAACCGGAAATTTCCAAAACTCAAAAAACATGCCGAAAGTGAAATTTCTGAGTTGGAAAAGCAAAATGGAAATATTCCTAAGGTTTCTAAAACACTTGTGAGTGTGTTTTTCGGCATTTAGAGGCAAGAAGATGTTTCTCTTTCAAGAAGGCACATTTCCTCATGAAGGGGGCACGACTCCTAAGAAAGAATTTGGCAAGTGTAAGATAAGGCAAGGATTTGGAGTTAGGAAGTGGAAGAAAGCCAAAAATTAGCCTTTTCCAACTCTTTCCACCTCATGCCAACCTGTTTCCAACTTAGCAAGTGCGCCCCCTCCTCTGTCTCTCTCATTTTTCTATTTAAGCAAGGTCTTGGCTCCTCATTTGCACATGAAGGAAAGCACATAACCTCTGCTCTTGTAATGCTTGCGGTTTACTGAGTAATATATTTCAAAAGGCTTTGGAGGTCTATATGATTGTCTGCTGTTGACCCATTCTTATGCATGCATTTTGGTTGAGGTATATCTAGTGTAGTTTCTTTATGCTTTTATGTTATAAATTGTGATTTGATCTAGCTTAGAAAGGCCTTTGAGCTTGTAGAGTAAGCATTCATTGGCTTTGACTTGCTTACCTGTATTTAATTATTTAGAGATTTAGAAGCAGCACATGTAGTTAGTTATACTAATGCCCTTCTTGTCTCTTTTGATTAAAATACTGGATTTAATCACATTTATGTGTAAGTGTTCTTGAGACTGTGTAGGATAGAGTGCTAAGCAAAGGAAGTGGATCTAGTTTGACTCTTCTTCCAAACTTAGCAGCTGGTCATATCATTTTTGTTGACATTTTTGTTTTGCAGACACTATTGATTCTCCAAATCTTTCAAGCTAAAGGCTTGGTTTTGGCTTCTTCTATCTCTTTCAAATAAACAAACTTTTCCTTCCCTTTCCGTTTTTTTTGAAGCAAGTAGAATAGATCTAAAGGCTTAAATTTTTATCTTTTGCTTCTCAAATAGATATAGATAAGTCTTATTCTCAAATCTAAATTCATAGATCTAGATCTAGCATTTCTATACTTGAAAACACTAAATAATTTCCAATATTTTTTGCAAGCATAGATCTTGTAATTTTCATGTATTTTTATGTTTTCTAACCACTAATCTTGTAATTTTAGCTTGCTGGTTTTTAGCAGGTCCAAGAAAAAAGAGAAGGAATCTCTGGCCGATTTTCGCCAGAAAGCGCCAAAAACACATTTCGAGGACCCTATTTCACCAACATTTCATTCTATAAAATTTGTAAGTCCTTAGATCCAAGTTTAAAAGGACTAAGAGGCACTTCTTCAAACAAGCATTGTAAAAATTATTAAACGAGAGCAAGTGGGCTACATAGCGCCCAAATCCCATCTCCCCTGGGGGGATTCGCATCTTTCTTTTTTCGTGGCGTGAAGTTTTTCTAACACCGTGTAAAGGGTGTATACTTTGATTAAGTAGTTAAATCTTGTTTTCTTTACATTTTGCCAGTAATTAAATAAAACCAATCTCGTTGCCATGAAGTATGCTCTCACCTCCACACAAATGCATTGCCGATTAGTGGTGGTTGATCAGAAGGTGACACATAGGTTTGGCGAGCTTATCTATTTCTTTTTTTAGTTATTGTTATTTAACTTCATATACTACAAGCACTCAAATTTGAACGAACATTTTGTTGTTTCTTGAAGTATTCTCTTTCCCCTTGCGGGCACTGGGCCTGGTCCTAGGGAAATAAAAAAAGAGCAGCAACTCATTAATTTTCAAACATCTAATAATAACTCACATTAATAAAATTAAGAACCCTCAACATAGTGAAAATACGGCATCAAATATTAAGTAACGCATGGGGAAATTTCTCAAAAGAAGCGGGAACCACTGGAGAGTGACATCAGGGCACCATTAGACTACATCCTTGTTGGTGTAGTGTTGAACACGCCCTCAAGACTCTGCTCTAGCCCACACATCTTTGTGAGGAGCCACCTTTGCCTAATTTCCGGACATTACTCCTTGTACCTTACGGTATATTGGGAGTTCCCACTTTCCCTTTAATCAACTCATCCTTTAATAATCCCTAAATTGACCAAGAACACAACATTTAATTTGACTTGACGACATTGCTTTTAGTTATATCCCCTCGTGATATTTATATTCATATGTGTTGTATAGTTATTTTCGTCTTGCAATAGTCTTGATCAAATATTTTAATTCCCCAAAAAACTCCTAAATAACATTCTTCATCCAAAAGAACTAAGTACCTAAAGCCTTAGTAACATTAATAGGGTCTACCCCCCTTGGCTTCGTTAGGAGTTAAGCCTAAACAGAGGAGTCAAGATCAAGTGACAGTACTTGACTCAGACTTGCCCCTAAGGATGCACCTAGCAGCTTGAAGATTACTGCTCCGTTAACCCTAGGTGCGTAAGAGGCGGCATCACCTCCAACCCGTAGCTTCACGACACATAAAATAGAAACCAGGCGTCTCTCTTTATTCCATGACTTCCAAGACTCAGATGTTGACCTTAATAGATAGATTAGGATTCCCGCTTTGATACCATATTCCAAGAACCAATAATCAATAGACCCTAGGTAGGGTTACGTCATAGAACCCATGAGAATTGAATATCACACAACACAATGAATGATGATATTATTATGAGACAGTATGATACAACATTACGATGAAAGAGTCCGAGTAACCAAAACTCTAACCCTTATATTTCTAAAACCCTAACTTTTAACCTAAATCACTTTATAACATGTGTAGCCCTATATCTTAACAGAGTGGTGGTGGCCAGAATATAGAATAGGGCGGGTATATGAATACCCAACTCAAATACAAATAGTAGTGATAGTGGCTGAACTACAAGAGAGATTTGTTGTGTGGATATCAAACTCAAGTAGGTGATCAACCATTGCCAAAATAAAGAAGTGAGAGGGTTTATGGATATCTCAACATAGAGTTGTTCCTATGTACAACATCCTCCCCGAAGCTGAATAGGAGGCCAAGAAGAGAAAGCAACAAATCACACCTTCCCCCGTTAGTGTTGAATGCGGGCCATTTGAAGATAGAACCTCCCTAAAACACCTTAGTATCTGTTACCCCCTGATATGTAGGGGTGACTTGATGTTTGTATTTTCAGATTGTTTGTGTATGCAAATTAGTGTTAAGATTTTGCTGTTTTCAGAGTTGTTAATAGTTTTCAGTTTCCTAGTTGTTAGGGTTCAATTTCCGAGTGCAGATCTGTGTACCATACTACTACCATGTGCTGAAAATTTAACACAAGCATTGAAGAAAGTTTCCAAAAGTTGCACACAGAACTTATGGTGAAAGTATTGGAATAATCCTTCAAATTGAAGCCCTAATGATAATGCAGAGATAAAACCCTTTTATATTAAAGGCTGCAGGCCAGCCATGGTTGACAACTCCAGGAACTCCAGTCTGTCCTTGCTACAAATACCCCCACATTGGCCTCAATGAAGCTAAGCTGAAGAGAAAATGTCATGCTTGTTTAGATCTATTTTATTGTTATTGACTCAAAAGCTGAAGGTAGTTTTGTAGACTGCAAATTTTTTAATTTAGAAACCTATTTGTATTTTGAAGAACCATATAAAATCCCTTTGAATCTGTAAACACCTAACAAACTATGAACCCCATTGGACAGAAATATGTTATTTTTATCTTTTCCTTAGATTTATTTATTCGATTCCTTGTGTGGTTGTTCCTTTCTCTTAATGAACATAGGCAATATAGTGTTCTATGGATGCATGAGAAGCCTCTATTATTTTTATGTTAGACATAAATGGTTCCCCTTTGGTGAAAGCTTCTTCTGGTAATAAGGTTGTATATTACATATTACTTTTCATTTCCCGTCCTTAATTTCCATGCGTATGAATGTTAGTATGAATTCAAATAGTAACTCACAGGATTAATCCAATTGTCTTCATATTACTATTCATTTTCCATCGGTAGGATCCATGCTTATGAATGTTGGTGCAAATTCTGATAGTAACACACAAGATTAATCCAATAGTCTTCGCGTGAACTTGTTTCACCACATCTATAAATTTAAGGCAGCTTACCATAACTGTTGAGTGTGGGTACACAGAATTTATGATAGGTGGACAATTTTTAACAATACCACCATTTGGACCATATTTTGGGTAAATTTTTTGACCATTTTTACAAGTTTGTTAAATTATTACTTTCTGCTTTTTAGGAATAACCACCCTACTAATTGAAGATGCTGTGAGTTGCAGGTTTTGCTTGATTGTGGAGCTGTGCAAGCAGATGCTTTGACTGTTGATCGGCTTGCATCCTTAGAGAAGGTGGTGTTATTTTCTAATGTCCATCGAGAGCATGTTGTGAATAATATATATTATCCTCAGCTTGTAGTGTTTTAGATGTTTCTAAAATAATAGGAATTAATGTTTCAGAAGGTAGATGTAGATCCAAGCTGGAAACAAGCATCTAGATACATACTGATGCCTATGAAAGCACCCTTTGTTATTTTCAAAATCTCTGTAACTACTAGTATTTTATTAAGATGTTTTCTGGAGAATATTAATTTTTAACCTTCTTAGTAATTGCAATAAAAGTGAATGTATGAAAACTAGGGATTTGATTGTGAAAATTACTCTTTAGTGCACCCGGTTTGTAGTTTATCTTTTTAATATATGAAACAGTTTCTTTTGAGATTTCATATGTTGAGGTTTCTTGGATTTAGTAACATGTTCCATAGACTATGAACTAATTACCCTTCAACTGAGGATTCAGGCTTACTGTAGGAAAATATGGTTTCCCTGCCTTTTGTTTGATTTGGTGAGAGCTTTTATATTTATAAGAGAGATTCTTGGAGGTGTTGTATCCATTAGGACTAAGTGTTATTTCACAATGTCTGTATGATGCAATATACAATTACAGAGACACATTTATGTAGCCAAATGTGGAAACTGTTTGGGAAGCATACCATGCAGGCACCTTAATTTAGAACATACTTTTGCTTATGTGAATTGTATACTTATATGAATGCCTTGTAATACAGAAATTCTTAGTAGACTATTTAGGTTCTATTCGCATTTTTTATTTTGAACTTGATTGGACTTTTGACAGTATTCCCAGACAGCAGTTGTACCACGTGCCTCAATATTGGCTACTGAGGTAGAGTGGCTGAAATCAATCAAGGCCGATTTGGTGGTATGTATATAGTATATACACACCTGTCTTTACTGTATAGTGTAGATGTTCATTAGCACTCATCGAGTTACTAATTGGTGAGGTCAATTATTGCATGACTTCTCATTCTTGCTGTGGTTTTGTTGCTCTCATTGGTTACTTCATTAAAATGATGAGTAGCAATATTATATCTTTTTGGCTGATGTTTTAGTATAGAATATCAATATACTTCATGACTAGGGTTTATTGATAGATTTTGTGTTCATTTGTCACATCCCAGTTTTTCTCACTTTTTTGAAGTGGCAAGCGATAAACATTTGATAGGATTGTATATTTGGAAAGAACTTTCTGGCAGTTTTGACATATTTCTTGCAGGGTTGTTTTTCAACCTTTAGCTGTGATATATTTTCACGATCATATATTTCTTAAAGCAGGTCTCAGATGTTGTACCCGTGGCATGTCGAGCAGCAGCAGATGCTGGCATCCGATCTGTTTGTGTGACCAATTTCAGGTAATTGGACTCTTTTTTGGACGCTTGAACAAATGCCAAAATTTTATAAAAGGTTTAGCTTATTTTTACAGAATATATTTCAAGAATGGACACATTCAACACAAGAAGTGGATAAATGAAGAATCTGCATTTGAAATTTTTTAAATTTATAGATGTTCATGTTCAAACTTCAAAGTTTCAAACTAGTGTACATGTTAGCCAAGATTTTGTACAGATGTTCCTTTTGTTGTATATAAGGTTTCCTCATTTAGTGTTATTTATCTTATGTAACGTTTGTTAAAATTAGGGCTTTTTTAACAGGAATAAGAAAAATGTACTTTAATGCAAAATTAAATTACAAAAATAGTACTAAAAGTAAAGTACAGCAGTAGTAAAAATGATAAAATCTAATCAATAAAATGAATCGAGTTCACAAACAAAAGATTCAAGATCTAATAACTTGTCTGATGAGGAGGACCTTCCTTATACTCAGATTTGACTTTCAGATCAGATCTTGCGAGGCAAGTCAACAAATGGAGCAGGTAACTGACCCTTACCTGGGGGTATGCACATACCTGAGAGAGAGAGAGAAAAGTGCTGAAGAATAGGAGCAGAAAGTTACAGTAGAAGGTACAGCGGCCAGCCGGTTACTGAGGGTGCAGTACATCCAAGATCAACCCCAAGACATTAACCAATACAGTCAACAAGTGCCCAACAATGAATGGCAGCCACAAAACCTTCACATCAGTGGAAGGTAGCCTCAAAACCCTCACAGGATTGGACGGAAGCTCCCAAAACCCTCACAGCAGTGGACGGCAGCTCCAACCAACCTTCCACAGGCTGCCTTGGCAGCCTCAAAGAAGACCCTAACGGTGGACAGCAACCTCACAGCAGACCTCAGCAAGCATTGGCAGCCTCAAAACATCAAGCGGCACCCTCAGATCAGACCTTGACAAGCAGCGGCAGCCTTCAAGGGGACCTCAGTACTGGACGACAGCCTCAGGATAACAAACAGCACCCTCAAAACAGACCCTATCAGCAGATGGTATCCACAGAACAAACTTCAACACGAAGCGGCAGCCTCAGAAGGTTGACTCAGCCCCAAACAGACCTCAATAAGACAGATGGCAACCTCACAACAGTCAATGCTAAGCAAGGAGAGAGAGTGCTGCCCAAAATCAGACCTTGAAACCCTTGACGTCATCCAAACCAGTGCAACAAAACCCTAGATCAGTCATCAACAATCAGATCTCAGATTTCATCTTCAAGATGATTTCATAATGAGGTCTTGAACTTCTATTTATAACCTTTAATGACTTCTAGAAGGTTCTTCCTTCTATTTCTTTATTGACTTTAGGATTACTCAAACAAGGTAAAAAACGTCCTACCTTTTAGGAAGGTTCCTCACACAAAAATATAATTTATTATTAGGACGTCTTAGGAGAGGTTAAACAAACCATGACGAAACGTAGTACGACACACCTAAGAGGGGGCACTAGCACATAGGACCAGCAAAGAGAGGCCAACACAAGACTTAGATAATCGCAAGGCTAACCACAAGTCAACAAGAGATGAAACAACAAGGAGGGTTAAACAACTCTTTATCTCTCTCTCTCAATGCATGTGGTCCACAAGTGTCCCATAATAATTGGAAGTTCATCATCACCATATAAGGAACGTTTACACTAGATGATGTGATTCTCTGGTCTGCTGACTGCTCCTATGGTCAAGTGCTAGTGACTTCATCAAAGGGTGGCCAGTCCCTTGAGGAAACAACCTAGATGAACCATCTCGAAGACCTAGGAGAGAAGGACATCGCACATCATCATCATCTTGGTTAACTGACCATGTTCGCTAGGGATTGACTAGGGGCCCTAGATAACTGCTAGGGGCTCTAGATACCTGCTAAGGACTTACACTGCCTGGTTAACTGACTAGGAACCCTAGTTAACTGACTAGGGTGCCATCCTCCTAGAGAATGGCTCTCACAATTGCATTAACTTTAACAACGTTGTCTTATTGGCATTGTAGTAGATGTTCGTGTTCAAAGTTTCAATCTTGTATACACATTAGCCAAGATTTTGTACTAGTGTAGCTTTTGTCATATATAAGGTTTTCTCATGTAGTGTTATTTATCTCATGTAACGTTGTCTTATTGGAATTGTAACTAGAATCTCACAATAGTTATTTTGTGACTTTATAATTTTGATCCCCCCACACATAGACATATATATATATCTATGTTGCATGGGTACCCGTACCCGAGGGTAGGGTACATGTACCCTTACCGGGTACTTGGGTAAGCGTAAGGTACGTTTCCTGCCGTACCCAATACTGTCTCCACGTACCCGAGACGTTGTTATAAAAAAGGGGTACTTATAGGCTAAATGGTACGCCGTACCTTGTGTTTGGGTACTCCGTACCCCGTGTTTGGGTACTTAGGGGGTACGGTCAACTCAACAAAATGCAAATCCGCAGGGAAAAATGTAATGACCCCCAACCAAAACTGAACTAAATTTTGCTAACTGCGTATGGAGTTTGGTTCAGGACTTATGTCAAGCACTTTGCAACACTGTTCAAATTACATTGAATATTGTCCAAATCTGGTAGACTGATTTTTCATTGATTTACAAGAAATGTATTTATGGTTTTGTGTTCAGCGCTCATGGAACATAATTTGTCTACCAAATGTACACAAATGTACACAAAAAATATGCATATGTATTTAATAGTGAGAAATACATTGACATCAACCTAGGAATATATTTGCAACTTTTTATTGCTTGTAACAACAGTACAAATAGGTGTTTAAAATCAGATTTCAATTGTACCTTCAGATCTGAGTTCGATTGTTTGTTACAGCTGCCTGGTACAATGATTTATCAAATTTTATGTAACTTCCATTCTTCCACTTGATATCTACTATGAGTCTATGATTTATCAAATTTTATGTTTCAAATTTTCAATGCGAATGTTCATTGTTCAATGAATCATTGAATTTAGAATCATGAATCATGATTCATAATTTATGAAGAAATCTGAAATATGCATGTATGATGTGACTTATATATATATATATATATATAAGTCACATCATACATGCAGTGGCGTCCCCGTCCCGGTCCCCATACCCAAGTTTCCTGGCAACTTGTATATATATATATATATATATATATATATATATATATATGCATGTGCGCACGCACACACACACACACGTGCATGCATATATATATATATAAGCACATGTGCACGTGTATATATATATATATATGCACATGTATATATACATATATAAGCACATGTGCGTGTATATATATATGCAAATGTGCGTGTGTGTGTGCGCATGCATGTGTGTGTTAGAGAGAGAGGGAGAGAGAGAGAGAGAGAGATTGCCACTTTCTCTGATTGTTCTCCTAGATTTTTTTCAGGTAAAAACTTTATATTTGATGTTTCAAGGGTGAAATCAGAATATACATCATATTGCCTTTTTAGGCTAAAAACAAAAGAAATTTAGTAAACTGTCTTTCAGACAGACTCTTAGGCAGCCCTTACATACTTTTTCTTTCTTCAAACAACCCAGCGTCTACTGTATGAACTTTGAGTACATCATGTTCCCAAAAAGAGGAAAGCAAAAATTTGAAACAAAGCATTATAACAGAACAATTTCCACATCAGAAACTTGATTCCCTCCTCTGAACTCTTGTTCAGTAAAGGTCCCTTCCTGCAACAATAGAGCTTATTTTGATAACTGATCAGCCATAGAGTTAAATTCTCTAGAGTTAACTGATCAGCCATAGAGTTAAGTTATCTAAAGATATGCTGAAAGGAAAGAGCTTCAAAACTCTCTTTCACCTGATGGAACTGAATCATGAGAAGCTCAAGCAACAAATTGTTTATTCTGCACTTCTGATTGGTCCAGTTCAGCTCGGTTATTTGTGCCTGGGCTCACTGCTAATTTGAGCTTATAAGATGCTGTTGATCCATGAATAAATTAGCACCAGCTCCACATAAATTTGTGGCTCCCTGATAGATTCAATCAAAGAATCCCCAAGCTTGATTAAAATCAATTTTAGGTTCTTTTAAAATTCTTGTTGGTTTCTCTTTGGAAGTGGACCAGTTTCCATTACTGGCACTTCTTAGTTTATGTACAACTTGAGCAGGATAACTCTATACCTTGAAAAATCATTTTGTTTTGAGATAGTCACGCAACCCATATCACGAAACAAGGAAGAGCTCTATAAACTTTAACAGATTTGTCTACTATCCAAGTAGGAAAACAATCTATCAGAGACCTCTGCTTCAATTTGTTTCTTCCATTGGTGTTCTACAATATCTCTTTCCAAGCATCTTTAGTAAAAGGACCGTTGACAACAGTTTTTTAAAAATCGGTCAACTTGGACTCGGTCTCTGCCGAGTTGACTGAGTTGACACCCTTGGGTTATGAACTGGTCTTGAAGCCTGCTCAACCAATCGGTTTGGTACACAACTGGACGAGTCAAGGTTTGACTTGGTCGGTTCAGTACCAAACCAGTCAAACTGGTCGAGTCTCACATAACTTGGTCGAGTCCGATATTGACAGAAGCAAAAACTTTTACTTAAATTTTTATTATCGTCTTTAATTGTTTCAGGATGTTTAAGAGGGGTTCCAACCTTATCGGACCTCAATGATTAAAATAAAATTTCACATCCCATCCAAAATTCAGCGGAGTTAGCAGTTTTCAGAATTCCAGTTAACTGAATTGCACCAAATTAACGACAAGTCCACTAAACCATCAAAAGACGCCAAATGTCACCCTACTCTTCGATTACATGTTGTTGATAGAATTAAGTGTAGGGATGTGTCTACATGAATTATCTATTTTACTATGAATTGGTGAGATTCAATTGACAGAAATGAAGCAATTATCTAAACTTTCCTAAGATCTTTAACCATTTTGAATTTGAAATAAACATGGAGGGAAAAAACTAAACTCATAAATGGGAAGGAAAATTGAATTACTTCATATAACATCAAAGAAGAGATGATATTTACTTACAACCTTGCTTGAGGTGAATCCATTCTCTTTTGCTTTGGGACATTCTTCTCCATCCTTGCCTTTGATCCTTCCAGAGCTTTGTGTTGAAGATGAGCTTTCCAACCTTTCCAATCTTCTAGCATGTATTTACTCTTTCTATATTTTACTATGCCCCAAATGCCTTTCTTTTATAGAATTGGGAATTGAGAATTTAGGATTCAACTTTCAATGCGGGATAATACCTTTTTCCTAAATTTTGATTTTTTCACTCCGAAACCCACTTTCTATAGTATTTTCAGGATTTTTGTCACAAATCCAGAATTTTCAGGCACAATTAATGCATATTTTGTGCTTTTCTTCTCACTATTGACTGGTGGAGACATGATGTGAGCCTTCAAGTGGGTAGTCCAATCACTGGACTTTGCATCTTTAGGCTACCTTTTTCTTCACTCAATCCTTCCGATTATGGAAGTAGTGATTAGATAAGAGATGACTGTTCTCCTATGTACTTGTCTTCTGTCTTCATGTTGTAGGCTAATGGTAAAATGTGCTTCTAACTTTCACTTGTTAAGGTCGTTAATTTGATTGTTAACAGATGCCCCCTAATGTGTGAGGTTCGAAGCGGAGCTTGTTAAACACAATGCTCATTGAGAGGGGGGGGGGTGAATCAGTGAGCTAAGGCTAAATTCAAATTTCAATCTTGTACCATTATTTCACATTCACTTTAGCATCATATTCATCAATGAATTATATATCAGCAATCAACTAATCACATATCATTCATCAAGTAAAAACACATTGACCTCAACACATTGCAAGAGACACAAGATATAGTTTTTGTAATCTTTTTGTACTTGGTTCAACGGCTACAACCGTGAGGCAATTTAGCACCAACTGAAATAAAAGAGCACCAACTCTTTATCTAGGACCCTGCCTAGTTTTTCTTAGATCCTACTAAGAAAAAGTGTACAAGACCCAGCTTGTAAATTACATACAAATTATTTCCTTATCACATTTCATCAAACAACCATCTCCTCAATCCAACTGCTGCTCATCATCTTGTCACTGTTATCACTATCATGTCAATTCAACTTGTCACTGTCAACTTACTTCACTGTCACTGTCATCAAGTAAGTCTGCACTTCTATTCCCACTTGTCAAGGCCAAATCAACTGCAAAATCTTATCCAAATCACACATCCAATACTGCTCTAAATCTTTTGCAAACACTGTCCCAATTACATTTGTACAATACATCAATCACTTCTCATGTCATAAATTCTGACATCTCAATCAAGTCACTGTCCACTGTCATATATCAATCACTGACACATCCCAACAATCATCAAATGTTAATGCTGTCACTTGTCAAAGCTCTGCTCATCAACATGCTCAGCCTGCTGCTCTTGACATCATATTACTGTTTTGTCATGTCAAGTCAAATCTGATATATCAACTAATCTCTGTCACTGCTAAGTATATCTACTCAATGTCCTTTTCGGGGCTCTTCACATAACTCCCAATAGAATGTCTTCATAAGGTATTATAGACTTCATGCTTTTAACTAAGTCTTAGTACATTACTACATACCTCAAAAATAAATCCTTCTTCAAAGTCTCCAACTAGATCTTCACCAGGTCTTCCTTGCTTGTTCAAACACAAAATACTGTCTCTAGCACAGATCCAATTCTATCAACCAGACTATGTATACTCACATTTTAACATGTCTTCAAGGCTGGCTATGTCATTGCTATGCTCAATTTGAAGGCTGTAGCAATCCTTAACCACTGTGAGAACCTGAGATTAGAGCATGGTACTGCTTTAGCTTTGGATGCCTTCAGATCTCTAAGTCAATGAATCAGACTGCTGCTCATGCCAAGACATCAAAGATCTGCTCATACACTTTTCTTTACCACCGAATTTCCTCAGACTGTAGCTCGAAATTAATGCTTGCTGTGGCATGATCTTCATGTTTACTGTAGCCCGAAATTCTGAGCATATAAAAACTTCAAACAAAAGCTGCTGCCACAGTCACTGCTGCTGCCAAAAACAGAGCTGAAAGTCAAACAAAAATAAAATCAGTCTTAACCTTCTGTGGCATCCACCTTTTCTTCACTGCAGTTCTGCTGTGGCCTCAGAGACACCCGAAATTTCTCAGAGCTGGTTGAAAATCAGAGCTGATATTTTCTCATTTTTGAATGACTTTTGACTGGTATTTATACTTGTTATAACATGGAGAATTTGTCTGGCCGACCTGCTAAACATATGCATTTTCTATTTTTGTTTTTTAATTACTGGGCCGACCTTGCACATGGTTTAATATTAATTAAATTCTTCTTTTAGCAAAGATATGGGGCTGTTTTGGGGGCTTCATTTTTTGCTTGTGGGAAGATACTATCATCAACATAATGTCCTCATTTAATAGGTTCAAAGTGTAAGAAGTTTTCCATGTCATTATTTAAATTGTTTAAGGTCTCCATGTCAACATTGTGCATTCATCACAGGGTAATGGGTCTTATGGGCTTCTTCATCATCATGTTCAGCATCAAAGGTTTCATCAAGCAACTATAAGAGCAAGGGCTCCATCATATCTTCATAACCATAAGATAATTAGTCATCATCAATTATTTCTTCAAGTGCAATGGGCTCCATCATGGTCTTCAAGCACATCATCCCATTGTCACCAAGTGGTAGCATGGACCATCAAGCTATCGTGTGTGTGGGCTTCGTGATCCCATTAAGCCACAAATGACCACAGAATGGGTAATTTGGTCAATTAGGTGTTCCAATGGCTCCAATGCCCACATCCAAGGTTCTTCATGCCATGTCATCATTATTTGTGACTCTTTAGTCATCCAAGCTGCCATGTCATCAACCTTCTTTTGTCCATATCATCATTCATGCTTAACCTTTGTCATTAATGTTGTCATCAATGACAATCATATTCATCAGAGTTAAGGGCCGAAATACATTATTTCTTCATACTAATACTCTTTAGTGATCAAGGCAAGGATAGCAAAGGATTAGCTCATGGGTGCAGGATTCAGGAAAACACCTACAAGTCAAACATAGCAATCTCTCAAATATACAAAATCTTCCTGAGGCGGGTATACCCATGCTCAGCATTAAACAAGCATGGCCACGAACAATACACAGTGGATCCATGTCAAAAGTATTTTTTTCAGAAATATAAATGTGCACTTTGATGAGTGCGAGATGTTCATGGTACTTCTGACATGGTAGTTTAATCTTGTGCATCTCGGTCAATGCATCGATGAGTGATACAACTGTTTTTCCCAAGGTCTTCAATACAAACTGACGATATTATGAGTTTATATCATGCAGATATATGAGTTGATGTCGAGCATAATAAAACACCATCTGATTACCGGTCATTGATGTATACCGTTAATAGATGCGAAGAGACCCACCGATAATGATGATGGATATAAGTTACAGAGTGCAAACTAGCAAGTGCGAATAAATGTTCTGAAGTCAAACACTTGTAGAATCAAATAATCAGGGGTCATTGATATATACCCATTGTCATTTGCGAGGAAAGCTGCCACTAATGACTGCAAGATCCAAGGTACTGTGGGGTTCATAGATCCGTTTCCTAGATGATGATTTGGTGTCAATAGGAATAGATCCATCGAAAGCTCAATGAGATCAAGCTCCATTTCATGCTAAGATAAAACAAGCTAATTAAACCATGCAAGGATGGGCAGAGCCTCTTCACTTGCATGCAACCGAAAGCAAAAAAAGACTAAGAACTGGAAACTTGAAATGAAGCTCAATGAGATCAAGCCCAAGAGACTCTCTTGGGCTTGTTACAATGGTATGTATTTCAACACTTATTATTTGTAAGGAAAGAGAGAGAAAAGAGAGAGAAAAGAGAGTTTTTAACCATTTTTGGGTGTGGGATTTGAAGTAGACCCTCTTGAGTGTTGTTGGTGCTTGCTAGTGGCTGAATTTGTGCATTCCCTCCCCCTGTGAAATCATAAACCTGCACAAAACAACAAGCTATTATAGCACAAAAGTGATAGAAATGAGTTTAAAACAAACTTGAAATTTTTCATGCAAAAATTAGAATTTTTTCTAAGGCAAAACTAGCATGTAAAAACTTGAAAAACGACAATATTGAGTGCAAATGAAGCATGTAAGATCTGCAATAAGAAGAAGAATGTCAGTGAAGATGCCAAGTCCTCTTCGAAATTTGTTGAACAATGGGGTATCCCATCCGGGAATTCCACTCTCCAAACCTAAGCAACCTGTGACAAACTTGCTCAACAAGCAAATGGGAGTGAGAAACCAACGAAGACTTGAGAAATAAGTTATTCAAACCAGAAATAAATTAACTTCTCAAATACTAAGCAACTACCCACATAGCATGCAACAAAACTATTACAATGCTATTCTCAAGCAAAAAACTTTGCTTGAGATTCCACAAATGCACGAGAAACAAAGAGTGAAACAATATCACCTCATATACAAGTGTGGACAGTACTTCCTCCAAAGGTTTCTTCTATTATCATCAAAACTTGAAAGTACAATGGCTCCTCTTGGACAAGAATGGAGCAAGAGAGCAAGAATGGGAGCAATGGGAGCAAGAGAGAGCAAGAGAGCATAAGCAAAAATGAAGCAAGAGCATAAGTGAATCTCACCCAAATGAGGAGGAATGCCCTCCTTAAATAGCAAAAGAGAGGAAGTAGACCCCTCTTGCATGCCAGACAAGTGTCAAGAGGGAGAGAGGGGGGCCCAAGAGAGGGGGGCGAATTTGCTTAAGGAGGGAAAAACCAAGCTTTTAGATCTCAAATATGGGGGGGGAACCCCCTTTTAAAGCTTCCAACCTTATTGCTATGTCAAATGGGGGGAAAACCACCCAAGTGGGGCCCTTTCCATTGACTTTAACTCACCCCACCAATCAAAGAGAGGAGGGCACACTTGCTAGAGTGGGCACTTCATAACTTATGATAGGCTTGCTTGGGGGCCCCCCTTTGGGTCTTAATTTTGTCCTAGGAACATAATATAAACATTAGAACCTTTACTTGGCCACCCCGAGTGACTATAGTCACTTTTACAAAATTTGGCTCTCTAATTAAATGCCCAATTTCCTGATTTCTTGCTTTCTCTGTGCATCCCATCTGGAGCGCCATACTTCTCTGCATCTTGTATTGCCTCTCGTACCCATGCTGGTTTTCTCTTGTGAGAGTTCTTCTCACGAGGTGGATCTACAGGTTCTTGTGGTTCTTCCATGTTGCGGTCTTCATGCTCCTCTGGAATTGCTTCTTCCATAGCTGTGTCTCTGACTTTGGTTACTTCAGGTTCTTCATTCTCTTCAATAGGTAGTTTTCTTGATTTGTTGTATGTTGAGTCTTCGTCGAATTTTACATCTCTGCTGATGTCGATCTTCTTGAATCTTGGGAAGTATATTTAGTAGGCCTTTGAAGTTTTGCTGTATCCTACGAATAGTCCCTTCTTTCCTGAAGGATCTAGCTTGGTTCTCTTTTCCTTCGGGATGTGTATGTACACTGTGTTAATTTTTCGATAATTGCATTCAAACATTATCAAGGATCATACTAAGAGAATAATAAGCACAACATAACAACCATAAACACAAGAGAGACAGAGTTTCCTCTGGGAAAACCAAGAAGGTGAAAAACTCCGCAACTTCCTCAGAGATAAGAATAAGCCCCAATACAAAGATCACAATGATCAATCCCCAAAAGATAGATGACTCCAGCAGCTACTCCTCCTCCACTTGTGCGCACTCCTCTCTCAACTAATGCGAGTTGGATGAGTGAGTGAATGAATAGAATGAGACACACTCACTCTCGATTTATACTTTACTTCACTTGACTTTAAACTCTAACTAGGTCGGTCCCAACTTAACCACTTAACATAATGCTAACTGGGCCGACCCCACTAGGGTGGTCTAATAACCCTTTGACCCACACAACTTGTATAGGGCCGACCCCACCAAGGTGGTCTAATAACCCATTAAGTATAATTTGCGACACTTACAATAATACTTGCGACATTTGCAAATACACATGACGACACTTCCAATCGGAGGAATGATACATCTCCGTTGGGGATACAATAAAGTACAAATGTAATACATAGAAGAATATCTTCCGAAGTTACAAATACATCAACACTCCCTCTTAATTAGGAAGGTATTCTCTAGACACAGGTTATCAATACATATCGTCACAAGTCTTCAATTCTAGAGTTGGATCATTGTCACTGGATCACGGAGCATCATCGTCACTGCTGCTGTACTTGTCATCTCGATCACTAGGCTATCTCTCAATTCTTCTCTTCATAGGAAGTTCTACAGAGCCAGCTCTTTTTCATGCTAGTTGCAGGCCTAGCCTCTTGTAGGTCTTCAACATATCTGTGAGCTGGCCATCCTATGGAATCCTCAGGATTGATTACGTGCGTCAACAAAACCTCAAAAAAGCATCCCAGGACTTTTACGAGCACACAACTCAACTTATCGGATCTCCCAGGATCTTTTACATGTGACCTTCACAAAACCTTAAAAGAGTGTCTTGCCCAGCAAGATCTCTAAAAAGCATCCGAGGCCTTTTACGTGACTAGCACAACCTGTCCAGATCTCTAGGACTGATTACATGTGATCTCCACAAAACCTTAAAAGAGTGTCTTGCCCAGCAAGATCTCTAAAGAGCATCCAAGGCCTTTTACGTGACTAACACAACCTGTCCGGATCTCCAGGACGTATTACATGTGGTCCCCACAAAACTTTAAAAGAGTGTCTTACCCACGAAGATCTCTAAAGAGCATCCGAGGCCTTTTACGTGACTAGCACAACCTGTCCGGATCTCCAGGACGTATTACATGTGGTCTAGCAAAACCTTAAAAGAGTGTCTTGCCCAGCAAGATCTCTAAAGAGTATCCGAGGCCTTTTACGTGACTAGCACAACCTATCCGGATCTCCAGGACGTATTACATGCTACCCTTGCACAACCTGTCCATGGCCGCAGAGTACCATCCTGATACTCAAGATCAACCTGATCATCCTCGCACAAAGCATCATCTTGATGATCATGATCATACTGATCATCATCATACAGTACATCATCCTGATGCACATCATCATCGCATGATCATCCTGATCATCATCACAACATCGTCTTGATGCATATCATCATCGCATGATCATCGTCACAACATCGTCCTGATGCATATCATCTGGAGCATCTTCCTGATGCTCATCACATATGATCACCCTGATCATCATACATAGCAGTAACCGGAGCATTGTCCTGATGCTCATCACACAACGCTTACATCCACAGCCATGGGAAGGATCCTCCTACCACCATGCTTGGAATGGCTCCTGCAAATGTGTCCCATCACTTCTTCCTCGAAGTATCTTCTATCTTAAGAACACCAAGCCTGTTTCTGAAGTACTCGAACTTCACTCTGGCTAGTGGTTTGGTCAACACATTTGCAATCTGTTCATCTGTCGCAACATACTGGAGCTTCACTGCTCCTCTCTGCACCATATCCTTGATATAGTGATATTTGATCTCGATGTGCGTCGACCTGTCATGGAGCACCGGGTTCTCTAACAACTTCACACAACTCTGGTTGTCACAATAGATACAGGTAGCATCCAACTGTAGATTGAATAAATCAGACAATAGCTTCCTTAGCCATACTGCCTCACAACTAGCCGAACAAGCTGCGACATACTCTGCTTTGGTTGTACTCAGTGCTACACAGGATTGCATCCTGCTAAACGAAGAGATCACACTTGATCCCATACTGAAGCAGCACCCCGAAGTGCTCTTCCTATCTGCAGCACTACCTGCCCAATCTGAATCAACATAACCCTCCAGGTTAAACTTTTGATTCGCATCATACTTGAGCCCATAATCAATCGTACCCTTCAAGTACCTCGGAATATGCTTTATAGCAATCAGGTGAACATGTCTAGGATCTGTCAGAAACTGGCTCAAGGTGTTCACCGCAAAACAAATATCCGGTCTCGTGTTCATCAGGTACATCAAGGACCCAATCATCTGACGATACATTGTGGCATCAACCGACTTTGATGAAGCATCACTCAGTAGCTTCAGGTTTGATGCCATAGGTGTGGCCATGGCCTTGTAGTCCATCATCCTGAACCGCTTCAGGATCTCTACTGCATACTTCCCTTGTCCAAGGAAGATTCCATCTGCACTCTGCCACATCTCCATACCTAGAAAGTAATGCATCATGCCCAAGTCTTTCATCTCGAACTCGGCAGCAAGCTTCCTCTTCGTATCGGCAATCAACCTATCCTCTCCTGTCAAAAACAGGTCATCCACATATTATAGGAGTATCACTGGATTGCCTTCCTCAACCTTGTAGTAAAGGTTGGAATCTGCTTTACTTTTGGTAAAGCCTAAACTTGACAGGAAGTTGTCTATCCTACTGTACCATGTCCTAGGTGCTTGCTTCAAGCCATACAAGGCTTTCTTCAATCTGCACACATATGACTCCCTGTCATGTGTCTCAAAACCGAGTGGCTGCTCGACATACACTTCCTCTTCGACTACACCATTCAAGAAAGCTGTCTTGACATCCATCTGGTGTATCTTCCACTTCATCGCTGCAGCTAGGGCAAGTACTGTTCTGATGGAAGTGTATCTGGCTTCAGCTGCAAAAGTCTCTTCATAATCTATCCTTTCTTTCTGGGAGAAGCCACGAGCCACAAACCTTGCCGTGTATTTCTCTATGCTACCATCTGCAGCATGCTTGATCTTGTAGATCCACTTGGAAGTCACAACAGACTTCCCTTATGGTCTTGGGACCACATCCCAAACATCATTCTTCATGATCGACTGGTATTCCTCGATCATGCCATTCTTCCGTTACTGCATCCCGGATGCTGGGAACTTCAGATTCTTCAATATCTTCAATAGATAGTTTTCTTTGAACTTCGTTGTTGGAACAATTGTTGTAGTCATTCTTTTGTAGGTGATTGGACACTATCTTTCCTACAAGTCAAATTCAATTGCATGATTAGAAACTTCTCATAGTTTACAGAACAAAATTTTACACTTAAAGGCATATGTCATACAGTCATGCAATTATCTTTAGCCAATGCTTCAATACAACATTCATCCATATCCCGTATTCATACGGTAACTTTCTAGATGCCTTCCATCTCTACCAGAACATTGTTAAGAGTTTGCACTACTCCCAACATGTCAGCAAAGAGGTTTCATTCTAGATAAGTAGCAATGGAATGTTGTACAGTGCCATAGGCCACTTACCCATCACATACATATTAGTAGTATACTGTTCATTAATGCAATTATTCTAATATGCATAATACACAACCTAAGTCTAGGAACATAAGTGTATACATCATTGAACAATATTATTTAAACAATCAGATATACAAGAAATAACAATTCAAATACTTATCTTTGTTTGTTTGTTGGGTGGACTCCCTCTCAATCTTTGCTTCCTTGCAGGAACCACTGTAGTCTTTGATAGTGTGCACCTTAATCAATGCTTTAAATGGATGAGAGGTTCATCCATTGATTATTTGTCTTCCGGAGTCCAACTCTGCAAAAGTCTGCTGAAGTGAATTCTCCACCATTATCAGATCTAAAGGCCTTGATCTTCTTTTCAGTGTGGTTTTCTATCAAGGCTTTGAATTCCCACTCAGAGAACTAGATGACATTGGTCTGCATACATCGAACTAGACTATCTCCAAGATTCTTTTTGCTTTGCTTTCACTGCTTGGAAATGCCTTCTTTGTGTTCTTTCCTTTTGCACATCCTTTGCAAACGCCTTCATGCTTTGACTGGATTTCAGGAAGACCTTCTACTGCTTTGATTGCAATTGGTAGTGCTTTATAGTGCACATGAGCAAGCCTTCTATGCCAAAGTTCACTTGGCTCCATGGATTCATGTACCATAGCATGTTTAGGTTGTCCCTTCAATTTGTACAATCCTCCCTCTTGCTCTCCAATCACTACTGCATCATTAATGGTCTTACCTTTAGGCCACATAGCATGTTTAGGTTGTCCCTTCAATTTGTACAATCCTCCCTCTTGCTCTCCAATCACTACTGCATCATCAATGGTCTTACCTTTAGGCCACATATTTACTTGGCCATCCACAAATGCAACTCTAATCCCTTTTGCATCCAAAGATGATATGGAGAGAAGATTCTTCTTGAGTCCAGGTACATATAGAACATCTTGCATTTTTAAAGACTTCCCAGAGTCTAGCTTGTAGGAGGCTTCACCACTTCCTTTTATAGGGTATTGATAGTCATCCCCAAGTTTCACCTTATGAGGTGACTCATGTTCAGATAGGTCCATAAGAGATTCTTTGAATCCCGTCATATGTTTAGAAGCCCCACTATCAATAAGCCAATCATTACACCCATGTGTAACAGTACTTGTGAGAGCAGAGATTAGAACATATTCATCGTCACTTGAAGAGTCTTCACTTTTTACCTTAGTCTTCTTCCTGGGAGGTTCATCATCCTCAGCAGCATGAGCATGATATCTCTTCTTGTTGTTCTTGTTGTTGTTGTTTTTGAAGCCCTTTTTGTTCTTGGGGCAATCTGCGACAAAGTGTCCCTTATCATTACATGTGAAGCATCTCAGATCTTTCTTATCTCTTTGATGGTGGTGAAAAGATTTCTTGTGATGAGATTGCTCCCTCTTGGGCTTACTTCTCTTATTGTGAGCTGTGAGAGCTTGGTCTTCACTTCCCATCTTTTCTTCTCGAGCTACAAGCCTGGCTTCTTCTTGTGAACATTCCTCCCATAGTCTACTGAAGGAGATCAACTTCTTTCTTGCACAGATACCTTGGATGAAGGAGTCCCATGACCTAGGTAGGCCATTCAATGTGGTCATGGCAATTTCTCCATTCTCCACTACTTTATCCACTGCTTCGAGTTGTTCCTTGATTTGAGAGGTTTTAGTAAAGTAGGATTGGATGGTCTCTCCAGTCTGGAACTTTACTCCTATCAATTGATTCCTTAGTCATCTTCCGATTTATATTCTTACCTTCAAACAACTTGGTCAAGGAGTCAAACATCTCCTTAGGTGTCTTTAGAGAAGACACATGGGGTATGAGATGGTCTTTTATAGAATCAACAATGATTCTTTTGGCTTTGACCAAGTTCTTCTTGTGTAAGGCCTTAGCGTCATCTCCCTCTGGAATTGGAACCTCTTCTTTTATGTAGGTGTCCAAATCATTCTCTTCTAGGATTAACCCAATCCTATACTTCCATGCTCGGAAGTTGTTAGCTCCTTCAAGCTTATCCTCAAGCTTGGTGTGGTGAGACATCTTAATGATAAAACTCAAATGGAAATAAAAGATTTAGGTCTTACCACTTGATTTGTTGAAGACTGGATCTGGAGCTGGATTAGGGTTTGTCAAAGAAACCCTAAAAATTCAGACTTTGAATTCCTAGCTTCTGAAAGGATGGAAAGATGCACCTTGTTGAGCTGATCAAGCTGGTATACTTCAATTTTGAAATCTGCAAAATTTGACCCCTCAAATTGCCTTTGAAACTTCCAGGTCTTCTAGACAAAATCCCGAACTAGGGTTTGATAATGCCCGGGGTTCTACCCAGCCAAAAGGTTCGATCTTGTGCTCTAAACTTGATTTTTCTAAGGAGCATCCACCCATGGTCACAGATTCCAAAAATTTCAACTTTTGCAGAAACCCTAATTTTCCACCTTTCCGATCAAAATCCCGAACTAGGGTTTGATGATGCCTAGGGTTCTGCCCAACCAAAAAGTTCTATCTTGGTCTCTAAACTTCGATTTTTCTGAGGAGCATCCATCCGTGGTCACAGATTCCAAAAATTTCAACTTTTGCAGAAACCCTAATTTTCCACCTTTCCGATCAAAATCCCGAACTAGGGTTTGATGATGCTCGGGGTTTTTCCCAACCAAAAAGTTCGATCTTGGTCTCTAAACTTCGATTTTTTTGAGGAGCATCCAACCATGGTCACAGATTCCAAAAATTTCAACTTTTGCAGAAACCCTAATTTTCCACCTTTCCGATCAAAATCCCGAACTAGGGTTTGATGATGCCCGGGGTTCTGTCCAACCAAAAAGTTCGATCTTGGTCTCTAAACTTCGATTTTCTTGAGGAGCATCCAATTGTGGTCTCGGATTCCAAAAATTCCAATTTTCTCTGAAACCCTAATTTCCCTCAACAGTGACAGGCAAAAAACTGAAAGTGCTCAGAATTGAATTCTGTCTCGATAGAAAGATGCGCCCTTGCAAGGAGAGTCAACCTAGCCTCCTGCCTTTGATGATCTGAGGAGAGAAACCCAAAGATTAAGAAGCCCTAGCTTTCGCAACTGCAGAGTGTCTTCTTCTTAGCACAACTCTGATACCATGTTAATTTTTCAATAATTGCATTCAAACATTATCAAGGATCATACTAAGAGAATAACAACGACATCATAACAACCATAAACACAAGAGACACGCAGTTTCCTCGGGAAAACCAAGAAGGTGAAAGACCCTGCAACTTCCTCAGAGATAGAATAAGCCCCAATAAAAAGATCACAATGATCAATCCCCAAAAGATAGATGACTCCAGCAGCTACTCCTCCTCCACTTGTGCGCACTCCTCTCTCAACTGATGCGAGTTGGATGAGTGAGTGAATGAATAGAATGAGACACACTCACTCTCTATTTATACTCTACTTCACTTGACTTTAAACTCTAACTAGGTCGGCCCCAACTTAACCACTTAACATAATGCTAACTGGGCCGGCCCCACTAGGGTGGTCTAATAACCCTTTTGACCCACACAACTTATACAGAGCTGACCCCACCAAGGTGGTCTAATAACCCATTAAGTATAAGTTGCGACACTTGCAAATACACATGACGACACTCCCAATTGGAGGAATGATACATCTCCGTTGGGGATACAATAAAGTACAAATGTAATACATAGAAGAATATCTTCCGAAGTTACAAATACATCAACACACTGGGCAGCCAAATATCCTGAGATGGCTGACTTCTGGTTTCTCTCAGGAGAAAGCTTCTTCGGGAGTCTTGTTGTTTAATACTCGGTGAGGTGTACGGTTCTGTACATACACAACTGTCCTTGTTGCTTCTTCCCAGTGCATTGGAAGATCTTGGTCATGTAGCATTGCTTTTGCTGCTTCCATTATCGTTCTGTTCTTTCGTTCTGCACACCATTCTGTTGAGGATTGTAGGGAGTGCTCAACTCCCTCTTAATCCCAGATTCTTTGCATAGGTTCTTGAAATCTTCCGAAGTGAATTCTCCACCATTATCTGATCGTAGGGTCTTGATCTTCTTCTTTGTGTGATTCTCGACCAAGTCTTTGAATTCCTTGAACTTGCTAAATACCTCATCTTTATTTTTCAAGAAATAAATCCAAGTCTTACGGGAGAAGTCATCTATGAAAGAAACATAATATGCATACCTGCTTAGTGAGTTGGATGACATGGTATTGCATAAATTTGAGTGGATTATCTCCAATATTCCTTTTGCTTTGCTTTCAGTATTGGGGAATGCCTTCTTTACATTCTTTCCTTGAACACATCCCTTGTAAATGCCTTCATGTTTTGTCTGGATTTCTAGTAGTCCCGAAACTGCTTTGCTTTCAATAAGTAGTGCTCTATAGTGCACATGTGCAAGCGTTCTATGCCATAGTTCACTTGGTTCCATGGAGTCATGAACCAATGCTTGTTCAGGTTGGCCCTTCAACCTGTACAAACCTCCCTCTTGCTCTCCAATCATAGTTGCATCATCTATTGTCTTTTCTTTTGGCCACATTAGAACTTGGCCATCAACAAATGCAACCCTCATTCCCTTAGCATCTAGTGCTGATATGGAGAGAAGGTTCTTCTTTAATCCTGGAACATATAGAACATCTTTCATCTTCAAAGATTTGCCGGATTCTAGCTTGTAGGAAGCTTCTCCACTTCCTTTTATGGGGTATTGGTAATCATCCCCAAGTTTCACCTTATGAGGTGACTCATGCTCAGATAGATTGACGAATGATTCTTTGTATTCTGTCATGTGCTTGGAAGCTCCACTATCTACAAGCCAATCATTGCTCCCATGTGTAACAGTGCCCGTGAGTGCTGAGATCAGGACATAGTCTTCATCACTTGAAGAATCGTCACTTTCTTCTCCGGTTCTCTTTCTTGCTAGTTCATCGTCTTCAACGGTGTGAGCATGATATCTTTTCTTGTTGTTCTTCTTCTTGGAAGAACCTTTGTTTCTGGGACAATCTCTGGAGTAGTGTCTCTTCTCATCACATGTATAACATCTAATATTGGACAGATCTCTTCTGGGTCTCCTTTGTCTATCGTAGTTCTCCCTCTTGTTTTGATGGTGGTTCTCCCTCTCACTGTGATGGTGGCGTTCCCTCTTGTTGTGATTTCTTCTAGCGTGAACTGTGAGAGCTTGATCATTATCTGCTCCCATCTTCTCTTCTCGTGCCACAAGTCGAGCTTCTTCCTGTTTACATTCTTCCCATAATCTGTTGAATGTGATCAACTTCTTCCTGGCACATATCCCTTGAATGAATGAGTCCCATGATCTTGGGAGACCATTCAAGGTGGTCATGACGATCTCTCCTTCTTCTACCTTTTCTTCAACTGCTTCAAGTTGCTCCTTGATCCGCGAGACCCTTGTGAAATATGATTGCATGGTCTCGGAGTTCAGGTCTTTATGTTCTTAAGTTGGTTCCTTAATGTCATCTTCCGATTGATGTTCTTCCCCTCGAATAGCCTTGTCAATGCATCGAACATCTCCTTGGGTGTCTTCAAGGATGACACATGTGGGATGAGATGATCCTTAATGGAGTCTGCAATAATTCTCTTGGATTTAACCAAGTTCTTCTTGTGGATGGCCTTAGCCTCATCTCACTCTGGTGCTGGAATCTCTTTACTAACATATTTGTCCGAGTCATTTTCTTCAAGGACAAGAGCAATCCTTTACTTCCATGCTCGGAAGTTATCGACTCCCTCAAGCTTGGTGTGGTGAGACATATTTAATGAGAACCTCAAATGGAAATAGCAAAGATTTAGATCTTACCAATTTGAGATGCCCAATCTGGTTCAGGAGCTGGTTGGCCTAGGGTTTGTTAGAGAAACCCTAATTTTCCAAAATTGAAATTTTGAACTTTTGATTAGACAGGAAGATGCTTCTCCTCAAGGCGAGTTGTCCTATGTACTCCTTTTTCCAAATCTGTGGACAGAATCCCAAAATAACTGATGCCCTAGTTTTCTCTCGGCAGTAGTGACGGGGCCAAAAATGAAAATTTGGGGAATTGAATTCTGCCTTCAGAGAAAATTGCGCCCTCGTAGGCCGAGTTAGAATAACCTCCTTTTCAAGATGATCTGTAGAGGAAAGTGCCTAGAACAGGAAGCCCTAGTTTCTCCGGGTCCTAGCGACAAGGTCAAAAATCAGACTTCTCGAAATTGAGTTATGCTTTCTTCAAAAGATGCGCCCTCCTAGGGCGTGTTATCCTAGCCCTCTTTTTCTGAAGATTTTTGGAGAGAAGACCTTCAACTAGGAAGCCCCAGTTTCCTGCTGCTACACACTGCTTTCTTTTTAGGTTAGCTCTGATACCATGTTAGAGTTTGTACTTTCATTCAATATTATCTAGGATCTTAACTGAAAGAATAACTAGCACAACAAAACACAATAGAAACAATAGTTTTCCTCGGGGAAACCATAAAGGAGAAAACCCCGCAACTTCCTCAAAGATAGATTTGTCACTAATACAATATCAAGCCAAAAATGGAAAACCCAAAATATATCTTCTGCAGCCCTCTCTCTTTCTTCTTTAGCGAACTTGTCTTCTCTCCTTTGCTATGCGAACTTGTGTGAGTGAGTAGTGTGTCCAAATGAGAGAGCAAGGCTCTCTATTTATACTTTACTTTTGACTTGACCTTTTACCTAACTAGGTCGGCCTCACTAAAATTGATTGGGCCGACTTCTCTAGGGAGACTCAATAAACCCTTTTACATTTGACTCTAGGGGATCTATTGCCCCAACTTAAAATGGAGGTTTTACCTCAATGACTTTGCATGACCAAACGTAATAATGACATTCCCGAATGAAGAAAAAACATCTCCGTCAGAAGTACAAATAAAATACAATAATAATATCAATATAAAATACAAGTGAATATCTTTCGAAGTTACATCTACATCAACAATTTTGAGGGTAGAGGTATGTTTAGTTCTCATTTCCAAAATATTTTTGATCCTTATTTTCTAACAGATGGGGTGATGATTGCTAGAGATGCTCGTTGTAGGGTTGTTCCTCGCAATGTTTCTAGTGGTGATCGAGATAGGTTGGATAAAGATTTTTCAAGGGAGGAGCTTTATGTTGCTTTGACTTCCATGCCTAATGGCAAGTCATTGGGTATGTATGGCCTTCCTTGTGAGTTTTACAAGGTCTTGTAGGACACCATTGGTGCTGATTTTTTGTTGCTTGGCATGTGGAGTCTTTGCCTCAGATAGAATCTCAAAGTCTCATAATCAGGGGATGATCAATCTTATTCCCAAGAAAGCAACTTGAGACACTATTGTGGGTTGACAACCTATAACTTTGCTCATAGTTGTATATCAAATCATTGCTAAGGCATCAACCTTGAGGATTTGTTCTATTGCTCGATATGTGGTGTGCCATTAGTAGATTGGTTTTGTTTAGGGTGGGATTCATCCTTGTCACAATGCTTTTAGCATAGGAGGCTATGGAGTGGGCCCATGAGACTGGCTAGCAACCCCTTATGTTGAAGATTGGATTTGACAAAGCTTATGATTGAGTGAATTGGTCTTTCATTTCAGAGATGTTAACTTGTCTAGGTTTTGGCTTGCGTTTTGTGTCTATGATGAATACCTTTTTTCACCAATGCTTCAACCTTGTCTCTATTAATAATGCTTTGTCTCCATGGATTTTGCTGCATCGATTCATTCACCAAGGGTGTCCTTTGACTTCTTATTTGTATGTGTTGACAACTAATGCTTTGGGCTACTTGTTGGAGTATGCGTAGATTGCAGGACAAGTTTGAGGCATGTCCTCTTGGATGGTTTAGACTCTTAGAGATTAATAATCACATTACATAGGATTCTTGTTTGTTTGTTGGTGTTGAGAGGGGATTGGTTGATGGAGACCTTGCTTGCTTGGATACATTTTGCTTTGCTTAAGGTTCTATTGTTAATGGTAATAATATAGATATTTGGTTGGTTGAGTTGGTCTTTCATTTCAAAGATGTTGACTTGTTTGGGTTTTGGTTCATGTTCTATGTCCATGGTGAATACCCTTTTCACCATTGCTTCAACCTTGTCTTAGTCAATACTGCTTTATCTCTATGGATTTGTTGCATTGATCATTTGTTAAGGGTGTCCTCTGACTTCTTATCTGTATGTGTCGACAACTAATGCTTTGGGCTACTTGTTGGAGTCTACCTAGATTGCAGAATAACAGGTTCGAGGCATCTCCTCCTAAATGGTATAGAGATGGCTAATAATCACTTGTATAGGATTATCTTTTGACTATGAGTGTTGAGAGGGGGTTGGTTGGTGGAGCCATTCCTTGCTTGGATACACATTGCTCTACTCTAGGTTCTATGGTTAGCGGTAATAAGATAAATATTTGGTTGGTGGAGTTGGATTCACCACTAGATTGGATTCCTACAACTTGGACCCATGTTTGACCAAGGGTCATTGCATGGTACTTGGGTATTCCTTTTGGGGTTGGTTTGTTGCTAGTAGCTATGTGGGATTGGTGTTTTCAAAAGCTCTAGAGCAAGCTTCACATTTGGCAACATAAGTACCTTCCCCTTTCTAGGAAGCCAACTATGCTTGGATGCATTCTTTAGGCTTCTCATGTCTATTATGCCTCTTGTTGGTTGCCTAGCAAGACTCAATTTCAACAATTTGAGTAGATTCTATAGTCTTACCTGTGGTCCAAGTATGATGGTGAGAGGGGTCTTTCGTTGGCCCCTTGGGATGTATGTAGTGTGTACTATGCTTAAGGACGATGGAGGCCTTGGTTTGATTGATGTTGCAACTTAGGGATTCTTGTGGCCAAGTGGGTGGTGAGATGTCTAGAGGGTTCAACACCTTGGCAGATTTTGTTTTGGCATTGGGTGTTGACTGATTAACATTCAAGTTGAGTTTGAGGGGCTTTCGGCTTATGTGATAGTATCTCCTCCCTAGTTGTTTTGGGTTTTGGGCTCACCCATCTTCCAGAGTATTTGGTCAACTTGGAACGCTGTTGCAGGTCTGGTCCATTGGCATTGGGAGGGCAGTAGGGCAGGATGGTATCTAGCATGTTGTCCTATTTGGAGATGGAGAGTTCAGGGTTCTTGTTGCAGAGATGCCTTTGCTTTTAGGCTTGTAGGTTGAGCAAGAAGTGCATTTACTTCTACGGTGATATGTAGGATTCTTCCTTTGTTTCAGGAAAGATTGGTATGTTCTTTCCCAAGAGTATGGACTGATTGCCCCCAGCCATCCTTCGATTATGGAGTTGAGGGGACTTGTTTTGAAGTCGAGTGAAAATTGGGATGCCTGGACTGTTTTGGAGGGATTGGGGGTGGAGTTTTAACTTTTAGGTGCCTGCTTTTCGAATTTGACTCCTGTTGTCTGTATTTGATGCTTCATCAAAGGCATTCATTATCACCAGTACTCAGTGTGACGTCGGTGTCCAGTTGTCCACTGATTTAGAGGACAAATGGCTGTGCTGGATTCATAGTGTTTAGTATGTTTGTTTTTCTTATAAGCTGAGGGTTTTTTCTTTGTTAATGATATATTATGGGATCCCATCCTAGGCTTGGTTGGACAAGAGCGGGCTTTTTGACGGCTTATGTCCAGTATCCGGTGTGTCAGTGCTTGGAGACTGTGAGCATACATTTTGGGAGCGTTGGTTGGGTAAACATTGCTGGAGTTATTTCGAGGATCATTGTTTAGCTCTACTTTAGATCAGGTGCATTGGTGTTCTTCATTGTTTGGAGATTGCTCTTTTCTTGCTTGTATTGCTCTCTTTCGGATATGGCAGTGCTTGCGGATTTCAACATTATTCATTCTTTGGAAGATCAGGTGTAAGTTTGTTTTTGAGAATGAGGTTAGCTCATTGACTTGTTTTTGTTCTATGTGGTGAGATGAAATATGCCATCAGCTCTTGGCCAAGGGCATTCTGTTGATTAAAGATGCCCAATCTCTGGATACCTTAGGTTATTCTGATTTTATCTTAGTTTTAGTAGCTCTTAAGAAGATGCTATGATGTCTATGATGTCCATTGTATATACCCTTCCACTATTTACATTGCTGTTTGTAACTATTTTCCTGTAAATATAAGATGTATTTAAAAAAATATGTAAAACACTGTTACCTTTCTGATGGTAGTCTGATATAGAGTTAATGGTTTTGCTTTCATGATGTTGCAATTGCATTTTTCATTGGAAATATGATGCATTGGTTTCTGTTCGCTTTTGATTAATTCGGTTTTCGATTTCATCTATGCAGAATATGTTTTGATTTGATGCTTGCATGACCTATAGTTAATAGTCTTGGCTTCTTGATGATGCGATTGTAATTTTTTTGTCAAATCTATATATCTTGGAGCTGTAGCAAATATACCTTTTTTTATATTCTTTTGACAATTGTTTTGTTGGTTATATGCAGTTGGGATTTTATCTATGCAGAATATGTTATGGAAGCTGGTTATCATCACCGTTCCACAGTTTGGCAGGTACTACCAATTTTACTATACATTCAAAACCCATTTTTTAGGGTCGATATCTGCTTAAATAATATGTGGTATATTATCAGGGAATACATTTTGAATTGGATTCATGCAACACTGCAAAATTAAAATCAATGATCACATGATATGGCAAACTAATAAGAGAAATGATATATTATAAGGTGCATTTTGATTAATTTTTTTTTGTATTTTATTCCTGTGGTAACATTATTTTTCTGTTTAGCTTTGGATGTCGGGAGAGGTCCTGCTGGTAGCAGTTGGGTTTACCCTGAGATTATCTTGCCTGGTCACTCAGTCCTGACCAATGTTACAAATATCGGCGCGGCGACAAAATCAGCAGGGTCCAGGAAACATCGTCTCGGGATATCTCGGCAGAACATCGGCAAAAATCGGCAAACTTAAAAAACACAAAAATATTCATTTTTTTTCAATTTTTTAAACATCTAAAGCAACAATAACATCAAATAAACACATTGCCACATGAATATGGAAAGAAAACTGATATATAAGATATATAAGATGTCTAGAGATACATCACACATCCAAAATGGATCGTGTCCTAGTCCTACTCCTGAATAGTGAATACTGAATGTCTGAATCATCAAAAATATAAGTTATAACTTATAACAAATGTATCTCATGATCATCATCATGACTCATGAGTCATCTACAGTGAAATAAAGTAAATAAACTATTGATTCCCTCTACCCCTTTTATGGGAAAAGGTAATCATTGTGGAAACGACCCTTGCCCTTCCTCTAGGATTAGGTGCCCTCGAGGCTTGTGGGCCTCGTACTGGTATCTGACGTCCTCTAGAAGAAGACCCTGCAAAATGATGTCCTCTAGAACCTGAAGGTGGCTGAAACTGGTGTCCTGAAGAAGAAGAAGGAGCTCGAGGAGGTAGTCCTACAACTACTCCTCTACTAGTAGCAGTGCTACTATCAGGTCTATCTCCCTCTAACCCTGCCCATGGCTCTGGATCTAACTGTGGCAAACTCCTAGACTCGGTGTGAAACTCCTTTGGAACTGGATCAGCCTCATATGGACCCTCTGTAACATCATCATGATCACGATCATGATCATCCGCTAGCCAATCAGGGGCTACCTCCATATCAGGCTCCTCACACTTCGTCCTCCAAGCTGCAGTGGTGTCAATCTCATCTAATGAAATGGCCTTTGCATCAACTTTTCTCTGAAATTGCTTCACCCACAACCTGAGATTGTAGTGGACGTAGACCAAATCATTAAGGCGTGGAGTATCCAACTTGTAGGAGGATCATAGAATTAGAAATTAAATTATAGAGTTAATAATTTCAATTTGTAATGCATAAATTAGAAGGCAAAGGGGCATAATGATAAATGACAAAATTATAAACTAGAATTCAATAATTTATATTTTATAATGAATTTGAAAATTCTCTAATCTGTTGCGCTTTTTGGATTGTACTTTTTCAAATACACTCCAGTTGCGCTCGCAACTGGAAGAGCTACATGTCTGGCTGAGCACTCGAATGGCAAGCTTCTGTAGAATAGGTACGCAACCACCATAGTTTTCCCACCAGGTTTCTACAATGAATTAAAGAAACATAAGAAAAAACAATTTAATTAAAAAAAAATAATTAGAAAAAGAAAACGAACTTTGAAACAAGGTGAAGCTTACTTGGCATCAGGTTGGTCCTGTCATGTACTGTCAAATCAAACCCACGTAATCTTGTGGCTCTCTTATACACTTCCAACTCTTGGGACAGCTCTGCACGATCATCTGTAGATGGCACCCTCCTGTGGACACACTCGTAGAATCCAACCATAACCTCTCCATCAAATCTAAAGCCACAGGAGTAACCAAACGCAGGGTTGAGGTATAACCCTGCAGCATGAATGGCGCGATGGAGTGTGTTGTTCCTGTTATCACACAACTTGTAGTTGTCCCTAATGGTATCCCATCTGGGATGGTAGAGGAGATAGACAACTAAAGAGGTGACCCAAGAGATGCCACAGTTCCCAATGCAAGCTGGGAGTCATGTCAACCGAGACACTCTTCACTTTAGATCTAGATGAATCAAGACCAAGGGGGAGACCCTATAGCCAATCAAAGGAGATTGGACCCAAACAAAGGTTCCTAGGGATATGTGAAAGACAAGTTACGGAAACCAATGCAAGGTTAGGTGGACCTAGAAGTTTAAGTATGGTTGAAAGAGGCTTAAGGGATGACTAGTGTTTTAACCAATGGATGATTTAGGCCACATAATGAGATCAAATGACAAGATCTAGTACTATGAAATACACAAGTGGGGCCCACTTCCTTGGGATATGGAAATGGTTCAAATGGGACCCACAAGGTGAAGTTAAGGGTGCAAATGGTCCCAAGGGATATGCAAAGGGTAGATCTATGGATCTAAGATGAAATTAGAGCTACCCACATATGGGATCTAGCACTTGACACTAATCCCAAGAAGTGCGATTTGCCTTAGGTGGACTAGTGCCTTGTGATGGATGGGTTAATGGAGTAAAAAAGATGCCAAAATGTAGATCGGGACACTTAAGATGCAAATCAAGGGTGTTACTCAAGATCAAGTGAATGTGATGGCTAGATCTTACTAGATCTAATATTTCACTAAGTGACCCAAGTGGACACCAATCCTCAAAATGAGGAATGATACCCCCAAGGCAAAAATCCACAAAGTGAGACACTAGATGTAGGTTTCAAGGTATGCTCTTTTCAAATCAAGCGGGATCTCAACCACCCAAGTCTTTGAAGTGGGACAACTCAAACCCCCAAGAAGTGCGACTTTGCTCAAGGAGGGCTAAATGCATAGGAAAGTGTGTCAAAACAAGTCCAAAAGCCACCAAAATTTAGATCGGGGTAGATTAGGCAATTATCAAAGTAGATCTTGAAAATCAAAGGCATCCAATGGCTAGATCTCCATAGATCTGAGATTGAAAATGCATCGCCAAATTGATCCAAGTGGGGCACAACCCTCAAAATGAGGAATGGGGCCCACAAGGTGAAAATCAATGGGGTGAAGCACTAGGGGTAGGTTATCAAGTATGAGGATTATGAATCAAGTGGGATCTCACCTACCCATGTACTAGAACTAGCTTAACTCAATCACCCAAGGAGGGCTAAGTGCCTTGAAACGTGTGTCAAATGAAGCCCAATCCACACCAAACTATAGATCCGAATCGCCGTGGATACTATAGAGGTGGGTTTTCAATATCTTTTCAAAAGCCAAGCTAGATCCAAGTCTATCTAAGAAAAACAAAAATGAGGGTTTTAATCAATTAGGGTTTTTATGATTTAGAATTTATGGATAAGCCAAGGAAGAAGAAAACCATACCTTTGGAGCATACCTGGATGAAGAGATGGATGCTAGTTGAGATGAGGACTACTTTGCCAAAGATCAAATGGAAAATTTTGAAGCCCTCTTGCCAAATCGAACTCCTCCAAGCTACACGTGTGTCCCTCTAACCTGTCAAAACCAAGGAGCAAAGCATCAATCAGTTTAACATGTTGAAGGTAGATACAAGCAAGAAATAGATGAGCAAAGAATAGTTGGTACATAATGGATCTTTGTTTCAAAGAATCCTCTTTTCCAAGCTTAACATAATCCTCAAATCTTTACTGTTGTTGCTTCTTGACTGTGGTCCCCCAAAAAGTGTAACTGTTCTCAACTTAAATAGACCTCTGAAAAATGGCGGCTCCATAACCAGCAAATGCAAATCCACTAACCTTTCTCAAGTACTAGAAGAAATCAGCTTTCTCCATTCCCATAAAAGCAACTCCTACTGCAGATCCAATGACAAGAATTGAACCTCCAGTTCCAGCACAGTATGCAATCAGTTGCCAAAGCTCTGAATCCGTTGGAAAAGCCAATTTATCGTACATTCCCACTGTAGCTGCTACCAATGGTACATTATCTATCACTGCTGGTGCAAGACCTATAGAGCACGCAATTAGCTCAATGCTTGGGATGTGAGAATCAAGATGGTTTGCCAATTCTCTTAATTCCATCTGCCTCTAGACTTTCAATCACTGAAGGTAAACTTAGCTGCGCCTACTGAGGATGAATACCATAAAAATCATATTTTCCACAGTTCCATATACAACAGGTTTTCTTTGCAATCCCTCTGCTGATGAGTATTTCAGAGTTAGTCCTTTCTTATCTGCTGCAGCTTGTGTCCAGGAATATGCTGCAGTGTCTTTGCATCTCTTTGCATCCAGACGTGGTCTTCGAAGTTCTGCATCTTCTATACAGTCTTTGTAGCAGGCATCTTTTCATGATTTAGCACTTGTGATCATTTTTTTCTCTGACTGTATTTTCACTTTGTGACAGACACTTCCACCTTCAGCTTTGAACCTACTCCCTCTTCTGGCATTCTATCTCGACAGCTGCAAAATCAAAGTGCCATCACTGCTGCAAGTGGTGCTCTGGCCTGTGGACACCCCTGTCAAATGGGGGGATAACAAGGATTAAGCCCTTGGGAATCTCATACACATGAAACCTTCCTCCAACTGCCAGATTTCACACTGGGAGAGTAATTCACCTGCTCAAGACTGCTCTTGACCCCTTGCTCTTTCACCGGGTGCAACAATGAAACATTCCATCAATGCATGCTTGGAAACGTGACAGCCAACTTGTACCTGCCATACATAGAAACTGCTAGTTATAGACATGCCCAAAAGAACAGTTTCTCTGGAAAGGCAAAAAGCAAAAAGCAGGAAAGATTGATCATGAAGGTAACATCAGTGAGAATGTTGCCAATATAGCAAGTTTTGGACATTGTAAAAAATAACATCTCACATGTGGGAAAAACCAGTTTCACTGGACTTCCTTTTCTACAAGGAACCTGAATATATAAACCAATGTTGCAAATATCCTGTCGGGGAATATATCGCCGAGGGTCTGGAAATAAACTTATTGGGAATTATTCGAAAATATTGGCAAGAATAAACTTAGACTTGAACAATTATGAAAACATCGGACAAATCGGCAACACGAAAAACTCGGGAGAAATCAGAAATATCGGGAGAAATCAGAGATTTTATAAACCTCTTTGTCATGTGGGCCTTGGATCTTGGGCTCCTGGAAAAAATCAAACTGCTAAGAATAGCAGTTTTCCTGGGCTCTGGTGAAACTCGCTCTGGAATAAGCTCTGATCAATGTCAATGTCTGGATGCACCTATAATGGAACCAGCCTGATGGAATCTTGCTGGATCTTAACTCTCCAGTAGCGCAAGCACAACTGGGGGTTAACTTGCAGGAACAGATAGGTTGTGTATAGGGTCAGTTATTTTGTATACAATGATCTCGGGATGGGAGGCCATGGAGCAGGCTAGAGAGTCTGGCTAACATGTGCCCTTCTTTGAAGATAGCTTTTGACAAGGCCTAGCTGTTTACATATTTAGCTGAGTTGATCATTAGAATGGAGGTGTTTCCAGAATCATTGATTCAAAAGAAAAAAAAAATTTATTGGCAATGTTTGTTCAAAAAAGTGATTTGTTGCCCGATTTTAAAAATGTTTTTCTCTTTTTATTTTTTGGACACTGTTTGAGCTATTGCTGTGGACGTTTTTTGCAACTTTTGTATGAAGCACAACAATAGTGAGGATGCTTCCAGTTGTGACGATGGCTTCATTTTGTGAAAGGTGGCCTCTTTATATTGGAGATTACCCCAAAAGGCACTGGGTGGAGGCAACAACCCATGAACTAATCATGTCCCCAAAAGACAACTTAGTAAACATCATTTTGATCACATGTTAGTTAATTATGATCCAATAAGAGAAGGTACCAAATGACAAAATAGACTAAAAGACAAGAATCTTGGATAACTTTTCTGACATGCTTTTGTCTCTTGGACATGAGAAGTTTGGCAATTTGGGACACATTTGAATGTTAATAGGTTGGAAGCATTGAATATGGTGTAATGGTTTTTTTGTCTTCTTTTATCCAATTAATATTTGAGAAATTGTTATTTGCTTTGAAATTGCTTCTGCAGATAGCTGAAGACTACTCTCATTGCCTTTTCTTGCTCAGACTACCTGGCTATTGCCCTAGTAAGTTAGCACATTAAATTTTTTGATGTAGATGTCTAATGTTAGTTGAAAAGTGAATGTGCTTAATTAAGATCCAGAATACTTGTTACTTTAGTTTCTTAAGCCTGTTTCAACAACTTGTTTATCTTCTGCTTTGTGTATAAGAACTCTAATTAATCTATGAAAACATTCCTAGATTCTTACTTCTTATTGCCTCTTATCTGCAGTGCCAGCTTTTCGTGATGTCATTGACGTGCCCCTTGTTGTTAGGAAAGCACGAAGAAGTCGAGAAGAGGTTGATTTAATTTGATCACGTTGTTTCTTTATTTGTACTGTCTGGCCTGTTTACTTTTTCAAGTTAAAATGAACAGTTAAAGCATGTGCTGTCCTTACAGGTGCGTAAAGAACTTGAGATTAGTGATGATGTCAAGTTAGTTATCTTCAATTTTGGTGGTCAGGTGAGAATTTTTTTTTATCTTCTTGATATCTGTTGACGTGGCTGCGTTTTATTTAATGAAATAGGTGAAAAGATAATGCTCTGATAAGTTCTGCATTTTTGAAACTTTAAAGTCTATGTGGACAGTGATATGTGACTTTTGTGTCAAATATGTTTGTAGTGGCATTTGTCAGGCAGGATGCATGTATGCATGCAAGCCCTGGAGGTGATGGTTGATGCTATGTGATTAATGAATTACACTACATAGATAATCCCAAAAATGATATATCATATGTTGGATTGCGAAAGCCCCTCAATACTTAAATAAAAGAGTCGAGGGAGCTCTAATTGAATAGTTCATTAGGCACAATATTTGCTAAGGTTTTGCAAATGGGGTAGCAAAATAAGTGGGCTTGATTGTGAGGAAAAATCCACAGTTAAGTGCGCTTGAGTCAGAGGAGCCTTGGGATGTGTGACCTCCCGAAAAGTCTTGGTTACCGGGTGCAAACCCCGGAGATAATGGTTGATGCTATGTGATTCATTTCGCTTGTCTCAATCCCACTTCTTCACTCCTTTGAGCATCACCCAATGCAATGAGCCCTAAGTGGACTATTCAAAAACCATGAGAAATTGGTCAGTTGTAGCTATATTCATGCGATATGGGTCATATATTAATGATTTATATTTATACTATGTAGATAATCCCATAAATGATAATGATATATCATATGTTGGACTACGGAAGCCCCTCAATACTTAAATAAAGGAGTCAATGGAGATCTAACTGAATAGTTCATAAGGCACAATATTTGCTAAGGTTTTGCAAATGAGCTAGCAAGCTAAGTGGGCTTGATTGTGGGGAAAACTCCACAGTTAAATGTGCTTGCGCCATAGGAGTCTTCAAATGGGTGACCTCCCGGGAAGTCCTGGTTACCAGATGCAAGCCCTAGAGGTGATGATTGTGTTACTTTTTTAATACCATATCTGATTTCTGTTTTGGATAATTTTTATGCCCATAAATAAATTACCGCTATAGCTTATGGCAGAAATTATAAACAAAAATACATTGATATTTTAACCAATAAAATGTAGCAGAATAAACAAGAAATCAATCACATTTGACACAAGTGTTTATGCTGGAAAACTCCAATGGGGAAATCAACATTCAATGATTTTATTAAGATAAAATTTGGGCTCTTGTCCTGGGATAATGGCCCACTTGAGGTATAATACAAAACAACAAAATAACCTAGCCTATCACACCTCAAGATCTGTCCTTCAATCTTGTTGGCCACTACTTCCCTTACTGCCCCTTCCTCCTGTTATCACACAAACTCTAGCTGCCTCTAGATGTATCCCATCCAGGACGGTATAGGAGGGCAACTAGGAAGGTGACACCTACAAACACCAAGTCCACCGCTCTGAGAACGGTTATCACTCCGGACAAGGTGCTTGTCGCTTTAGGAAAGGCACATAGCCGAGTCAAGGGGGAGACCCTATTCAACCAACCAGGGTCGTGACGCAAAATCAGACACCCAACCCCAAAAGAAGAGCAAATGAAGACGCAAGGGGAGTGTCTAAAGTGTTTTGTGACTCCTTCCAGCCAATGGATCGAGACTCTAGGTGAAATAATGTACTTATTTAAGTGATCCCAGATCTGATATGAGTGCAAAGGATGGTAAAACTTGAAAGATGGATGGCTGGAAATTGACTCAAAGAGCAAAATTAAGCTAGAAGTGAAAATGGATTTCTGCCTATGGGGTAAATTGACTCAAATTAATCGGGCATGCATGGCATAAATAAAATCAGCGATTTAAGTAGCACTTCTGGTGATTCTAACTTGGTTTTAGATGATAATTAAACAAGCAAAACACGAACCAAGTCTACCCACAAACCCAAAACCAAATAGCCAAGAGAAAATGACCAAAAACGCCCAAGGAGGGCGCAGGCCAGCAAGTAACCAGTGCCAAAAATGTGGGTAAATGGAGTCGAAAAGGTATGGGGTTTTGGATTTAAGGTTTTCTAAGCAAAACAAAAACGGGTTTAAAACAGAAATAAAATCCTACAGTTAAATTTGGAGATGTGAATTTTATGGTTATTAACTTATGAAGATTTTTCTCTATACCAATTAGAAAATGAAATTCAAGAGAAAGGAGTGAGATACTTACTTGGTACCGGGTGAAATCCTTGATTTGTTGAGGATATGTGGCCCAAAGATCAAATAAGAGAAATTCTTGAAGTCCCCAGGTGAAGTCAACTTGCCCAGTCTCACCAATTCGCCTCCCTTTGCCTGCCAAAACAATGGACAAACATCAGATTGCTAAACAAGCAAAGGAAAACTATAGCAAGGTAAATGAAATGAAAGGAAATGCTTGGCATAAATAGCAAAAACACTCCCTGTTGAAGACCAATTCCGGAGAGTGGAGCACCAGTGGTCCCCAAGTGATGCGCCCTCCTCCAAGAACCCTCGCCTGCCACAAAGATGGTGAGAAACGAAAATGCTGATGGCAACCACAATCTCTCCCAGTGCATTGAGATAACAAAGACAATCAACTCCTCAAGAAAATCACCACAAGTACACAAGATGGATCTGCAAATAGTTTCTCTCTATTCAATCCCAAATGGTAAGAGTGCCAAGAAGAAGTACAAAATGGGTGAGGTTCTCTCTAAATAGAGAAGTCTCACTACAAGATCCCTAGCCAAAGTGATGAACGACTGAGATCTAATCCCTCATAGAGGAGATCAATGACTGAGATAACATCAAATTACATCAAGAGAGGGGGGGACGAATTACCGAAGTGTGCCCAAGGAGAGTGAGGGGGAACACAAGTGTGATAATACATAAGTGGGGACACCTAGGGGGTGGCTTTAGGCTGTTTTAGCCCCGTAGGTCCCATGCCATAAGTCTCAACACATAACATTACAAAAATTTGAAGTTTCACTTGGCCAAAAACGCCCATGTAGGGCCAAATTCGCCCCATACAAATGGCTGGGATGAATGGAGGGCCTCACACCAATATAACCATGTCCAAACTATATAAAAATGATAATTAGAGACCCTTTTACCTTTATCCAACATTGCATTAGCCATATCAAAGTATAACTTAGCCAAATTTGATATTTTCCATTAATTTCTTGCTGGTTCATATTGCTGAAGATGAAAATTGCTATTTTGACTCACTTCTTTTGTCCAGATTGACAAACCGTTTGTTCCAATACGATCGTAGGCCCCAAATCCACTATTAGTGGTCACTAGAGCGACCATGATCGATCATGTAAGCACAATTTTCCCAATTCCAAGCCTTTTTAATTAAAACAGGGCCCTGTTGGCCATTGATAATTAAAAATCTCTTAGCTGCTTGCATCTTTTCACGATCTGACGCTTGGGGGCTTGTATGGGACCCCAATACATACCAAATAACCAAAATCGAAGTTTTGGTTCCAACTTTTTTCGGGACCCATTTTTGGCCTGGTCAAACTAGTTTGACCAAGTCAAATCTGGTCAACAATGGCAATGGCTGAAATGTATGTATCTGCATGCAAAATGGGATGCCAAAGCTCCCTTATTTATGTTAGTACAATAACTATAAGTATAAAATGACGGACATATGGTGATCATAATAAACAATATCTCAAAAATAGGCCCAAAGTGAGGTGGGCCCACCACTTCCAACAAAGGATCTGCTGCTATGCACACTTATAGATTTGGTTATTGAGATAACTTTGGGTGAGGTGGACAACGAGGCTAAAGAGGATAGGGGGAATGCAATAGACCAGAAATGTATGACCCTTCGGATAAGCAAGGGAAAAGGGATCCAGTGACATAAGTACACCATGGGAAACACTAGGGAAGGGCGGTGCCTCACAAATGGGTATAGTGCAGGGAAACCACCACTAGCCTCTAACACACACCTTGCAACTCACATCCGTGCCTGCAACAGACTTCGTGAGGATCTTTTCTAGAGATGCCAAGACTGGGTGCCCGACAAACCGTAACTTGAGACTCTAGGGGACACTTAGAATTAGCTGTCCCTTACTCCATCTCACCTCCCAGTCCCTTTGGACTCAGTGAGGAAATAACCATTACATGCTCAAATACATATGTGGCCAAGCAGTCATTTAGATAGTGCTTGTGTTACCGCTGCTTGGCCCTTTACATTTCATTTCACATTTAACCTTTGATCCGTGTGTGTTGAGAAACACATTCTTGGATTTACATTTCATATCAGATAGAACAATGATACCCATATTGCAATGTAATGGTGGCAAGTGTGTATGGTTCGAGGACTAATGGGGAGCACCCGCTGAGGCTACACAATCCTATACTGCATCACAACATTGGGGGCAACCGACAAGAAGTGAATCCCAGGTTTGAGAATGCATCTCACACACTAAAGAGTCGAGGCACAAAAAACATGGAATCATAGTGTACTCAGGGGTCACTGGGGGAATGGGTACTCAAGGCCACCTATTCCGGTCTAAGTTGGGGAAAGAACCAATGATGGATGGGTCAGATGAGTGGATGGAAGTGACAAGTGACACTGTAGAAGTAACTAATAATTAAATAATATAATTAGCATTAGTAAAGAGTCAAGTGACACACCTGTTCAATAATAGAAGTAACTAATAGTTAAATAATATAATTAGCATTAGTAAAGAGTCAAATGACACATTTGTTCACTCTCGTGACCAGTCAATGCCTATAAAGTTATATCGTCATGAGAGTATTGTAATGATTCATCTTATTCATTATCAAATATACTTTTATATATTCAAGCCCAGTTGTTGACCTGGTCTTGTGCCCTGAAGAATCTAGGGTTTACCTTGGATACCATTGATGAAATGAAGGGATGTACCTGAAGGTTTTCCCCGGGCGTTGTAAACTTGGGAAAAATAATTTTTTGCTAAAACTGGTTCAAAAATAATTTTGTTGGTTGGTTCTGGTCCGGTTTTGGTTCAGTCCTAGTTTGATCCTTGGCTGGTTCTGGTTCTTAAAACTTTTCTTTACCCACAGTTGGTAATTGTAGTAGACATAAACCATATGATCTAGGTGCTAATATTCTAACCTTTAAGAGGTTCATAAGAAATGTGAGAGGGTCATGTGAACTTCGAAATGCATATCAGGCATATTATGAGGTCATAAATCATAAAAAAATTAATTGCTAACCTGTTGTACTTTATATGTAGTTTTCAAATACACTCCAATTGTGCTTACATCCTGAAGCATGACGGGATTGGCTAAGCACCTAAATGACAATCTCAGTAAAAGTGCCATTTTTCCAGGATAATTTCTCCACCAAACATTGTAAAAGTGGCATTTTTCCAGGATAATTTCTCCACCAAACATTGTAAAAGTGGCGCAATGAAAACATTGTTTCCTCGATGGAAGATAATGACAAGCTCCTTTGCTCTCAATCCCCATCTGCTGCAGATAAAAATGAGCAAGAAAATAACATTTGAGGCTTTTATAGTTATTTTTTCACAGGGTTTGCAATGTTTTTCTAAAAACTTGTGAAGTGCTGATTTTTTTAGTAAATCGTGATTTTGGTGGGCAATTTATGAGGGAGGTTTAAACACCACGGAGAGTGCTACATCAGCGATGTTTGCAAAACTGTTTTTATTTTTAGTTTTTATTACCTTAAGAGTAGTTTTTTCTATCCCCCTATTATGTGATTTGTCTTCTGCTTTTAAGAAAAACACAGAATAGTAAATACTAAGTTACCTGTAAGCAAGCAGAACATTATGATATCATTATATGAGGTTATTCATTTTCTACCTTCAATTTATCTATTACCTGTAAGCAAACAGAAGATTATGGTATCATTATATGAGGTTATTCATTTTCTACCTTCAATATATCTAACGTAAATATTCAGAAATCTCTCTTTTCCATAAAGCTTTCTGATACAGCTTGTTGATTGTGACCCACAGCAAGCCAGCTGGACCTTGAAAGAGGAATCGCTGCCACCTGGTTGGATATGCTTGGTATGTGTTATAAAACATACAAACTTGCTAAGATGTTGTGGTCCTGTAGGATTTTGTTTTCATTCTATTATGACATTAAGAGAAACAAGGTGGCAGCTAGTTTAAATAATATTCTGTTCCGGGGTTTTCTATTGAGGAAGGTATGTGCTGCATCTCCAAAGCAAGTGTTCCCACCCAACTTTAAAAGGCTTCCAGCAGATGTTTACACACCTGATATTATTGCAGCATGCGATTGCATGCTAGGTATGTTGCTATATTCTGAAGGAGTTGTATATCAGTATATTCCTGGCATTCACTGTATAAATGGAGAGTCTAAAAGAATGAAATTGGCTTTATTGTCCCCAGGAAAAATTGGATATGGTACAGTTAGTGAGGCATTGGCATACAAGATACCTTTCGTCTTTGTTCGCCGTGATTATTTCAATGAAGAGCCTTTTCTGAGGAACATGCTTGAGGTAAAGCCAGGAATCCAGGATTTATGTGTTATTTCCATACAATTTCTTACAGTGCCCTTGCCATCACATTTCACTGGAAAAAGGCGTTTCTTATTTTTACTTCTTTTTGTTTGTCCGAATGCAACTATACATTGTTACTCCTTATTGATATTCATATTAAATTGGACAGTACTACCATGGTGGCGTTGAAATGATTAGACGTGATTTACTAACAGGGCATTGGATTCCTTATCTTGAGCGTGCCCTAAAACTAAATCCTTGCTATGATCTACCGATCAATGGTGGCGAGGTATGCCCTTATATATCACATTTATCATTGGTCTTTACTAATGGCTATGTTCATGATTTGTTTTGTTGTTTTATTAGAGATTCACTGCCTTCATTAAGGGAAGATGGACATGAGACTTTTTCTTTTAAGTTAGGAACTTAGGAGTCTATTGAATATTTCGCATTTTATGCTGTTATGATTATAACTCTGATTACATGCTAAAGAGTGTGGCTAGTGATCGTATATATATTATATGAAGATTTTATGGTAGTTTTTCTTCATGGGTATTCTTGTTCGTACAAACAAGAAGGTTTCAATGGGTATCAGGCCTTGTATCAGTTTTAACCTTTTCGCATAGCTTTTATGGTGTCTGGACTTTGCTTAATCAATTTCTAGAATGTTTTCTTTGAGTGATATTGTTATGCATTAGGAGAGGATTTGTGGCTATGTTAATGATGAAGATTCAGAGCGGTAGCTAATATTGTTCTTTTACAGGTAGCTGCAAGTATTCTGCAGAACACTGCTAAAGGAAAAGTTTACACGTCAGATAAGGTGCACACTCATATCTATTAGGCTCTTCTCTCCCTTGAATTATGTGGTGAGTCAAATGCACCTCAGAACCGTGCAAATGTGATGCAAGCAAATTAATGATATGATCTGTTGGATGACAAATCAGTATGTCAAAAAAGTTTAATGAGAATGACAACTTTGTGTTGATAATAAAAGACAAAGTCTATTTCTCAATAAATAATAAGATAAGGAAATTGTCAGGTTGAACTATAAAATCCTTTATCTGGTATACAAGTAAATATGCAGGCCATTTTATAATTAGTTATGACTGCCATGATCTTTTTTCTCACATTAATCATGTGCATTAAGTTCTTCAATAATTGGACAAATAAATGACACTAATAATCTTGATAAGAGGATATCATTAGATAATATTATACTACTTAAGAGCTAACCCTATGGCTTGAAGTTATCCACTACAAAACCAAAGATCCTGAGCATGGCACAGCAAGAAATGGTAGAAATATCTGACCAGTATGCTTTTTGGATATAACAAGTTAATAATATGTGGGCTATTTCCTATACAGAGCAACATCACCAAACATGGTGTTTCATGCTAGATAACACTTAACTGCCCCCTCTGTTATGGGAATAAGTCATAATACTTCATCGATAAAATATACATGGAGATTTGTGTTGATTTTTGTACCTTGGAAGTGTTTCCCTAGTGACTTTTTGCCTAAGTCACTTAAAGGGCGAAATAAAGTGACCCTTGCATTAAATGACTTGTGAAAAGCATTTAATGTGACTTTAGACCCTAAAGTCACTTTTGATAAATTTAAGTGAGTGAAATTATTTTCATGAGAATTAATGAGCAATTATTCTTATCCATTGATCTCATTTAATCTCAGCCATTGGATTGAGTGTCTCTTCATTCACCTAGGGTTTGATCAAAAAGCAAGGGAATGACAAAACACATCCACTTTTGAGATGAGAGTGAGCTGAAGAGAGAAAAGAGAGAGAGCACGAATTTCGAGAAGGGTTTCCAGCAGCACGGAGTTCAAGACAGCAGCATGTTTTTCGAGGCAATAAATTTAGCAGCAGCACTCATCCCGAGGCATTCTGTACAGTACGGATTTCTGGGCACGAGTTTCGAGGAGCAACACACTTTTCGAGGCAGCAATCTGGCACAAAAACCGAGACAGCTTGCACAGAAAACAAGGTGATTTCCTGCACAGATTTCGAGGACAGATTTGGGCACGAATTTCGACGGCCGTACATTCCGTACGGACTGCATTTTCAGCACAGAAATCAAGGACTGTTTTCTGCACAGTTTTCGAGGCAGCAAGCACAGAAAACGAGGTTGATTTTTTGTGCACGAATTTCAAGGAGGCTTGGCACAGTTTTCGAGACAGCCAGCTGGGTGCATTTAATGGTGGAGATAAGTTGTATTTTTCACTGTAATGCTGTTCTATATTTTTGCTGAAGAAATAATCTCTCTCTTTCTGACTGGTTTTCCCCGTGGGGGTTTTTCCAGGGCTATTGGCCAAAAATCTAGTGTCTGAAATTTTTACTGTATGTGCATTTATTTTATTTTCTGCTGAAAGATTTGAGTTGCAGCAGTGTTTTAAATTGTCTGAAAATATTTTTATAATTTCCAGCTTTCTAAAAACTGAGCTGAAACATTAAACTAAAATATTGACATTAAAACCAGCAAGCTGAAAACTCAGAAAAATCTACAATTTGAACTTGTTACCTCCTAAACTAGCATGTGTGATTAAAGTCCTGAAGAAGCAGGCCAGGCGAGGGGAACTCAAAAAGAAAAGGACAGTGTCACACACCAATCCCTTTTTGCACTTTTGGTTGGCTCTTCTCTAAGTCAAGGGGGATCTCCCTAAGCTAGGATTACTAGGGAAAAGACAATGAGAAGCAAGGTGAGATGAAGAGGTTTCCCTAGTAAAACGGTTGGAGCATAGCAAGTAAAGAAAAAGGTGATGGGAGGATAGTTAGAAACCAATCAGGAAAGTAGTGTCAATCCAGCAAGGGAAAACGGAGTCAAAGAAGCACAATTTAAGAGTGCCTTCTTGTTGAAAAAGGCTTTCATTGATGTCAACATAAGCCAATAGCAAAGGAAGTGCCACAAAGAAAACCATGAGGATGATCAGATTTGATGATCAAACAAAGACTAGTCCAAGCAAGATTTGAAGTAATAACAAGCATTCGTACTCTGCCATCAATATGAAGAGGTTGCCCTAGCAAAACGGTTGTAGCATAGAAAGTAAAGAAAAAGGTGATGGGAGGATAGATAGAAACCAATCAAAAAAGTATTGTCAATCCACCAAGTAAAAACGGAGTCAAAGAAGCACAATTTAAGAGGGCCTTGTTGTTGGAAAAGGTTGTCATTGATGTCAATATAAGCCAATAGCAAAGGAAGTGCCACAAAGGAAACCATGAAGATGATCAGATTTGATGATCAAACAAAGACCTTGTCCAAGCAAGATTTGAAGTAATAACAGGCATTCATACTCTGCCATCAATATCTTAAGCAGCCTACGAGATAAAGATATTGTTAAGAAATCTGTCCTCAAACACACAGCTACATATTTCTCCAAAACAGACTTAAAACTCAATCAACCACTTAACAATACTCTGGTCTTAGTCTTCTACAATCATAAGAAAAATTCAAAGCATATCACATGCTCACATTTCATATAACAGTAAGCTAAAACACACATGTTAAGCACATTTGTAGCGAAAAATAACTTAGGAACAACAGACTGTAACAACACTTTGACACACAGATTTTGGTCAACAATGACCCTGGAAAAATCCCCTTGGGGGAAAACCAGTCAAGAGAGATATTATTGAGCTCATGAAGTTGTTTACACAGAATTTACAGCAGAATGCTTTCAGCAAGAAAAAACACAGTACTTATCTCATACAACATTCGAACACCACTTCGAAAAATGTGCACAGCTTGCTGCCCCTTTTACTGCACCAGTACAGCACTGTATGGCCCAGCACAGCAGTAAAAAACAGCACTGTAAGTCCTTGTTTTCTGTGATCGGAAAGCTGCAAGTACAGTTTACTCCAGCAATAAATGCACCTCATCCTCGATTTCTGTGCACTAACCCTTGCAGGCTTGCTGTACGGCCGTGCTATCTTCTCACTGTACAGCCCAGATTTTGCTGCTGAGATTTCTCCTAGGGATGCATGCTCCCACACCTTGGGAAAAGTGCACCCTTTCTCTCTCTTGCTCAGAAAATGTGCCCTCCCTTCTTGGAATGTGTGCCCTTCACTAGCTGCTCCTCCTTCACTCTTCCTTAGCTCAAGCTCTCTCTCTTTCTCTCTTGAAATTTGTGCCTCTCTCACTTCTCTCCAAAACTCTCTCTTGGAATGCATTGTAATGTGTGCCTTTGGTCTCCTTTTATCAATAAACTAGGGTAATTTCTCATGTCTCTTTGTCTTCTATGGCTGATATTTGATCTGGGCTGTGTTTTAATCTCAAGTTCACTTAAATCACTTAAGTGATCTATATAAAAACATATTACTTTTCGAAAAGTCACATTTACCGTAAATTAATGAAAAGTGCACTTTATATTTTATAATATAAAGTCACTTTATAAAGTACAAGTCACTTTAATAAAGGACATCTCACTTTAAAATTATAGTCACATCATAAAGTACTTTAATAAATACACTTACTAAAGTCACTTCATGTAATTTAATGAGACCCCATCATCTCAGACCCCTGCATCTAGGTATCTGACGCAGGAGTACCACTGAGCTACAAAAACTAACAGATATATAAGACCTGAAGTATTGAAGAAGATAGTGAAAGTTTTCTCAGATTTTCAACCACTCGGTTTTATGTAAATTTTCATAGTTTCATGCCCAACCCAGTGTTGTGTATTGGCTGGAAATTACACTAAAATTTCAGACATTTAAAACACTGCTGAAAATCACATTTAATGACAGAAAATTAAATATTCATGCACACCATAAATAATTTCAGACTTAGAAATTTTTGGCCAATAGTCCTGGAAAAACCCACAAGGGGAAAACCAGTCAGAGAGAGATGATTTTATTTCTTCAGCAATTTTCAGTACAGAAATTTTACAGCAAAAATTTACTTATCTCCACCATAGAATTATCACCCAGAATCTGCCTCGAAAACTGTGCCAAGCTGCTGCCTCGAAAACAATGCCAAATCACACACCTCAATTTCTGTGTCCAGCCTCGATTTCTGTGCAGAAAATTAGTCTCGATTTTTGTGCCAAAGGTACAGTCCATACAGGCTGTATGGACCTCGAAAACTATGCCCGAAATTCTGGAAAACCGTGCCCAGAAATAACCTCAAAATCTATGCTGTACGGTACAACAATAAATGCTGTGTACAGTGCCTCGATTTCTATGCCACTTCCCTGCTGTATGGTGCCTCGAAATTCGTGCCACCTCACTGCTGTATGGTGCCTTGGGATATGTGCTGATTACTAATTGCCGCTGCCTCGAAATCCGTGCCATTCATAAATGCCCATGAACCTCCTCGAAAATCGTGCCCACTCTCTTAGCTCTCTTCTCCTTCACTCTCTTCTCAAAAAAGTAAATGAAATTACCTTTCCTTGCATTTTTGGTGAAAACCCTAGGGTAAGTGAATGGTCTTCTAATCCAACGGTTGAGATTGGCTTAGATGAGTGGATGAGATTAAAATGCTCATTAAATCTCATTTAAAAATAATTTCACTCACTTCACTTAAATTTTTCCAAAAAGTGACTTTAATCCCTAAAGTCAAATTAAATGCTCATCTCAAGTCATTTAATGCAAGGGTCACTTTATTTCCCCTTTTAAGTGACTAAAGCAAAAGTCACCTTGGGGAACAATTTCCTAGGTACAAAAATCAACACTCCCTCTTACCGAGGAAGGTGTTTTGCACCACTCCCAACTTGTCTCTGAAGAAGACAAACTTGCCCCTCCCCAAAGATTTCGTCAGAATATCTGCAACCTGCTCATCAGTGGAAATGTATTGTAACTCCACAGCTCCTCTCTGAACATAATCTCGGATGAAGTGGTATCTGATCTCTATGTGCTTAGACCTGTCATGGAAAACTGGATTCTCAGAGAGTTGGATGCAATTCTGATTGTCACAGTAAATCACTGTAGGTCTCAGCTCCCGATCAAATAAATCAACCGACAACTTACGAAACCACAGTGCCTCGCAAGTAGCCTGACTGGCTGCCATATACTAAGCCTCAGCAGAACTCAAAGAAACAGACTTTTGCTTCCGACTGAACCACGACATTGCTGCCGAGCCCAAACTGAAACAACAACCGGAAGTGCTCTTCTGATCCATCACATTTCCTGCCCAGTCTAAATTTGTGAAAACAAGCAAACTGACTTCACTCAAACCCCTGCAGTCCAAACCATAGTCCATTGTCCCTGCAAGGTATCTCAACACATGTTTCGCGGCTACCCAGTGCACACTCCTAGGCTCCACCATGAATTGACTAAGAGTGTTCACCGCAAAACATAAGTCTGGCTTGGTGTTGACTAGATACATCAATGACCCATTGAGTTGACGGTATAGTTTAGGATCCACCAACTTACCCTCAGAAGCATGAAGCTTCCTCCAGTTGGTGATCATAGGTGTGGACATCGGCCTGCAATCCTCCATCCGAAATCTCCTCAGAATATCTACTGCATACTTTCTCTGTCCCAGGAAAATATGACCAGGCTCTTGCCAAACCTCCATCCTCAGATAATAGTGCATCAACCCAATGTCTGTCATCTCGTACTCTGTAGCAAGGTCTCTCTTGCAAGGTGCATTGAGATGCTCCTCCCCAGTGATAAACAAATCATCAACATATAACAAAAGAATGAGAGGATCTCCACCAACCACAATGTAGTAAAGGTTGGGATCAACCTCACTCTTCTGAAAACCCATCAATGTAAAATACGCATCAATCCTGGAGTACCAAGTTCTAGGAGCTTGCTTCGGTCCATACAAGGCTTTCCTCAGCCTGCACACATGAGAATCTCTCCTATGAATCTCAAAGCCCTGTGGCTGCTCTAAGTAAACCTCCTCCTGCAGAAGACCATTGAGAAGTGCGGTCTTCACTTCCATCTGGTGGATCTTCCAACTCATCTCCGCTGCTACAGAAATCACTGCTCTAATGGAAGAATAACGAGCAACCAGCGCAAAGGTCTCATCATAATCAAATCCCTCTATTTGTGAAAACCCTCGTGCCACAAAACGAGCCTTGTACTTCTCCACACTGCCATCTGCAGCATGCTTCACCTTGTAGATCCACTTGGAAGTCACAATAGACTTCCCCTCTGGTCTCGGTACTATCTCCCATGCATCATTCTTCATGATGGAATGGTACTCTTCCATCATGGCATCTCTCCAAACCTGATGCTGAGAGGCCTCCTCAAATGTGGAAGGCTCTGAATCACGAAGGATCGCAACTAGAGCCATGCCCAATATATTCGTCATAACTACTGTTCTGACCTCCTCCCGGGGCCGACGACGCAATTATATCGATTATATCATATGTTAAACTAGGATAAAACATTGAAGTGGGATTACTTGTTTTGAATGGATTATTTGTAGATGGATTGGAGACTATTCGCGTGTCTATCAATCCTGGCCCTGTAAGCCCATAAATATCTGATTATACTTTACGCCTATGCATGCCATGCTGCCACCATGCCGTTTGATTGGTCGCCTTGCTTGTTTTTCCTGCCATTGAAATGAAACCAATCAATTAACAAAAAGGTGGAATGTGGCGGGGATATTGAAAAGCTAGACCTTTTTTAAGCACTACCAAATGCCTCTGCTTCCTCCAAGGTATCACGAAGCCATTTAGGCTTCCTCTTCCTTGAAGGCTCCTTCCATACTGGTTTCTCCTCATCTGGAGAACTGCCAGAAGCAGATGGTCCGGCACCCTGTGGACCAGTAGCCCGTGAACTAGTCATTGGTGAACCTATAACCTGAGAACCAGAACCTGTCCCTGGATTACCTGCTGGCTGATCCACTGAACCTGTAGGACCTGTGCCTGTAACCTGTGGCCCAGTAACTCCGGAAACCTGTGAACTTGTGATCTGTACTGAAGATCCCTGTGTCACCTGAGGTATGGAAGCTGGTGGCTCCCCATGCTCCAACTCTCTAGACTTCCTGAAGGCTCTCTCCTCCTCAAATCTCACTTCCCGCCTCACTACAACCTTCTTTTGGCCAGGAAGATAAATGCGGTAAGCCTTCGAAGTCTTGTCATAGCCCGCAAAGATGCCTCTCTTTGCAGTGGGATCAAACTTTGTCCTCTTCTCAGAAGGGACATGAGAGTAAGTCAAGCAACCAAATATGCGAAAATGGCCAACCTCAGGCTTCTTGTGTGTGAACATCTTCTTAGGAGTCTTCCTCCCCAAGGCACGGTGGGGACTCCTGTTCTGCAGGTAAACTGCAGTATTGCATGCCTCTGCCCAAAGAAAGAAAGGAAGACTCTGATCATGAAGCATAGCTCTCGCCGCTCCCTAAATAGCCCTGTTATTCCTTTCCGCTAATCCATTATGCTCAAGAGTGTATGGAACTGTCAACTGTCTTTGTATGCCCTCCTGTCTGAAAAACTCATCGAACTCATCGGAGGTATACTCACCCCCATTGTCCGATCTTAGGACCCGAATCCTCCTCCCTGTCGGATTCTCTACAAGAGCTTTGAATTCTTGGAAGATCCTCAATACTAAGGGTGACTTCTTGCTCCTCAAGAAGTAGATCCAGGTCTTCTTGGAATAGTCATCGATGAAAGAGACATAATACTCAAATATATTCAAGGAAATTGATGACATAGGACCACATATATCTGTATGGATCAAATCAAGCACCCCTGCTGACCTGCTGTCACTGCTCGGAAAAGCAGTCTTGGTGTACTTTCCCAAAGCACACCCCTTGCATACATCACTATGCTCTGTGCTGAACTCTGGTAAACCTGTAACCATACTCCTCAACAATCTCAAAGCTGGGTGATGCGAGTGGGCCATCCTCCGATGCCATAGCTCGCAGAGCTAACTACTGCTGGTGTGTGCCAAAGCATGCTACGGCTGAAATAAGAGCTTGTATAGCTTTCCACATCTAACCCCAATGTCCATGGAGGTAGATAGTCCTGTAGTCTTGGGGAATACCTGCACTCACTCGTCCATCCAAGAAACAAACCCCAAGTCCCCTATCCTCAATGGTGGAAACTGATACCAAGTTCTTTTTCAGCCCAAGGACAAACAACACATCCCTCAGAATCGTAGGACTCATAGACTCCCTCTGAAAGGTAATGGTCCCAAGACCAACTGCTCTGACAATGGTGTCATCTCCCAGTACAACCTCCACATCTTTACTTGTCTGTGAAAGCTCAGAGAACATCTCTCGAGCACCTGTCATGTGACTCGAAGCTTCGTTGTCAATATACCAAGTGCTAGTGGTGGATGCACCCATCTAATGGCCAGTCAACAAAGAATATCCCATCTCCATATCCAAATCAGTGCTGGTAACTATAGAGGCTCTCTCTCTCTCAACATGTGCAGCACAAAGAGAAAATTCTCTCTGAAATCTCTCTCCAAAATCATCAACTTCCGCTGAGGCTGCTGTTTGATGCTTCTTCTTCTTCTTTGGTCACTGTGAAGCATAGTGCCTAAATCCCTAACATGCATAGCACTTGATTTTACTCAAGTCTTTCTTCTACCCACCCTACTGCTGATGTTGCTGCTGCTTGGCCCCACCCTGCTTGGGGCCCTTCTTCTTCTTCTTGCCCTTTGCAATCAATGCCACATTCTCCTCATCCTCCCTACCCCGTGAAGAGCTGCCTTGTAAAAGACCTCTCCTGGTCTCCTCCTGTACAAAATCATCCCACAGCCTATCCCAAGAAGGTAAGTTCTCCCTGCCCACTATGGCCTGCACAAAAGCACCCCAAGGCTTGGAAGCCCCATTCACTGCTATCCGCACAAGCTCAGAGTCAGAAACTACCTCCCCAACTGCTGCTAGCTCATCTCTAACCTGAGATAGCCTGGTAAGGTAAGATGTCACTCCCTCTCCACCATTCATCTTTATACCCTTCAGCTTCTTTCTGAGAACCATCTTCCGGTTCTCATTAGTGCTCTGGTATAAACTAGTCAAGGCTGCCCACATTTTAAATGCATGGTCATTACCTGAAATGTGGGGAATGATGTGGTCTTTAACTGTATCTAAGATAATTCTTCTAGCCTTACAGTCTTTTTTGTTGAAGGTTGACAATGCAGCTGGATCTGTAACAATGAGAATCTGAATAGGGTTGGCTGTAGTACTGTTTACCACTTCATGCCATAAGTCATTCTCTTCCAAAATCAACATTATCCTAGCTTTCCATGGAACAAAATTCCTTGTCCCATCTAGCCTATCCTCCAACCTAAGTCCTGTAGCCATCTCTCTGCCCACTAACAGAAGAAATCACATTTAATGACAGAAAATTAAATATTCATTCACACCATAAATAATTTCACACTCAGAAATTTTTGGCCAATAGCCCTGGAAAAACCCACAAGGGGAAAACTAGTCAGAGAGAGAGATGATATTATTTCTTCAACAATTTTCAATATAGAAATTTTACAGCAAAAATTTACTTATCTCCACCATAGAATTATCACCCAAAAGCTGCCTCGAAAATTGTGCCAAGTTGCTGCCTCGAAAATAGTGCCAAATCACACACCTTGATTTCTGTGCAGAAAATTACAGTCTCGATTTCTGTGCCAAAGGTATAGTCCATACAGGCTGTATGGACCTCGAAAACTGTGCCCAAAATTCTGGAAAACTGTTCCCAGAAATAACTTTGAAATCTGTGCTGTACAGTACAACAATAAATGCAGTGTATGGTGCCGTAATTTCTGTGCCACTTCCCTGCTGTACGGTGCCTTGAAATTCGTGCCACTTCACTGCTATACGGTGCCTCAGGATCCATGCTGATTACTAATTGCTGCTGCCTCGAAATCCGTGCTGTTCATAAATGCCCATGAACCTCCTCGAAAATCATGCCCACTCTCTCAGCGCTCTTTTAAAAAAAGGTGAATGAAATTGCTTTTCCTTGCCTTTTTGGTGAAAACCCTAGGGTGTGACAAGTGTCAAACTCAAGACTTGCTAGGTGCTCAACTGGAGGACACAAAGTGCCACGAGACCCCCCACGGTCTCTACCCCACTAGCTCCACAGGTCAAGTATTCTTTTCTCCGTTCTAATGAAGATATGTAACTCGGTGCCTATTAATCTAGCCAACACAAATCTTTGCCCTTTCTCGTCACCCAAGTTCGGTTTAACCGGTGAGGGGAGAGGATGCAGGGCAAAAACGAGGCTTAAGTTAAATTTTATTTCTTTAAGCAAAACTAATCTAAGACAATATAAGCCAAGCACGATATCACTGGAGTGGCGGAGCCACTTCACTAGTGAGGTGCGGGCGAAAATGAAATTACTTGCAAATAAAATTACAGAAATAAAAATGCAAGCCAAGCGCGATATCACTGGAGTGGCGGAGCCACTTCACCAGTGAGGTGCGGGCAAAATAAACAACTTAAAGTAAATTACTGGAAATAAAGAAAACAAGCCAAGCACGATATCACTGGAATGGCGGAGCCACTTCAGTAGTGAGGTGCAGACAAAATGAAAATGCTTGAAGTAAATAAAAACTGTAAGCAAAACGCAAGGATGGGTAGAGCCTCTTCTTTTGCATGCAACTAAGAGTAAACTAACTAAGAAAGATATGCTTGAAATAAAATCCAATAAATTCAAGCCCAAGAGACTCTCTTGGGCTTGTTACAATGATTTAATTTTCAACACTTATTAATATGGAGAAAAGAGTGAGAAAGAGGGATTTTTGACCGATTTTGAGTGAAGGACTTGAAGTAGCCCCTCTTTGGAGTTGTTGGTGCTTGTTAATGGCCAAATTTGGGCATTTCCTCCCCCTGTAAGATCAGAAACCTGCACAAAAAAACAAGCTATTAAAGCCCAAATATGGTGAAAATGAGATTAAAATAAATTTGTAACTTTGCATGTAAAAACCAGAAATTTTTTCTAAGTGAAATATTGCATGTAAAAACTTGAAAAATGATGAGAAAGGAGTCTAAGAAGGGCTTGTAAAATATGCAATAAGAAATGGAGTGTTAGTGAGATTCCAAGTCCTTTGTAAGTTGTTGAACAGTGGGGTATTCCACCTGGAAATCCCACCCTTCAAACTTGGTAAACCTATAACCAAACTAGCTTCACAATGCAAGATGGGGTGAGAAACCTATAAAGATTTGAGAAATAAGATACTTAAACATAAATACATTAACTTCTCAAATACTAAGCACATAACTCACATAGCAAGCAACAAAACTATTACTATACTATCCTCAAGAAAAAAACTTTGCTTGAGGTCCAAAAGCAAAATGGAACAAAATCACCTCAATCATGTAACATGGATAGTACTTCCTCGAAAGATTTCTTCTATTATCATTCAACACGTGAGAGTACAATGGCTCCTCTTGGACAAAGAATGGGAGCAAGAGAGAAAAAATGAGAGAAATGGTAGCAAGAGAGAAAGAGTGAAGCAAGAGTGAAGCAAGAGCATGAGTGAATGTAACCATAAAGAGGAGGAAGAGCCTTCTTAAATAGCCCAAGAGGGGAAGGAGACCCCTCCTGCATGCTTGCCAAATGTAAAAACTTGGAGAGGGGGGCCCATTTCCTTAAGGAGGGCGCAAATGCTAGGAGGGAGAACAAATGTGAGGGGGAAACCCCCTTCCTATGGTTTATATCTCCAATACTATGCCAAAGTGGGGTGACCCACTAAGGTGGGACCCCACACTTTGACTTTCCATCAAACTCCCACATGCGCATGAGAGGAAGGCGCATTCCCTAGAGGGACCACTTGAAACTCAAGTTACAACTTCATGGGGGGCCCCAATATGACTTAGATTTTATGTTGGCTACATTATATGAACTAGGAGGCCTACATGCCATTTTTTATTTTCATTTCTTTTTTATTTATCAAGTAATATTTAATTTAGGTGGCCATCCTTCAATCAAGGAAATAAGGTTTTAGTCAACATCCTCAAGAGCCAACACTTGTGGGTCCATGACCCAACCCTTCATGTGCAAGGTATGTCTACTGCCATGTCATCAAGGTGTGATTTTTGCCATGTCATTTACTGCCCTTTCATATGCTTGCATGGTCTTCATATGTCCTTAGAAAATGCCCGCAAGGGCTTTTATTTATGCTTGCAGGAGCCTTTTGAGGATGCCTGCAAGGGCTCTTTTACATTCCTTTAATGCATCAAGAAAATGCCCGCATCACTCCATCAAAATGCCCGCACGAGTCCTTTAATAATGCCCGCAAGGGCTCCTTCAATTGCCAAACTTTGATGCCCGCATGGCTCAGTAGGATGCCCGCATGGGCCTTCATAAATGCCCGTAGGTGCCTATAGAAATGCCCGCAAGGGCCTTTAAGGATGCCCTCAAATATGCCCGCAGGGGGTCTTATAGGATGCCTGCAAGGGCTCCTAGATATGCTCGCAAGGGCATATAGAATATGCCCGTAGAGCCCAAGTAAATGCACACAAATGCCTTATCCTCAATGCCCGCAACTGACCTATGTTATGCCCGCAAGGCCTTTGGAAATGCCCTCACTAGCCCTGCAAATGCCCGCAGGCTGTCCTCCAAATGCCCGCAAGCCTTGTCCTTCTTGTCCTCAATGCCTTGTCATTAATCTTGTCATGCTGCTTTGTCATGCTTGCCATATCATCATTCTTTGTCATGTTTGCCATGTCATGTTTACTTACTATTAGTGTTATCGGAACCGGACCGGAACCGGCAAAACCGGCCGGTCTGACCGGTTTACAGAGTTAACCGGTCCGGTTAGTGACCAAAACCGGTTGAACCGGATTTTTTTCTGAACCGGGTACTGAACCGGCCGGAACCGGCCAGAACCGGTCAAAACCGGCCGAACCGGCCGGAACCGGACAAAACCGGCCCGAACCGGCCAGTCCGTACAATGGACCCACAAAACTGAAATTTAAAAAAAAAACACAAAAAACAAGTTTTCTATGCTTCTATGATCAGTTTATTTTTATTCATTAGTACTATGGTTGCCATTTCGAGCCTCTTTGTTGATGTACTTTGGTTCAGAACCTCAGAGATGTATTGCACTAGGTGTTGTTTTGGTTATTTGCATCCATACTTGCTATATATATGAGAAACTTTGCATATTTGTGTATTAATGGTTTGGATTCATATGTATGCACATGAATATATATGTTTTTTTACAAAATATGAATATTTTATGTATGTTTTAGTCGACCGGTTTTTTTCCCGGTTTTTTTTCCGGTTCCGGTCCGGTTTCCGGTCCGGTTCACATTTTGGGCTTCGCCGGTTCGATGACCGGTCCGGTTCCGATAACATTGCTTACTATGTCATCATCTTTGTCAAGCTTCTTTGTTATCATTCTTTCCACATCATCTCTTCATCAAGTTATGTCCTTCATTCTTTGTCATGCTTGCCATATCATCATTCTTTGTCATGTTTGCCATGTCATGTTTACTTACTATGTCATCATCTTTGTCAAGCTATCAACCTTATGCCTGCCAATTCTCATGCTTGCCAAGTCATCAGTGCTTGCCATGCTCCTTTGTCAAGTCATCAACACTTTGTCATTAATGTGTGTGCCATCAATGCTTGTCATGCTTTGACTTCCATGTCATTGTTGTGAAAATCCTCACAGCAGATCTAAGAGATGATGTGTACCTCACAAGAGTAATTATGATTAAGCAAGAAAATAGAAGAAGAGTGATACATGCAGTATAATGAGCAACAAAATAATATGGTACAGTAGAACTCAGATAGAAGCAATAATACTTCGGTCATACTAGATTATTAATCACAAATGGACATATAAATAATACAATGCATGAGGAATTCGAATGCCTAAGGTGGCAATTCGAATTAGCCTTCATGGAGTGATCAAAGGATCACTGGAGTGTCATCGGAGCACAACTAGGTGTCCTCATGATCATCGGAGCACAACTGGAAGTCTTCATCATCATCAGTGGAGTCATCAATGCTCAAGTAACTGTCAACCATCAGTCAAACTAACTCTGGTAGGTGTAACTAAGTGTAACTCAATGTAACTGAGTGTAACCCAATGTAACTGAGTGTAACTGAGTGACAACTGGACTGGTCGGTGAAGGAGGGCGAGTTGCTCCCTAAAATCAAGGAAGAAGGGCGCATTAAGCAACTGGAGGGCTAAAACTGAATAGTGAGAAGCTCCTGGGGGCTGGCTAACTGAGGGCTAGGTGCTGGACTGATGACTGGGATGCATGCAAAATGCATGCAAACCCTAGAATGCATGCAAACCCTAAAAGGTGCATGCATGACTGAAAATGTAAATGATCAAAATATTGGTGGGACTAGGATGGAGTATAGGAATATCCTAACAATTGTCCTCTGTCCAGCTTGCTTGACCTTTGCCATGTCTTACAACATCATCACCCTTTGGCCTTTGTCAATAATGTGTTGTCATCAATGACAACTTTGGCCATCAGAGTTTTTAAGCTAAAAGAGAATTCAGTAGAGACAAAATATCAATGGATTTTGGTGCAATATCTTTTGAATGAGTATGTTGACTCTTAAACCTGTAGATCTCAGTTACGTGCTGAATATCATGGAGGAAGTAGAAGCCCATCATATGCCAGATTATATTGTGTTATGCTAGGAAGTAGAATTCCTCCTATAAGTTTTAAACCAGGGAAGCTTCCATGAATGCCGATGCACTTGTATTTTGAATTATCTTTTAAGTCCAACAAGCTTTATGTGGGCATAATTCCTAACAAGGGATATCCGATATAGTTATCTAGATAAGAAACGGGTTTTTTACACTGAACAGTGAAAAGAGCTCAGCTTGAGAGGCAATTGTTTTTTTTTTACTAAAGAAAGTTTAGAATTGTATCCCAAAAGAATTTTTTTCCCCATAATACATTATGTCTGGGTCCTTTTCTCCATGGATGGTTTTTATGGATTTGTTTTGTGCCCCTCTTCGAAAAAGAATTTTATACTACAGAGGGATATGAATCTATGGCATGTTCAATATGCTTATGCTGTAAGAATTTGTTGGAATATTTTCTATGATCAACTCTTTATCATGTAATATTTTCAGATTTTATTTATATGGTTGTCAAGGAGATGCATCTTAAATTATTCTAGAATGTAAATATCGTTTTGCACTTTGTAGTTTTGAGTCTTGACTATTTTTTATTAATACTTTGTAGTATAGTGGAGCAAGAAGATTGCGAGATGCCATTGTTCTGGGATTTCAGTTACAGAGGATTCCTGGCCGGGATATTAGCATTCCAGAGTGGTATACACATGCAGAAAATGAGCTTGGTCTTCGTTCTATGATGCCCGGTGAAGAGAGAAATGAACATGATGTGACTTCTACCAAAGAACTGTAAGTTTAGAGTTACGGTTACTTTTGGTTTCTATTTCTTTGCTCCTTTTTACAGTTCATACATACTCTTTTAGCTTTATTAATCCAATTTTACCTTGTGCTTGTTAAGAGGTATTGAGGAGTTTGAGATTCTTCATGGAGACATACGTGGCTTTCCAGACACTTCTGCTTTCTTGAAGAGTTTGGCAAGTTTGGACATTGATTTCAATTCAAATGATAAAGCAGAGAGGCGCCGAATTCGTGAGCGTGTGGCTGCGGCTGGCTTATTTAACTGGGAGGTCTTAATTTTTTCTTTTCCGTTATACATTTTTTTGGCAAAATCACTGTTTGTACTTGGATCTTTATTCTTGTTGTGAATTCTTTTCAATACTTAACATGGAAAATATACTAGCAAAAGGATTAAGCTGGATTCTCATCAATTTAACCATCCCTAAAAGGTTATTTCCGAGGTACAAATAATTAGCTACACATTGGGAAGAGCATTTCTTTATGCTCTCTAGATTAAAAGTAACTTATGGAGTCTTCACATGCACTTTGGTAAATGATATTGTGTATACCTATGTTAATTCAAGTTTTGACACAACTCTATTTTGTCACTGTCTTTTTCATTGTCTAGTGACTTTGTGTCATTGGCATTGTTATAAAAGTGGATATTGTTGATAAAGGTGCGTGCTTGAAGGATGTGACCGCGTATCTGTTTATGAGTTCTACAAGAGGGCTGTAAAGTTAAGTTATAAGGTCATCAATAACAAATCATGATTAAGAAGTCCTCATTAATTTTATTATGCATACAGCTTTGATATCTTTAACAGGTCCCTTTTCTCAAATAGAGTAATCATCATGAGTGGAAGCATCGTTGCTATTGTTGTGCTTCATATCTTCATTCTATTAATCAACCACTTTGTTTGTTAATGGAGATAAAGCCATTGCTTTTTGTTCCCAGAAATATTGATATTTTTTCTCTCTTATTTATTTATGTCATGTGTACACACTTACTCCATTTATATTGTTTTATTGCTATTGTTGTAAACTTGTGATGCTCAAAAAATCCTTGATGAACATTTTTGGCACTGCTGTCGGGTGTAGAGTTTGATAAGTGGGTTCCTAGTTTAAGTTGGTGACAATAGCCACAATTGAGATAAACTATATCAATGTTTGAAAATGGTAACAAATGAATATTTAGTTATTGATGGCTCTTGGATGAGAGGAGGTGAATTGACTGGTGCCAAGTTGCTTAGAATGTGCGGTTCAAAGGGAAATTCAAAACCTGAAAGAGTTCAAAGTTATAAAAACAACAATGAATATGTGGAAAACTAACTGTGCTATCAATTATATACACATCCACAATTGAGATTAAAAAATAACATAAGAAAGCTCTTCAATTAACTATGAATATGGTACATACATAATGATAATAGTACAACTAACAAGGATTGAGAGACTGAGAAGTCTTATATGCTGGAGTTTTGAGGAGAACTGAGGCAAAATCCTGAATACTAGTTGACCAAAATCTCTCTGAATCCTAACAGAGTGTATGTACATAATATATCTATTCAAATGTGCCAAGACTCTTTCACAGAAAAGATTGGGCTTTCACAACAGGCTTAGTCGGTTGTTGGCATTCCTAGGTAGGTGTGCACAAAATGCCAATGTGGGCGTGCACGGTTTGGGATTTCATAACAGTCTTGGGCGATTGTCGGCATTCCTAGGTAGGTGCATGCACAAAATGCCAATGCGTGCACGTATGTGTGTGTGTGTGTGTGAAGGTGAATGGGCTTTCATAAGAGTCTTGGGCGGTTGTTGGCATTCCTAGGTAGGTGTGTGCACAAAATGCCAATGCGCACACGCACACAGATTGGGCTTTCATAACAGTCTTGGGCAATTGTTGGCATTCCTAGGTAGGTGCGTGCACAAAATGCCAATGCCCGCGCGTGCTTATTGTAAATTTTCCTTAAAACCCAGCTAGGGCTAAATGCATGCCAATTAAAATTGCGACGAAATAATCACCCAAGGGTTTCTTCACTTCATAAACAAAATTGCAGCGGAATAAAATAACTGAGAGATAAATCAATCACACCAATAGAAATAACACAATATCTTTCGGGTGTAAACCCCTGGAAAAACCCAAGATGGGAAAACCGGTGCAGCAGTGAGAAATTATTTTATTCAGAAAATATAGAGCTGTTACAAATCAGAAAATCAATTTACAGCCAACAATGGCAAAACTGAAACAAACAGAAATGTTGAAAAAAACCTGACTGAGTGGCACGGATCCCAAGGAAGTTTGCTGCTGCAGTTGTACGACATGTACGGCTTGCTGTATGGATCCGTACGGACTGTACGGATTGCTGTACGGTCTTCCTGCTGGGTGGATGCCTCTGCCCTGTCGCTGCTTCTCTCTCTTCCTTTTGCGTTGCCCTTCTTTGCTTCGCTGCTCCTCCTTTTTCTTCTCCAAAAACTTCTCTCTCACGAATCTACTCTCTCAATCTCTGTCGGAATGAATGTGTCCTCTCCACCAATTGACTTTCCTTTTATAATTATTGGCTAAGCGAAAAACCTAATCTCACTATGAATCTCCAGTTGTGATTCTCCGGTGAGATCAATGGCTAAGATTAAATCAGCCATTATCTTTATTATTTCTCACTTTAATATTTTTTAAATAAAAATATTCCAATAATAAATAAAATCAAGTTTAATCAATTTTCACAAATTAATTAATTATGATTGGTTTCCAAACATGGATCTTCCGCATGCAAGGACACATGCATGCAGAAGACCTTTCTCAGTTGTCATAATCCAACACTCCCTCTCAACGAGGAAGGGATTCGGTAACAACCCCAACTTGTCTCTGAACTTTACAAACTTGAGTTTGCAAAGTGCCTTGGTGAATATGTCTACCACCTGCTCATCTGTTTGAATGTACTCCAATCGAATGGTTCCTCTTTGAACATAATCTCTGAGGAAGTGATACCGGATGTCAATGTGCTTGCTCCTGTCATGGAACACTGGATTCTCAGAAAGGTTGATACCACTCTGATTATCACAGTGAACTATAGTAGTCTCTATCTCACTCTCGAACAATCCTAAGAGCAACTTCCTCAGCCACATCCCCTCACATGCAGCCATGTACTCAGCCTCAGTTGAGCTCAATGCAACTGACTTCTGCTTCCTGCTGAATCAAGAGACAACTGCTGACCCAATGCTGAAGTAACAACCTAAAGTGCTCTTCTGATCCTCTACACATCTTGCCCAGTCAGCATCTGCAAACCTTGCCAACTGAAAATTCCCACTGCGCTCATAAACCAATCCATACTCCACTGTACCTCTGATGTAGCAAAGTATGTGCTTCACAGCTGTCCAATGTACTCTTTGAAGGTTCACCATGAGCTGACTCAAAGAGTTGATTGCAAAGCTGATGTCTGGTCGAGTGTTGACCAGATACATAAGCGATCCGATAAGCTGCCTATACAGAGTAGGATCAAACTCCTCTGATCTTGATGCATCGATCTTCCTCCAGTTGGAAATTAGAGGTATAGCCATAGACTTGCAGTCCTCCATCCTGAATCTCTTCAAGATCTCAATTGCATACTTCCCTTGTCCAATGAAGAAGCACCCATCTCTTTGCCAAACCTCCAGACCCAAAAAGTAATGCATCAACCCAAGGTCTTTCATCTCAAACTCTACTGCAAGATTGGACTTGCAGTTCTTGATCAGCTCCTCATCTCCTGTAAGAAAGAGATCATCCACATATAGGACCAGTATGAGAGGTACCTCACCTGCCAAGAAGTACAGATTATGGTCTGCCTCACTCCGCTAGAAACCCATCTCTCGTAGATAGCTGTCAATCCTTGAGTACCATGCTCGAGGTGCCTGCTTGAGCCCATAAAGAGCTCTGTGCAACCTGCATACATGCGACTTTCTACTCTCTGTCTCGAATCCCTCTGGCTGCTCAATATAAACCTCTTCCTTAATAACTTCATTGAGGAAGGTTGTCTTCACGTCCATCTGATGAACGTGCCAACCCATCTCTGTTGCCAATGATAGGATAGTCCGAATAGAAAAATACCTAGCGACAGGGGCGAAGGTTTCCTCATAGTCAATACCTTCCTTTTGCGAATACCCCTTCGCCACGAAGTTTGCCGTGTACTTCTCCACACTTCCGTCTCCTGCATGCTTTACCTTATAGATCCATCTAGAACCCACCACCTTCTTACCCTGTGGTCTCTGAACAACCTCCCATACCCGATTCTTCATGATTGAGTCATACTCCTCAACCATGGCCTCTTGCCACACATCATGTTGTGCAGCCTCTTCGAAACTAGAAGGTTCAGAGTCAATCAACTTTGTCATCAGTGCCATATAACTCAGTCTATCTGGTGGTACGCTCCGTTTGAAAGTTCTCTGTGGAAGACTCACCTGTCTAGAATCCTGAACAGTGGCCCTATACCACTTAGGCCGTGGCCTAGTGTCTGCCTGCTGCGGTTGCTGGATATCCTCCTCCAGCTGTTGCCCATCCTCCCCATCAAAAATAGGGGGATCCTGTTCTCTTGACTCCCTCTGACTACCAACTTCTCCTAGGAGAGTCTAATAACCCTCCTACCACTTAACTCAGGGCCGACTTCTCTAGGAGAGTCTAATAACCCTTCAAGTACAATAATAGCTTTCCCGATCGGAGGAATAAACCTCTCTGTCAGAAGTACAATAGTAACTTATGAATACAATATAAAATATACAAGTGAATATCTTCCGAATTTACAAATACATTAACAATGGATGGACGGATGTGTTAAATTTTCTTATTCCAGCCCTAGACAAATATTTCCTAGTGATTTCCTTGCTGAAAATTAACTTTTGTTATTTCCTTTCTGAAAAAGTAAATTTGCAGAACGGAGTTATTTATACCGTTTGGATTAATTAACATAAATTTAAATAGCAGAAGCAATACCAATGGAAACAGGTCTACTTAATCAAATCATAAACACATAATTTTTGCCTTTCAAAGTCAACTTTTCATTCATTAAATTTCCAAGCTTACAAGGACTCCCTTACAAGGAAATTGACCTTGATAAGATAAGAAGATAATTTTATTAATGTCCAAGAAATGACCGCAAAAGTAGGTCAATGGGACTGTTAGGTACCAAGATGCCAATACAAAGTGGGGCCACTAAGGGAACCCCTGCAAAATGAAATCCAGAAAGAAAAAGTAAGACCTAGATATCGATCTCCACAGATGGAGATCCAATCTAGGAGAGAGTTGTATAGGTATAGTAGATGTAGGTCCTGTGAAACAAAAGGCATATGTAAGTCTTGTTATGTTGGAGCCATCTCTTCTAACATTCGAGGCCGACTAGAGGAACCGCAAAATAGAACCCTGTTCAGAGGAAGGGATGGAAGGGGAGGTAGACGAAGGAACGTATCTCTGCCCGAGAAAATACAACAACAAACCTGGCAAATTTTGCCCCATAGAAGAAAATATCTCCAATTGCCAAACTACCTCAAAACCCCCTTGCAAAATTTTGTTCCAAACTGTTGTCTTGTACGGAACTTGTACGACTCTATACTGTCTGTACATTTGTATGGATCTGTACGGCACGATCTTGTACTATTGATTCATACGATTGTATAGATCGGCACGGACGATTCGTGCGACTGCACGAATTTATATATAGTCCGATCCGTACAACTTTACAGATCCATATGATTGTATTGCCTATTTGTACGACTTGTACGACCTCCCCTACAGAAAAATTCAGGATCTCCACCTGACTGCTACGATCCCTTGCAAACAGATTGACTTTTGTCCTTTCTCTCTGTAAAAAATTGGAAAGTAGAAACTCCTCCTCTCCAACTCAATGCTTGAGTGATTGTGTTATGTGTCTTCTCATCTCACCTTGGTTTCCTTTTATACCATTAAGATGAACCAAAACGCTAACTTCAATGGTTGAGTAGATTTCATTCACTTGAGATCAAGGGCTAAGATTCAATTAATTAACTTAAGTCACTAGTGCCCAAAACATAGGCACTTTATTAAATTAACTCTCAATTTATCTAAAAACACATCCACCCTAATAATCACTTCAATAAAGTGAATTTCTAAAGGTTCCCGAGAGGTATTAATGATGGTTCCCATAGGTAAGACACTAACTCATGGAAATACTTGTTCGAGCTACAAACATCAACATGATGCAATCCACTCATCAATTTCATGGACCGATGCTCTTGAAAGCGGTGGATGCTATTGGGAAATACAAGGATGCACAATATATGGGTGAATTGTTCTTCAAAGTCATTAAAGATGTAGGTGTTGAATTGTTCATCAAAGTCAATGCCATCACAACTCACACTAGAAGAAATAATAACAAGAGGGAGCACCATCATCATAGTAAGAGGGAGAAACACCACCACCAAAGTTAGAGGGAGAACTTTAGAAGATCCAGGAGAGATCTATCTAACGTTAGATGCTATACATGTGATGAGAAGGGACACTACTCCAGAGATTGTCCCAGAAATAGAAATGGTTCCCACAACAAGAAGAACAACAAGAAAAGACACCATGCCCACACTGCAGAAGATGATGAACCTCCAAGGAAGAGAGCCAAAGAAGAAAGTGATGAATCTTCAAGTGATGAAGAGTATGTTTTGATATCAACACTCACGGGTAATGTCACACATGGGAGTAATGATTGGCTTGTAGATAGTGGAGCTTCCAAGCACATGACAGGATACAAAGAATCATTTGTCAATCTATCTGAGCATGAGTCACCTCACAAGGTGAAACTTGGGGATGATTACCAATACCCCATAAAAGGAAGTGGAGAAGCTTCTTATAAGCTAGACTCTGGCAAATCTCTAAAGATGAAGGATGTCCTATATGTTCCAGGACTAAATATCCATAGGTGGTTGGCATTATTGTGGAAACTAAATATCCATAGGTATTTTGGACACCTTGCATTGTTTATTCTTTGAATTTAGGACTCAAATCTACTGCTTCAGATGTGACATGGATTGATAGTCTTATTGGTGATGCATGCCATATCTGCAGTTTTGTACAAAACCACACCAATGGCCTCATAATCTATAAAGAGTACGGAATCTATCATTGTTGAAGATTGTAGTTACTTGATTTTCTTCTTCATTTATCATGCTTAAGAGGTTGATGGAGGTCAAAACCGCTCTTGCGTCCATGGTTATTTCAGAGTTTTGCTCAATTTGGAGAAAGATGGATCAAATTGCTTCAAAAAAGATCCAGGACACAATGTTAGATGATGGTTGAAGGGAGAGGGTAGATCTTACCATTAAGATCATGGACCCAATCATTACTTTGTTGTAGTTTGCAGACATAGACTGATCCATCTTAGGAGATGTTTATGAGAGGTGGTATTCCATGATTGAGTTCGTGAAGACCATTATTGTACAAAATGAGTGCCTGAGTATGGGGCATCAACATACAACTTATTCACCACCATACAAGTGTTAGAATTTTAAATGCAATAAAGAAAAGGATCGCTGAAAGATAGACAAGCACAACATAAACAATAATACACAACTATTTATCCTGGGAAACCCTCGTGGGGCAGAAAACCCAACAAAATTTCTTCAATATAGATTCGTCAGAAAATACAATGTCAATCTAGCAAAATAACCCAAGAATAAGATGTCCCCAAAGCAACTACTCTTTTCTCACAAGTGACTCGACTTTCTCTCTCTACTCATGCGAACTTGAGTGAGTGAGTGAGGTGACCGAATGAGGAGGGCGACCCTCCTATTTATACTAATCAATAGAATGACATTTTTCCCTAACAGGGCCGACTTGACCTCTCAAACATGGCCGACTTGACCTCTCAAACATGGCCGACTTGTCCAAGATACAATAAAATATTATTTTCATGCTTTTTTTAGTTTCTTCTAGGCCGACTCAACTAGTAGGGTTTACATTGATTCTTTCAATGACTCTTACATGAATAAATACGACATAAATAATTCCTAAAGGAAGTACAATACAAATAATACAAATAAGAATATCTTCCGAAGTTACATTCTTCAACAACAGGATATTCTTATCACTAGGTGGGATAAGAATTTTACACCTTTGCATTGCTTGTCCCACTCATTGAATCCCAGATTCTATAATCATGAGTTCCTCAATGGTGGGCCCTCATGTAGATTCCCTCTTCACATGGATGGAGATAGTTCACAGGGGAGGAAGGCAACATTTTGACGGATATATTAGGATAGAGAATCCATTTATGAGGTGGAGGGTTTCGTATAGTTTTCCACTAGCATTGGGAATTTTGGAGACTATGATGTGTGCTTGGAGACAAGGGTGTTAAGAAGCCCTATGCTTGGTGGGGAACTCATGGGGCAACATTCTCTATTCTACAACAGTTATCCTTGAGGGTCCTCTCAAGTTACTTCATCCTCTTGTTGTGAGAGGAATTGGAGCACATATGGGAACTTGTACATTTTGAAAAAGAGTTGGCTTGAGTAGTTGAGGGCAGAGACAACGGTGTTTGTGCATACCAACCTTCTTCGTATTTACAACCTGGGGGAGGAGTGGTTGAAGGGAAAGACAAAGATGTGGGATGTGTTTTTTGATGATATGGGTTTGGATAACAGAGTTGAGTTGGCATTTAGCCAGCATGGATCTTAATGATCCAGTAATAGAGCCGATCAGTTTTGATGATGGTGATCCTCTTGAGGGGTCATCCCCTACACTAGTAGATGCAAATCCTGGATTGGGCATAGAGGAGGAGGATGGAAACAGATGAGAGAGTAGTGGTAGTGGTGTTGATTTTGTTGATTCCAACTTGGAGGAGGGCTACTGATAGATGATATTGTTCCTTCTACCCTATTTTATCTTTGCTTGTGGCATTCCCACATCTATGTAATACATTTGATTTTGATGACTTAATGAGAAATATTCAATTAGCAATTTATGTTTCCAACTTCTAATTTCTTGACTTTATGGCATATGCATTGTAATTTGTGAATTTGTAATGTGTATTGAATATTTGTAAATGTTCTAGTTTCTAAAAAAATTGGATCTATATGTCTATATTTTTATTTTTGTAACTTCATATATATATATATATATAATGTGTCCCCCGTGTCTTGTTTCCACGTGTCCTTCATGTCATGTGTTCTCGTGTCAGGTGACCTAGATGCCAACTCATTCCCATGTGCTAGGGAATACCATCATCATTCAATCAAGAAGGGGACGACCCCATCATAATGCCTTTAGGCACCCACATCTGCCTCCAAAACACGGGGGACTCTCATCAAATAAATCCTAGTCATCATCCATGTGTACAATAACAAGTGTCAAAACATAGTAGCATTGCTAGGGTACCCATGTGCTAAGTGGTTGATCCCACGTTAACTAGGAAATGCCTCAAAATATGAAGAATAGACATGAAATACTCACAATTACACTTTACTTATGGCTCACTTGCCCCACCTCTAAAGAAATGGTCCACATTTTGTCGTTTGTTAGATATGGAAACTATATTTGGAAGCTGCTTCGATTGCATCTCCAATCATTCCACCATGATTGCAGCCCTAATGAATTGAGATTCAAAACATCTTATTTGGAATTAGATTTTGGTTTCAAACCATAATTGGCCTATTTTACTTGTTGAGTTTAAGTTCAACCTTTTTTGCATCCCAAATCTTCTAGTCTCCAATATGTTGTCACACAAATCCTTTGGTTACTGTATACCTTTTGGAATGATCTCTTGGTGGAGAAGCATGCTATCTTAGCTAACCTCTTCCTGTCTTGAAGAATTCTTAGCAACTACTAGAGACTTTGGTCATTAATGGAAAGCTTGGGCCTTAGGGAGTCACATTTCCTTACTAGCTCGTGTTTAATGGCTTCCCACATATTCCATATGCTTTTGGCTATAATGGCCCCCGTGATGGCGATTGCAGAAAATCTAACTCATCAATGCAGATCCCAAACAATGTGGGACATAGGGAGAAAATCCTAATGACCCCCATGGTGCTTTTGATGAAGTTAAAGTACTGTTAAACAACCCTGTTGTGTGTGGAGCCATCCTTGAACCATCTCATAGAGCCTCAAGGCGACCATAATGAGAGACTCAAGGAGACCAATGTCCTACAACCTCTAGAATAAGGATTCCCTTGGGACTGAGTCAAAAACATCTCGAAAGTTTATGAAACAACAAAAGACTTTAGAAGATCGGTACATAGAGTCTTGAGAGGGAAACAATAAAAGATATATTTGATTATTAAGGTTGCAACGAGACATCTTTCACACACGTATCGTGTCTCATCACAAATTCAAAACATCCCTAAGTGGTTAAAGTGGCTTAATCTCCTAACCACAACACTGGTCATCAACCTCATTTTTTTCATGTTGCCCCACTAGATTGGGGAAACAAGAGACAAGGGAATGCTTGGATTATTCCAGACCTTAGAGTGGTGAGACCTTGTGTCTCCCCTCATCCTGCCCTTCCGGGTGGTTGGTTGATATCCTGAAGAATGGTTTGAAGGTGCCAAACTATACCTCCAGCTGCACATCATCATAGTGATAGACAAATTGACTCTAGATGGATCTAGAGTAGGGCTCCTCCTGCCCATTGGACTAACTCCTAGCTTGAGCTTCCCTTCGACCTTGGATGGTAGGTTTGCAGGGTTTCCTTGATCCTACGCCCCCCTAGGATTGTACAACCAGATCCCATTCTAGTGCCTAATGACTTCGACAACAATCCAATGCCCCTGTCGCTCCCTTCGCCCTCGGTCATCAGGAATAGGAGACTTTGACATCATCCTCATTTCTCTCTCTTTCTTGATCAGCATCGAGATGTCCAATCTGGGACTCTCACTTTGTATCACTATGATTTTAGTTAGACCTAGTGATCAGCTTAGTTAGAGACTTATCTAGGCTACACTTTTGCTTTTGCTTTCTTTATCTTACTTTCAACATTACCTAGGAGCTGCTTTTGCACTCCCACATTGTATTCACACAGGAAGTATCTTTTAGTCCAATCCACCTACTTTTGTGGTCATTTGTCAGACATTATTAAAATTTTACTATCTTATTTTATTGATGACAATCTAACATGTAAGGTGATAAAAGTTTTAATGACTCGTAAATATTAAAATTTTACAACTCTCATAGGAAAATCTTGGGGATGTACCTGAAATGGGCCAAGAGTAGTGCGGGAATGTTCCCAACATTTGAAATGGCGTTCATGCAAAATCTCAGAGGTTTTGCTAAATTCCAGGGTTCCTTGGAATTTGGGATCCTCGAGTATGGGTTTCCAGGGGCTGGGAGCAGTTACGATGCTAATGATCAATGAGTATGATGTGATCTTGATTTTCTCTTTGAATGAAATGCCTATATATGTTTGGAATCTTGGATTTAGCTACAGGTATTTTTAAGTCCTACACATCTGGGAGTACTGTGGTTGGCTTGATGTTTGTTGCTTTTTATTTTTGTCAATTACTTATATAATTAATTAATTAATTAATTTTGTTTTGGTGGGGCTTTGGGACACAAATTTCCAACATATACAAGACTGGCGACTATAGTGGTTTGGGTCATATTAGAATATTCCATTTAAAACTAGAATATGTGGTTGCTTTAATTTGGTTCCATGGAGATTCCTAGACTATATAACAACTTCTTCCTTTCGTCATTGTTGAACTTGATATTTAACCTGCAGGATGTAATATTTGTTGCAAGAGCCCCTGGGCGGTTAGATGTCATGGGTGGGATTGCAGATTATTCAGGAAGCCTTGTTTTACAGGTACTTTCTAATTCAATATGATAAGACCTTTTCACGACATAATTCACACAAACTTAGAACTTGTATTATTATTACAAGGTTTTTTACTCACAACAAACACATGGATACTATTGGCATCTGTATATCAAAGTTCAAACAGAGATGTCAGAGTAACCCTTTTCATTATGTATGGTGTATTGCAATATGGTAGGCTATGCTGTCTAAACTCATGTTGCTCCTAAAACAAGTTAAGACGATATATGTCATGCTGTTTTCAGTTGAGGAGATTCTTATAGGCATTAACACTCATGGATATTTAATGGATAGTTAAAATTGACATTGTGACATCCTGAAGGTCTTGTATTCGGATTAGATTCTTTTATTAGTTTGGATAGTGAATAAAGTTGGTAATTTTTGCAGTGATTTTCAATTTCCTAGGTGGCAATTTTTTTTTACTAACGAAAGTCATGCTGCAGATGCCAATTAGAGAGGCTTGCCATGTTGCTGTGCAAAGGAGTAATCCGAGCAAGCAGAGGCTTTGGAAACATGCCCTTGCTCGCCAGCATGCAAGGGGGGAAGGATTTAGACCTGTGGTGCAGATTGTATGTGCTATACTGGAGCTTTACATTTGTCCTCTTTCTGCTGTTTTATTTTGTACAGGGGTTTGAACAGATATTTTTGAATGAGAAGTGGGCATGGTTACTTCATGCCCTCTATCAGATGAAATTCAGATTCCATAAGAAGCATACTTTACACTATAATTTACTTAGCAGCCAGCAATTTTAAACCTTGAAGACATGATTGGATTTTATGTAGAAGAAGTAGAAGAAATAGTCCAGTCCACCATCCATCTGATTTGACTAAAATTGTGCTTACAAAATATGCACTATTGTCGATTCAAGATGTCCACAGGATTTTCATGTAAGAAGGCCTATCGTCAAAGATCATTACTGCGAATTGATTGAATTATCTTATATTATTAAGACAATCTGTCTTGAAAAACCATTTTGTAATATTGCATACTAGAAAAGCATTTCCTTAAATAGAATCATTCAAAAAATTACCTCATGAACTAGTGAGATTTGTATGGACACTATATCAGGTTATGGTTTTGGACCATGCAGTGTTGGCTTATTAGGGACTAAATATCAATTGATCCTGAATATAAGGTAAAAGGCAAATAAAATTAGAACTGACATTTCAATCATTCAGTCCTCAAGTAAAAAAGATGTGCACCTGAAAACCTTCATTTAGCGAAGGTTGGACGTCTTCCTTGTAATCTTAAAATGCACTGTTCCTCATGTAAATCTTCTTTTCTATACAAACAGAAGTGGAAGAGCAAGATGAGAAGCAGGAGGAAGAGTCAGGATTTTTACTGTATGGAGGACAAAACCTGCTCCATTGGAAAACTCAAGTATAAATTATCGATTTTGAAAGGAGTTTGATGTCCCTTTTTAATTGGAAGAAGGTTCACCTGATGTAACCCAACATATATATCTATACTGTATCTTTTTCTTATTCCAAAGAAAAAATCATTATATTTGATAGTTCGGAGAAGGAAATCAAAATATACATTGTTCTGTCCTGGACAAGCTCAAACACTATCTAGCTCGCCACTTCTTCAGACATCTGTACCCTAGAACCTACATAATACAGTCATTTACCATCCCTCCAAAAGCCTAAAGTGCACAATACAAGCTGTTTGTAGTATCCAAGACCACTACTTTCAACCAAAAAGCACCTCACAATTACATACAGATGAGAGTTGCACTCAGTAAATTCAGATAAATACAGTTTTTATATCACCATGAGACCAATAAAAATTACATTCCAAAGACCCATCTAGTATAAATTTCTTTCAGTGGCTGGCTGGAGAGTGCCCTCCTTGAATTCTTGTTTAAGTAAGGTCTTGAAAATCACAAGAATGCCAAATTTAACCACGCAATGAAGTCCCAAGTGACTAGGGCTTGTAGTAGGCCTTGTCCTTAACTTGTATGACCATCGGAACTTGTCTTTTAATGGTTGTACCTGCTTATATCAGATCTGAAAACAGACTAGAACTTGCACAACTTGTTAGATCTCCTAAACTAACCATGCAAAGGGGATGCCCTTGAAGATTATCCACAAAACCAATGTTAAAAAACACATTTAACAGAAGGATTTGCTTGCAAATGCAATATTTTTGGGATTTTTTAATTATGTAATTTTAGGGCTTTTTTAGTATTTGGTTTTATATTTTGTAAATATATGATTTTTTGGTATTTTTGAATATAATATTTTTTGTATTTTTCTAAATATAGATATAATTTTTTTATTGTTTTTGAAGAAGAATAAGGGAATTAGACCATAGTCTTATTCCTAGGGCAACAGGAGAATCGTATGCAACATCCTTTTCGAGAATTGGCAAGTCAATGCTTATGAACTAGGGCAAAGACTAGAAACGCTACGGTTAAAATAGTCCTTGACCTAATTAGGATAAACAAGGATACCAAGGCCCAAAACAAGAGGGATTCTCCAAGAGAATTACCTCACCAACAAGGCTAACATTAATATGGCATAAAACCCAAAATATTCTTACCATGGAAGCAGAAGCAAGACAAGACAAGAGATTGAAGATCTGACTCACATCAATGGATGACAAGAAGAAGAGTGCAAACCCAAGAATCTTTTATTCTCAAGAGATAGTGTTTTCTTTATTTGAATCAACCTTGAAAGCTTGTAAAGGAAACCTTGAAATATCAACATTATCCTTCAAACCCTAGAAGACAAGCCAAAAAGAAGGTGCACTACACATAGAAGCTCATGTTTACCAAAAGAAATATGAGTTTCATAGTGATAATCCCATGATTCAAATTGTTTTTAATGAGGAAGAGAGTGCTTTATTTATACTAAGCTCCCTATCTCCTTTATCCTCAAGCCGACCTTACAAAAATAACATACAACTTAAATTTATGACTTGTCACCCACAAAATGGTTGGGGACTAAACTGAAAGACGTAAAATAATGACAAATATGCAAGAAGCTTCAACCAAGATGAAACATTCAGCCTAGAAGGCTGACGTCATGCCCCAACTAACCCCAACAATGTGATATTGCCCTCAATGCCCTCCATTTTTGCAAGTTACAGCCTTCCAAATGCTCTTTTAAGTTGGACGCCCTTAATTTCTTTGACCAAGATGACCAAGAGGAGGGGTAATACAACAAAATAAGGTCCAAGTGGGTATGATAGAGGTTTGCTGAAGTGCGTATGACAACCGTTACAAATGCAATCTCCTTTACAAAGCATAATATCATAAGTGTGGCTAGGGGCTCCAGAAATCATGTATCCTAATGGAGTCACCCAAAAATACACTAAAACCTACCCAAGGCATAAATGCCCGACATGATAGGGAGTTACCACCCATCAAGGGGTAGTCAGCAGGGCCATAAGACCAATACACCTTGAAATGAGGCCCAAGAGGATCTTCCATCACTGACCAAGGGTTTGGGTAACTGATAGACCAACACTTTTACATAAAATAGCCCCAACTTGGCCTTTTACAATAGCAAAGGATCCCGTCTTTGGCACATCTAGTAGGGTGCGCTGCAGAGAATATAGGGCATAGCAAGTCTTAATGTCAAAAAATGAGTGAAATGTCCTTCATTAAATTATTGTAAATCTATAAGACATTGCTGTTGTAGAATATGATGACTTAAATGACCAACAATGGAAATAAAGCTTTAAATAATAAAGAAGATTGTGGAATTGCTATGTGAACAAATTTAAGCTTGAATAAAAATTGCAAGTTAATTCTGAAAAATGAATCTCATTAAAATTTAACTTAAGATACCATAAACTCTTGTTCTATTGTTGGTTTTGTCAATAGAATGAAGTCATTCATTCATTTCACATGTGGCATGCATTTCATGCCACATGCCACATTTCCTTTATAGTACTTTGACTCTTTTAACTTTGGCTTAGGCATTTATACATGGGGGTAGTATAGAGACCATGGAACATAACATTTGATAAGTCAATTATGAAAGTGGTACATGATGGAAATGGGTGAAAAGTCTAGTGAAATGACATGGCATGAAAAATGGCTTGGTGAAATGTTGTAAATGACGTGAAATGAGTCACACTTACTTAAATCCATAGGAATACACTTGACTCACAAGGCTACACAATTATCTAAATGAAGAATTATGACCACACCGCGATGCATCCTTATGAAACAACCATCTAAGATCCATGAGCCTTTATAGAGTAACACCATCGACCCCTCATGATCATGCCCACACATAAGAAAGCACTTACCATGAGTCAACTAGATAGAGTATGTCATAAAACTGGTGTCAAATGAATGTCCCCATCGATCTTTGGCACATAACATGTTGATCTGAGCAAGCTGGAAGTGTCTCTGGAAAATATCCATGGGTAAACCACAGGTCTCATTTGTGGAACTGCTGGATCTGATGGAAGATCACATAGGCATCAATCATCAAGTTACCCCTACATGTTAGGGGGTAACAAGTTGCATTGATTTGTTTTCCCACCTTTAGTGAGCATTTATTGCATTGATTTCTGTGTTTTCCCAACAGTTTAGAGGGATTTTATGTGTGTTGACTTTTCGCTGTCATGTAGTATTTTAATACAAAACAGTAGAGTAACTTTCCCCTTTTGATTTATAATTTAGGGTGCATTGTTTTCCATGTATGTTAGTTGACTTTCCTCTATTTCTGTTTGCTCATTTTATTTGAATTCTATAAGACAAAAGATTTGTTTTGTCTCATTTCTGGAGTTGCATTGTTCTTTTGTGGAATATTCATCTATTCAGATGGGAAATCCTGATTTAGAATGACCCTGTAAACACAAAATAAGAATATAAGAACAGATGGGAATCCAGGGAATAAGAAAAACAGATTTCCAGAACTTTCTTTATTCCCAGATTCTATGTGCCAAGTATGCCCTCGTAAATAAATAAAACTCATAAGCTACTTAGGCTGCCCTCACTTCTGTCAAGGTGCAATTATTATTCTGCATGAAACTTGCTTCATCTTTAACTCGGCTTCTGTAATTTGGATTGCATTGTCTTATGCCTGGTTCATTGTTAACTTAATTCTATAAAATGCTTATGCAGGTCTCATTTGGTTCAGAACTGAGCAATCGAGCTCCAACTTTTGACATGGATTTAGCAGATTTCTTGGACACAAATGGTCCTATTACATACGAGAAAGCACGGAAATATTTTGCGCAGGACCCATCCCAGAAGTAAATCTCCCGCTTTGCAATTGTTTTCAAGCAGAACATGATAATTCTAGATACTGTCTTAATGGTGATTTGAATTGATTATGATTAGGTGGGCTGCATATGTTGCGGGAACAATTCTTGTTTTAATCCGTGAGCTGGGTGTGCAGTTCGATGATGGTATTAGCATACTGGTATTTACTACCTATTTTCAGTCATTAAACCCAATAATAAAAATCTTATTTGTATTGAACTATAAGAGAAGAACTTGTCTATAAGTTGTGCTCTAATGGTCTTTCTATGTACCTTTGTTTCAAGGGAAATGTTGGATATTATAGTATGCATGAACCCAAGTAGGAACACATATATGGAGAATGTATTATTTATTGAAAAAACACATATCAAATACATCAACATGGGCTTCTTCTATACACCATGTAATAAGTTATTCCGCTACTTTCTCAATTAAGCCATAGTTAATGTACCTCGTTAACATTAATTATGACCCTTTAACACTAGGACTCTAACAGAGATTTATTTAGTGTACACCCCGTAACTTGTGTTGGATTTTGTGCAACTTCGGAAAATATTCTTATTGTATTTTATTGTAATTATTTGTACCTCCTATGGGAGTTGATCTTGATGTAACTAATCATGTAAACCCTTGAAAGAATCAATGTAAACCTTGGGGAGAAAATTAAGTAAAGAAAATAATTATTAAATGTATTTTATATTCCCCCAAGACAAGTCGGCCCAGTTAGGGAAAAGGCCAGTTTGGCAAGTGTATAAATAAAGAGGTTATGATTCTCATTTGACACACTCACTCAACCAAGCAAGTTCACACCACTTGGAGAGAGATTCGGATCTGCAGCTAGGAGAAGATATTTTGGGGTTTCTATTTGGAAAGTTCTTCCAACTTTTTCTCTCTCATCATTGTACTCTATTCTCAGAATTCTTCATCTCTATACGAAGGTTGCTGGGTTTTCTCTCTATTGGGTTTCCGAGGACAAATTCTTGTGTTCTTTGTTTCTGTGTGTTGTCCGCCAAGATGCACACCGTAAGTAGAAATCTTTCGAAAGTTGTTCCCTCACTACAAGTGGGGAAGGTGTGGCCTTGGGGGAAAGCAATGAGCCAGGTACTGTCACCTGAATCCCAGCTCCTCTGTTTAGGCAAACTCCTAATGAAGCCAAGGGGGGTAGACCCTACAAAAAGTTTCTAAGGCTCTTGTGTTTTTTAGATGTCTTGAGGTGAGGTGATGCGGATGGGTGTTGTTTTAAGAGTTTTTATCATGATCACAGATTTACAATAATCAATATATATAATCAAAGATAACCAATTGCAAGATATTGAGATGCACAACCACTTGATGAACTTAAATACAAGACACTCACAATATAATATGGATATTAAATGACCAGTGCTCCAGATAGATAATAAGCAAAATAAAATGATGGTGTCAAGGACTAGTGCCTTATGGAGTCAAAAGTCTGAGTGCTTGGGTTGCTTGATACAAGAGTTCGAGAGGTATGTTTGTGAGATCGTTTTGCAATTGTTCTTGGTTTATTTTATTGTAAATTTTATGTAATCTTGTTTTAGGTGTCTGCAGAAATCTAGCCGGAAATACTGTCACTGGCTACGTTCGAAGACATGACGGACCTGCCTAGCTCACAAGCTAGGTGTTCAGAGAATTTAACTAGCTAGTGTCCAGGTTGGGTTGCCCGACGCCACCACTTGGAATTTTCCCACTACCTGAGTATTTATCGAATCAACGCTGGTTCGCTGGTTATGGGTAAAAGTTTTATGATGTTTGAATCTTGCAAGATTAATCAGTCCAATACTGTTTCTGAGTATTCCTACCCCTTTCAAGGTTGGTCAGAGCATACTCTGGCAAGGAAACAACGAATAAATTCAAATTTTATTATGGGAAATGTGAGTTGTGAATGATTTTATTACAACACAAGAAAAAAATCTCCAACAGAGAGTGATCTTGACCTTGTTTTATGACAGAGGTTCAAGAGTCTTATGATGTACGGAATTAAAGTACTGTACTGAAAGTAAAATCTTATCTACCCAAGAATCTCTTTCAGGTCAAAGACCATACTCAGGAGAGCATGGTGGTAAGTAAAATAAAAGTAAAAAACAACTCTCCGACAGAGAGCACTCTAGATCCACTATTGGTGAGATTCAAGAGATTTCTACTTTAAACAATTTTATATCAAAGATAAACTATTTAAGCACATGATGCATCAACTAGCAATTATTTGGAAAATGAGACTAAACTAGTAAAGCAAAACTAATCTAAGTATTGAAAATGAAACTAAGCTACAGCTGCAGAAAGTCACAACACTACAAGCGTCCCCCAAATAGGGGAAGTAGAATGTGGGGGCTTAAAAACCCCATTTGCTTTTTTATTAGTAAGTTACAATGCTTTTCTTGGTTTTTGGAATTTGTCAAAAAAGGTTTTGCTTTCTTTGGTTTGCTTAGTCCTTTGGTTCTTTTCTTGCTTGATTTACTTTTTGTTCACCTATAGATAAGAGCTCTAAACAACAGCTGATTAGAGTGTTAGAAAACCAAATTTGACTTATGACTCGAAAAGATGAAAGTAAATGGGATGAGAAACACCAAAAGAGACAAGTAAAAAGCCCAAAACAAGAAAATAAAACCAAAAATTAGACCTTGGAAATGAAGGGTGAAAAATGCACGATTTTCGATGAAAAGACTTGAAATTTTTTAGGATTTTTTTTTGGAAATTTTTATGCTAATTTTCAGAATTGGAAAATAGCAGAAAATTACCAAAAATCAGCAAAAAACCAACAAACTTAAAAAGGCACGCTTTTCCAGAAAACGATGAAAAAATTAAAAAAATAATTTTTTTTGGAAATTTTTTCGAATTTTTAGGCTAATTTCCAGAATTGGAAAATAGTAGAAAAATGTCAAAAATCAGCAAAAAAACCAGCAAGCAAAAAAGTGGAAAATTTGCATGTTTTTCAAGAAAACTTGTGCACGTTTTCCAAGGAAAAAAGTGACTTTTAAACACTAGTCTTGAAATTTCCGGCTAGCTGAAAATACACAAGAGATAGTGGGGAAAGAGAAGTGGAACAAAACAATGCGTCAATTGGGAGCAACTCCCAAAGTACTTCTCAAGAAAAAACTTTGGTAAAAAAGACTGAAATCAAAGTCTAAAAGGGAGATCTTGAGATAAACAAACAAATAGATCTTGAAAATGGATTTACAAGCTTTGAGAATGAATCTAGATCTTTTGAAAATGAAACTTGAAGAGTAGATCTAGATTTAAAAAAAAAAGATCTAAGGCTAGAAAACCTAGATCTACCTTAGTAAAAGATAGACAAGCTTGAAATAGAGATTTTAAATGACTTGAGATCTTTTACAAAAAAATGGAAATAGAAAAGATAAGAACCTTATGCTTGAGATCCACTTGTAGTAACCAGAGAGAAGATTGATTTAACTTTTATGGTGGAGATGAGAAGAATCCAAGCCCTTCTTTTTAGATCTTTGGATGAAGATGAGGTCATGTTATCACACAACTTGTAGTTGCCCCTAGAGGTATCCCATCCGGGACGGTAGAGGAGACAGGCAACTAAAGAGGTGACCCAAGAGATGCCACGGTTCCCAATGCAATGTGGGAGTCACGTCAACCGAGGCACTCTTCGCTTTAGGTCAAGGTATAACTAGACCAAGGGGGAGACCCTATACCCCAATCACAGTTGATTGGACCTAAACAAAGGTTTCTAAGGGTAGGTAAATGATGAGTTACGAAAACCAATGCAAGGCTAAGTGGACCTAAAGGTTAAGGTATGGTTGAAGGTGGTGTGATGGATAATAAGTGTTTCAACCTATGAATGGTTTAGGCCACATGATGGGGTATGATTACTAGGTATAGTACCAATGTGTTTGCACAAATGGGTCTAGTTTCTTGGGAAGTGTGAAATGGTTCTAGATGGACCCACAAGGTGAATTTAGGTGTGAGGGTGGTACTATAGGTTAGATCTAGGATAAATTTATAAGTTGGAGTTGGTTCTAGGATTACCCATGTGCTAGATCTAGGGTTGGACACTAATCCCAAGAAGTGCGCCTTGCTTGGAGAGGGACTAGTGCCTTGTTTAGTGGGCTAATGGAGTCAAGAAAGATGTCAAAGTGTAGATCGGGACACCTAGAAGCCAAGTCAAGTGAAATGGATGTGATCCAATGGTTAGGTCTTACTAGATCTAGGTTTTTAAGTGATGACCAAAAGTGGACCACAATTCCTTAAAACAAGGAATGCAATCCCCAAGGTAGATCGGGGCAAAAGGATAGTCTAGACCTAGGTTTCAAGGCATGGGCATTCCAAATCTACGAAAATCTCCAACACCCACTTCCTAGAAGTGGTCCAACTCAAAACTCCCAAGGGGTGCGACTTTCTCAAGGAGAGGCAAAAAAGTGGGTTTGGTGGACCATGCCAAGTCCAATGGCCACCAAAGTGTAGATCCGGGGTGCTAGTACCCCGATCTATGTTCCTTCAAAGTTTCAAATGAATCCAATGTGTAGATCTTGGTAGATCTAGGTTTTAAGGTGCCAAGAAGGTCAAAGGGGGGTTTCAACCCCTCAAAACATGGAGAGATGTCCACAAGGTAGTTTTCACCAAAGTAAGGATATGGGTATGTGTTATCAAGTGTCTAGTTGTCAAATCAAGCGGGATCTCACATACCCATGTGCTAAATCTAGCCCAACAAGCCTCTCTCAAGGAAGTGCGCTTTAGGTCAAGGAGAGCTTTTTGTCTTAGAAAATGGGTCAATTCTTAGCCAATCACCACCAAATTATAGATCCAACTAGGGGTGGATGCTATAGAGGTGGGTTTTCAATATCTTTTCAAATTGAGGGCTAGATCTAAGTAGATCTAAGAAATACCAAAAACAAGGGTTTTAATTTGATTAGGGTTTTTGTGATCTAGAAATTATGGAAGATTCAAGGAAGAGAAGATCATACGTCTTGGGACATACCTGGATGAAGAGATGAATGCTAGTTGAGACGAGGATTACTTTGCCAAAGATCAAATGGAGAATTGTTGAAGCCCTCTTGCCAAATCGATTTTTCCAAGCCACATGAGATTCCTTCTAACCTGTCAAGCCAAGGAGCAAAGCATCAATTAGTTTAACAAATTGAAGGTAGATGCAAACAAGAGAGAGAAAAACATAGAATAGTTGACACAAAGGCAAAACCACTCCCTGTCAAACCCAAAACGACTTCTTCCAAGCTTGAAGGGCAAGCCTCCCCACCAATTCGCACTTGTCAAAGTCGCCCTCTCAACCTGCAAATAAAGTATGGCAAATACGCAAGAAAGCTACAAAAGATCCTCCAGTGCAATGGACAATAGCATTTACAATCGAAACAACCAACATCCACTCCAATCCAAGCATGTACTCCAAAAGATAGAAATTTTATTCCAAGAGCCAAGAGCCAAAAATCTCTAGATGATTTTACAATGAGGGGGTCTCCTCCTTATATAGGATAATAAAGACCAAAACCCTAGATCTCAAAACCACTTTTTGAAATGAGTGGTTGAGATTAAAAGATCTCACAACATAATCAATGGCTAAGATGAATCCATAACATAATATCACATGGATCACTCAACATAACAATAGCGCCCTCAATAAATGGTACAATAGAGGGTGACGTCATCCCACAAGAGGGGTATAAAGTACAATAATCCACCTCATGATGACTAGGACATGATAAAATAAGCACATGGTGGGGCTAGGAGGTATAAATCCTTGCTAGCTCACCCCAAGGCACAATGAAATAATAAAAATATGTCCAATATAATAATAATGACCAAAACTGTCCTCAGAATCCATGACAGTCGAGCAGTAAATGTCCTCCTGTGATCAATCTGGAGATACCCACATGGTGAAAAATGACTGGAAGATAGTGAGATCAACCTGGAAGACCTCTGTGAAAACCAAATGCCAAAACCTTGCCTCAATTGCCCAAATCGATTTCCTCAGTGACCACTTTATCCCATTTTTTAACTGCCTCGGGAACTGTGAAAGTGCCAAAACTGCCTCCTAGGGTGCTAGCGCTGTCCATCTGAGCCCACCAGGCTCTCCGGGAGGGGGGATAAATGGTAATAACAAGTGGCTGGACCACCCCCTCCATCATCAGCGCCCTAGGTGAACTGGCCTCTCGGGGCCCCTGCTGCTCAGGCTGGGAAATCAGCCCCAAATCTGGTCAACAAGTGTAAAACTGCATCAATCACTGCCAGAAGTGCCCGGAACTGAAAGATAAGTGTCTCAATGGATCCAGAAGACCCAAATCCACTAGGAATGAGTACTCATACACCCTGGGTTGCCCTAATGGGCTAGCTGTAGGGTCCACCATATATGGACAATGTATAATCTGCTGATCTGTAATAATAATAACCTGCTGAACTGGATCAAACATCATCTGTATCATATGTCCATCATATGACATCATCATCAAACATGTGGGACCATAAATCATCACCAATAATCATCATACATGGTCCACATCATCACGGATCCCAAGAATATATATAATCAAGGATAAACCACATCAGTAGACTAAGACAATGCTTCTTTAATCACTTCATAGCTAAGCTCAACGTATAAATTCCATTCAGTGGCATTAATTAAGTTAACATATTCCGTGATAATATAAAATTACTTGCACCCTAGTTCAAATGACAAACTTACCCATTGGACATGGTCAAACTGCTAGTGAAGGATGAAGGCTAGGAGCAAGGTTGGGACAAGGGTTTGACTTGTCTAACTTAACTCAAAAATACTTTGGACTGGGAGAAGGGGGAAGCTACAAACTCTGTGCTGGACAAAAGAACACGGGGGATGGCTGTGCCTCACAAATGGATAAGTTGTTTAGAGAGTGCTTATTCAACTTTAGGCACCATGTCTACATCAAGTTGATCCAAGTTCATTAGGATCATTCAATTTATTTCCATGGCCTTTTTGGCCTACATAACCCTTCGGATTTCAGATGTGCTGAGAAGCACAACTAGTTGCAGCTTGCATCCAGGGCATGTTTTTTTTATATATTCACAAGGTCAGCAATTGTTTAGATATAGCTTTTAAGAACTATTGCTTTTTGGACCTTTCTTTATACTCTTCGAGGAGTATTTTTAGCTTTTCATTGCTCTTGCCCTTTTTTTGTTTCCATGGGCGAATTTATTTAGTTTCCACAGGTAGAACATGAGCTTTCAGTTTTAGCCAACAACATCTCAAGTGACTAGGGGGAGTTCGAGCCAAGGCCTACAATCCAACTCACCAAAGGCAAGTTCTGTCACCAACTCAGAGCCGAGACACTGAATAAACAGGGATGCGGTCCAAACACAGAGGTAGAAAAATGGGGAAGTCCTCAGTATCAGAAAGTCAAATAAGACAAGTCAGGGTTTAAAGTCAAACAGGAAGGTCATGTATGGATGGAGACAAGTGGATATGGAGCCTACACTAGCAGACAACAGGTGTCGGGAAAGACCATGTCTATGTAAGGTGAAATACCAGTAAGTTTTGTTAGATGACCTAAAAGTGCAAGCAATTGTCCATTTTAAGGTTTACAGTTCATTTTAAATAGTTTGCCACATCAGGAATAATATACCAAGCACATGCTATAATCATGACTAAATCAATCAAGCTAATAATCCACTGTCAGTGAGAACATATCCATAGATCATACAACATCATCATAATAGCAATCATCATGCATCATCTGAAACACTGCTGAAGTACATCTCTAGGCACTGAACTGAAACTGTAATGGGATAAGTGGTCACATCAGTCATCCAAACTGAACTCTCAAGGCTCAGCCTTGACACAAGGTCATATACAAATCTGAATAATATACTGCTCTGATCATGAGTGATCCATAATATATAGCCATGCTCTGGAATAAATGAAGCTCTGGAGTGTGCAGATATCTGCTGTACAAGAATAGTAGCCCTGCTACTATGGTGTGATAACAGGTCAATTCAAAACCATTGTGCATTCAAGGATGAGGATGCCTTTGAAGTCTTTGAAGAAGGGGGAGATGCAAACTAGCTCATCCCTTACTCCAAGATGTACCTGAAACTTGTTAATAACACACTTAAAAAGAAGAGGAAGATCTTAGTATGTTAGTACAAAAATAAATCCAAAGAGCATGTATTGAGTCCAACTAAAGCATGCTACTCCAAACAATATTTAAATACCAATCATAAACAAGTAAATTGATCCCAAATACTTTCCCTATGTGCTTGAGAAAACAAGCCTTTTAAGCTAGATCCAAACTCCAATCAATAAACATGCATAAAAATTGAATTATATTACTTTAACAAGGCACCATGAACCATGCATGCACCAATTTGACCTCCAAAGACTCAAACTTTATTCCAAGTTGCACAAAAGGCAAAAATATTACAATGTAAACGGGCAGAGGTTTCTTGCACAAAATAACCACTACTAAGAGAGCCAAAGGGCATCTCTTTTATACAAAAACTAGATGCCAAACCCCTAATTCGAATTGGCATAGAAGGGAGCCAAGCAATATGCATGAACCAATGGAATGAGCACACAACTCATTGATTGAAGAGTTAACAAGATCTTGGAAGGTGAAGAGGTGGTGACAAGGCTCTGCCTAGGAGAGGCGCCCTTCACAATGCATAGTAAATATCACCCAACCATTAACCAAGTGCCACATCACCAAAAACGTGAGCTTGCATGAGGAGGGCGAATTTCTCCATTGAGGATCTCTTGCAGTGCTCCGATACTGATATGATTTGACATGGAGTTGATTGCAATCATCTTTAATGACTCTTGCCATGTCATTTAGACCTTTATTTTATTTAATTTGGCCTTTTATGAGAGATTTGGCTTTTCTCAAAAATATTATTTTCTGAATATTTTAATTAATATTTCTCAATTTTTGATTTTTTGAGAAAATATTAATTATGAGGCCAAATAATTGTCTGAAACTTAGGCTAAGTGGGTTTGAGGTTTAATTGGGATTTTTGGCTTTGGAATTGAGCCTCCAATCATTTAAATCCACCCCAAACCACTTAGTTATTACAAATTGAATTTTTTCAATTAAATATTTGGAAAAATAATAATAAAATAATAAAAAATAAAAAACTCATCCAATGCGTCCGGTAAAAATTTTTCGGATATTGTTTTTAATGGATGAGGGACCTAGGAAATGACCATCTAAGACATACATGGTGTCTAGTAGGTTCATATACATCAGTTGGACTCTAATAACCCCCCAAGGCTCAAATTTCAAAATTGGGAATTTCAACTTTGGAGGAAGCGGGAGAAAAGGCTATAGGCAAAACATAATTGACAAGGACAAAAAATCCCTAGAATGCCTTAGTTGATAGTCAAGTCATGGGGGACCGAGTCACTCAAAACCCTACTAGCACACTTATTACAAACTCCATGGGGCCATGGTCATTTCAGCAGAAAAATAAAAATAGATAGCCAAAATTGGCTAGGCACAACAACTGGAACTTCTGATATACTGGATATGAACATAAATCATAATCATCAAATGGCGGTTCGTCGGAAGTTCAACTAATGTACAAAATAGTTGATAACATCTGGCTCCAACTGCGGGACGTGTGCTTGATCTGGCATTCATGCAAGGAGAGGATACGAGAACACCAGAATCTCTGGTTTTTATATAACCTGTAAAAACATCTCAACTCGACAAAAAACCTTTGGTAGCACAAGTGTTATATAAAAATGTCAGAATGAAATACCAACTATATTTTATTTTTGGAAATAAATCTTAAAAATCTAAATGTAGAAAGTATAAGCTATTTTTTGAAAAAGTTTTATTTCTTCCTATTCTAATATAATACAAAGAAAAATGTTAAGTATAATCAGAAATCCAATGTAACCATCTAAGCATGTTATCAATATAAAAATAAATTTTTACCTTGTCTCTAATTACCAGCCAGAGCAAGGGCATGCTTATCAGAAAGTGCAAACCTGCTTGGATCTTCTGAATGGGAGGGCTGGATGGGGAATCATAAGTATGTAATAAATATTTGAAGTGCTTCCCAATATAGTAAGTCTTCCTGTAGGTATCCTCTATCCATGACAGGATAGGGTGAAAAAATTCAGGGTGACAAGGAAATTCTGGTGCCTCATCATGCTGATCCGAAAGGCTCCTTTGAAAATGACTTTCTGTGAAAGTGCAAGCCTCGAACTATTCTAATATACAAGGGATATCCGACGGCTGAGATGTATGCTCAATTGACTGCTCATATGTAAAAATATCATGCTCTTCCTCCATGTTCAACTGCTCAAAATTCACACTCCCTTCTCTAGATACATCAAAAATAGGTTTTCCAATGTATGCCCAATTGTCATCATCCATATCTTTGTCAAATACGGGGGAGTCTTCATGAATTTTGTCATATTCTTGGCTATATGTATCCTCATGCTCATTAGTGGGATTCTCATTTTGTTCATTATTGACTTCTTTAGACATGGCATAGATAGGGTTCTCTAAAAAGGTTCATTCATCATTATCAATATCTATGTCATCCATGATGGATTCCTCATCACTTATGCCATCCTCCAAGCTATGTTTATCCTCCTCAACTTCATCCTCTCTTTGAATAGGTGCTAGAAAAGTGGAGTAAATTGCACAAGTCCCAATATCATCAGTATTATGAGTATATTGATTAAATGGATTCTTGGGATTCTCAACATGATATTTCCTTTCTTTCTCATTGTGCAATTTAACCACAGAATCCTCAGATGTTGGCACAGTGGCATAGGTTCAATCCATTTGGATCCATCCTCCTAAAGTGGCAGCCCACCTATGCTCAGAACTCAACATCGGTAGCTATTCGATAGAAAAGGTTAAGGCTTCATATATTTTTGTCACACACATCAGAGCCGAGACACCAGGGAAGACATGGAAGTCATCATAACAAATAGGTCATAGAGGGGGAAGAGTCTTTGAGTTACTTAGCGATATTCAGATGAAAAGGGATTTGCATCATGCAAGGTGGAATAAGTGGAATAGGGACAAGGTCAACATGGGAACCAAAGGGTCAAGTAATGATCCAAGCAACCCTTTGGAGAGCTGCTAGAGTACAAAATGAATATAACACAAACTAACACAAAATGGGATGCTATGCTAATGCCCTACTCATCATACTTATCAAATAATCACTAGTTATAAAAGAAATCCTAATACAAGTCAGTCCATCAATATCACATATAATCATCCATAAAAAATAACTTCAGGACACATTGTTTAATACACAACTGCAACATGTAGGATACATCATAGGAACATAATGTGAAGCACTGTGAGTCAAGATCCCATCCTCTGTCCAATAGTGGAAAATCCACTGTATGCAAGGTTCCAAAATGTATGGCAAGGGATCCCAAAGTTAGTAGGTAGATGACCTGGGGCTCCACTTTGAAAGTCTTCCCACTCAACTCATCTAGCTATAATCTCAAAAATGAATCTCATCTATCTGCAACTGATGCTCTGTATCTGGTGCTCACTGTCATGGACTGCTCAAAATCTGGTTTTCTTTGGCAAAAATGAGTAGATCCCCCTACATAATCTGTGATAACAAATATGATACACTAGTTGCCAATTTGGTTTTAATGATATTCAGCTAAGTACTTTCCAGATTTATTATGATATAAGCAACAGCCCTATTAACAGATTTTAAAGGGGACTCGGGGGCCAAATCAATCAGTTTTGATGATGGTATGTCGCTGGTACAAATTACAGATTTGAATAAAATTAATCAAACTTGTTCTAGGTGACAACAATGAGGTTCAACAATGTAATTTGCAGATTTGAAAATTATGGTTATCTTTATTTTATTTCAGATCTGTTAAAACGACATAAAAACAAAAAAATTATTACATTTTTTATTGGTTGAAGGAGGGAATAGTACCTAGCAATATGGGTAGATCTTGTTAGTTTATTTTTGGTTTGTTTTATTATTTTATTTTATTTTCGTATGAATCTATACCAAAGCTGCACAATCCTTTGGTACGTGCCGTTTTGCATGTGTGTGTAACCATTTGTACACAACAGATTTTGGTGACCATACTGGGGACTCGGGGAGGATCCATTATCTCCCTTTCGGTTGTGTCAGATTTCGTTTTCCAGCCGTATTTTGAGTTTTTTTTGTTGCTTGGATCTAGTTGTGTTTGCTGTCTATTTGTTCGGTCTAAAAATTTCCTACAATTTGTTCCATTTAAAGTTTCCAATAAAATGCCATAGTTTCCCAACTGGTTACTAGAAACAACCACATTAATAATATTAATGTGTCCGAATATGCCGTTAGGCATATATTTAGCACATTAATAATGTTTTTTTTCCTATAGAATGTGTTAAATATACGCCTATCGGTGTGCACTGCTTTCCTCTCTAGTCAATCCGGGTACTTCACTCTCTATGGTGCAAGGGGGATCATCCCCCACCGACCTCATGAATGTTGATAATAGTTTAGTATCACTAGGAGTGGGCATATGGGGTCATAAGATAGCACATAACTTGGACTCTTTTTGCGAACAGAAAGAGGTATATAACCAGATGAAGTGCATACGGCCTACTTGCCTTGCTGTATACTAGGGCAGATTTAATCCTTTGATGAAAACAAACTAAGTCTAACATCATAGATCTGTCATATTAAAGGGAAAGCACCTTAATTTGTTACGTATTCCTAGTACTATATTGGAGGAAATGATACTATTGACATACATTCATTAAGATTAAGATGGGAAGAGAAAGAAGGAAACCATTAATACAAGCTATTCAAATAAAAAAGATGTTACCAATTTGATGTCATTCACACATAGATCTCCGACAAGTAATTTGACCCAAGCAAGTTCAGCAGCAAGGTTCTGATGTATAGCTTCAGTTAATCTTCAATAACACCAAATCAATATCACCGGAGTATCTTTGAACCATCAACAACCTTTACAAATGGAGGAGCCTTGCTTTTATAGATTTCAAGGCTCAAAACCTCCATGATAAAATAATATCCATGTGAAAACCGTAGATCTAATCTAGGAATTCATAAATTAATAATATCCAACTAACTTAGTGGACAAGTTCAACAAGTATTAAAATATTGGTGGCCATGCCACATGTACAAATCTCTAAGTAAAAAAGCTCCTAGAGGTAGGACTTCACCACTAAGGTGGGCAACTAAATCAAGTCAAATCAACAACCAAAGAGAAAGTTGCTCCTCCTAAAATTATGCAAAACAACTCAACCTTTCCACCTATGTGGCATCCAAGGAATAGATAAGAGTCACAAGTGTGGCAGCTCCTCGTGTGTCCTCATAATAACCATAGAATCATCCAAGTGTGGTTTCCAAGGTGCAACTAACCCTCAATGATTGTGGCAACGGTCATATCCCTAGATGTAGGGAGTAAACAATCTAACCAACTTATCCTTTCATGTGGAAGGAAACAACCATGGAGCTGAATCAAGGGGGCAACCCTATTAAATCACCTACCATATGAATAAAATAACCTAAATGTCTCCACTTGTGCTAGTAAGCCAAGCGCTCCTCCCCTCGGGGCTAGTAACCTCTTCATCATGTGGGAGGGTGAAAAATAACCCCTTTTGCTAGGGTGCTACCTTTGTAGATCCATAATAAAGCTAGAAGGGGTCAAACCATCAAACCATAAGTTTATCACTGCTATAATCATCTAGCATATGTAACAGGGTGAGTGCTCCCCCTCAGAACAACCATATATGATATAACAGTGTGACGCATGTGTGAAATACACCCAAAATGACTAGGGTGCTGAAGGTAGGAAGTCTCTACTTCCAGATATATCCAAGCCATGTCATAATCCACATGAAAATGGTCAATAATATCAAGTGCTCGATATTACGGATATTGATGAATAGGTCTCAGAGGAGTATGAAGCAGTCTCTGGCGAGGAAGTTCCTGACGAAGATCAAATCTCGGAAGGTTTGCTTGAAGAAGCCATTGTTCAAGACTTGATGAATGAAATAATAGCCCTTATGAGCAAAGATGGAGGGATTCTTGAAGATGAAGAGCAAGAAGCCTTAGTTGAAGAAACTGGTGAGTTCTCCATATCCTCATGTTACAATCTCTTATGATATTTTGGCGTTGTTATCACACCATAGTCGTTGGGCTACTATTCTTGCTTAGCAGATATCTGCACTTCTCAGAGCTTGGATTTTTCAGAGATTGGCTATGATGAGCTTGTTATTTGTGATCATTCATGGATCAGAGCAATATATTGTATCAGACTTTTGTTAGACCTTATGCCAAGGCTGAGCCTTGAGAGCTTAGATTTGATGACCGATGTGACCCTTTGTTCCATATAGTTTCAGTTCAGTGCCCAGTGATTATATTGCAGTAGTGTTTCAGATTATTATTGATGATTATTATGATTTGATGTGACCTATGGACTTCTGATTACTGACATGGGATTATTATCTTGTTGTTTTAGTCCCAATGATTATATTGCAGTAGTGTTTCAGATTATTATTGATGATTATTATGATTTGATGTGACCTATGGACTTCTGATTACTGACATGGGATTATTATCTTGTTGTTTTAGTCATTTTCATAGCTTTGACTTGGTGTATGATTCATGATGTGGAAAAACTATTTAAAATGAAATGAACTATCTTTGATGATGTTATAAATTATAAAATGGAGCTATGACTTGCACACTTAGGTTTTCTGACAAAACTCGTCGGTTTCATTACCCTCCTATGAGCATAGATATGGCCTTTCCTGACATCTTTGTCTGCTAGCTTAGGCACCATTTTCACTTGACTCCATCCATCCATGACCTTCCTTATTTGGCTTTCACCTTTGACTTGCCTTCTTGACTTCTTGATATCGTGGACTTCCCCATTTCTACTTTTGTGTTGGACCGTATCCATGTTTGTTTTGTGTCTTGGCTCTAAGTTGGTGACAAAACTTTCCTTTGGTGAGTTGGATTGTATGCCTAAATCATTCTGGTCGGTTGTCCCGATTTTTGGCATTGTGCAGAACTCCCCCTAGTCACTTGAGATGTTGTTGGCTAAAACTGAAAGCTCATGTACTACCTATATTGGAAATCTTTATAAATATGCCCATGGAAACTGTAAACTCTAGAATGTGTTTTTAAACACACGTGAGTAAAGGGCAAGAGCAATGAACTGCTAAAATACTCCTCGAAGAGTATAGAAAAGGTCCAAAAAGCAAATGTTACTCAAAAGTTATATCTATTATTGCTGACCTTATATGTATAAACATGCCCTGGATGCAAGCTGCAATTAGTTGTGCCTCTTAACACATGTGAAATTCGAGGGGTTATATAGGTCAAAAAGGCCATGAAATGAAATGAATGATCCTAATGAACCTGGATCAACTTTGATGTAGACATGATGCCTAAGTTGAATAAACACACTGTAAACAACTTATCCATTTGTGAGGCACAACCTTTTCCCTTTGTTATTTTGTCCAGCACAGAGTGTAGCTTCTGCTCTCCCCGTCCAAAGTGTCATATAGTTGAGTTTGGTCAAGTCACCCCTTTTAGCCTAGCCTTGTTCTTAACCTTCATCCTTAGCTAGCAGTTAGGCCATGTCCAATGGTGAGTCTGTCATTAAAGCTGTTGTGCAAATAAGACATAAATAACATTGAAAATATATACATGATAAATGCCATTGAATGATGTTTATACTTTAAGTTGAGCTGTGAATATGATCTAAAAGAACATGTCTTAGTCTTTGTCTTAATCTTGTCCTTGGTTATATTTTGACCTAGTGAGACATAGTCTGACCATGGTCATTCTTCGGATCCGTGATGATGTGGACCATGTATGCTTATGGATGATGATTGATGGTCCCACATACTCTTGTTGATGACTCCATATGGTGGACATATGCTTCAGATGATGGTTGATGCAATTCAACAGTTTTATCATTATTTCCAGATCATCAGATTTTACACAGTCCGGATATGGTGGACCCTACTGTTGACCCCTTAGGTCAACCCATGGTGTATGAGTACACATTTTTAGGAGATTTGGTTCTTCTGGATCCATTGAGACACTTATCTTTCAGTTCTGGGCACTTCTGAAAGTGAGATGCATTTTTCCACCAGTTGACTAGTTTTGGGCATGTTTCCCCAGCCTGTTCAGCAGAGGCATTGGAGGCCAGTTTCACCTAGGCGCTGTATGGGAAGGGGGTGGTTCAGCCACTTGTTTTTACCATTATACCCCCCTTCCAGACAACCTGGTGGGCTCAGTTTGATAGCGCAGGCACTTTGGGTGTCAGTTTGGGCAGCTTCACGGTTTTCGAGGAGGATTAAAAATTGAATAAAAGGGTCACTGAGGAGTTCGATTTGGGCAATTAAGGCAAGGTTTTGGCACTTCGTATTCACAGAGGTCTTCCAGGGTGAACCCCCCATCTTCCAATCAGATGGCATCAGTCAGTGGGGTCCACAGTGGCCACAGGAGGCCTTTTACTGCATGTTTCTCACAGATTTTGAGGACAGGATTTGATCATTTGTGTTACTTGGACATGTCATAGTCCTTTTATTTTATATATCATTGTGCCATGGGGATGAGCTAGTAAGGATTGATGCCTCCTAGCCCCACCGTGAGCTTATTGAGTCATGTCCATGTCATATTTGGTGGGCCCTTGTATCTTAGCCCCCTCTAGAGGATGATGTCACCCTCACTTAGTCACTTTTAGCTATGATGTCATCTCTATTTTGAGTGATCCATGTGATATTGTATATTGGCTCATCTTAGCCATTGATTATGTTTTGAGATCTTTTAATATCAACCACTCTTTTCAAAAAGTGGTTTTGAGATCTAGGGTTTTGAGATGATGTCACCCACCATGAGCTTATTGAGTCATGTCCATGTCATATTTGGTGGGCCCTTGTATCTTAGCCCCCTCTAGAGGATGATGTCACCCTCACTTAGTCACTTTTAGCTATGACGTCATCTCTATTTTGAGTGATCCATGTGATATTGTATATTGGCTCATCTTAGCCATTGATTATGTTTTGAGATCTTTTAATCTCAACCACTCATTTCAAAAAGTGGTTTTGAGATCTAGGGTTTTGGTCTTTATTATCCTATTTAAGGAGGAGACCCCCCTGTTGTAAAATCATCTAGAGATTTATGGCTCTTGGTTGTTGGAATAAAAATACTGTCTCGGGCATCTTGGATCTTGAAGTTGGAATGCTTGTGGTGATTGTAAATGTTTCTTCCTTTGCACTGACAAATATTGGTGGCCATCTTGGATTTTATCTTCAACTAACATTTTTGTAGGCAAAGAAGACGATTTTGAGGAGTGCGAATTGGTGGGGAGGCCTACCCTTCAAGCTTCAAGAGGACGTTTTGGGTGACAGGGAGTTGTTTTGTGTTTGTACCAACAATTTCATGTTGTTCATCTCTTTGTTTGCATCTACTTCCATTCTTGTTTATTGATTGATCTTTTTGTCCTTGATTGACAGGAATAGGGAGGCTGATTTGGTTGAAAGAGGAAAAACGTTGGCAAGAATGGCTTCATCAAGTTTGGCATTTGATCTTTGTGGGAAGTAATCCTCGTTACAAGCCTCTTCCATCTTCATCTTCCAGGTATGTTCTATGAGGTATGATATTGTTCTATCCTATCCATCTACTCTCTTAGATTTTAAAACCCTAATTGATTAAAACCCTCTTTTTCTATTTTTCTAGATCTACTTGGATCTTGCTTGGCTTTGGGGAAAATATTGAAAACCCACCTCTACAGCATCCATGACAATTCGGATCTATAGTTTGGTGTGGATTGGCCTCCATTTGACACACTTTCCAAGGCACATTAGCCTCCTTGAGGGAAGCTATTGGGGCTAGTTCCAAGTTGTGGGTAGGTGAGATCCCATTTGATTTGCATAGTGTGAGAATCCTCACAGCAGATTGAAGAGATGATGTATACCTCACAAGATAATAATTATGATTAAGCAGGAAAATAGAAGAAGAGTGGTCAATGTAGTATAATGAGCAATAGAATAATAATACAGTAGAACTCGGATAGAAGCAAAAATACTTCACACACACTAATTCATTAATCACAAATGGACAAATAAATAATACAATGCATGAGGAATTCGAATGCCAAGGTGGCACTTCGAATTAGCCTTCATGGAGTGATCAAAAGATCACTGGAGTGTCATCGGAGCACAACTAGTAGTCTATCTCATCATCAGTGGAGTCATCAATGCGCAAGTAACTGTCAACCGTCAGTCAAATTGAGTCTAACTGAGTGTGGTAGGTGTAATTGATTGTAATTGGCACATGGAGACACTAACTGAATGAAGGAGACTCAGTGGAGGGCGCATGAGGAGCTAATTGGAGTCAGAATGAGCAGTCAAGTCTCACTGGAGGTTCATCAAAGTGATACAGTCAGTTGAGAGCCAGTCAAGCCTAAAATCAAGGAGAGAACTGAAGATAACTGAATGGTAGGTAAGGAAGGGCGCCTTTCTCAACTGGTAGATGAAAAGAGGCCGCACTAAGCTCTAGGAGGGTTGAAACTGAGTGGAAGGAAGCTCCGGGGGCTAGCTAACTGAGGGCTAGGTGTTGGGACTGATGACTGGGATGCATGCAAACCCTAAATAATGCATGCAAACCCTAAAAGTGCATGCATGACTGCAAATGTAAAGGATGAAAATGCTAGTAGGACTAGGATGGAGTATAGGAATATCCTAACACCCCCCCTTAATCCATCCCGGGCCCTGGTAACTGAGACCAAAGGTCACCCAATACAATGAATAATAATAACAGTCAATAAACCAAGGAAATGGGGAAAATTTCATGGGAAAAATACCCCCCCTCAAAATAGACTGTAAGGCACACACAAAAATAAATGCTCCAAACTCAAGCAGGTGTGATGCTTGGTCATATGTCTGGAGGTATCTTCTTCTTGGGAAGAAGTGGATCATGCTCAGAAAGCATGTGCTTGTACTTGCTCTTTAGATCGAATGTGATGAGAACAAATCCAAAAGTATGAGGATGATCCTTGAACCTGTGATTCAAATCAGCTGAGGTAGGATCAAATCTATGAACGTGCAGATAGTCTTTTGTCTTCTCCTTCGAACCATCATGGGTGAGATTATGCAAAAAAGAACCATCAAATAATAGCTTGAAATCCAAATCAGATTTAAGACTTGAAGAATAGTTTCTTGAGATCTCCTTTGAACCAGCAGGGGTGAGATCAAAACCATCATATGCATCAGAAATTATCCCAAGTAGTGATTGTTTGGATTTTAAATCAACTCCAAGACTTGAAACATGGTTTCTTGAGATCTCCTTTGAACCATAAGAGGTGAGATCAAAACCAGTAAATGCATGAGAATTTATCCCAAGCGAATGGCAATGGCCATATTATTCAATAACCTTCTGAAAGCATGGAATAATGATCATATAATAGTAAATAAGAGGTGATAGATCAAGGAGAGCGAATGCATTACCCCCAATGACTGATTTTACCTCCAAAACATTCATGTGATCATGATGCAAACCAACAGACTCAGGTGCAAGAGAACAGACTCAGGTGCAAGAGAGGATTTAGGACCTTCTGCAATTTCTAGAGTGTGAGCTGGCACATAATTTGAAATAGAAGAAATTTGGAGCATGAGTGTAGAATCTGCAAGTTCTTCTTCTTTGTGGACAACTTCAATATGAGATATGTTTGATACTAGTTCATGATCAATGAGATCATCAAGGAGGGCGAGTGTATCACTTTGCTTGCTCTCAAAAGGGTTTGGACCAATTCCTTCATTCTGTCTGCCAAATCTTTCATCCAGGTGGGCCCATAGCTCTTTTGGAGTTTCAACATCATCAAGGTATTGGTATATCATGTATTCAGGAAAAGCAAGCATCATTCTTCCAAGGGCTTTGTCACCTTTATTCAACCATTCAATCTTCTCTTTAGAGTATTCGAACTCTTTTTCAAAATAACAATCAAAGAGATCATGGCTCTTCAAATATGCTATCATTTTTGGTTTCCATTCATCATAGTTGAATGGAGAAAGAGGAGGGATTTCTTCTGAATTCATGGAAGCTGTAGAAGACCTGCAAAAACAATAGATAATATCTGCAACTGCTACTGCTGCAAAAATGCAAAAACTGCTGCAACTGCTTATCTTGATAATAACCTGCAAAATACTCTCTCAGGAATGGAGATAAACAATACTCTCAACATGCTCTAATACCACGTGAGAATCCTCACAGCAGTCTAAGAGATGATGTATACCTCACAAGAGAATAATTATGATTAAGCAGGAAAATAGAAGAAAAGTGGTCAATGCAGTATAATGAGCAACAGAATAATAATACAATAGAATTCAGACAGAAGCAAAAATACTTCACACAGACTAATTCATTAATCACAAATGGACAAATAAATAATACAATGCATGAGGAATTTGAATGCCAAAGTGGCAATTCGAATTAGCCTTCATAGAGTGATCAAAAGATCACTGGAGTGTCATTGAAGCACAACTAGTAGTCTATCTCATCATCGGTGGAGTCATCAATGCACAAGTAACTGTCAACCGTCAGTCAAACTGAGTCTAAGTGAGTGTGGTAGGTGTAATTGATTGTAACTGGCACATGGAGACACTAACTGAATGAAGGAGGCTCAGTGGAGGGTGCATGAGGAGCTAACGGAAGTCAGAATGGGAAGTCAAGTCACACTGGAGGTCCATCTGAGTGATACAGTCAGTTGAGAGCCAGTCGAGCCTAAAATCAAGGAGAGAACTGAAGATAACTGAATGGTAGGTAAGGGAGGGCGCCTTTCTCAACTGGTAGATGAAAAGAGGGCGTACTAAGCTCTAGGAGGGCTGAAATTGAGTGGAAGGAAGCTCCGGGGCTAGCTAACTGAGGGCTAGATGCTGGGACTAATGATTGGGATGCATGCAAACCCTAAAAGTGCATGCATGACTGAAAATGCAAAGGATGAAAATGCTAGTAGGACTAGGATGGATTATAGGAATATCCTAACACATAGATCTACCTTGATAACCTACCCCTACCCTAGTGCTTCACCTTGTGGGTTCTATTCCTCATTTTGAGGGATTGAGCTCCACTTGGGTCACTTGGTGATGCATTTTGCATCTTAGATCTATGGAGATCTAGGCCATATTTGGGCATGCCATCCTAAACCCACCTTGATAATTGCCTTCCCTACCCCCATCTACATTTTGACATCATTTGGACTCCATTTGCCCCTCCATCTAAAGGCACCAGTCTCCCTTGGGGCAATTCGCGCTCCTTGGGTTAGTGGCCTTTTCCTAGATCTCATATGTGGGTGTTGTCTATCACTACTTAGATCCATAGATCTAACTCATCTCACCCACTCAGTGCCATCTCACCCCTAATTTGACCAAGTGGGCCTCCTTTGGACAATTTTCTGCTTTTTAAGGAGTGGGCCCCACTTGTGTATTTTCATGGTGCTAGATCTATCCATTTGGTCTTCATAAGTGGCCTTAGTCATTCATTGGTTGAAACACTTGTCACTTCTTAAGCCTCTTCAACCACATCTTTAACTCTTCTGTCCACTTAATCTTCACACATTGGTTTTCGTAACCTAACTTACACATTTTCCTAGGAACCTTTGTGTTAGCTAGTCTTCATTGATTGGCTAGGGTCTCCCCCTTGGTCTTGATTCTTCATGATCTAAAGTGAAGAGTGCCTTGGTTATCGTGACACCTAGCTTGCATTGGGAACCATTGCACTTCTTGGGTCACCTCTTTAGTTGTCCATCTCCTCTACCGTCCTGGATGGGATACCTTTAGGGACAACTACAAGTTGTGTGATAACAGGTTTTTTTGGAAGAAAATAACAAGTCTATGGAAGATGACGATTACTGGAAGTTCCTTGGTCCACCAATGTACGATTCTTCAAGACCTTGCAGCATCATGGTGGACCCTCTCCGGAGCACACATTTAGGTGGAGAATCCTATTTTTCCATCAATGAAGAATGGATCAACCCTTTTGCTATTTTGCTTGATGATGGAGTAGTGCGAGATGGAGTGTTTCCACTATCTTCCAGTCGATGATATCTTCAGAACAATATTTCTAGCACCATCTTGCAACGAGCTTTGCTGAAGTCAATCCGTCCATGGTGTACCTTAACCAACAACATTCCTCAAGAAACATTATGGAAATTGTTTAGTCCATTCTGTTTAGTATCGGTAAGTTTCCAATGATGTATTTTAACAAAATTAATACATGTATGTAGACAGTACGATATTCATTTCATATTGCTAGGATATCTATTGTTTATCTTTTCGTTTGAAATGTGAAGAAAGGAATCATGTGGCTGGCAATTTCAAAATTTCAAAGATTATTAGGGATACTAACATGATTATTACAAAGATGAACAATATACTTGTGTATCCAAAGAAATGTTTAAGCAAGTGCATATCGTCTCCCAAGTTCAAAATCAGGTGACCAGTTTCAGGCAAATTTTTTCCTCAATACGAGTGTATGATGGTGATGGTCCATATTGTTAGACATTTTGGTTGGCATTGATGTCAAAGAGTCGGAATGGATTGGACAGAGGATGAGGATGAGTTGGCTTGGACATTAGTGGACATTAGAATGCCATTACGAGCATCCCTAAGTAGCTGTGCGGGCATCTTATAGTAGCCCTTGCGAGGATCATTCCAAGGAGCAGCTAGGGGCATATGAGGGCATCTCCTAGAGTCCCTTGCGGGCATTTCCAAGACCCCATGCGGGCATCTTCTAAGGCCCCCTGCGGGCATTTCATTGGAGCTATTCGGGCAAGTGAAAAGGCCCTTGCGGGCATATGATGGAGCAGCCTTGCAGGCACATATAAGAGTAGTGCAGGCATAAAATGGAGTATCCTGCAGGCATAAAATGGAGTATCCTGCAGGCATATAAAGGACCATTTGAGGGCATCACAGCAGGGCATTTCCTTGGGCCCTTGCAGGAATTTCTATGGAGTGTTGCGGGAATTTCTATGGAGTGTTGCGGGCAGATAAACAGAGCCCTTGCGGGCATTTCCAGAAGTCTTTGAGCATGGTTGAAGGATTGATTCATGAGTTAGTCACATGTTTGGGTTTGTAGTCTCCCATCATGGGCCTTGTAATCCACACGGAACCCACTAGGAACATTGTTTAATATTGAAATAATGATCTAAAGATGTGATGTAAAAAATAAGCTACCATGACCCTAAAAGAATGTATTTTTGAATGGCCTTGGTAAAAAATAAGAAGTCGGCCCAATAAAGATCAAGCATCATTTTTTCATGAATAATTAAAATACACAATTTGAAGGAAGTTCAGGTCCGCTCCATAAAGTTTTTTTTTACGCGTGGTGTATAAATACACAAGTTGAGAGGATCCTTAAGTATGCATTTTGATGTGGTGAGTCGGGGGGTAGACTTAGGAGAGGAGTTGCGAATTTTGGTCAAGTTGAGGGTATTTTCTTCAGCAGCAAACAATTTTAAAGAAGAAAGGGCCAGCAAGATTGTGGAGCAGTTCGGAGGGTATTTTTCTGCAGCAGCAAATAAGGAAGTGTTTTCAACTAATCAATAGGGTGGAAGGGTGGAGCAAGGTTGACAACATGTTTGAAGCCTATGGTGATTTTTTTAGTTGAAGCTGAAAAATAAAAGAGGTTGAAGCCTCTCACTCCAGTTCCAACTGGTGCATTCTTACTATGTTGGAGCACATATTTTTGAATGTAAATTTGTCATATATAAATTTATATAAGCTTCAAGAATTCATTATTGGTGTCATTGTTATTTCAGTTGTTATGTATTTGAATTGAATTTATGTATTATATCAGTTTATCAGAGATTAAATTGATATGTGACTACAACACTAATTCACCCCCCCCTCTCAGTGTTGTGTGTGTGTTTCTCAATTGGTATCAGAGCAGGCCCTTCTTTAAGGTTTGAACACCTGAAGGGAATATTAGAAGACACTTGGAAATGGGTGGACACAAGTTCAGGGATGTCCCCAAATTCGATGGAAATAACTGTCTATTGGAGCAAGCGGATGAATCCCTATCTAATGTCCATGGGGTTCTACATTTGGACTATTGTGACTAATGGGTACAAACCACCCAAAACTCGGCCTATCACTTCTGATGAACTTGAAGAATGTCAAAATAATGCTACAGATATGAATGGCATACTTGGAGGACTCAGTGAAACTGAATTCTTCACAGTTATGAACTACTCAACAGCAAAAGAGATATGGGACAAGTTGGCCACCATCTATCACGGGGATTCTAAAGTTCAACAAGCCAAATTGCAAACATGTAGGACTCAGTTTGAAAGTCTAAAGATGGCAGAAGAAGAAAATATTGCAGCATACCTTCAAAGAGTTGAAGAGATTGTTAATACTAAAAAAGGCTTGGGTGAAACAATAACTCAATCTATTGTAGTATAGAAAGTTTTGAGGACTCTCCCATCAAGATTCAATCCAAAAGTCTCAGCCATAGAAGAAAAAGAAAAGCTAGATGATTTGACGCTTGAAGAACTACATGGCATTCTGGTTGCCTACAAAATGAGAATACAATCACAACAATGAATGTTGTTCCTCAGACAACGGGGTTTCAGATGAAGAGTTAGCCAATTTCGTTAATAGACTTCCAAGAGGAACTAGAAGATACAAGGGAAAGTTTCCACTAAAGTGTTTCAACTGCAGAAAATTTGGACATTTTGCAGCCAAGTGTCCTATAAAGAACAGGCAGAAGCAAGTAAATTCTAGGAGAAATTTTGGAGACAAAAGTTTTGCGAAGAAACAAACACTGTTCACCAAGGTAGAAGAGGAAGGAGTTTCAGAAGAAGAAGAAGAAGAAGAAGGAATTATCCTCGAAGGAAAAAATGAAATTCTGTTTCTAGCACAGGAAAATGATGAGGAGGGTACTGTGGACCTCGAGTCAGAACTCATTGTAGCTTTGGAAGAAATTGAAAATCTAAAGAATTTCAATGAGAAGCAAGAACAAAATCATCAGATAGCAAAGAATCAGTTGGCAAAGAGACTAAGTTTGGTATTGCAAAGGAAAGAAGAGGAAATTAACTTACTCAAGGAGAAACTTAAGAAACCAAACTTAACTAAAAGATTCCAATAGAGCTCACTGGATTTAAATAACATACTGTTGCAACAGAAACATGTTAGTGACAAAAGTGGAATTGGATACACCTCAGTAGGGAGCATAAAGCAGAATGCTCACTGAATCAGGAAGTCTTGGCAATCAATAAGAATGTCACTCAACTTAAGGTTAATCTTCAGAAGATTCAAGAGCCCCTGACTAAGGCATAGAGACAGTTGGTTTTGAGGGAAAAAGAATGTGAAAAGTTACAAAAGGAAGTTATCTGTCTAAACAAACCAAATGACTCAAATCAGCATGGGCCAAGAAGATGAGCTAAAGGTAGTTGCAACCAATCTCTCCTTTAAGGCTTCGAGAAGACCAACCTTTTCCAGGTATCAAAATTTCTTTTTGGGTCATTGCTATAACTATTATAAATTCAGACATAAGGCTATTGATTGTAGAGCACCTAAAAGGAGTTTTACTAACCCTCCTAGAAGACAGTATTCTGAGAGAACTGACTCACAAAACAACAACTCTTTTTCCATATTGTCTGAAGAGATAGAATGCACCAAGTGCAGAAACTTTGGTCACACATCTGACAAGTGTAGACTTGGAATTGTTAATAAAGAAAGTATGACGAATGACATTTGTGGGATAGCTCTTTATGCTCAGAAAAATGAGAATAAGTGGTATATTGATAGCGGCTGTACTAAGCATATGACAGGAGATAAAGGCGAGTTTCTTACATTCAAAAAGGATAACAGTGGTGATGTAGCATTTGGAGATAATGGAACTGCAAAAATCCTGGGAAAAGGAACTGTGGCTCTCAAAGAAAATGCAAAGGCCCAAAATGTTCTTTACGTTGAGGGACTAAAACATGATCTGTTGAGTGTTGGACAACTATGTGATGTTGATTACAATGTTACCTTTTTTACTCACCACTGTGAGATAAGAAGAAATGGCTCTAAACAAATCATAGGAAGGGGAATCAGATCACCAGGGAGTGTTTATGTTTTAGAGGAAATAGAAGGAGAAAGATGCTTTGTCAGTCAACATGATAACAACTGGCTCTGGCACAAAAGAATAACACATCTAAATTTTGATAACATTATAAAAATCAGTCAGACAGACGTTGTCATAGGGATGCCAAAAATCACAAAACCTGCAAACAAACTATGCAGGTCATGTCAACCTGGAAAGGAGGTAAGAACAAGCTTCAAAACAAAAGTATATCAATCAACATCACATTCCTTGGAGTTAGTCCATACAAACCTATGTGGACCTGCGAGAGTTCAAACACTTCAAGGTGAGTTGTATTTCATGTTGTTTATTGATGATTATTCTAGGATGACTTGGGTCACCTTCTTGAAAAACATATCAGAAGCTTTTGAAAAATTCAAGCTGTTCAAAGCCAAGGTTGAAAATGAAAGTGGACATAAAATTAAATGTCTTAGATTTGACAACGGTGGAGAATTTATATTTGGTGAGTTTAAAATTTATTGTGAAGTACATGGAATAAAGAGACAGTACTGCACAACACGTACACCTCAACCAAACGGTGTTTCTGAAAGAAAGAACAGAATTGTCAAGAAGCAACCTGAACCATGTTGCTTGAGGCAAATCTAGGAGAAACATTTTGGAGAGAAGCTGTAGGAACAACTGTATATATCATTAACAGGGCTCGGTTAAGAGTTAACTGTGACAAAACTCCATATGAGTTATGGACAGGAAGAAAAGCCATAGTGAATTACTTCAAAAAATTTGGAAGCAAATGTTATATAAAAATTATTGATGACAATCTTGGAAAATTCAATTCCAGGACTGATGAAGGCATGTTTTTAGGATACTCGACTGAAAAGATAACCTAGAAATTTTACAATAAGAGATTGAGAAGGATAATTGAAAGTGTATATGTGATAGTCGATGAAGATTTGACTCAAAAACTACCAGAATCTGAGCTAGAAGACACAGATGACGATTTGTCTGATGAAGAAGAAACACCGAATGAAACAACAAAGGAACAGTCTGACCAACAAGAACGAGCAAATGATGAACAACCTTCCTCAAAGGGTACAAAACCTTCACTCAGATCTGTAAGACGAGATCATCCAGAAGATCTTATTATTGGAAATATTGAAGAAGGAATGCAGTTGAGACATGCACCTCAAAAAAGAAATCTGGCATTGTTTTCAACAATTGAACCGAGAAGTTTTAGTGAATCCCTCAAGGATGAATATTGGAATAATGCAATGAAAGAAGAATTAAATCAAATTGAAAACAATGGAACTTGGCAGTTAGTTTCACGACCAGAAAACAAAAATATAATTGATACTAAATGGGTGTATAGGAATAAACTTGATGAAACTGGAAGTCATTAGAAATAAAGCAAGATTAGTTTGCAAAGGATATGCTCAAATGGAAGGAATTGATTTTGATGAGACTTTCGCACCTGTAGCTCAAATGGAATTGACCATAATGTTTTTAGCATTCTAATGTCAATTTTTTTTTAAAGTCTATCAAATGGATGTAAAATCAGCCTTTTTGAATGGGACCCTAAAGGAAAAGATTGGACACATACCTTCTTCAGTAAGGGTTTAAGAGAGGAAGTACTAATAGCAACCTCTACTTCAAAATCGAAGATCATCTTTTAATCACAATTGTCTACGTTGATGATCTTATTTTTGGGAGCAACTTGGACAAGTTAAGTTAGAAGTTTGCTACTAATATGGCTAGAGAATTCGAGATGTCCATGATAGGAGAATTGTCTTTCTTTCTTGGATTGCAGATTACTCAAAATCCAAACTATATCTTTATATCTCAGACTAAATACCTGAAGGAAATGCTAAGTAAGTTTGGGATGGTTGAATGCTCTCCAGTAAGCACACCTATGGTAACAGGTTGTAAGCTCAGCGAGGATGACGAATCTCCCTCAGTTGATGCTACACTCTACAGGTCAATGATAGGAAGTCTACTTTATCTTACTTCTTCAAGATCGGACATCATGCAAGCTGTTGGGATGGTGGCAAGATATCAAGCCAGTCCAAAGAATCACATGTAGCAACAGTCAAGCGAATTTTCAGATATCTCAAAGGTACAGTGGAATTTGGGTTATGGTATCCCAAGAATTCACAGCATTCTTTGATGCTGACTGGGTAGGCTGCCTGAATGATAGAAAGAGCACGAGTGGAAATGCTTTCTTTTTGGGAGATTGTCTTGTCTCTTGGATGAGTAGAAAACAGTCTTCAATCTCATTATCCACTACAGAAGATGAATACATTGCAGTTGTTGAATGCTGCATTCAAGTGATGTAGATGAAACAGACTCTGGCAGACATGAAAATTTATTATGATCAACCAATCATAATCAACTGTGACAATACAAGTGCAGTAAGCTTGTCAAAGAATCCAATGATGCATTCCAAGTCTAAACATATCCCTATTAAATATCACTTTCTATGGGAGTAGGTAAATGAATAGCAAGTCACACTCAAGTTTGTGAGCACAAAGGAACAAGTTGTTGACATTTTTACCAAACCCTTGCCTAAAGATACATTTGAATACCTTAGGCAGAGGTTAGGAGTTATCTCCCTCCAAAATTAATTTTAGTAGTGTTTGTGGGTGTCATATGAGATTGGCACTTATCCCAGCGACGGGATCAGTTTACTCCACTTCCTTTGCCATTGATGTCAAAGGGGGAGGAAGTTAGGGGGAGAGCCCTTAGGGGGAGTTATATATTGACATGAAGTTAGGGGGAGAGCCCTCAGGGGGGGCTATATATTGACATCAATGCCAAAGGGGGAGTTTGTTAGACGTTTTGGTTGGCATTGATGTCAAAGAGTCAGAATGGCTTGGATAGATGATGAGGATGAGTTGGCTTGGACATTAGAATGCCATTGCGAGCATCCCTAAGTAGTTGTGCAGGCATCTTATAATAGCCCTTGCGGGCATCTTTCCAAGGAGCAGCTGCGGGCATATGAGGGCATCTCCTAGAGGCCCTTGGGCATTTCCAAGACCCCATGCAGGCATCTTCTAAGGACCCTTGCGGGCATTTCATTGGAGCTATGCAGGAAAGTGAAAAGGCCCTTGCGGGCATATGATGGAGTAGCCTTGCGGGCATATATAAGAGCAGTGTGGGCATAAAATGGAGTAGCCTGCGGGCATATAAAGGACCATTTGTGGGCATCACAACATGGCATTTCCTTGGGCCCTTGCGGTCATTTCTATGGAGTGTTGCGGGCATTTCTATGGAGTGTTGCGGGCATATAAAAAGAGCCCTTGCAGGCATTTCCAGAATTCTTTGAACATCGTTGAAGGATTGATTCATGAGTTAGTCACATGTTTGGGTTTGTAGTCCCCCATCATGGGCCGTGTAATCCACATGGAACCCACCGGGAGCATTGTTTATATTGAAATAATGATCTAAAGATGTGATGTAAAAAATAAGCTACCGTGACCCTAAAAGAATGGATTTTTGAATGGCCTTGGTAAAATATAAGAAGTCGGCCCTGTTACGATGGTATTAGCACCACCGTACCTGCAGAGGTGCCCCAGGGAGAGGATGTCTTTTTTTTTCTAACAAGGAGGGGTCTTTAGCCAGCTCATTCTGAGGTAGGGGCATGGCCAGATCCTCTTGTTCCTCCTTTGGAAGTACTATGGCTTTGTGGCATCGTTGACTGCCTCATGAAAGGGTTTAAAACCCCGAGGTTGGTGTTCGAGGCTTCCAAGGGTGGGTCGCTGGGTCACATGACCCTGACCTGGTTTTATCACTCCAGCGGTAGGTACTTCAGCATTGTGACATTCACTCATCCTTTAGAGGACCTCCAGCACCCTCTTGGCCCTCCAATTTACCAACGCTCTCTCTCTGAGCCCTACTACAGAGGATGACATCATCTTCTTGAGGCAGACTGTATTGCTTGATATGGGGGGGTGTTGAGGGTTTTTCATCACTGTTGGGGTTAGTTGGGGCATGGCGACCCCCCCTACACAGTCTGGCCTTCAGTTTGGTCAAATATGGCCTTGTTCAGGCATTTTGCTCAAGTAGGGGTCAAATCTGGGGAAAACACCCCAATTTAGCCACTACTTTGATTATTTTATATTATTTTAATTCTAATTTTAAGTTGACATATTTAATATTAAATTGACCTTATTTTATGTAAAAGTGAGTGTGAGATCATATAAATTCAATCTCCTCACTTCATTTTAGACATCAACTTTTGGGATAAGATCATTATGTCTGCTATTTGCCCTAACGAGGGCTCTTTGAAGGAAGACTCTCCTTGATGAAGGTTATTTTACAAGTTTGAAGCGTTTCTTGGAAGTTTTTTCTTTTGTTCATGCCATTGTTAAGATGAGGCTAGAGTTGTTTGCTTAACACATGCACTTGGAGGTATCTATACGTTTTGTTTGATGTCTCTTTGTCAAATGTATGAAAGTGATGCTTGTTAGGGTTTGGTGGAAGTCATTGTTGCTTCATTTTCTCTTGACTTGCATGTCATTTTCGCCATTGATCAAGCTTGAGCTTTAGGTCTTCAAGTCTTGCTCGAGCTAGGCTTCCTCTACGAATCCTAGAGATTGTAGAGGTGAGCCCTAGTTGGACAAGCTTGCCAAGTACCATTCAAGAAGGGTTCTTCTTTCATTGATGCCTTAGGTGTGGTGATTAGTAGTATTTTTTGAAACCCTAGTTGCTCAACTTCACTCTAAACCTAATTTCTGAGTTAACAAATTTGTAATTTTTATTTGGATTTGGCTTGATCAATTGTATTTTTTTAGGTTAGTCTTCAAATTGTTATTTTCTGAGTTTATTAGGTTTAATTATTTGTTTTTCTGAGGTAATTACTTAATTTTATAAAACCCCAAATGTGAGTTTTTGCCTTTTTATGAGTTTATCAAAAAACCCTAAACCCTGTTTCTGCTACCCACACTCTCACCATTTCTACCTTAACCTCCCTTTCTGCCTAGCCCCACCCCATCGACATCTTCATTTATGCTCCTCGATACATCCTTATCCTCTTCTCGGGCTCGCTCTTCCCAATCCGTGGCCTCATCTCTGCTGCCTCTTACCAAACCCTGCGGGCCTCCTCGCAGTCCCCTTTTTCCCGAGCTTGCTGCTCCTTTCCTTACCCCCGAGGCTCCTTCCCTTCCTTCCCGACCCTCAGATCCTCCCTTTAAACTCCGCATCTCTCTTGCCGGCCTCCTCCTTTCCCTTCGCAGATCCCCCAAACCCACGGCTCCTTTTGGCTCTCGGTTCTTCCTCGCAGGCCCTCTTCCGCATTGCTCATCCCTTCTCGTGGCCTTCCTTTCATGCCGCGGTTCTAAGCCCGTGGCCCCCTTCTCTTCTTCTGCTATCGCGTCCTCCCATCGACCCGCGGTTGCTGCCCCCTTTATATCCGTGGACTCCCTTCGCGACCCACCTTTCTGGGTTGCGTTTCCCTGCACCCGCGACCCCTCTTCTTCATCCTGCTCCCGTGGCTTCCATCCTGCTCTTGCAACCTTCTCCTTTGGCTACTGCCCTCTCTCATCCGCGAGGTTGCTCCTTTCGCTGCCTCCCTTCACTACCCGCAGCTACCTTTTCCTTTTCTCTCCCTTTCTTCCATTCCTATTCCTTCCCTACATAGGTCTGCAAATTAAATTGCAGACCCTGTGTTTCATCTTCTATCCTCTTCTTTGCCTACACAGAAAACACAAAACTTAATTAGTGAATTAATAATTTATGATCTTATTTAATCATCTTTTTGTTTACAGATAGGAGTTAATTTATCCTTTTTATGTGCGTGTTTTTCACTGTATAATTATTGACATACAGATCTGGAAATTATTTTCAATTGAAAACCTTTTTTGACAATGCTAATACCTATAGTTTGCTAAGTCGTCATTCAAGCTAAGTTTTAGTTCTGTTTGGGGAATCCTACTACTACGTTGAGGACATCTACATTTACCACTGAAGTTGGGTATCTACTGAAGTTTCATTCTAATACAGTCACTGAATGCATACTCAAAACTTTGTTATATGTTGGTTATTGACGATTATTGGTGGATGGTTATCGTTGGTTACACATTGCCATAATAAACGCTTTTATCCTTGCTATATTTATTTGCATATATGATGTCCTTACATTGATGACCTAAGTGGTTAATGGTCAATGGTTAATGCTAATTATTGATGTTTGATATTACACTTAGTTGATACTTACTTACATGATAACTATTGATAAATGAGCTTGTTACATTTCATTGCTTAGTGTATTGATTATCGATTGTTATGTTACATGCTTGTATCACAATTAATTGAATGACAATGACGAGTACCTCTTAATGCATATCTGGGTTATTTTATTGGCAATACCGTCTTTTGAGCCAATATTGATTATCATACATATGTACACAGTGGATTATTGATTTTGATCATATCTTTTGCACTCGCTGGCATTGATCATAACATTATTGATTCCATATAAGCACTGGTCTAACCATAAGATTGCATAGAAAATAGTTGGTTGGTTGTTTTAGTGTCTTTACAGGGTTCCATAAGGATACTTCTCCTTGGAGGTTTCGACTTCTGAAGAAGTTAGAACGGTGACCGAGGTGACATTGGGTCACTATTCTTAGTTTTGCTTTCTGGGAATTAGCCCTGCTAATTTGCCAGGTAACAGGCCCCATCAAGATCAAGCAACATTTTTTCATGAATAATTAAAATACACAATTTGAAGGAAGTTCAGGTCGGCTCCATAAAGTTTTTTTTACACGTGGTGTGTAAATACAAAAGTTGAGAGGATCCTTAAGTATGCATTTTGATGTGGTGATTCAATCGGTAGACTGAGGAGAGGAGTTGCGAATTCTGGGCAAGTTGAGGGTATTTTCTTCAGCAACAAACAATTTTAAAGAAGAAAGGGCTAGCTAGATTGTGGAGTTGTTCGGAGGGTGTTTTTCTTCAGCAGCAAACAAGAAAGTGTTTTCAACCAATCAATAGGGTGGAAGGGTGGAGCAAGGTTGACAACAGGTTGAATCCTATGGTGATTTTTTCAGTTGAAGCTGAAAAATAAAAGAGGTTGAAGCCTCTCACACCAGTTGTAGCTGGTGCATTCTTACTGTGTTGGAGCACATATTTTTGAATGTAAATTTGTCATATATAAATTTATATAAGCTTGAATAATTCATTATTGGTGTCATTGTTATTTCAGTTGTTATGTATTTGAATTGAATTTATGTATTAGATCAGTTTATTAGAGATCAAATTGATACATGACTACTGTTACCACCTAAAGTTGCACTTTAATTGGACTTTAGTGAGCCGCCAGTATTGCACAGTTACTTGTGCTCTTTCAGAGTTCAGAAGTTCCGAGTTTGGCCTGTTCAGGGCCCCTTTTTTAATGTTTTGTAGGACATGACCCTGCCTCACGGGGTTTGTAATAAGTGTGCTAGCATGGTGGTCTTTGAGTGACTTGGTTCCCTAGGACTTGACAACCAAAGAAGGTATTCCAAAGAAATTTTCCCTTGCCAATTATGCTTTTCCTTTAGCCGAGTATAATCGATGAGTTTTTCTCCTGCACCTCCAAAGCTGGAATGCCCAAAGTGATGGTTAGGGCTTAGGGGATTATTAGAGTCCATTTTGTAACGTTTATAAACATGCTAGATGCTAGATTTTTATCGTTTGGTCATGTACTAGGTCCCCCTGAAGTTTCAGTCAATTCCGAGAAAAATATTTTTTTTTCGCATTTTTAAGCCATTTTTTAATGGTTTAAATGAGAAATTTCAAATGGTGATAAAAGTGTGATCCGGAGTCGGAATTTGGTGCAGGGATGCTTGTTTTCAAGCTCAGAGCATCCTCTTTACCCTGGTACCCTGGTTTTCCTATATTTCAGGCGATCAAAACGCCTCGTGGAGCAGTTTTTCCTATCAGAACTACAGAATGACACTTTAATGCTAAATGAGCATAAAAATGCACCATTACCAAAAAAATAAAATATTAAAAAATGCATTTGTCACATGCCATATTGACATGGAATAAGTCAAATTTGATTGGGCGACTATGCAAAGAGACAAAACATATGGTTAGAAGCTCGAATTGGAAGGTTGGGCGAATATATCATTTAACATGCTACGTAAACGTCTCCTTCATGTGGGGTCGGACTCCCTCTACATGGATGCATACGGTTTGACATGGCATAAGTCAAATTTAGATGTGCGACTATGTTAAAGAAAGAGGCATTTATTTCAAAGTCATATGCTAATTTTATTAAAGGTTGAAACAATGTTATTTTTCCCAAGGAAGCGCCCATCCTTCACGTGGGCCAGCCGTGAGCGAATGGGTTGAATGCAAGTCAATTATATGGATAGGCAAATGTATTAAAGGGATAAGGCACATGTGGGAGGTCGAATTAAAGTGTGAAGCATTCGTATTAATATCAATTCCGTACGGATCCCTTTCACGTAGGCCGACTTCTCCACTTGGCCGTGAACGACTTCTGTTTGGGGATAAGTTCAAAGAGGTGGCACACCCACTTGGACAGGCTTTTATTTACAACAACCAATCGCAGCTCATCACCAGGAAGTTACAAAAGCATGGAAACTTCTCACTCGCTTTCCTCCTCTTCACGCAGCTGTCCACAAACTCGACATCTCCCGCTTTCAAATTGATTTTCTCTGATGAAATGGTGCATCTCCATTGGCTAGCTGCTTCCTTGCTCTACAATTAAGGAGAAATCCCTCCTTAGGGTTTTGCGCCCTAACTTGGTTACCTTTTTCTACAAATTGAGGAGCTTAGCTCCATTGTTATTATCTGAAAGGTGGAACCTCTGTTTGCATTTGTATTGTAATATTTTTCTGAGTTTAATAAAGAAGGCTTTGGAGGCTAGTCTGGTGATTGTCTTTGGTTAGATCTTCATGCTTGTACATCTGAGGTAAACTGTATTATGTTTTATAGCTAGTATTGTTGGGATTATATGTCTTTAAAGGGAAGCTATCTTCTGTAAGATCTATAAGTAATACTTTATAGTTTGCTTATTCATGTTAATAATATTAGGAGGCTAAGAGTAATGTAATTTCTTGTTTGAATTCATTGCATCACTGCTTTCTTTTCATTATTTGCACATATGCTCTTATCCCTTTGCTAGTTGTTTGTAGTTGTTTATAGGTAGCCTAAGTTGGAGAAGTCCACGAACATGTTAGATTGTGCCTTCATTCAGTAAATACGAACCGAGTCTCGATCCTACCGGTGCATCAGGGAGCTTGACTCCATTACCCTTTCTTCAAAACGCTCAACCCCCATGGGTTCACTCTTCTAGATCCTTTTTTCACTCTATCTTGGTTACTGTCCTATTTAAATCTAAATATTGCTTCAAAGTTCATTTGATTAATAGATCTAAGCAAGTAGCAATCGAAAGAATCTAATACCTTCATTTTTATTCAATTCTAGGTTGCTAGCTAAGTTAGAAAATTTTGCAAATTTTTGTAGCAATGTGAAAGACGCTTTTTAAGTGTTTCTTGGCCCTTTTTAACACTAATTCAATTCGCTGGTTTTTTTTTTGTCTTTTAGCAGGTTTTAACTTTTTAGAGCTCAAAATATGAGATTCAGAGGTGTTCGTAGCCATCCGGGGAGCTGGTTTTACCTCCCTTACATCATCCTAATATTTGTAAACTGTATTGGTGCCTAATTAAAGGACCAACAGTGTTTCTTGAGCTTCATTTGTAAATCATAAAAAAAATAGAAAGAGCTCAGCAGGCAATTCCAGCGCCTAACCCCAATCCCCCCAGTGGGGATTCGCTTTTTTTTTTTACTTTTTTGATTTTTTTCAGTTTTGCTTAGTTTTCTCTACTTAGATTAACTTTCTTTAAGTTTGTAGTAATTAAACAACAAACACTTAAGCACACAAACGTCCTCAAGGACCATTTACTTCATTTTTTATGCTTATGTGTTCATTTTAAAAACTACAATATTGTTCTAAAGATGACAACTAAAATTAACCCCTTGCTCTACCGAAGTACTCCATCACTTTGTGGTGCGAGGGAAATATATTTTTGGGTCATAGCTTAGTTAATCATCCACTCACACATCTTAATAAAATGAACCACACCCTAAGCCCAAAGTATGCTCTTGGCCGCTGCAGCTTAGTCGGAACAACTGGAGCAATAAAAAATGTGTGCAAGGTACTTAGTTTTAATAGGAAAATCCACTCACACATCTCAATAAAACGAACCACACCCCAAGCCCAAAGTATGCTCTTGGCCGCTGTAGCTTAGTCGGAACAGTTGGAGCAATAAAAAACGGGTGCAAGGTACTTAGTTTTAATAGGAAAATCCATTAGAACCAAATTCTAAGAACTTGGGAAGTTGCATGGGCGAAAACTACAGAGTCAACAGGCTACTATTAAGCAGGTTTATCCTCGCCTGGATGGACACTTGGTAAAGCTGCTAAAGCACTCAATTCGAAGGTTAGGTTTCGTTTGGGCCAAACCAAGAATTAACCCACTCCTTAATCCACCCATTTAATAATCTTAAAATCTATCAATTGAGACACTGCAATACTTTCACCGAGACCACAGAAGCAACCCTCGCAAGCACTCCATTTTCATTGGCACTAATCTTTAATTTTTTCTTTTGTTTAAGTTGATCTTTACAAATGTCATGAATGGTGTTGTATCTTAAAAGTTGTGGGTTTTAATTTCGTATTGCAGTGACTTGTGGTTTATTGTTAAGTGATTTCATCATAACTCCTAGAATAGACTTTTACTTCTGTTATAGATTAAAACCCTTAGTTTATTTTTCATAGGGACCACCCCCCTTGGCTTCGCTAGGAGTAAGCCTAGACGAAGGAGTCGAGTAATCAGGTGACAACACTTAACTCTCACTTTCCCCCAAGGACACATTGAGCAGCTTGAAGGTTTCTTGCTGCATCCCCCCCCAGGTGTGTATTAGGCGGCAACAACTACAACACTAATTCACCCCCCCTCCCCCCCCTCTCAGTGTTGTGTGTGTGTTTCTCACATACATGAGCCCGGTAGAAGCATGGATAAATGAAGCTTCTGAAAGCAATCCTTCTCTGTGGCAGTAGTATCGTGGCTTCCTAGTCCCTATAGTTATCTAGCTTTCATTCCCTATTCTAATGCAGATCTTGGTATGTACTCAACCTATTATAAATGAGATCTTATCATGGATTGTCTCTAAAGACAAAGGAAAAAGATCAGGTATGATTGACCTACTCAGTTGGCTACATTGGTGGTTCAATTTCACTTAACCCATTATGATTATCACGTCTAGCATAGGTAGTTTTCAGTTTCATTTGAGTTCAGCATATACTATTACCCTTGCATTGCATTTGTCGTTCTTCATGTTCATTTATTTGCATTTCATGTCACCATAGTGAGCAAGGTAGGACGGAAGTGTCTGCCTCATGATGCTTTTAATGCCCTTGGATATTTGATGTGTGTGTAGGTCTACAGGTACTCAGAAGATTCACAAGTTCTCAAGCACTCCCGTGAAGAGCATTTGTCTCGTAGTTGGAGCCAGTGTTACGTGGTACCAGTACCAGCGCACCTTTAGATGTTTGCCTAGGGAGAGGGTTCATTTTTACAGGACCATGATGGGATGTTACCAGTACTTTCTGGGAGGTGGTTATTGCCGGACCCTTTGGTTCTCCCTTTAGGAGTACTATGGATTAGTGGCATTTTTGACTGGCTCATTCTATGGCTTGTAACCCTGAGGTTGGTGTCCAGGGCTCCTAGGGGTGGGTCATTGGGTCACATGACCCCCTGTTTGTTTTCTACACCGGTGACAACGTTCCAGCTCGAAGGCTCTTGCCTCCCCTTCCGGTCACCTTATACACTCATCCTAGTCCCTTTCTAGCAGAGCGCTCTCTCTCCTTGGTGCAATTTCCTTGATGATGCCATCCTTGGTCACCAGGCCCACAGGCTTATTGAGAGGGGCCATTGAGGGATTTTCAACATTATTGGGGTTAGATGGGGCATGACGATCCCCCTGCTCACTCCACCTCTCGAAGTGAAGCTTTTTGCTCAGTTTCAGTCATTTTTAGTAGTTTTTAGGCACCTTGGGGGAAAATGCCCCAGGTAGCCTACCTTAAGCCTACTATAGGCCATCTTTAGATTATTTTAGATTATTTCATGTTATATTTTTACATTGACTTTTATTTGGCCTATCGGCCTGGTTATTTTTGTAAAGTGAGTAGAGAAACATATAAATAGAACTCCTCACTTCATTTGTAAATCATAACTCATGGGATAAAACACAATATGTTTCTCTTTTAGCCTAGATAGCTCTCTTGGAAGTGATGCACATCTCTTGAAGTAGGCTCTTCTTGCTCTTGTGGATGAAATTGGATGCTTGTCTTTGATTTTGCTCATGCTTGGTGGATGTTAGAATTATTGGAAGAACACAAGCTCAAGTAAGTCTAGTTTTTAGCCTTACTTGGTGAAGGGAAGATGAATTCTTGTTTTTTGAATGATTGAATGGTGGCCTTAGGGATGCATTTTTTTTGAATATGGCATTTTTGTCTGCTTTCTATCCTCTTTGCATGGTGGAAAATGTTCCCGAGAGGAGGTTTTCCCAAGTTTAGTCTTGGATCTCCAATTTTTCCCTAGATTAGGGTCTTATAACGAACCCTAGAGGTTGTTATAGGAAGCCCTAGTTTAGTAGGCAAGGAGAAATTACTCCAAGAGGAAGGCTGGTCACCTTCCTTTAGGGCTAGGGTTAAGGTTCTCATCCATAAAACCCTAGTTATCAACTTTTACTAAATTTTTCTTGTATTTTCATGTGTAATTTTGCATTTTCATGGTAGAATAAGGTCTGCAATTCTATGTTTGAAACCCTAAATTTTTTTTTTTTTTTTTCAATTTTTGTCCTCCCTAAAATTTCGGCCCTCCCTCCTACAAATTCAGCTTGCCTTCTTTATTCCTAAAAAACCTAGGGCGAAATTTTAGGAAGCCCTAGAGGCCCCCCAAAATATAAAAACCTATGTTGCATGGGTACCCTTACCGGGGGGTCGGGTACATGTACCCGTATCGGGTACGCATACCGGGTACTTGGGTACTTCAATGGTACGTTCCTAGCCGTACCCAGCCGTACCCAAATTCAAACTCGCGTACCGGGTACTTCACTTATGAAAACAGGGTACTTGCATGGATTTTGGTACGCCGTACCGCATGTTTGGGTACTCGGGAGGTACGGCCATTGGGAAATTTACCTTAGCTTGCCGTCGAGGGGGGTCGATTTGCAATGTTTGATGTTTAAAATTTTAAAAATTAAAAAATAAAACATTGAAACACATGTTATGTGGGCACTTACCCCTTACCTAAACCTGCGCGGCACTCCATTTCTCACTGCTAGTGCTCCGTGCTCACTACTCCAACGATGCCTATCTAGAGAGCTTCCTGACAGAGGACCTTAGTGATGCTGATGACATTGATCCCGAGGACGCTGATGACATGGGTTGAGGAAGCCAAATCAACTATCTTGTTCATTGTTCAATGTTTACTGTTTTGAACTTTCTTTTTCATGTCTGGAAATGCCATTCAGTCTTCCAGTCTTCCACTTGATATCTACTATGAGTCTATGTCATATGATTTATCAAATTTATTATTTTATGTTTCAAATTTTCAATGTGAATGTTCATATGAATCATTGAATTTAGAAATATCAAATATACATGTATGATGTGATGTGACATGTTTTATATTTATAAATTTTAATATATATATATACAGTACCCCTGACGTACCCAAGTACCCTGTTTCAAAAAGTGGCGTCCCCGTCCCCGTCCCCGTCCCCGTACCAGTACCCGTCCCCGTACCCACGTTTCCTGGCAACTTAGATAAAAACCTAAAGCCCTAAAAAAAGTCCCTAAAACAGTCCCTAAACCTAGCTGCTCCCTCTTCTCTTCCCCTAGCAACCTCGACACTCATCTTCTAGGCCTGCCCTAGGCTCGACCTGCTTTAGGGAAACCTTTTTCGAGGTTGTAGTAGCCATCTTTACCATTGTTTCTGAGGTCTGCAATTTATAGCAAACTGTCATTTTGACAGCCTGTTACATGGTACTAGTACTAGTGCACCTTCATATGTTTGCCCAAGGAGAGGGGTCTTTTTTCTTCTTTAGGACCATGATGAGGTGTTATCAGTACTTTCTGAATGGTGGTTATGGCTGGACCCTTTGGTCCTACCTTTAAGAGTACCATAGATTAGTGGCATTGCTGACTTCCTCATTCTAGGGCTTGTAGCCTTGAGGTTGGTGTCTGAGGCTCCTAGGGGTGGGTCACTGGGTCACATGACCCCCTGCTTGTTTTCTATGCCGGTGACAGTTTTCCAACTCTAAGGCTCTTGCCTCCCCATCCGGTCACCTTATGCACCCATCCTGGTCCCTTTCTAGCAGAGCGCCCTCCTTCCTTGGTTTAATTTCCTTGATGATGTCACCTTTAGTCACTAGGCCCGTAGGCTTATAGAGGGGGCACGTTGAAGGATTTTCAACATTATTGGGGTTAGATGGGGCATGACAATTCTCCACTGCTCACTTCACCTTTTAGAGTGAAGCAGTTTTAGTCATTTTTTGTAGTGTTTAGGCACCTAAGGGGAAAATACCCCAGGTAGCATACTTTAAGCCTACTTTAGATTATTTATATTATTTCATTTTATATTTTTCAGACTTTATTTGGCTTGTTGGCCTGGTTATTTTTATAAAGTGAGTTGAGAAACATATAAATAGGACTCCTCACTTCAGTTGTAAATCGTAACTCATGGGATAAAACTCAAATATGTTTCTCTTTTACCCTAGATAGCTGTCTTGGAAGTGATGTGCCCCTCTTGAAGTAGGCTCTCTTTGCTCTTGTGGATGAAGTTAGATGTTGTCTTTGGTTTGCTCATGCTTGGTGGATGCTAGAATTGTTGGAAGAACACATGCTCAAGTGAGTCTAGTTTTTTAAGCCTTGTTTGGTGAAATGTAGGTGAATATCTTGCTTCTTGAATGATTTAATGGTGGCCCTAGGGCTGCATTTTTTCTGAATAAGGCCTTTGTCTACTTTCTATCCTCTTTGCATGGTGGAAAACCTAAGTTGCAGGAAACGGGCTACCCCCCCACGTCCCCTGTCCGTTTCCGTACGGAAACGACGAAACGCGTACGGAACGGTACGGAAACTCGTTTCAGAAAACTTGAAACTCGTTTCAAAATCGGAAACCCGTTTCATAATTTTGGAAACCCGTTTCAAGTTCGTATTTGGAAATTTCTCCACGTTTCCGGCTGTCAACGCTCAGTCCGCCAAAATGCAATGCTCAGTCCGCCGAAATGTGAAGTTTTTAATGCATTTCGATTTCCGGTTTAGGGTTTAGCAAGCCTGTGACTCCGTCCAGCGTTATAAATTAGCTAGCCCGTGACTCAGTTCAATCGCGTTATTCTTCAGCGATTATTCATCTTAGTGTTGCTGCGAGTGTGAACGTATCGAACTCCCCTTGGCAATTCTAGTATCGAACTCCGAGCTTCCACACTTCTATTATCGAACTCTCTTCAACAAATTTTGTTAGCGCTCCTCCAGTATATTGTGCAGCAAACATTTACATCATATAAAAGGAGATCCAAGAAGACATAGGTTATGATGCCAACGACACGTGGAGACGACCGACGATTGTTATACCACACATACTTTATTCCAGTTAACCAGTTTCCAGAGCAGACGATTGTTAAACCTTCACTGTAATATCGAATGGACGGCTCTTCATTGCTTCACGTCCACACATAGGAATTAAAAAAGTAATTCATGCTTATCAACATAACAATTAATATTAATATTTTATTATATAAATAATAATGATAATTTCATCTTATTAATAACAACAACATTATCATATGTACATTTTTTATTAACATGATCATACAACATTATCATATGTACATTTATTATTAACATGATCATACAATTTGAGTCTCTTTGAATCTCCATAAAAACCCAAAAATAAATTTGTGCTTTATGATTATAAAATGCTTAAATAATGCTTTAAGCAACATGTAAATGTCTTACCTTTGATTTCTATAATAGGCCATTTCATTCATATGTGCCTTGTAATAATATGTGGTGGATTATTAAATTATGAGAC